>CM055208.1:11829706-12537206 GCA_029224185.1 Karalla daura
TGTATTTCTGTGAGGGCGTCCCGAGGACTCGAGTTTTGCTTATGCAGAATAAATACAAAACACTCCTTGTCCTCGCTGTTAAATGTGTTTACACGATGATGTCAGTGTCTCTGGCTCTGAATTATCCATGCACCAGCAGCAGCAAAAAAACACAAGCCTGCGTCAGGTCAGGGCTGTTGTCAGAGGAAATCTCCCGAGCAGCTTGAGACTCGCAGTCAGAGTCGGCACCTCAACTACCTGAACGAATACTACAATCGATTGATGGCAGTGCTTTTTGATCAGTTGTGCGATTTGCTTTTACAGATCCTGCATCTGTGGATGCTGCGATGCTTGATTTATCCAGGAATTGTTGCCAGTGCTCAAAGGGAATTGCTCAAATGCTCAAAGTGTGTTTTATTTTACTCTCACCTGTGAAAACCCTGCAGCAAACACTGCTAGCGTCCGGATTAACACCCACTGCAGTTATCTCCCATTTTTCTTTGTCTTTCATGTAGAAACCTTCTACTAGAATCTATTGTGCAGCTCTGTGAGAACTTTCTTTTGCTTCGAGTGTGTGACATTCATTATTTATGAATCTGTGTTTTTTTTATACTTTTCAATACCAATGTATCCTTGTAAGAACAAAAAAAGAGAAAACTGTATCTTTCTCGTTCTGACTGGGTGTGTATTTAGGTAGTGCATAAGTATATTCACTAATGTAGACACTGTATGTAGAAATGTAGCTTTTTAATAATCATTTATCTCTTCTGTAACTTTTAAATTATCTTCTTATTGTGTTTGCAGTTTATGTCTTAAATTTGTATCAGTTTCCTTGTTTCAATAAAGTTCTTGCTCAGTCTCTAAGTTGCTTTTGTAATACACCTTATAAGTAACCTTAAATAATTCAGATAATTGCCAAGGGTAGGAAAGCCTCCACACACCATTTTGATCATTTGATAAAACTTACTTACCTACTTACTCTAACTTCACTTTACTCTTACTTTAACTTTACTCTGAGATGTTGACAGACATGCTGTGGAGGAGCCACACACAGTGCACGCTGGAAGAAGAGGCAGTCGTATTTAAATGCATTTTCCACAAGCCACATCCAGAGGAATGTGGATGTGCTAAGGGCAAGGAAAGATGGGTCTCCAGTCAGTGATGCTCTGACAGGGGATACAATTAAATTTCCATGTATTCCAACATATTTGTAATAAAGATATAACAAACTGCTTCAGCACGCAAATGTCTACTCACATGAGATATGGGCCAAAACAAATCCAGACAGGACAGGTATGACCACTGTGTATACAGATTTAACTTTTAAATTTAAAAGGAAAGCTGCATTTAACAACTTGAACTATCCATTTTAGGACAAAGTTAGGTTATACACCCTGAACAGGTTGCCACACACCAGAGTGTCCAGTTGGTCTTCATATGTGTGTTTTTGTTGAAGGAAACTGAAGTAAAATCCAGGCGAATGCGCAATATCCACAAGGAAAGGCTCCCGGTCTGTCCTGGATTCAAACCAAGGATTCTCTTGTAGACGTCACTAACCGCTCAACCACCAGCCCTGAAGTAAAGAAATCACAAAAACTCTGTACTGTTTTTGTTTTCTCCTCACTGCTTCCCCATATTTCCCCATGTGCACTTTGTTAGGGAGACATCACGAAAACAAAATGACTGAGGGATGAATCCAACACCCCTGAGAGTTGCACTGCACCTGGGCCTATTGTGAAACCTTATCCCTGTCCAGTCTGTAAGAAAATACAGTCGGCTTGCAGCCCATCGGAGGCAAATTACTCTGAGGAATGCATCCCCGGGAAAAAGAGAAACATTGTCCAAATGTGACCATAAACTACACTTACCATTTGAATGTTATTAGGTGTGTGTGTGGAAACAGATGGGTTAGCTCCCGCTTCAGACCGTCAAAAAAACGCATTGCACTCTTGAGGAGTGCTCCAGTTTGGTATGCAGGATTCCAATTGCTTGAGTCTCTGCATGAGACAGTCAACAACTTCAGGTGATAGGTTTAAACAGATTCCAGATCAGAAAATAGCTTTTCTTAATCCCCTTTGAGTAAAAAAAAAAAGCCTGGGTGTTTGTCTTTGCATGTAGGGCCATAGTTTGACCAGCAGGTTTCACTGCAGCACCATACCTCTACCTCAACCCGTGGTAATCTTCAAACCTCCCCGTTATTATTCGTCTTTTGGTCTCAGCATCATCTGCGAGGCTCCATATCGTCTCGCATGTCAAGAAAGCGTCCCAGGGGATTAGACTTTTCCTCGGGACGTCACTGTGTTTACGTTAACCTCTGCTAACCCCGGTTAATCCTGCGGAGAGATTACCAGAATGAGCAATCCTTTCACCCTGCCACAGCCCGCGTGCATCAGTCAGTCATCAATCAACATCAAATCATTAGCGAGAAGGCCCAGCAGTGTGCACGCGCACGCCTGTAAAAACACTGAAATGACTAATAAATAGCTGTATCACAATAGTTTGCATGTATTCTCCTGACTGGACACAATCCATTAAAAGGGACAAATCACATCACAAACAACAAGGGTCTCTCTCTTTTTTTGCTACTTCATGTTATGTTATGAATCATATTTTATTGCGACAAACTATCTATTTCATAGTGATACCACCCCCGTGAACCGGAACCTTTTCTGCAGCAGCAGCTGCGCTATGGCTTTAAAAGATGCGTTTCAGTGCTGCTAGAAACATGGGAAATAGGTAAGTCCATGAACAGTCACTCCCCCCGAGAGATGTGAATGTAAAAATAGAGTAATGTGAGTCAAGAAGGACTGTTTTTTTCTTTTCCAAAGACAAAGTCAAATTATTTTGAATATCACCTCTAAAACGTTGTGAATAAGTCAATATTCAGATAAATAGATAGATTTGATTGATCCTTCTGGGTAGTTCCCCTCTGAAAATTCAGATTCCAGTTACACCACCATTGTTGGAAGTGAAACTGTGAAAAAGTACAGACAGTACACACTGTTGTACACTAATCCAATCTTCCATGGGAAGTTCAGGTTCCAGGTTGGAAAGAACCTAGCGGTCCAAGTTGTCCTGTTGAGTCAGTCTTTACGTAAATCATTCATAAATATGTAATAAATAATGAGCCTGGATCTTCAGCCTTTTGTCCTCGTCATCTGCCTCAGCACGGTGTCCTGAATAGATAGATAGATAGATAGATAGATAGATAGATAGATAGATAGATAGATAGATAGATAGATAGATAGATAGATAGATAGATAGATAGATAGATAGATAGATAGATAGATAGATAGATAGATAGATAGATAGATAGATAGATAGATAGATATAGATAGATAGAGGTTTCCTCCGTTCAAGCTCAATACTAGGCTGCAACACAATAAGTCACACGTGTACTAGTAGCAAAACATATCTGTGAGGCAAACGGGTTATCAGTCCAGAAATGCAAATTGCAGATGATCAATGTGCAAAGGTAGCAGCAGTTCTATGTGCTAAGGTGCAGTGTGCAGAACAGTAGTAGATGCAGAATAACTTTACGTCATTTTTATTGATTGAATTGAATCTTAATTGAAACTTGACCTTCTCATTAGTTGCTGTTGTGAGAACTGAACTATTTTAGTTCCTTTGTAGGTGAAACGTAAGCGCGCTGAGCAATTTCTGAACGGAACTCTCTAAATTACGATTTTACCAGACGGCCGTGAAGGCAACGCGGCAGCGGATGTAGCGGCAGCCTCTCCAGAACACAGACAACCATGTAGCGCAGATAGCAAAGATATATCAACCCCGACCAGCTAAAACAACCCGGCCTCCTAGTCACCCATGTCGGTTCCGTGGACCAGCGTGTGAAAATGTCTATGCGGAGATAACCGGACGCTTCACGGGACTCAAACAGCGAGGCGGGCGAGGCGAGTGTGAAAGCGGAGCCGCGGAGCAGCAGCTGCCCTCGGCTGGACGGCTGGTAGAGAGGAGGGGGACGCCCCGTTCCTTCCTCCCCGGGTACTGACTGCAGGAGGCTGCCGCTCTACGCCTCTTCTTTGGAGTACACCCACAGCCTGCCCGCACCATGGGGAACACCACCTCCTGCTGCGTGTCCTCCAGCCCCAAGCACCGCAGGAACAACCACTCCCGGCTGGAGCCCTACCGGCCGGAGCCCGAGCTGAGCCGGGAGGACACGGGCTGCAACCTCCAGCACATCAGCGACAGGGAGAACCTGGACGGTGAGATGATGCCCGCTCCCATCCAAGCCGTCTAATAATCGGATCCGATGTCCGTGCTGTATCGACCTCGCTCTGTGTCGGTCCGATCAATATCGCAAGGCTCGGTATCGCGCATCATTAGGTGGATCAAGATACAATAATAAACCTTTGTTTGTCCCAGAGTCTGAAAATGCCCACAACTGCAGGAACAAAACACTGAAGGAAACGATAGATAATATGTAGATACAATATCAGTTTGAAGATCCAATGATGTTGGGTAGTATCGTGCAGATATGGAGATAGATAGTTGCAATGATTGCATTGGTAAGATGTATTTAACTGGGGCCATGCTTGGTTTGTGAAATACACAAGGACTGGGTCATTGTTGCTGCAAATGCTTGATGTACGCTGGAGCATGAACAGATCATGATCGCTTGCCACATCTGTACAAAGGACCCACCCACTCCACACACACTCCTGGGGAACGTTTCCATGCGGCGAAGGCTTCACCGAACTGACAGATCGCTCAGTGGCGATGCCATTGTTGTTGTAAATGCTGTAGTATAAACAGAGCATGAGAGCATGGTTGCAACATCTGTGCAGAGGACCCACCCACCCGTCACACTGCTGTGAAGGCTTCCTGTGTGCTTGGCTTCTCGCAGAAACGAACCCTACGCAGCGATCGGACGTGTAATCACAGTACTGATGTAGTCAAGACTAGTAATACAGTGTGAATGTACTCGTTGATGTGAGAAGCCCTGCGTGTCAAACGACATGTGCGTACAGGCGCAGAGGTGTCAACCAGCCAAAGAACGGGTCATCTCTGTGAATATTTGATGTATAAGCAGCACCGCTGTTGTGACTGGTTGAGGCACTCAAGGAAAGTGAAGGATCTCGAGATCGTGGCAGTGATTCAGCCCGCATCACTGCTTCCAGTCTGCTACCATAGGTTGTTTGTTGCTGAAAATAGCACATTAGTAATTGTTACTTTCACTGTCATCCTCCATGTGTGCCACGAACCCACTGTTTTCATGTGTCCTCACGACAGACAGAATGTGGTTATTTGGCGGCCTGTGGTATTTTATTTTTATTTCACAGCATCTCTTCGTTGGGCTGTCCGAACAAAGCGATGGCCTCTAACATAACTGGCCTTGGACACTCTGGCAGGCGGCTTTGACTGAGTCGGCTGACGTGATATCGGACTTCGGGGCTTGCGTCATTTTCACCATGTGTCTGTCTATCTGTGTGTGTGAGAGAGAGCGAGAGAGAGAGAGGGTGTGTAAGGCCGGGACGGCGCGCTGAAGGCCCAGTGTGAGTTAGTGTTCCAGTGGGAGGTGACGCGATAATGATGGACAGTGTTTATGGCGGGATGTCCATTCATTTCCTCCGGGGATCTGCAGAGGAAGTGACCGGCCTCACGTTTCATTGCTCATTAACACCAGCACGCTCTGTTGTACAGCTCACATTCAATGCTGCCCACAGGGCTGATTTCTAGGGGTCAGGCCTGCCAAATTGTGGAATAATTCAATGAAATGCAGATGTTGGAGGCAGTAGACGCTTTGATTTGTTAATGCGGTGTTGTACCACTCAGCAGTTTCGAAATGAAACCACAGCATTATCAATTTCATCGGCGTCTGATGAAGACTAAAGCGTGGTTATTGTGTGTCACTGAGAGAGAAAAAATACACATTCCATTGACTTGTAAGGAAGTGGCAAGAGGAGAGGGAGGAAGAGCGAGAGAAGGCAAGGGAAGGAAGCCATCCCAGCATGCAGCCGCGGTAAGGATGCAACCAGGAGAGCTCGAGAAAATGTGCAGTTTTCATTAGCAGGAAGCAGACCTGATGCTCATTGGTGGGCCCAGCTGAATTGCCTCGGTCCTCGGAGTGTGGGCTTTTGTTGCAGCCAGTGTGCACTCATAGGCTGCATAAACAGCCCTTCACATGCTGGTTTGATGTCAGCCAAAAAACAGGTCAAAATGCCACTTGCAATTTCACGTGTCTGGCTTTCTCTGCTGTGGCAGCTTTCCACCCAGAGCTATATGGCTGCGCTGGGTCTTAAATGAGTCTTAAAACGGCCAGCCTTCCTGACTGAGCGCCTTGCTCTGATCAAGGATCCTCGAATCCTCACAACTGATGGAGCTGATCTGCAATTGGTCGAAGGTGATCGATTGATTGATTGACTTTCTCTATTACTTTATTAGTTGTTTGGACACAATGGCACTAAATGCCGGCTGATTCGGTAAAGGTACGGATTAACTCCTCTAATACCCCGCAGAGATGGTTAGGTTGCCGTCACAGAAGATAGAGCAGAAGTTAATCTTGTCACTGATCAGGCTGATTGGGACGTGACTGCATTGATTTATTGATGCAGCTCTATCCTCCTCTCTGCCGCTGGTATGCGTCCAGGCTGCGAGGGCAGCAGGCTGCACACAGTGGCAGTCCCTTGTCACTTCTTCCTGCTCCTCCTCAGGGGAACCCCGAGGCATTCCCAGGCACGATGGCATATAAATATATGAATATATATATATATATATATATTCTCCCAGTATGTACTCCGTTTTCCCAGGGCAGCCTGTCGGTCTAATAACATCCAGAACCAACTCTGCTCTGTTTTTGTTGGGGTGAGCCCAGATATCTCCCAAAGGAGGGCGTGCTTGTCGGTTTTTTCCTAGATTTCCCCAAGTTGTAATAGTGTAAATAATGTCTGTAGACCACTGGATCCATTAGAGCACCGTGAGACAAAATGAGTAAATATATCTTCCTGGCTGATTACTCAGTGGCTTTTATCGGTGGATCTCCACTTGTTTCAGGCATGTTTCAACCAAGATCTGAAGGGTTGGCTGCGTTTCTAGTGCTTCTGTGATCGTGGATTAGATAAATGGGTTGTGAGCAATGGCTGCAACCAATGGTCATTTTCATTTTATGTTTTATAGGTTCGCACATCTGGAGAGAGCGACTGTTATTCTTCCCTGACTACGGGTGCTTTCTAACATTTCCTGAGAATATTGGCTGAAATATCTTTAACCCTGTAGTCAGCGGATGCAGTTTTATTCCCAGAGCTGGAAGCCAGCGGGCAAGAGCTGGAGCAAAGGAGCACAAAGCTCGGGATTGTGCCTCCCAGAATAAATGTGACAGTGAAAGGAAGAGGAGAGCCAGAACTGGTTTCAAGCTGGTTCTTACTGTTTGTCCTGAGCTGTTTACACAAGTCTTTTCTGGAATGACCCTTCGGCCGTACCACTGGACCTCTGACTGCATTCCACAGTCAGAGGGCTCCCGTACCAGTGCCTACTCCAGGCAAGGGAGCCCCAGTGAAAGTCACACACACTGTAGGTCGTCATTGCCACAATGATAGGAAGGAGCTTGTGTAATCTTGAAGCCCGTGTGAACGGCAAATATGGGAATGTGCTCGGAGGCCGCGTGATGGAGGCAGATTTGATATCTGAAATTTGCTGTTTATCCTGCGCTATGTTTGATTTGGTTGCACAAATGATACGGATTCGTTTGTGTATAGCTTGTGCACGTGTTGTTGGTTTCTGTGTGTTTGTGTGTGTGTGTGTGTGTGTGTGACCTGGACCACGTAGAGCATGTGATGGCAAAAGGGGGAAAAAAAATTGCCATGAGAGCGGCTGACAGTGGTGATGACACTCATGCATCGGTGCAAAACAAAAACACGCACACACAGTGCTCATTGTACAGCCTCCTTACCAGCAACATAAGGGGGTCTTTCAAGTAGCCCCTTCCACAAATCAGCAGGGCAATCTGATTTATGCGAGCAGCTGCTTGTGCAGCAACCCCGTGTGCTCTCATCACAACACATGGACGTCCGCCGCGGAGAGGCTGGTGATTCATGCCTGCCCCGCTAATTCATGTCCGTTCGGTCCATAGGTTGTCATTTACATGCGGTATATCTACGTTTTAGGGCTCGTACTATGGCAATACAATAAGGCTGACCTCTCCCCGTCGATTGTCAATAGGCTGTGTCAGGACTCCATACTCACTGTCTGGGGAATTCCATGCATTGAGCTCATTGGTACGCTAATTAAGTCATTACTGTCACATAAATAAGGCTCAAGACCGGTGGGTCTTTCAAAGGCACAGCACACCTAGGGCGAAGCAGGAAGTACACCCTGGTCCATCTCAGGGCGCACATACACACACATACACACACACACACACACACACACAGCATTCACTCATACATTGGGCCAGTTTAGAGTCTTCTGTCCATTTCAGCATGCATGTTCTTACACTGTGGGCTGGCCAAGTCACACCAAGTCCAAGTCACTGTGTAACCTATAGTGCATCGTACATCAATTTCTGGAAAAAAAAAAAAGAATTGTATGTTCGTTAAAAAGGCAGTTGCATATGGTTTTATTATGTGTTTTTCTCCTTTTTAGGCACAGTGCCTGTATTATTCCAACTGGGATTCACACCTAGAGCCTGAAATTCATATTGTGCTTTATATGTTTCATTTCATTAATGTTAAGGCCTGACCATAGTGACTGTGGATGAGACACTACTTTTCACAATACGTCGTTACTGATCTTGTGCAGCAAAACAGCAAATGGCGTTATTAGCAGCAAGGGGGTATGAGTGAATGAAGAGTGAGCGAGTCATTGTGTGAACTATCACTCATTCAGCTCTAGGTTCAGTTAAAGTAAGTCGGCTAAGTAGGCTTTTACTGGACACTTCTGTTTCCGTTTCAGTCTGACTTGACTTCTCCTCTTCTACCTTCCACCTATTATAATGAAAACCTAATCCAAAAGGTAGATTTTTCTTTTTTTTTTTGATATGAGAACTGAAAAAAAAAGTTCACACTGACCTGATTTTTGTATTGGCGTTGGCATAACTAATGATAATAATCGATCCATGAGAACTTTTTTCTCTTGATATAAAAACTGGGTACACTGAATGATATTCATAGTAATAATAAGCAAAACATATTGTGATTTTAAGTTAAATCTGCATTTTGGCGATAGTGGGCCATTGTAATACCCCCACAGTCCCATATTATCACAGTAAATATCATCCCATGTTTTTATAGATCTCGATTTGTACAGAAATGTCAGTAACAATATGGCAGCCTTTGGCTAGTCCAGTATATAGTGTGCAGTGAGTGATACGGACATGGCCCTCGTCTGAGATAAAGACGTGTCGTCGGTCACAGTTGGAGGTGTAAAGGCTGGTTAAGTTTTATGGCGGCTATCAATACGCAGGTTAAGTGATTGATTCCCCCTGGGGGGATCTCATTCGTGCTACAGCTCTGCTTTCCAGCCTGACTGGTGGTTTGTGTGGTCAGCGCGTAGACCCCACAGCCCCACAGCTCTCCTGGCTAAATGCATTCAGCATAAGAAATTCATGGGCCGTTACATAAGGATGTGTTTTATAAAGTCCTAGGAAAATAGCTTTTTGGAGGTCTGGCAGCATCGATGTGGGTATTAAAGGCTTTATCAGCCTGACTTCACACAGCATGAAATATCTCTCAATGCTTTCATCTCAACCTTAAAATAATACAAATTCGACCCACATGGAGCTCTGGGCTTGTGCTAATCATAAATGTAAAGTGAATGAAATGGGGCTATTGAAATCAGTAATTTGGCCGTTCTTTATCTTAGTCGCATTATCATTGGAACTATTGGCTGAATTTTACTATATTACACTCGATTTTTGCTGAAAATTAGTCGACTTGATAAAAAATAATTTAGACTCATGAGCATGTGTAAAATTGGGGGTTGTACCATGCGAGAGTATAAAATGATCAGAGATCAGTCTAACAGACAGGTTATCTACATATTGTTCTTAACAAAAAGAGGGAGGAACAGTCTTTGTGATTTCCAGAGCGCCTACAACAACAGCCGAGCTATTTTTACACTAATTTGATCAGAGCATTGTAGCGCTGTATTTCCGAGCAGCTCCGAATAAAAGGTAATATCAGGCCACTTGTGATGTTTGGGAAATGAGAGAGAGAGAGGGAGAGAGGGAGGGAGAGAGTGATGGCAGCTGAAACAGATGGATCTCTCACCCTGTTTGGGTTTTACTTAACGCAGACATCTGTAAATGAGCAGTAGCTCCGGGCTCAACATTCATCTCTTTCTCATCAGCGTTAAAATGAGTTATTCCTGGAGCACCTCACTTAAGATGACTTTACATAGCCTCGCATTCATTTCCAGGAGACTAACTCCATACATATAGCCCAGCACTTGCAGACCCTGACCCTAGCATAGGAATAAGGAAGGCACAATATTACCATGTGAAAAGCTATACGTCCCCACGGCCACCACAGAATTACACATCCACGCACGCACGCACACGCACACACACACACACACATATTGATGAGTTTTACTTGCAGGCTAATTGAAATCTGGACATGGATTATTCATGCCTGGTTGACGAGCCTGGGGAGTCTCCTAACTATGCATTCCAGACGAGTTGACCTAGATGTTGGATGTGTGATATGAGCTTGTTTGATTGTTGCATAGGTGAAGAACCCTGCAGGCTTCTCCGCGTCCTATGTAAGAAAGAAGAAGGAAAAAAAAGCACATATTTAAATTGAATTCCCCTGTCAGCCTTTCTGGTCTCGCTACAGCAGACACCAATTACTAAGATACATGTGATTACAGCTATCATTGTTCATAGAAATGTATTAATCATCTGCAAAGATTTCATTATAACATACATACGCTATATCTTTTGTATTCGGTGCGGTGTAAGATAGTGCAGCTTATTATTTCCTTTAGGGAATGTGCTCTGTTATTCTCACAGTTAAATGAAGTATCTTACAGAATATAAAATATCAGTTGAAAATAGTAGAATCATTTCCTTAAATGATCTTGGTTAGATTTTTTTTCTGGTCAACAGAACCTGAGGATTTTAAGATTTATCGAACGTTCTTTGAGATATTCCGAGATCCATATCATCAGAAGTGCCGGTTGTCTGGATTCCACCCTGCATCCCAGATGTTTAAAGCTGCAAGAATTTCGCTGAGCGGAGACCCAAATAACAACCCAAACAGTCCTTTTCAGCGACTGCAGTCAAGAGAGCCAGCTCCTCAGACAGATTCAGACTGCCCTGAATACAGTTTCGTGAGCTGTGTGAAACCAGGCCAGCGGATGCCACATTTTGGTGTCAGCCTCTCAACAGCTGAAAGCAGATGGCTTCTTTGTGTAGCCACAGCGTAATGCAGACATCCAAGCACCAGTCAGGGACAAATCAGTTGTGCAAGATGGGGTGATGAGCGTTTGCATTCTGGATGCGCCGTTTGATGTCGTACTGGCCCTGTCACTGTCGCTGCCCTCCATCCATCCATCCCCGCCACTTTGCATACTCTGCCAGTCCTTTCACAAAGATGAACTGATCCATTGATTGGCATCCCTCTAAAATACCATGTTATTAGTACTTAGTTGACTGCTACATTCTGCACCAGCCACAGTTTGCATTTGGTCTCATCCACCCGAGGTGTGTGAACCTGTTGATTCAGGGAGAGTACACAAGCTCAGTCTCTCTGCAAAACCAGGCCTTCGTGTTCAGACCGAAAATCAAAGCTTTCCATCTTGTATTAGTTTATTATACAGCTGCAACGATGCACCAACACCTTGCACAGAGCTCTCTCCTGCTGTCTCAGATGGGATGTAAGGGATTTAATAGGTCCATTTCTACTCGGCCGTAGCTCTGTATCTGTTTCTATTCCTGATTTTTGTTAATGTGTTGAAGTTTTACCACAGGGAGCAGTTGGGTCGTCGGGCTGTAATCAGACATGTTGACATCTATCCTGTACAGCCTCACCGTCTTGCTCAGGAGAGCCGGCTATTTTGACAGTCCAGACGGGGCGACTAAAATAAGAGATAAACTGGAAGCATGCCATTCGATGCCAACCTGCTGCTGCTGCTGCTGCTGCTGCTGCAGCTGTGTTAAATAGAGAGCAGCCTCGGCGTTTGTCAGAGTCTGAAAAGTGTCTGCTTAAGTGACTCCCAGTCTCAGCCGTGTAAACACAATTCGTCTGCTCGGCTGCCGGCTCACAAAAGAGTAACAGATCATTTTCAGAGGAAATGGTTTCCATTTTCAAAACAAATTAGCTGATCCGCAGAGTGTTAATGAAAACGCAATCGCCCGTGACAGTCTCATTCTGGTGCTTCTGGTGTCGAGTGGCTCGCCGCGCGCCTCGGGACGACGCGTCCGCCGGCCGCATATCACCTGCCGGCGTGTTCGCTTGTCACGCCGCCACCTCCCGAGAAATTCACATTGTAATAGTCTTCTGTCAGTTCTGATGAAGACGAGGGAGCCCGGGCTCTGTGCCGCTGACGAGGAACGCCACGAGCGCTCTCCGTGCTATTGAGTTGTGACAGCCTCAGCGCTCGTACAGAATCGAAGGGATTAAAATCGCACCGGATCCCTCTCTTTGGAGGTATAGAGGTGGTGCTGGGAGGTTGTTCCAGTGGTTGATAACTGATGAGGTGCCCACAGTCCCAGTCATACACTGACCAAATTGACAGTGGTACCCGGTCAGAATCCCAGTCAGACTCACCAAAAACATGCATGTTGAGGTCGATTAGAGTCTCACAATTGCTCCAAATAGACTGAATGTGTCCTGTAACGAACTGGAGAGCTGTCCAGGGTGTATTCCCTGCCTCTGTCCTGCGATGCCCATGATCCATTAAGGTACAAAGCAGGTAAAATGATGAATAGAATAGTCACTGCGGGGATGGATATTGGACGGTATGTGGTTTATACATGGGATGGGTTGTAAAGGTGAATAAAAGATCCCTCAGGGACGCTGATAGAATTGCTAATGGAAGCACTGTCTGTTAGAATTTCAACATTTATAAGGGCCTCTGGGCAGAAAAGCTGTTAAAGCCGGGTAGAGGGGTCCACTCGGAGCTATTAAAAGGTGTGTTTGAAGTCGACCCCCGTGCCTCCGTGTGACTAAAAGGAGCCTGAAATGGGGTTTCCTCTCATGCATGAGCTGCGCCCTTCCGCTCCCCCCCATCCGAAGGTCAAAGCAGGTGGATACTGCTCGAGAGAGAGGAAAAAAAGGATTTGTGCGATTAAACTGCTTGACCAGGCTTTTGTCAGACAGCTGTGCAGCGAAGCGTGGGAATGCCAATTGCCTTAGTGATCCAGGTCTTCGCCTCGTTGTTTGGAGCGCAGTCCCCCCCCCCCCACGGCCCTCGTCAAGAGTGTGAGTTTCTTGGGGCAGGGCCGAAAATTAGCGGATGCCCGTGTTTGATTGCGGGCAGATTCCCATCAGTGCTCTTCAATGGTGTAATCAGCGAGCGGGCTTACATAATGCAGTCTGTTTGCCTGCTCGAGTGGTGCTTTCAGCCACATGCGCGCCTGGGAACTGGACTCGGTGGCAATTACATGTGGTGTTTGGAAGCTCAAGAGATCATTTGGGCACAGCTGTCAGCGGGCCACTTGTATTACCCACAAATTTGTTCCGCAAAACGGGGAGAGATTACTTTGAGGAGGGAGACGTCCAAAGTCAACAGACAGTTCAAGGTTGCGAGGTCTTTCTTCACATGCATGATCGAGCTCGCTGATCTCCCGACAGCACGGTTTAAAGAAGAGATTTACTGTTACTACCTCGAAATATGGAGGTCTAAGGGTACACCCTCCCCCTTTCTTGCACGCATTGCACAGACGTTGAAGAAATGCATGTTTCTGACCAAAAGCCACGTGCTTTGGTTGTAGGGTGGCTTAATTATTTATCGGTACACTCTCCAAAAGACAGCCAAAGTGGTAGATACTGTACGCAATACAAACTGAAGAAATGAAATGAAACAAAGCCTTTGAGCTGAAATGTGCCACAATAATGAAGGGCGTCCTGTGCTAGTGTCGATTCCAGATGTATGGCATGCTCATAAGCATATGGACACGCCATCACATGAGCCCTGCTGCTGGAAAACACAAACTGCAAGCCGCAGACATGTCCCACAGCAACACTGCTGCCTCGCTTTGCCAATTACTTGTAATTTGAAGGGTAAATTGATTCTGCTCGGAGCTGATCCGCAGAGCCACACCGTATCACCAATTACTGTGCAATCCTCCATTAAATGTTAATATCATTGATCCGAGCGAGGCCCAGATATCGTTCCTGATGTATGTGACTTCATGCGCCGCGTGACTTTACCTTCGTGGTAACGACCGTGCAGTCACGTGACGTTCCCTCCCGTATGAAGGCTTATGTTTGGGCTGGTCATATCTGAAGTCGTGGAGAAAGTGGTGTGGGAGGTCATGTTGCTGATTCCAGCTCAGTCAGGGCTAATTTAGTGAGCCAGCTGAGCGTGCAGCCATCAGATGGCACCGTCCAGTATTCGCTGGTGAGTTTGCTAAGGAGGTGTATGGTAGGGTGGCATAGCTGAACTGTTCTTCATCTTGTGATAAAGGCACCACATTTGGTACACTCATTGTTGAATATGTGTTGAATGAATCTGGATGTCGGGCCACTGCAAACTTGAATTTTGATGATTGGGGCAGCCATCTTGAAAAATGGTGTTTTCATCACCTCAAATACAAGAGACGTTTTGAAGTGGGGAAAAAGCTTTATTACAACATAGCAGAGCAGATGTAACAGCTATGGCCACTCGGAGACAGTTTTGCGATGGCCCAGTATCCTAAAGTATATCCACCAATGCATCTACCAGATTTTGTGCTTTTATCACAAAATGAACGATTGTTGTGATATGTCGACAACATGTCAAGCCATGCCATCAATGATACATAAATCTGCTAACATAATTGTTTTGCGCAGTGCTGGGCGATCAGTGTGATTACGGCATGGTGACTGCGCCATCTGTCAGCTTTAATCATGATGGATGGTTGAAATGGTTTGTTCATCACTTCCTCTCATGTTTTGGTGCAGAGGATTAATTCTGCACTGGTTTTTCATGTGCCTCCTCAGCATCAGAAAGTTTTACGGGTTCCAACAGCGTTCCTTGACCTACAGATGCCTCATCAGTCAGACTTTGATTGCACTAATCAATCACGGTGTTAATCAAGTTCTACCGTCATCCAGCTCCCTCCTGGCTTTTCAGAACCCCTCTCTAAATATATGACTAGAATCTTTCTAATCTGTGCCAGCTACCCCAGATATCTACACCGTTTGGTTGGGATTGTGTATAAATGTGTGTACGTGTGCGTGCGCATCCCTAACAAAAGTCATTGTTATCCTAATCTGTTTACTGCCACTGTGTGGTGATTTATGCATAGGTGCAAAAGCCTGCATTGTTGAGTTGTGTTTGTGTCTGCACGCCAGCATGGCTGCGCCCGCATGTCTGTGTGTGTGTGTGGAAATGTCAGCGCAGAGACAGAGTATGACAGAGCTTGGCACAGATGGCCTTCCTGTCATCCTCAGCTCCTTCCACAGCTTGACACCGGATGAAGCTCACAGAGAGGGAGAGAGAGAGAGGGAGAGAGAGGGGGATAGAGAGACAGTGGTTCGGACCAAACGTGGCGCTGTGACAGGAGCAGAGGGTGATGGCAGGCTAATACATCTTCACTAGTCCAACAACACACTTTGTAATAAGGGACGAAAGCAACGCCTTAGATTCAGAGGAATGAGCACAAAGTTAGGATGGCAGCCAGCTGAGGATCTTCCTAGTGATTGACCCGTCATGGTCCGGTGCTGGCAGACGTGGTGGTATCTTCAGCCTCGTTCCTGGACCTACGCAACTGAAGTTGATCCCTCGTTGCCCTGGATGGATCGCTTTCTGCAGGGGGGGTGGAGGGTGAGGGGGGGGCAGATTGTCCGTGGCAGGAGAACAACCTTTGGGGGTGATTTTTCCTTATTAAACAGTACGTTGCTGTTGTGTTGACACACGCAGCCCGTCATCTGAGCACCCGGGATGGCACACATGGGTATATTTGTAACGAGTCTTTAGAAAAGTTGCATCTTTGGAACGGCTCAATTTCCCCAGAAAGCGAGCAGATTAAAACGCCTCTTCCGGACTTTTAACACGGCGCTGCCCTCCTCCGTGGGGCCTGATTTGAATTCCTGTTTCCACGGCCTGTCGCCGGTTTGTGTGAACCTCCCACCACATGTCTTTATTTTTAAACCCCCGCAGCGCGGGTGCCCCCTAATTGGCCATCTCGTGTGTCAGAAGGCGCATCGCCCCGTCGTCAGCCCAGCTGCCTCTTTTGTGCCGTAATTGCCCTCGGCCAGTGTGTGCAAACGGATGGATGTCACGACCAGGGCCTCGCCACGGCCCCAGCTCTGCATCTCTGCATCTAAGCTAATAAGGACGATACTGGCCGACCAGGTCCCATCCACCCACTGTGTTACTGGTGTCAGTAGGTCCATCACCGCTCACTCTCACCTGAACCTGCATGTTTTTGAACTTTGCCCTGGAGCGAAGTGGCAGAGGTCAGCCGAGGTCCCATCGACCTTCCACAAACACTCTGCTCTCCTCTCCTCTCCTCTCCTCTCCTCTCCTCTCCTCTCCTCTCCTCTCCTCTCCTCTCCTCTCCTCTCCTCTCCTCTCCTCTCCCCTCCCCTCCTCTCCTCTCCTCTCCTCTCCTCTCCTCTCCTCTCCTCTCCTCTCCTCCCCTCTCCTCTCCTCTCATGTTGCCCACCCGCGTCGCGACCACCAGTCTTTGATGGTGCCCCGCGTGTAATTTCACGAAGACAATGCGCTGGATTGTTTGCCCGTGCCCCCTGTTCATTGCAGCGCCGCTGCATCATCAAACACAATGAGACTCTACAGCAATTACAGTGCGAGGGCACGAGCGGGTGGGAGAGAGAGGGAGCGAGAGAGAGAGACAGAGAGAGAGAGAGAAAGGAAGAAAAAGACAGCGAGCCCGTCTTTGCCTTTGATGGGCCTGCCTTTCAAGCCGGCGTTGCCTAGCTACTGTGAGCGGAGGATGGAGGGATGGGAGGGATGGGAGGGATGGGAGGGGGGAGAAAGTAGGGAGGTGGGTTCATCGCTCTCAGCTGAGCGAGGAGGGAATGAGTCGCCCGCCCGTGCCTGCCCATGGACTCCACAACCCCCAGCGTCCCCTAGCTCCTTCTCCCTCCGTCTGTCCGTCCGTCCATCCATCTCATCCATCTCCAAAGCCACAGTAGCCGCAGCCGTCGAGAACGGAATGTCTCTGATCTCAGAGTCAAACTGAACTTAATTGACAATCATGCCGCGCAACAAAGCGTCACACGCCAGAGTGAAATTACGCCCCTCCGCGCTCCGGCGTGCTCGTGGCGGCAAAATAACAAGGAACATATGGCGCACTCAGACAGGGAGGCGGGGACGAACGGAGACAGAGTTGTCGCCCGAGAGTTTGACAATTTTCTCACCGGTGAAATCCGTGCACAGTTGGGCAGAGATCGAAGCTACAGCGGTAGATGGAGTGGCGGCATATCAACAGGTGCCGGCATGGGCAGTCATACGTCGACTGCTTTCGGCGTTTTGTGCAGACAAGGCGGCTCATGAGAGCGTGAAAGCTGAATGAACACATTCAGCAGGCGTCGCCATCGTTGCAGCGGTGGCACGGGGGAAGGCGCATTTCGTCAGGACGTCACATGAGCCGCACCCTCATGATTGTGCATCTTTGCTGAAACCGCACTCTGTTCACACCGCGCTATCACGTCTTTTGACCGGGTCAAGTGCTTGTTCCCGCTAAAGAAAGCGAGCTTTTCTCCTCCTCCTTTTTTTTTTTTGTTGCAGGGTGTGGATGTTCAGGGCAGCGAATCTGACGTCTCAGAAAAATAGCACATCCGCAATTAAGTTTGCCAATTCTTGACAGTCTGCTCGCACGAAGCTCAGTAAACAGATGGGCGGTGATCATAAGTGATGTTCCGGGGCCCTGCACATCCCACTAAATCGCTCGATGTGCACGGGAGAAAGCGAGCCACTAACCGTCTGCAAATGAATCGCTGAGGACGAGTGCAGCTGTTCTCTCCTTCCTCTTTTTTTTCCTCTCTCTCTCTTTTTTAATTCATATCTGGCTGACCCTGCAACACCATCCGCCGCCGCCTCCCCTGGCACCGCTTGAGAGGCGCACACAGAAAATAAACCTCCCTCGGCGCGTCTGTGTGTGTGTGTGTGTGTGTCTGTCTGTGTGTGTGTGTATGTGCGCGACCTCCATCTGCAGCATTAATGGTGGGAAAACTTTCCCTTTTTGAAGTTGAGACCGCCGCCCCTCTTCCGTGCCCTGGGCTGTTCCACTTTGGTGTCAACCTAATTACAGCCATCTGTCAAATGTTACCGGTCACCAACCAGCAGCCCACGTGTGAGCGTAGCCGGCCAGGTACGGCCCGGAGCGCCGCCGTCAGGATTCACCGTGATATGGACCCCGGGTGGGGTCCTTTAACGGAGCCCCCCCCCCCCCGAGGTCCGGCCATGATGGTCCACTTCATCGCGGCCCCGAGGTCCTCGTCCTTCCCCGACACGTTTCTGTGCACCTCGAGAGTCCGGCGACTGAAGTTTTTCCTCTGTGATCTGACACCCCCCCCCCCCCGTCTTACCCAGGAGAGTCGAGAGTCTTAATTAAACATCTCCAAGTGAGCGTGCTGCCCTGCAGGGATTCACACGCCCGTCGTAGTGTAATACGGCTCAGTCAGAC
This sequence comes from Karalla daura, assembly GCA_029224185.1. Classification (NCBI taxonomy): domain Eukaryota; kingdom Metazoa; phylum Chordata; class Actinopteri; order Chaetodontiformes; family Leiognathidae; genus Karalla; species Karalla daura. The sequence goes on from CM055208.1 coordinate 11,848,437, forward strand.
TCCGGAATCGGCCGCTGCTCATCCACAGCTGCCCGCTCGCTGCTAACTCTGTACAGAGGGCCGTGACGATTTTCCCACATGAATAAAACGCGCATTTCATTCATTCACACTGTTTCTTTGCCCATCTACAATGCATGATTATATACTGTTGATTTGTTGGTGACCATTGGTTATACACTACTTTTCAAGATGCATTTTGGAACACTATATCCACCAGTCCAGTCATTATAGAATAGGACAGCACTACAGAATAGTGTATAGCTGCTATTTAGTGAGTAATACCTGATTTTGGACATAGACCTACATCAGTTTCAAACAGTCCGGTGTTGCTCTCCACGTGGTCGTCCTGAGGTCTTTCAGAGCGCAGTGATGAAATCCCTCACACCTGACCTGACCTGACCCAATGTGAGAGCGAATGATGAATGCGACGGGCACCCTCCTCATGCCCCGACCGGCTCCTTTCCTCTCTCTCGCCTCGAGTCTGCGGCGCTCTCCTTCCGCTTTTTGAAGCGAAACGCCGCTGGCCTCTCGGCCTCTCGGCCTCTCCTTTCTCGCCCCGCCTTTCGCCCGCACGCCTCGTCAACACCTCCCCGACTCGTCAAGCGGTCGCCTCCCTAGTCGTTCGGCGCTCTCAGTCGTCGTCCTGGCGCTCCACTCGACGCTGGCTCATTGGAGGGATGGCAGGCCGACGCGTCTGTCTCCTGCGAGGCCTTTGCGAGGAGCTTTGAGTTCTGCTGTAGTCAGCGAGAGAAGGAGAGAGAGAGAGTACTTTTTCTGCAAGTTGTGGTGAATTTTCCGTCCCGCTCCCCTCCGTCTTCGCCCTCCCTCTCGGCTGTCCTTTGACAGAAGCTGGGGCCTGTCTCCCCGCCTCGCCGCATCGCCGGGTTTGGCACGCGTCTGCAATCGATGATACTCGCCCAGGGCCACTCGAAGCTGGGGGGGGGGGGGGGGGGGCGGGGGCGGGGGGTGTTCCATTGTTGTGTGTTTGTGTAGATAAGGGCAAAAGGAGTGCGAGATTAAGCATTGACTCATTCCCGCTCGCTTTCCCATTCATTCATTCTCTTAAAGCAATCGCTGGCCTGGTGGGCACTTGAAGCCTGCCACATCACAGTCGCGATGTGAAGTGGCAGCAAATCCATCCAACAAATTAGGCGACTTTTCCCCCATGCTCGGGGCCTGATAAAAGATTTAAAAATATATATATAAAATAATAGTTTGCCCCAGCAGACTGGGAGCAGATGGGGCCGTATCTCTCCAGAAACTTCTTATCTTACACACACACACACACGCACTGTTCAAACGAAAACTTGGTGGCTGTGTCATTATTTGAGGCAGTGTTAATTGCTATATTACAGATAACACACTTCCGCACAGAGGCGGCGTAATAATATCAGAGCAGAGCAGCCTGTAATAACTCTGCCTGTGTGCTGTGTGTGTAAATCGTTTTGCGATCCAAGGTTAGTCATTGAACCGCTCCCATCCACCCTCTGGCAGTCATCCACAGCCCTCACCTTCTCCGCCTAACCGCGCTCAGGCTGCGTCGTCTCCTTTTGATCTCTCGCCTTCCTCCTTTCTCACATTACACTGCGAGACACATGCGCGAGTGTGTGTGTGTGTTATCAGGGGCCAAGCCACAGTAGCATGTGACGCAGCACTTGTAAAGTTTGGGCTGCGATAAGTGTTAGATGAAAACTTCTTCGACGTAATGCCTCCAGCAGCTTTCAGAAGACGTTTTCTCTCTCTCTCTCTCTCTCTCTCTCTCTCTCTCTCTCTCTCACCACGCTGCAGCTGGATGAGGTGCGAGGTGAGGTGTTCGCTGTGCTTCGGTGGCGTCTCACACATAAAGGAAAGCGTTCCGGGAAATGTAGATAGTGCAGTAGGGTTCAACTTTATACCGCTATGGTACGAGGTAGGTATGTGGTCGCGCGCAGCATCACCTTACTGTGAGGCTTCAGCATAATCCACCGATCTACAGTGTCATTTTCTATCATAAGTAGTGTTACCTTTTGCATTTAACTTGATCTCTCCAGACAGACACATCTGGAACTTCATGTGCACTAGATGAAGGGATAGCGGCACTCTCCACCTGTCTACCAGTCCTCTTCTTATGCTCCTGTAAACCACATCCTCTTTTCCAGAAGTGAGAATGTGTCCCACACCTAGAAATGCAGAATCATGGACTCTCCATTACTTACTCCTTGGATCCTGATGGTTGAGTGTCACTCCTAGTGTCCCTTGCTATATATTGAGGGCAGGTCCTGCTGAGGTCACATGACGTCAGCAACAATGCCGCTATTGTACTTGTGTTGCATCTCTCTTGTCTCTCTTTTGGTTTTGATCTGAAAGGGGACGCTTCTTTCAGCGCTTTGAGTTTTGTGCCGCTTTGAAGACTTTTAGAGTCTAAATTGGGCGCACATCAGTAGCCGAGCGGGCACGCATCGCCTCAGAACTGTTTCAGAAATAGCAGCCAGTGTCATGCCGACTGTGGCCTTGAAGCACATTGTTCCTTTCAGCCGATCTGCTTCCGAGCGGCGGGCCCGGGACGAGACGCTGGCTGCGAGCGCGTCTTATCTCCGCCACGTGGGCGTGATAGGCCGCTGCCGCCAGGCGGGCGGTGCCACGCCACGCCACCCCGCGCCATCTGGATCCCCTCCGGCCCTCAGCTCCGAGGGCCAGCCAAGAGGCAGCCAAGGGGCCCTTCCTGTCTGGGGCCGCCCTCATGACAGGCTCAGGAGAGGAGGAGGAGGAGGAGGAGGAGGAGGGGGAGGGGGAGGCAGGGGTGCGGGCGCCGTGCCAGCTAACCGCTAACCACGCTACCGTAGAGGAGGAGATAAGATATTCCTGTTCACAATGTGAGTATCAGGGGTGTGAGAGGCATCTGCTTCCTCTCGTCCCGCAGGTGGTTGCAGCTGGTTGAGGTGCAGGTCTCTCTTCTTCTTTTTTTTTTAACAAAGCTGTTTGAATGAATCCTCAATACCTATCATCCTTTGTAATACAGTAAGCAGGGGTGTTTTTGTTTTTTTACCAGTCTTCAATATCAAACCTAATTCGCGATGGATCTGGTGCATAAAGCGGTTTGTGGTATCGTCATCTTTTTTCCTTCATCACTGAGCGACCTTGCCTCAAGACAAATGGTGGGCTGCTATTAAATGAATAGTTATCATCTATCAGTCCATTCATCATCTTGCCCGCTTTACTCCATGATGTTGCCGTGTCTGGAGGCCGAAACGCAGATCAGCCCAAAATCACCAATGGTAAGAGATAATAAGCGGCAACAGTTACTGAGGAGTAGTCGCATATTTTGGGAGTCATGTAATTACATTTTTCTGGGATTGAGTAGATGTCCGACTAGGATGACTGCAGGGGAATGAGTTCCTGGTAAGTACAGAAATTTACTGAGCCAGATGCCTGTGCAGGGCCAATACAGATAACAGGATCCCTTCAATTGCATTTCAGTTCCATCCAGACCCACAAATAGTTTTCACCCTGGCCAGAGCTGAAATCTTAATGCACAGTCCGGTTCAGTATCAGTATCACCATTTTCCTCATCTGTTTTTACTGCTCATCCTGCACATGTTTTTGTATATTTGCACATATCATCTGTGTCTTGTAAAGATGACTTTTCCTTGCGCTGACTACAAGGACAAAGCATTTGATTGATTTTTCTTTTGGGAAATTGCACACCCAGCAGATCGGGGCACTTCCTCGCCTTGATGCATAAATAACGGGAGCAGCCTCGGCCATCGATTTACATGAGCGGCCCCAAGCGCTGTTCCACTATGCCCGATGAATCCGGCTATCATCGTGCCGGCCAACCCACATGCTGTGTTAGACGCTCGGGTATCACTGCTGTCAAGACAGGACGAGGAGGTGGACGTCTTTCACTGTTTGGCCTCTGGCCTGCAGCGCTGCAGCTGTTCACAGGAAAGAAAGCGTGGCGAGAAGAACAGTTGCTGCCGGAGCTCTTCTCCTCCACCTCCACGATTTACTCCTCTAAATGCAGCCATTTGGGAAATATCCCCGTCCGAATCCAGGCTCTGACCTATTCCCTGCACTCTTTGTTCGGCTCACCTCGCTAACAATGTGTAGCCGCCGCCACCAACCCCCCCCCCCCCCCCCCCCCTCCACTTCATTTCCTCTCCTTCGCTTCCTGAGATGCAGGAAGTTGGGTGCTTTTCCATCCTCCACCCCCCCTCTCAGGTTGGAGAAAGGGAGCGAAGCGGAGGGGAGGATGGGACCTCGGCAAAGGTCAGGGGCAGGAGGGACCCTCCCTCGCCCCGTGGACGTTGAGCTTCCTGCGCGGCGGCGGTGACATCAGCGACCAGCGGCCTCGCCCTTCGCATCATTTCACCATCGCAGAAAGCTGTCTGGACGGAGAACACAATGTCCAGCAGTGTCCCCGAATTTCACTTTTCAGCAGCTTAGTGCCGCTAGTTCTCTGAGGCTTGTGTAGGTGCCGTTTGTTACCACGAGATGCCTGGTTTGTGGCACTGGCGCTCATTACCACTCTTTATTATTCTTATTCTGGCAGCTTGACGATGTGTGCAGAGCATTGCAGTTGCTCGGCTCCTCCCTAATGAACAGCTTGACACGTCCGTGGCACTTTTCTTCCAGAGAAGTTGCTTTTCGCATCCTGACATTCCACTGCCCCGCGATGTGGTGGTTTACCTGAGCGTATCTTGTTATTTTCCATGACTTTCAAAACAACACTGCCGCGTGGCGTTTACAAGTCTACAGATGTTCTTCCTTGAGTTAGTATTAACCGGTGTGTCTGCAGGGCCAGAAAACACAGACCGTCATTAGAATCAAGCACTTTGATGCTGTGAAAACCCTGTCAGCCGCCTAAACCTCAGCGTATACATACTGTATATGTCATCAGACCAAACAATCAAGGCTTGATTTGGAGTTTCGGGGCGATGTAAGTTATTATTAAATGAACTGGATGTGTAGGGTTAAGGTTAGGGTCAGGATTAGGGTTAGGGTTAGGGTTAGGTTTAGGGGGTTTGTACCTAGTGGTGTCTGCTTTCTCCCATTGTGGTTAAGAGACTGTGGGTGTGAGACCAGAATAAAACTGACCCAATTTCCATAGATTGACGCGGGTGTGTTTACGTGTGAGCCCAGCTGTGTTTGAGCGCGTGCGTGCGTCAGCTGAGCAGCGTGTGCGCCTTCATTAGCCCACCTTCACCCCTCCTTCACCCCCCCTTCACCCCTCCTTCACCTCCCCCTTCACCCCCCCTTCATCCCTACTCGCTCCTTCCCACACGCCCATCTTTTATTCAGCAGTGTGTGTCACTACTTCCTCCCACGCCCTCTCTGTGTTGGTGTGCGGTAACGTCCTCTGAGCCCCTCGGAGTGGCTTTCGAACATAAAAGCAGCGGTTCAGAAGAGCTCGGACGCAACGGCCAGTCGGCCGGCGGTACGACCCCCCTTTTGAAGCGGGCTCGGCGCCGCTCGCTGCGTTTTGCCTCTGTTGGAGCTGCGGGCCGAGCTCCTTTCCACCGGCTCTCTACTGGGCGCCGCTCACAGCCTGACCTTTCCTTCCGCTCCCCTCACGCACACCCCCGATGTCTCCTCACGCTTGCTCCCATCTCTCATTTTCCTTTGACATCCTCCTCGCACCCCCCCCCACCTCTTCTTTTATCGTCTCCCCTCTTTTGTCTCCAAAGCCGCCTCGCGTCCCCCCCTCCTCCCGTCAATCACCTTTCCACATCTGTCGCTCTCATCACTTCATTTTCCACTCTGGTTTTTTACTTCTTTTCGCCTTTTTTCCCCCCTCTCTCTCGCCCTGTCTCTCTCATTATCGGCCTGTCATTCTGCCTCGCCTCTCCCCTGGCATCTGTGTCTCTGTGTTTTCTCTATTAGTCGGTCTGGGTGTTGGTCCCTTCTGACCCTTCCTGTTTCACTGACATCATCCAAGGAACCAGGAAGCTGCTGATGGGGTCGCCACCCAGGCTGCTCCGGTGTGTGTGTACGCATTCAGTTTCGGTTTAGATTTCACATGTCATGTTTGGTTTCAATCATAACCTTATGTCAACAGATGAGGTTGTCGAGGATGTTTAATCCAGTCAGCCATCCACCGATGATGTTCAAACAACGTCGGAGCCAACTGTGCAAACAACCGTGGCTCCGAGCATGGTGCACAAATCCAATGCATTCAGAAAGTGGATTGTCATAATTTCAAAATAATGATTCATGTTTCTGCCTCTAGGAGTTAATGAGGGCATAGAACTAGGACACAACATTGGGTCGGATGTATCCAGTGGTTTTACGTAGCAGCCAAACGCATCTTGAAGACTGGAAAGGTCATTTTTGGTTTGCATTTTCAGTCGGTGAAACCCAGCCACTTCCAGCAGCTCCTCTAGGAGGACCCTGAGGTGTCGCCAGGCCAATCCAGAGATGTAATCTCCCCGAGTGGGCGATGGACGTGCTTTGAGCACCTCCCTGGGCAGGCGTCCAGGAGGCGTCCTGGCCGCCTGCCCACACAAACGCTGCTGCCTCCTCTCGGTGCAGGAGCAGCAGCTCTACTCTGAAACCCTCCTGAGCTCCTCGCTCTCTCCCCACGATGGAGCCCAGCCACCCTGAGGAGACTCATTCAATCCACCTGTGCTCATGATCTCATTCTTTTGGTCACTATACCTAAGTCATGACTGAAGGTCATAATGCTGTCCGAGCCAGCGCATGGCCGCTCTCCTGGAGGTCTACTACTACCTGTGGACCATGAGGTCATTGAATTATGTGTTGTCAGGGTTGGCCTACTCCTACTCCCATCTATGGCTGCGTCAAACGGTTATTTTTGTAGTGGATTAGTCTGTCAATTGTCTTCTCAATTAATCCATTAGTTTGGGTTAGTTAACACCTGTTACACAAACGCCAAGATAAGGTCTTCAGGTTTTCTTTCATCGAGGATAAAAGAAACCAGAAAATACTCAGGTTCTTTGCAGCTGAGATCAGAGAACATTGACTTGAGGTTCTTCTCTTTTTTTAATGTTTAAAATAATCGATTGTCAATCAGTGGTTATTTTATTGGTCAATGAATCAGCGATCGGTGGATTAGGAGGTCATGAATATTGTGCCAGTGGTCGAGCCTCCTAGAAGACATTCAGACACTCAAGTTTGCATTGCTTTCAGTCCCATTTAGTGAAAGTACTCTACTCTTACTTCTCAGGCATATAGGATGTTGTGGACACATTTCTTAAAATACTAAAAACAGCTGCAGAAAGGGTGCGAGCTAAGTCTGGATCCCAGTCTGGAATAATAGAGGTCCCTGGTCGCTGTCCAGTGAGGCTCCCATGCGCTGGCTGGTCCTCGGCTGTGCTTGTGTACAGACAGTGATCTAAAACAAATCCATAGCTTTCTGCTGTGTTTGCTCAGCGCATCGATTCACAAGCGGCCGTTTACACGGGGCCGCGGCGGCAAACCCTCGCCACGCAGAGTGCTTTTCCAGCCACCTCGGCACATTACGAGGAGAGAGGTGACTAACCTGGAGGGCCAGTCCCAAACATTTACCTTTCCCATGGGGGACCTGTTGTTGTCCACAGTGTGTTGAAACACGCTGCCTGGCGGACTAGTTCCGACTAGTTCAGACGCCAAATTAACACGGTTGCTTATTTCTCTAGAAATCAGAACCCAGAAACGTGGACGCTGCTTCTGAAACTAAGCCTGTTTGTCTCTTCCAGATCTGCCCATGGAGTACAATCCCTCCGATCACCCCCGGGCCAGCACCATCTTCCTCAGCAAGTCGCAGACCGACGGTAAGCATCCCCCTGCTGCTCTACCACACGGTACATCATGATCAAGTTCACCCCGGCATCGTTTACATCATTATTGCCAGGTGTCTTATGTCGAAACACAGGCCCGCTCGGATGAAGTCGATTGAGGGAAGCTGGAAGAAGATTTGTTACTGTGGTGGATTATTTGACCCCAGAAGCATGCAAAATGATCTAAACTTCTTCGTCTTCAGGGCGAGGGGGGGGGGAGGTGATTACGAAGCACCACTGTAATGCGAGTGTCTCACCTGGAGGTAGTCCTGGCTGCAGTATCTGCATTCCGTCCGCTGATTGCCGTTTGAAGAATGCGTCTCAGAGCGTTGTGAAATCACACATGCCTCATCCGCCGTCGGCCGCTCGATGCAATCAGTGAACAAGTCCGGCGACTTTCTCTCCGGCGGTCTCCCACCTGCTCTTTCTGTTTCTTTTTCAACCCGGCCTGCCCCCCCTGCGCCTCTTCAAGCCTTCATTTTGACTGCGTGCAGTCGTCATCGTGAGAAGAAGCAGCATTTCTGTGGCCGGGCGCATACGGAACCCCAGAGTGTTTTTTGCTCTCTCTCTCTCTCTCTCTCTCTCTCTCTCTCTCTCTCTCTCTCTCTCTCTCTCGGAGCGAGGCACGCAGCCCGCACGCCGTCTCGTCCATGCAGGGATTTCACTTGTTACGTAACGCTCCCCCGGCCACCTTTTTTTTTATCTCCACACGTTTCCAGACGAACCGGACCCGGGCCGGTCGGGCGGGGGCGATAGCGATGCTTTCTTAATCACGCGAAATGTGACGAGCTCGGCCCTCCAAGATTACCGCCCGGTCCGGCCGTAATCTCTTTAGCTCGACGCTAAGAGGCTTAATATTGTTCCATTTGCACACAGTGGAGAAAAGCTAGTCCGGCTGAAGGGCTCGCACCCCGGCTGATGCCTGTATTGATCTGATATCGGAAGGCGGGAGGGGGAAGGGGGTGGGTGGGGTGGGGTGGGTCTGATTTTCACGATCTTCACCACCTCCTGTCCTGTTTATCGATACCGGACAGCGCAAAACGGGCAAATGTCATACCTGTGTCACACAAGAAAACCTGGATACAGTTTGGCCTTTGTGTTTTCCCAGTTGCCGTGCCCAACAGGAGAGGTAAGCATGTGTGTGTGTGTCCGGTCCGGGCGAGCAGGCGCCGTCGTGCTCGCCACCTGACCCCGTGGTCTGTATCGTGCCTCTCTCTTCGTTCTCGACCCGTGCCGTCCTCTCTGTTCGCAGGTGGCTTCACCACGTCGCCGCTCGGCTGCTGTTTTCGTCCTCTATGTGCGTGCGTGTGTGTGTGTACGTCAGCCTGTAGAGTAGCGCACAGACCATTTCTTGGCCGCTCAGCGTTCTTTCCAGAAGCTCAAGCCGTGTCTCATGGTGTCACGTGGCCATCGTCAAAAAGTCGGCGTCTGTACCGTGGGGAAAACGTCACAGGCCCGGCGAGGATGCAGCTTTCTGTTAGAAAGCAGTCACAGCCTTCCAGAGTGGGGGGGATGTGTGCGTTAGAGTGTGAGTGTGTGTCATAGAGGTGAGAGGCGCCAGACAGCTCACTACGTCACTCTGTGTGTGTGTGCGTGTGTGCGATGCTGCATCTGCTCCACTTTGCTTTGCCAGCAAACCCCTCCCACCCTTGTGTGTTCTCCTACATAAGAGCAAACACCCAGCTACAAATTCACATGGATACAGGGATAGATGAGGAGGAGGGGAGGGGAGGGGTGGGGGGGCTGACACACAACTGTGCGACAGATCATCACGTCCATTAAGATGAATTAGCGTGGCAAATGAGCAGATTTTTATATTTCATTTCTTTTTTTTTTCTGAAATGACAATCCCCTCCCGAAATAAAGCGCCCCCGCACAAAGCCCCTCTCAATTTGCGCTTTTGCGTAGGAACCAAATGGAGGACGGATTAAGGCATTCGCTAAAACTCGTTCCCACTCGTTAAAAACAAAAAAGCCCAATTTCCATCGCAGAGTGCCGTCCCGTACAGCGTTGGGTTCTGGCTTGTGACGAGGCAGAGTTTAGACGAGGGGAGGGGGGAGAAAAAGCGATGGATGGGCGAGCGAGAGGACGAAGGCTGGATAAATGCTGCCCCCTGTCTGCCAGGGTTGTGTACTGCACTCTGCCTCCCGATGCACTGACGCCCGCTCTCTGGTTTTCCCTTTCAGTTCGAGAGAAGAGGAAGAGCCTCTACATCAACCATGTAAGTTGACGGAGACGAAGAGTGACTGTGCATGATGTCTTAAAGTGATGTGATGTGCTGTTTCACTGTCATTCAATTGCACTGTTACATTATAAGTCGTATTGTGCCCGTGTTGATTCTGCTGTCCTGTATTTTCTTGCAAGTTCACTCATATTTCGGAGAGCAAGGTAAATAACGTTTCTAATAACACTTCCATCATCGATGCTGTGTTGTACGAGCCCACGAATAGTGTCACTGGTGTGTTGGTGTGTGTGTTTGCGCGTGAGGAGCTGAGATGTGGGTGAAGGTTATCGCAGCGGCGACTGTGTCGCTCGCTCAGCCACGAGCCCGGACGCTGCTACAAAATGTCGCCTTGTGAAGGACGGGCCGGCGTTTTCGCCGCCTGTAATCGAAGCCCCGTCACAGGCCAGAATTCTGGCGTGGGGTAGAGTGGAGATGGGAGATTCGCCTTAAGTGTCATCGCCCCCCTGCATGCGACCACGTCAGGTGCTCCCAGAGGGACAGGCGGAGCTAGTTTACAGGTGTCCCACTTTCCCTCTGGCTGCCTGGCGTCCAGCGCTGCTGCCCGGCGTAATTACCACACAAGTAGCCACTTGACGCGCATGTGTGCGTCTGTCTGCTTTACGTGTGTGTGTGTGTGTGCGTGTGAATTCCAGCACCATCCAGGCCCAGTGAGACGGAAGTACAGCTCATGCTCCACCATATTCCTTGATGACAGCACAGTCAGTCAGCCCAACCTCAAGTACACTATCAAATGGTAACGTCATGACTCTGATTGAAATGTTTCTGCTTTCTTTTGACCGATGTCCTTTTTTTTATGCAGGTTTTAGTTCAAAAAGAATTGTGTTCTCTTTTGTCTCTACAGCGTAGCCCTGGCAATATACTACCACATAAAGAACAGGTACAGTCAATATTTTCAGTTATTTTCCCTGATCTGATTGCCAGGACTAATGAATAGACTGTTAACCTACATTGCAGCAATTTGGAATCCATTCACTGCTTTTCTCGTACTTCATACTTATATACAGCTTTAATTCATACCCCTGTTAAATCGGGCAGTAAAAGACGCATTCGAGTAAAACTCTTAACAAGAGCGGAGCTTGAGTCATTTTTCAGCTAAAGTAAGAATGTGTCACAACATGCCAAGTCACAACAAAGCGCTTTGGCGCTGCGGAGATCTCCCCAGACTTAATGATTCTGCATTTATAACGAGATGAGTCCCAAGTAGGCCGGCAGCATAGACGGCTCAATCAACATCAAGTGTCTTTGGGGGGGGAGTGAGATCTCAGCCGAAGTCGTTCCTAATCAAACCGGCCTCTTGATCCGTCGTCACGTCTGGTTCCTGACGGTCTCCCCGTGCGTGTGTCACTCCAGAGACGTCGACGGGAGGATGCTGTTGGACATCTTCGACGAGAAGCTGCACCCGCTGTCGGTAAGAGGCCGGCATCTCCCCCAAACCCGAGCCCGCGGCTCTGCCACGAGTCCTCAGCGCTGATCCAATACGGACGGATCTGTCCAGTCATCTCGGGAGTCATCCGCATCGCTCACAGCTCCCCTGTCACATCTTCTAATCCAGACAGCGCGCGACCACTTTGCATGATTGCTCACACGTCCGACGGCTGCAGAGCGCTCCGTCTCAGAAGCGAGCGCTCGTCGAGCGCCTTTCTGGTTAACGGTCCCATCAAAAGCCTCTTTCTCATGTTGCTCCTTATCCCGCAGAAGTCGGAGATCCCTCCCGACTACGACAAGCACGATCCCGAGCAGAAGCAGATCTACCGCTTCGTCCGGACGCTGTTCAGCGCCGCGCAGCTCACGGCCGAGTGTGCCATCGTCACGCTGGTAAGTGTGTGTGTGTGTGAGAGTGTGTGAGAGTGTGTCTCTGTGTCGACACCAGGAGGTAGCCTTGCATCCCGGTCCTCCTCACTCTGCCTCTCCTTCCTCGTCTCAGTACAGCCCCGTAAAACTGTGTCCCCGGAAATGTTGAAAAGTGCGTTCGCCGAGCAGTCAGAGGGGGAAGAAATGAGGTATTCCCAGGTCTGTGCATGTTCCTGCTAGGGCTTCTCTCCGTAAAGCACCTTCTAGTCGGTGTCACACTCCGCTGTGTCTTCTCTTCTGGTCATGTCTGCACCACCTTCATGAGCTGGGGAAGCATCCTCGTCCTTCCATTCTCACCCTGCCCTGATGAATTCCTTCAGGATTTAAACTCTCTATTATTATAACAATAATAGTACAGATGAGGCGAGTCGCTGCTCCGCTCAGCTGCTTAGAAACACGTCTGTCCGCACGTTGTCACTGTGGCAGGACGCTTGCGTCCTCGGAGACGGGCGAAGTGCAGGGTTATTATGTCTGTCCTGGTGACCTAGTATTGAGTTACTCTGCCCCCTGACAGATGCACACGCACACACACTCACACACGTGTGAGAAGTGTGTTTTGGGACGCATGACGTGTCGTTGAGAAAAAAAGGGCAGCACACTGATGCAAAGTAGCAGTGAGTTTGGTGTGCCTCTGCGTTTGCGTGGAAACGTGCCACACATGCTGCATGCATACGTAGCTCTGCCTAGCGCGCGGCCCCCTGGGAGGGACGTCTGCCCTGCCGCCGGTAATTGAGTCAGCCTGCCGGTGGTGAGGAGGCAGCCTGCTGGTGGTGAGGCCGGCCCTGCTCACACAGGGGAGTTCAGCGGAAGCTGCCTCAGCTCTGCAACCGTTGCGTCACAGGAGCAGGGAGGCCAAAAGTCTTCTTCACTCTCGCACTAGGTGCAGCTCTAAAACTGGAGAAAGCCCGAAGACACGCACGCAAACAGTGAGAACATGCAGACTCCATTACCGGATCCAGATCGATCAGCTTCAGCTTCAACTGCACAGATTAGAGGACAACGTAGCAAGACGCTGATTATGTATTATTAACAGAGGCTGGGCGTCCTCTCCTGCAGTCTGTGCCGGCCCGGTTAGTTCAAATGAGAATCATCCCGAGCTGAGTTTCAACAGGCGGTGATTAGAAATGCAGCCAGCCGTCAATAACGCGGCCGGCGTGTAAATGCGGCGACGAACCTCCCTTTGTGCCTGCGTAAACCTCGGTGTCCCGGTATGAACACAGACACGGCGTTTGAGATCGTTCAGCCTCAGACAGAATGATCGTAATAGCTGCGGGCCGCGTGTTTAACAACACAAACATTGTTTTTACAACATCTGAAGCGCGGTTTACGCTTGCACGTTACGTTAATTATTAAACTCTGACTTAAAATCAAAGCAGTTGTGCAAAAGGAAGGAAGGAAGGTGGGGAGGTGCTCATTTCATCAAAGTGAAAGTGTCAAGGTGAGAGAGCTGGTTGTGTGGTTGCCTCGTAATGGCTGAGCTCAGTGCTGCCTTCATGCCGGACGGCCCCTGTTCAATCAAATGGAACGCATCCCCTCACGCGCTCTCTCTCTCTCCGTCTTAACAAAGCAACGATCTCTGGATCAGAAGAATCACCGCTTCTGTGCAAGGTGTGCAGCGGCTGAGGAGCAGGTGCCTGCAGGCTCGGAGCACCACGTGATCCGCAGACTGTGGGAAGTGTGGCTACTGTAAAAAAAAGAGAGAGAGAGAAATGTAACTGGAAAGGGAGTGTGAGACATCATCCGCCTCTGACATCTTGTTACTGGGTTTTTTTTTACCCGGAGGACGGATCGGCAGGAGACTGCAGAGGCGGAAGGCGGCAAATCAACTCTCCCGAAAAAATAAGGGAGAGCAGAGGCTCATTAAGCACCAATTACATGCAGACGATGTTGTGTCTTTACGCTCGTGTGGAAGACTGGGTGTGTCACTGTTGCCTGTGTGTCTCCCAGGTGTACCTGGAGAGGCTCCTGACCTACGCGGAGATCGACATCTGCCCCGCCAACTGGAAGCGCATCGTGCTGGGAGCCATCCTCCTGGCCTCCAAGGTCTGGGACGACCAGGCGGTCTGGAACGTCGACTACTGCCAAATTCTCAAGGATATCACTGTGGAGGACATGTGAGTGGAGATGAGTCGCCGCTTTGATGATTCACATATAACTGTGAGCTCGTGAGGTGGGGATGCTCTCTCACCTGCGGACAGGCGTTAAACAGGCGGCGACATTTGATGCGATGATGTAATCCAGGTCCGTCATGAGTCACAGTGCAGCTCATTGCCCTTTGTAAATAAATGTCACACGCTGTATTTCGACACTGTGATCCACTAATTAGCAGTCTCAATGGCCTGCTACCGGTGATCTGATCAATTTCAATCTGAAATCTGGATTTTTCACTCGCTGATGGCCACATTTACGAGTGGGGAAAAAACGCACAGCCGCTCTCACCGTTGGGTGAAGGCCGTACCTGTCCTCGCCTCCGTTCAGCTCTCAGAATAACCCCCCCCTCTCAGGTTCCACAGGCGCCGAGCGTCACGTGGCGTCTTGGTGCAGACATGTCGAGGGCGACCTCTACGCACAGTCTGTCTGTCACCCGTCGCCTGTCTGTCACCCGTCGTCCGTCTTCTGTTGCGCTGCTGGGACCGCTCCCAGGCAGCCGCAGCAGCCTGCCAGACTCGCTCAGATACAACTCTGCTCCGTTACGATCAAGTATTGTCACCTAATCTATGTTGTCCGCTCTTCGTTAGAGCAGGATTTATGTGAACCCCCCCCCCCCCCCCCACACACACACACACACACACTAGACCTGTCATGCTCCCGGCTTCTCCTCCGAAGAAATGTCATAACTTCACATGCCACGTGTGAAGCGCGCCCGCTCTACCAGTTCCTAATAAGATGACAGTCAGATATGCGTGACTTTCAAATCAGAAGATTCGGACCGAGGGGAGGAAGAGGAGTTTGCCGGTGGACGGTTCTCTCTCTGGGGAACATCGTCAGGGCTTTAATTACGGCTGAGAGTGCCGTCGCTGTGCGGGGAAGAAGCATGTCGAGCATGAGGACCCTCTGCCCTGCCCTGTATTCCACATCCGCCTCACATCCACAGGAATCTTTGGCCCGGCTTATTCCAGGGATGGAGGGGGGGGTGGGGGCGACGCCACGGATGTGTCGCCACCACCTCCACCTCTGACCTCTGCTGTATTCACACTCCCCCGCGCCAGTGCCTGTATGTCCCACACACACACACACACAGACTGTGACTGTAATCCACCTGTTTGAGACTCTCTCCAGCGAGACCGAGACCCGGCCATGTGGCTTCCGCTGTGCTCTCAAGGCGGAGATTTACTGAAAAGGCAGCGAGAGCCCGAGCAGAGATTTCCTCTGATAATCACTTCAGCCTTTTCACGTATATCCATGATGGGGAAGCCGGTCCGCTGAATTCCCCTTTTACCCCCCCCCCCCCCCCCCCCCCCCCCAGGCGGTGAAATGACTACGTGGGGGAGTCTGGGAAGAGATCCGCTAAAAAAGACACACAGGAGCAAGAACAGCTGAATGGGTGGCACGGCGAGATAAAAACGAGGCGGCGGTTATTAGGCAGAGTTTGGCTACGGCGGGGGGGCTAAATTTAGCCCGTCTGTTGCCGCGTGCCTCCGCCTGGGTGCGTGGGCGGGGAACAAAAAGCTGGGAGAGGAGAGGAGAGGAGCCGGATGGGGCTCCGCTCTCGCGCAGGTTGCCGTGCAGATCGGATCGGTCATGACTGGAAGAAGAAGACGGAGGCGTCTGTCAGGGCGCCGCGAGGAGGGAATCGGCGCCCTGCATGACAATAACGTTTAATGCTCTTTCTTACACATGACGCTCCCGGCCCCTCTGCGCGTGCTTCCGTATCAGCCGTTTTTGAGGATGAGGGAAGGCTTATTTTTGCGGGGCGCATCGGGGATTAGCCCTGTGTGTGTGTGTGCGTGTGGTGTGTGTGTGTGTGTGTGCGTGCGTGTGCGCGCAACACATGGGGAATATAACACCCACAGTGTGGGCGAGGTTGGCGGATTCGCCTGGATGCTCCCATGAGCTCCCTTCCTCTAGCGCCTCAGCCTGCTCGTCTCCTCGCAGACGTGCAATCACATCCCAGCGATGTAACTGCTAAACTCCAATCACATAAAACACCTCTCCTCTCCCTCCTCTCTCCTCTCCTATCTCTCTCTCTCCTCTCTCTCTCTCTCTCTCTCTCTCCGTTCCCGTCCAAAGGAACGAGCTGGAGCGCCAGTTCCTGGAGCTGCTGCAGTTCAACATCAACGTGCCGTCCAGCGTCTACGCCAAGTACTACTTCGACCTGCGCTCGCTGGCCGAGGCCAACAACCTGAGCTTCCCCCTGGAGCCCCTCAGCAGGGACAAGGCCCAGAAACTAGAGGTGACTAACAACGCGCTCTTGGACACGGCTGCCGACCGAAAAAGAAACCCCCCCCCAAAAACAGAATAGTGAAATCCAAACCCGGGTTTCCCTGCAGCCCAGGGATGTGGAAAAACAGCGAGGCCAGGCCGCTAATTGGTATTTGGAAGTGGCTGCGCTTCCTCCACTCTCTCAAAGCACAGACTGCAGATCATCTGCCGGGTGAAGGACGCAGTGCCGGGTAATTAGCTCTGCTGCCTCAACATCTGCCTCCTCATCCGCGCTGTCCGCACCTCGTCCCGGCCGGCGGGGGGAAGCACAGCCGCGATCAGTGCCGTCCAGGATCGGCAGCTTCCGCTCAGTTTAGCCGCCTCGCCGCAGAGTCTTAAACTAGACAGATCGGAACCGCCTGTCACTGTTGCTGGGTCCCCTCTGGCAAATCAAAAGGGCCCGCTGTGTCGGAAAAGTGGCAGAAGTGGTGCTTTGATGCTCGTGCTACGGAATTAATGAACCGAAGGAGTCCCGATTCATCCTGGTAGAGACGCGCTTAGATTTAAGCAATGTTGTAAAACCTTAGTTGTTGCCCGGCACTGTGTACCCACCTGCATAGGCTAAACTGAATGGACTGTGGATATCTCTGTGTTTTATACTTTCATTTTCAACCATGAAACTTGTTAAGTCTAGATAACAGAGAAGTCACAAGAAGCCTAGAAGTCAGTCTGCATGTACAAATATGGGCAACCTACTCATCGAGCGTGTGTTGAAGAGCTGCAGGTTGGGCGGGGGCAGGATGCGTGAGAGCGCCCCGGTGCCGGGCCGAGCCTTCGCTCACCTGTGCCGTGTCCTGTCTTCCAGGCCATCTCGCGGCTGTGCGACGACAAGTACAAGGACGTGAGGAAACAAGCCAAGAAGCGGTCGGTGAGCGCGGACAACCTGGCGGTGGTGCGGTGGTGTCCGGCCATCATTTCCTAACACTGGCCCCCTGCCCTCCCCCCCCCTGGTGTCATAGACATACTGTACTCTGGCTCTACCTGGTGAGGCCAGGCCAACCGGACGGGCGGGCGGCAGACCTGTGGATCAGCGGGTCCGTCTGGGATACACACACGCTCACGCACGCTAACGCACGCACCCACGCACGCTAACACAGGCACTCAAACGACCTGGCACTTGTAGGAGCGTGACGGCACCCTCCCTGGTGCTTGTACATAGGAGAAGAAGTCCCGCTGGCTGCCTGCACTGAACCAAACGGAGCTGAGCTGAACCAAACTGAAGTGTGTGCGCGTGTGAGTGGAAGTTGTCGTGCTGAAGGAGAGAACAGGCCAATCTGAGACCCTGTGTGTGTGCGTGTGTGTGTGTGTGTGTGAAGAAAGGAACAAGCATGACGCAAACAAAACCATCGTTCCATAACCCCCCCCCCTCCTCCTCCTCCTCCTCGTCTGAAGGCCCGTAAGGTCGACGGAGGCCTGTACATTCCTCTCATTTCAATCTTTCTCATGAGATGCTTCATTTTATTTTTATCTGTTTTCTTTTGGTTCCAAGTCAGCTTGTAGGCACATTCTCAGTCCCCCCCCCCTCCCTCGGGACACCCCGTCAATGTTCCCTCCGTGTCGGCCTGGTCTGGTTTTGCATTCCCATCCAGCAGGAACCCATGGAGGGGACGGACGTTCCGCACATTCCACCCCTCACCTCACCTCACGTCACGCAGCGAGCGCGCAGCCGGCCCCGGACTTCATATCATGCGACTGAAGCGAAGTATTGATTGAGGCGGCGGCCCTCTCGCTCAGGGCCCCCCCCCCCTCCCCGGCCCGGCAGCAGGTCGCTCAGAGCAATACCCAGGCGCCGCGGGAGCAGCCGGCCCCCGGGAGGCCCGGGCCGCACGCTCCGCAGAGCTCCTGCTGCACTCGACTCACTGCCATCGTCCCGACCTGTGGTGCCTGTAATAAAGCCGAGCTCAACACCTCTCTCCCCTTTCTACCGGACGCTTAGAACAAATAACTGAAGATTTTTTGTGTTGTTTTTTTCCCCTGTCTTTGACATTTTGTATGGTTCCTCCGGTGAAAACAGCACAAAACGGGATTCGTTAAGGTTCAGGAGCCACTAAAAAGCGCGATTCTTCAGGGTCGACTGGGCGTTAAAAGTGACGATTCAAACTCCGCTTATGAACAGATGGATTGTATACATTTTGCTAAATTGTCTCTGTACAGTGTAAATACAGCACAGACGTGCGAAATCTGTAGACCGAGGTCGTACTGTAAAAAGAAAAAAAACAAGAAAAAAAGAGGAAAAAACAGCAGAATGGTTAGACTATTTATATGGGGTCAGTTTTTACTGTGCGCGAGGGGGACGGTGAATGCGTTTGATTGATTCCTTGTCCCTGACAAATCAAGCGAAGGCAAAAGTGAAGTATTCAGACCGAAATGGGAGAACGCCACTTCAGATTTTTCTCTTGTTTTCTTGTTACGATGTTTTCACACTGCAGAAAATGCCAAGCTCGTGTGTGTGTGTGTGTGTGTGTGTGTCACATACTGTATGTGGTGTAATACAGAAACAATTCAGCCTCGTTTTATGATTTGTAATCTCTTTTTTTTTTCCTTTTAGATTTTTGTAACTACCCCAGATACATTCACAGATTCATGTTTTTAAATGGATGCCATGATGCTTATTTTTTAATTTGTAGCCCCAAAACTGATGAGATGTCGTAAAAGTACAAAATACACTTCAGTTAGATAAGAACACAATAAGAGAGTTGTTCATTGTATGTTTTGAAAGTCGTTTGCGAAAGAAATTGTACATTTTCAAACTCCTTAATTTGTCCCCTTCATTCGGAAGTTAAATAAAACTTGCAGCTTACAGCTAGCTGGTAACTAGCTGGTAACTAGCTGGTAACAAGCCAGTAACTAGCTGGTGACTAGCTGGTAACGAGCTGGTAACGAGCTGGTGACTAGCTGGTGACTAGCCGGTAACTAGCTGGTGACTAGCTGGTGACTAGCTGGTAACTAGCTGGTAACTAGCTGGTCCCACTGTCTAATGGAGCGATCGGCCTTTCACATGGACATGTTCAAGCGATTGACTAATTGAAACAAATAGGGATGGCTGTGGAAAAATTATAATTCAGAAAATATGAGGAGCTTTCTACCATTTTAAATCAACTGACTGGACATGATATACAATGTATGGATATATAAATGTACAGGTTTAGATATTTTTTATCCATCACACACTTCCTCTGCCAATCTTTTACCACATTTTGTCATTTGAGGTGTCGGAGCGTCTCGTTTTCAATATCAAATCGACCCCTGATCCGCTCTCGACCCCAATCGGGAAAACCACACAGGGATTTTAGCTGCGGGCAAACCTATCAGTGTGTCTCACAGTCGTCTGCCTCATCGATCAACCGGACTCACATCTCCTGCACAGCTGTGCAGCTTCCAAATGTGAACGCAGCCTGTGCATGTGTGAAAGAGGCACAGCCATAGCTTTATCGGGAGATCAGACACAGGTCCAAATTCCAATGTGACGCACCGGTGTACCTTGAATGCAGACTGGAGATTCAGCCACTCTGGTCTCAGTCTTTTTTTTTTGTTGGGGGTGGGGGGACGAGCAGCAGGTATGAGGATGAGCCGAACCAAAGTGGTGGAGAAATGAAGGACTGATCGTGTCGGACCCCGGCCCTCACTTGCACATAAAGTACGGCAGAGGTGTTTTTTTTTGTTGTTGTTGGGAGGACTTTGGAGAGCGAACTGTCGCCCGGAATGAGTGAAACGTTAAGAAGTGCTAACGTGTCTTCTGGCGAAAAAAGTGACTGGAGTCGCCGTTGTGGAGTGCAAACTGTCGGAGGTGTTCAAAGATTGTATATCCTATTTATTGTATGTGTGTGAAGCGTGCAGACAGGCCAGCCTGGCGTGGATGGCTTGTGGGGCGGGAGACCGACCCCGACCAGCTGGGCCTGAGCTGCCGGGCCCGTGGCGTCCCGTCGGGTGGTTACTAGGTGTGTGTCCAAGCCTTGTGCACTGAACTCTACCTCTGCATAGAGTTTTACTTTCCCCTCTCGATTGATTTTTTTTTCTCCCTTCCCCACTTCCTTCCTTCCTTCCTTCCTTCCTTCCTTCCTTCCTTCCTTCCTCCAGTGACAATTTTTTGGACTTCACGCATTCGAGCTTCGACCGTGACAATTCCCCCCCCCCGCTAACATCAGTCAACTGCTGTAGCTGTGACCTTTATTTTTTGATTTTCTCTGTTCTTACATCGATTGATATTTTTCAAACAGTTGTACTGTACTCTCTTGGTATTGTTGTTATTGTCTGGGTGTTATTTTTTTTTTCTTTTCTGCCAGTCAGTCATTCTGTTCATGTTCTCAGTTTGCCAAACTAAGCTCTCTGTCTCTCTCTCTCTATTTCTCTGTACTTTTTCAGTATGATTTATAGAATCTCCCAGTTCTACTTCTCTTCTGAAGCAACGTTTAGAAAACCCTGTGCGAAAATTAAACTTTAAAACCTTGGATTAAACCCGGGGATGTGTTTCTTGTTTCGCCAAAAGGATCAATCAAGTGGAAGACTTGAACTGCAACACGCACACACACGCACACACACGCACACACATCACTCCTGGTCACCAGGGTTTCCCCACACAGCTGCCACAATATTTCGATCTGTCCCTGCATTGTACTGCTGATATGACTCGGCTGGATTTCTCCTCCAATAAGGAGCCATTTAAAAGGCTTAGAGCGAGTGGTAATGTAGAGATCGCGTTGCCATATTGTCGCAGAGGGACACATTTAATCCTCCCTTCTTAGCCTCGATTTGCATTTCAATCGCCGGCCTGGTAATTGCAGAGCAGGTTGACGCAGTGAGGAGGCGCTGAGAGCTTCACTGAAAGCAATAGCCAAACATCTCCCAGGAGCTACATCAGACACCCTCCTCCTCATGAAATACCGGGCACGTAAAGCACACCCTTACCTGAGGAGACCTCACACCAGCCGCACGCTGTGGTCTGGATCCAGCCGGTGAACTCATCGCCGTACCCGCCTCTACAGACAGGTTCAGGTGTCGGGGCAGGGCGTAGGTGTTTGTTCCGGCTTCCATTCAGACAACAGTGATAAACGTCTTTGTCTGGCTGGAGGATATTGGCTTTTACAGGAAGCGGAGCTTTGATGTTCCTGATACACAACACCAGGCTGTGTAGACCGCCGGAGGGAGGAGGTTTCGCTTTACAGAAAAGAAGCTTTTTGTGTCCGCGTCATTTGTCGCCTTTATAACGCGTCGCATTCACATTTACGACGCTGAACAGCATGTGTGGATACGAAATGTGAAGTCATCCGGAGGACAGGTTTCCTTCACATGACGGAGCAAACTGACGAAAAGGGAGGTGCACAAACTCAGATCATTATATCAATTAAAGTCATGTTTTTAAAGTCAAATTTGATTTCAAAATGTTTGCCATATAGCTATATTATCAACTGCACCTAATTGCTACCAAATCGCACTTTGAACTGCCACGAAGCAACAAAGGCATTTAATGCAGTTGTATTCCTGGCCAGTTAGCAAATGCATGCTCTTCGTTCTCCTTTTAGCCCTGCTCTGATGTCCGCTGTGTTTATCGCCGTTAGTGATTGGTGCTGGATAACACTGGTACAGTGAGTTTATGGAGCATCCTCTGCTGACAATGGCTTCCTGCAGCTGCTGGAAGATGGAAACGAGAAGAAAGTTAATGAGAGCGGTGAGACTCGTGGCTTCGGTCGCAGGCGGAAATCACAGAAACAATTAGCTCAAAGACGCAGTCTTGGAGAGCTGCCGCACGGCAGCTAATCCGCTGGGGGTTTGTCGGCGCAAGCCTCTCCTCACAGTTGAGCCATTGTCGATGTGGAAATACTGTTTAGTGCAGGTCCAAGATGATCAAACCGGCTCTGATCCTGCGAGAAAGCCGTGGAGGGAAACCGTGATTCATCGCCCACTTCTGGTCTTGTGAAGTCTGGAGGGGATTTTCTGCGGTCCTCCAGTGATGGATTGCATCATAAGCAGCGTGGCAGAAGACAGAGGGAGAGCAGCCCCTTCAGTTTTTCATTTCGCAGCACTGTGCTTAATGTGTACCTTCGCGTCCAGTGGTGCAGTTTGCTGGCCCGTGACGGATTTCTGAAATTCTGTCGGGCTGTTTGTTTCACACCTGTGTCCCATAACAAAATCTCATTTTCTGAAAATAACCCCACCGCCACCACCACCACCGCCACCACCATCGCAAATGTGGAAATGGTGGACAGCTGCAGGATCGGATAATGCTGATGGAGCAGGAAAGCTGCTGGGCAGACAGCAGTATGAAAATCTGACAGAGCTGTAGCCTGAGTCAGAGATGATGGGGTAAGATGGTAAAAAAAAAGAGGTTTGCCAGCATGGCTTCAAATACAACTGTGAAGGCCATTCACACTCAAAGTTGAAAGGCATTAACTATTTATACGCTTCTAACTTTTATAACTTTGATGTCTGACAGAAATGAGCAGACAGAAGGACAAAGTTCAAACCATAATGTGTTAGGATGATCAGCACAATGATAGTATTCGATGTTTTAAACTGACAAGGGATGGTGTTTTTTGGTTTCAAAATGATCCGATTTAATAAAATGTTTTACTGAAGAACAGACTGTCAAACTGTGAATTCATCCATCACTTGCAGCCTACTTCCAGCATACAAAGGGTGAAAAGACAAGGAAAACACCGTTCACGCACACACCTACTTTGGAGCCTCCAATCCCACCTGAATGCTGAAACATTCACATTTTCATCATCTGCAAAGAGGAGACTGAATAGTGAAACTATACCCAGTAATTGTTTAGGAGACAGTTTTTCTGTACGTTTGTGCTTTGCCTGAAGTGGTTATTTATTTTGACTCTGGAGTAGCTGCACCTCTGTTGCTCACACCGTCCTCCATCTTACATTTTGATTTGTTTCTGACACCACTACAAAATCTGTCAATAAACCCCCTCCTCCTGCTCCGCTGCCGTTGCAGTGCCCGCCTCAAAGAATGATTTTCTGTCTCGTGTCACCAAGACGAAGGTTTCATTTTAGACGCTGTTTATGTTCAGCCCAATCCATTTTATATTCCCACCCTCAGCTCTGCCTGTCGTCCATTCAAAATGAGCCATGTGGGATTCTGGCAGCGAGCCCTTATGGAGGTGCTAATGACCATTGATCTGAAGTTATTACAGGCCAAGCTCAGCCTTAGCCGTGTGTCCCAGTAGAGACCCTGTCCGTGAACCACAGAGCACGGAGTATGTGAGGAATAAACTGATTTATATGCCATAGATTCATTTCTTTAGGAAGAACAGCAGTACAGGCGCTCATTTATTTAACGAATGCAAAAAAATCTGCCCCCTCAGTTATTCTGTGAATGTCTTATGCACTTCAGATGAATAATGGAACACACTTTCATTTTATGGCCGTGTTAAGTGACTGTATAACCCACTCGGATCATTCAAACTGGCATCAGTCGTGGTAAATTACAGTTTATGGCTGAGTTACCAGAAGCATTGCCACCATTTTATCCTCATTCATTACTGGAAGATGCGGCATGAAGCGCTTGTATTTATTTGGAGCGACTAGTCTGAACATGCGTGCCATTGTGCTTGAGAACTTAATACAGCAATTTGGAGTGAGTAAGCCAGGAGGCTTGTAACTCTCCTGTAAGGACGACCAGCAGCACCAAAATATCTCTGCAATGCCAGGACAGGGACGTGCCTTTGGAAGTGTGTTAAGAATAGACCCACAATGGAGCTCGCTCCTGTCTTCTGTTGTCTGAGGACAGGCAGTTGTCTGCGAGGGGCCGAGGAGGAGGTAATTTCCATGGTCCACGTCTGCCTTTCAGAAAACCTGGCCGACTCAAATGAATCGGATTATATTTCTGCCGGAACCTGACACATATTGCTTCTAGGAGCGAGAGAGAGAGTGAGAGAGAGTGAGACTGCTGCGGGGAACTTCATGTTCCTCAACCTGAAGGTTATTGTCGGGCTGGAAGATTCTGACCCTTGTTGGACGGGGCGGCGGAGCTGAGGCTGGATTGGGGGTGAGGTTTCGGCCTGAGGGCTCACTCCCAGGCCTGGGATTCAAAGCTTTTGGAAGGCCCGGAGCACAGCAAGCATGGCAGGATCGAGTACCTCTGAGGTCATCTTTATCTCTGTCAATCACAGCATCACTTTAATGGGTGAGTTGAATTCAGTGATGCATTCACTTTTCATTATAGCTCTGTGAAACGTTCTGGATTTCTTTATTTCTCCTAATTTGTAGGGAAGGTGTGGCTGGTGGTGATGGTTTTCCTCCGTGTCCTGATCCTCCTCCTTGCTGGTTATCCTCTCTACCAGGATGAGCAGGAGCGCTTTGTGTGCAACACCATTCAGCCCGGCTGTGCCAATGTGTGCTACGATATCTTTTCTCCCATCTCTCTCTTCCGCTTCTGGCTGGTGCAGCTCACCACCTTGTGTCTCCCCTACCTCATCTTCATTATCTACGTCATCCATAAGGTCTCAAATGGCCTCACGGTGGACCTGGGCTCCTCGGGTCATGTCAAAGCCCTGTCGCTGATCAAGATTCACCAGAATCAGCTCAACAAAACGGGGGCTGAGCCAGGGTGGACGCAGTGCTTCACTGGGGCCTACATCCTCCATCTGCTCTTCAGAACCTTGCTGGAGGCAGGATTTGGGGCGGCTCACTACTACCTTTTTGGTTTCTACATCCCCAGGAGGTTCCTCTGCCAACACCCACCATGCACCACCCAGGTGGACTGCTACATCTCCAGGCCCACGGAGAAAACCGTGATGCTCAACTTCATGCTGGGTGTGGCTGCGCTGTCTCTGTTCCTCAACGTGGTGGACTTCATCTGCGCTATCAAGCGCTCTGTGACACACAAGAGCAAGAGGAAGGTGATGGTGGAAAAGATCTATGAAGAGGAGCAGTGTTTCATGACTGCAGGTGGAACCTCCAGAGGGATGGACCCAAACGCCCCCTCGCCTCAGCAGGACGTGGAGGTAGAGTCCCGCCAGGGAGGGAGTTTTCGAAAGAGGGGAGGCAGCAGAAGTTCTGCTGCTGGAGTGCTTGCTGTAGGCCAGGATCCATCCTGCCTGGAGCGTTCTTCTCTTCCAGGACCTTCAGGGTGCAACACTAATGGGAACAATGGCTACACTGAACCCCAAGAGGAGGCTCCGGAGAGACATGGCAGCGAAGTGGCGCTCTGCCCCCCAGAGCCGATGGGGACGCCCAGATCCATCCGTGTTAGCAAGCGCAGCCGGCTCAAACCGCCACCTCCGCCCAGACGAGACCTTGGGTCGCCTCCCAGTGGGTCGACAGGGGACGTTTCCACGGCAACAACGATCTGCACCAGGAGGGTGGGTCAATACACGCTGGTCGAGCTGGGCAGGAACGCGGAGCTACAGCCCAACGACGACGGGCAGGAGAAGAGGTCGCAGTGGGTGTGACTGAGTGGACTGAGTTGCTTTATTTCCAGAAATACCAGAAACAGACACAAAGACACCCAGCAGTTTGCACAGTGGGTGCGAGGGAAGCGCCGCGCTTTCCACCTCACTTTGCAGCCACTCTTACTTGAGGAGGATCCAGGAGAGCAGGGCATTTAGCAGCCACCTCAGACTCAAGAGTCGTAATCTCATTCGCTTGTGATTTCATCACACCGTCGGATCGCATCGCCTTCAGGGAGCGTGGGCCGAATGATTCAAAGCAACAAGGCTTCGAGTCATCTCTCCATACAGAGCAGGATAAGAGCGACGGCGCAATCCAGCCTCAAGCGTCCATGTCAGAACCGCAACCTTGAGAAAATCTAAAAGAGTGCAGCACCACCTGTTTTGCCTCTTGTTGACTTTACCCCCACCTTCGCGGAGACTGTAAACAAAGACAAGCCTTGACCTGTCCCAAATACTCAGCCTGCCCTGCCTCCCGCTATACCCTCATATACCCACATAGAGAACCTGCTCAGGGTCACTGGGGTCAAAGGACACAGGTGTCGTCTCCAGGACCTCTGGAATCAGAGGGTCAGGCCGAAATGAAAGGAATAAACCAGGCTGAGGTGTTGTAATGAAGCTCATAGAGAGGAGTAGGATTCCTCTGTCAGGAGTGAAGGACACTGTGAAGGCCCCTAAAGCCGACATAGGCTCACAAAGCAATTACGTCCCCCCATAGGGGCTCTGTATTTATGGAGACAGCTTGTCACTCTATTTCAGGGCCACGAGGAGCTTAAGAGCAATACAAACGTTAACTTACACTGTCACTAGAAATAGAGCAGAGCGGAGGAGCTGTGTTGCTCGTTGCCCTTCAGGATGTGTGCTCCCTGCTCGCTGTGGCTTCGGTCTCACCTCTATCAAAGTCCAGATAAATGTGGGGTCAGGCGTCAATCATAAACTCATAGGAACAGCGGGTTCTCCTGCAATTTCTAAACATCCTGGTACCAGGTTTCCAAGCATCCTCTTTTGAAATTTCCGGACTACTCGATCCAAATGATTGTGAGGAGGCTCGACAAGTAGCTGAGGGGCCGGTTCTCTGTGTAAACCGATCGCCCTCGATCATCCTTCTTTTGTGGCCTCTTTGAAGGTGACAACAAAAGCTCCTGGCCTTATATCTCTTATATCTCTCCTCCTGACTGTCACAGAGGTGACCACAGGGGGTTCTCACCAGACCACAGCAGAGGCTAATGGTGTCACTCCTCCTTTATGCACCCAGCAGAAGCCTAAACTGGGCAGAGTTACACTTGAGTTGATCGTCATTCTGGGCTGTAAGGTCTGATTGGATTGTTAGAGCAATAAAGAAGGCACTTCTTTCTTTAAACCAATATTTATTTTATTTGTTCAGAACAATTATTGTTGCAGTTAAATTCTCTTATAGTTTTTATAGTTATATTCCAGTTACATCTTCTTATTTTTTTCCAATACAATATTATTTTTACTTGAGTGCAATTTCATATGAAATTATATATTATATATATATTCTTATTTCTTAAAAAGCGGAAGATTTGATAGTTAGCTTTATCTCTTCTTATATTGTATACATTTCTATGTGTTTCAGTCATTTATTTGTTGTTTTGTTTTAATCCAATACAGTATCAGTTTTACTTTTTTAGTTACACTGTATGAAATAGTATAGTCATTTCTTTATAAGTGAAGATTATTTGAGAATTTCTTAACTTTTTTCATACATTTTTATGCATTTCAGTTAATCATTTCATGTGTTGTGTAGCAACTCAGCATTTTTTGTGTAACTGAAGTTAATATGACACCGATCATGTAATATTTCCAGGCACTTTATTGTGGTGATTGACGTGATGTGCTTCATCAGGGCTGTAGCTTGAACTCATGCTGCCCCCCAGTGACGTAAAGTGTGAACTGCTGCTATTCATTGAATTAAACACTTCAATTCAGGTGCCCTCTGGCATTCATATTTTTTATGTGAATGCAAATTTGAGGTTGTGACACAATCTTTCAATAAATCTTTTATGGTGCAGTTGTCCCTCAGTCATTGAATTTACTCTGGTAGATAGCAGTTCTTCACTTCCAGGGTTGATTTAGTAACCTGTTAAACTTTAGTGAGTGTCGTAAGATACATAATATTACCTAAAGGCTAGGGATGACTTAACAGGCTGACACTGGGAGGACAAATGGGAGGGGCTGGATGAACGTGCTTTGGGCTGTGGGAGTAAACATAGTCCTAAACAAGCCCTCCAAGGGTGCCCTCTCTTTTCTTATCTGTTCATTGACACATTCACTTTTAAAACCCAATTTTTGCGCAGGTCTAACCGAATCACTGTTCAGTCCTTAGCTGCTGTGAGTAAATGCTGTAGTGCAAGAGTTGACAGCTTGGTGAAACAAATGGCAGAAGTTGGTGAATTTGTCTCCTCATATATATGATGCAGAATATACATCATACGCCCGACTGGTTGAGCAAGAATGGTGATTAGTTGTTTGCTCCATTGAAGCCCCATTACCTGCTTGAATGCAAATTTTGCAGTTACCTTGCAGTGGTCAAAGTTTACACCTAACTTACATAAAAACAATGAAAATAGATGTGCTTATTGTCTCTGTGGCCCATGTGGTTTGCCTGCTTGCAAATGCAATGCAGAGTGATGAAATCTGTCTGTTGCAGGTGAGTCTGTTGAGAGCAGTACAAGGAAGAAGTGAACTTGATATATAAAGTCAGGCTGCATCTCAGTCTCTTAAGTGTGTCTTGTTGTGTTTTTCCATGTGTGCTCTCTCATTTACAGGACAGTTGAGGCAGTGCTGCCAGCTGAGAAACACAAGCAGCCTGCACATCCAGCACATCTCTCTCTTTCATCCCACTAATGAGCTGTGTTTTCATCTGCAGTCTCAAATGTCAGAGACGTTCGGCCTTTCCCTCAGGCCCCCCTGCCCCCTCCACTGCTGGGGTACCTGAACCTCAACCTGGACACCCCCATGATGGACTGACTCACACATTGCCGTTAAATGTTCTGGTACTGATTATCAGCCTCACACACAGCAATACAAGCAATACACATTGAGCGTAAAGTGTGCATAATGACCTCTATCAGTGTGTTGTGTTACCCAAATGAAGAGGGCAGATTAGGAAGTGCTGTGGCAAATGAAAGCTGTGATTCAGTGGCTGACTGTAAAAACAAGGTGTTAATTCAGCTAAAATATTTTTATTGTTATAAACTACATGCTTTATTTTAAACAAACTGTTTTAACCCAATTTTATTGTATATTAATGCTCATTGAGTGTCAATGATATAGTGCACACACATATACAGGGAAAACACTGTACATACTATAGAATATACATTTTAAGTAAAAATAAGAAGCAGATCAATATAATTTTGCAACAATTGCTTACTGCTTGAAGAGCTCCTTTGAGTTATTCTCTGTAGCCGAGAATGTGCTGCACATCTACATCCAAATCTCATGGCTAGTCATGGCTGTAGGCCATGAGGGAGCCCATGGTGACCAGGGCAGCTGATTTTGCCAAATGACCCCAAGACATTTCGTGGTTTACCCCGTGCAGAGAGGTAGAGACGTTGTGTCAGGGGTCGGAGTGTCTGATATCGCCTGTTATAGCAACAGGACACTGCTGAGGCTCACCTGGTTTGGTATTATTAGCTAGTGTTTAAGCTCAATATACTGTGCAAATAGCGAAAACAGGTACATTTTGTTGTTGCCAAATAACACTACTACAATCATATCCAGTTCACTATGTACCTTAATTTGCACCTAATGTAAATATTACAACTTCTCTCTTCTTACAACAGCTGTTTTTTTCTGCTTTGCCTTGCTGCCTTTGAATTGGTCCCCAGGGACAAATTCAATTTGAATGGCTCTGCAGTCAAAAGTTACAGAGTCCCGGTCTCAGAAACTTTTAGCATCACCTGCTCGTTGATGATGATCATGTCACCAGCTGGAAGATTCATTGTCACTTTGTTCTGATGACCTCAAGGAACTTTGCTCTGGAGAGGCGGTTTGTGGTGCGGGGGATGACAGAACACAATGGAAACACAGTGAATATGCCCAAGGACATGCACTCACTATGCGGTGGTCTGACCCCCATCACACATTGCTACACCTGTCACAGGTACAACCACAAGTACAACCCCATCATGTGTCCTTCAACATAATTTACCAGGTCCCATTTTGAATGGATGTTTTATGACTGTGTTGTGCTAAATGGTAGTATGTGTGATGAGTGTTATGCTCATATAATCTGCAGCTCTAATGGTAGACAGAGGCTGAAAGACTGAAAAAATGGATGCAAAACAATATAAATGAATTCAGTCTGTCCTTTACTGGCATAGTGATACAGCTGGAAACCAACAAGTTTCATGTTTCAGCTCTAATAGTGCTATAAACATTTTAAAGCTGAGTGCTAGCTTGATAAACTGGTAAAAGTAAATGATCCTTGACTATTATTTTCTTTATTTTTTTCAGATGATCATTAAATCAAAGTAGAAGAGGACAGATGTTCCTTTCCCTGCCCAACTGGAGCTAATGTTTAAATGTCATTTTCAGCATCGAACAGACAGTGACTCATTCCTCCCAGCTGTGATTGGAAAGCTGCTGCTGCCCTTCATGAAGGTCTGTCGTAGGTCGCACTTTCTGCGTATTTTCACATTCTGAACTTTTCAAATCAGTAACATTTATCGCACTTTTTCACCTTGTGTCTTGGTCTCGCCTGTGATACTTCCACCACCCTTTCAAATAATAAAAAAGGCAATTTCTCATTATCTCAGGAGCTCATTGTGTCTTTTCTGGATCTACACTTTGCCGAGACTGACATGTGTTCAACACCCTGCTCATCTTTACCTCGCGACCCCTCTTCCATTCATTCTTTGACATTTCAGAACATCGTGTGCGTCCAAGGTTTATTATTCAGCCATCGCTGAGTCTGCTCCTCTTCTTTCCCCCTATCGGGGTGATGTCATCAGCAGATAGACCAGGTGTCGGAAAACAAAGATTATCCCACTTATGAGGACAGACGCCACACGCAGCCCATGCTGGTACGTTATCAGGCAGATTGATCTGAGCCGTCTTGAAATTTCCTCTGCAGACGCAGGTCTCAGGGGTTTATTTGATGATAGAGGAGAACACAACAATACAGCTACCGAGCTACACAGGGTGGTCATGTCACTCCGGCTGTCTAAATCCTTTCATACATTTACTTTACAGGAACATGTGGTCAGGTTTCTTGCTTTTAAGTTCTTAAACAAAACACAAATCACCACCATCTATATAGCAAGTCTGTGTGATCTCTCAGCTATTGTCAAACCTGAATTCTTTGTTCTCTCATTGGCTGTTCACTGGAGTTCAAAGGTTCCACGGTCTTTTCTTTCTTTCTTTTTTCAGTTTTGTTTGGTCTAACAATACATTTAAAGGTGTAATGTTTGGTCCTGAAAAATGTTCCTTTGTACACTGTACTTCCTTTGTTGATAATCAGTAAAATAATGAAAAAAAGTGTATCTTTGCTGGAATACTTGACATATAACTAGCAATACAAAGACAAGAACAGAATTTTAAAAATCACAGAACGCAGAACAAATAGTTAGTTATCCACTCTGATGAATCAATATTTCTTCCACCAAACATAAAAGCAAAAAGCCAATTTTCTCCTTGAGCGACATTGATCATTCAAAAGTGTAACTTTGTGTTGAATAAGGACTGACGGTGAAATGTAAAGGCTCTTCAGCTCCTCTCTGCTCGTTGAAGAGTCCAAAATTGTGTGTTTCTTTCCTCTGAATAGAAAATGTCACAGGTCCTTGTCTGTATGGAGCTCTTCTTCCTCACTGTGACTACGACCTGAGGATGTAGATCAGTTGGACCTGCCTCTTGAACTGGACCATATGAAGGGTCTTACTAAAGACTTCACAGTAATCATTGAACTCTTTGAAATTGAAATTGAAATTGCAAAACTTAACTGGTAATTTAATGTTGACAGCTTTTATTTGTTATAAAAATGTCCAAAAAATATCTGGGAAATGGCTCACCCGTGTGGACAGAATTGGATATTGCACTTTTAAAGATTAATTGCTAAACATGAGAAGGTTAGCATTGTGTGCTTCTTTGGAGCTGCGAGAGGAGAATGGTTCATATAAAGCTGATTCTGCCTCAGTGCTGTCTGAACTACATTATCAAACTCTTCAGAGAAGACAAAAGACTGAGCTTTAACACAGTTGAACTGGGCCTGTGAGGTGAAGGACAATAAATACTAACAAAAAATGGTGAGGATTGTAGTTGCCCTTCCACTTCAGATCATTCTTTCAGCCTTTGAAATCGATATAAAAACAGAAACTACAGCATTTATTTCAAAAACACACTTACACATTACTACAAGAAGTACGCCCGCACAGACGCACGAACGCATTTAAGTTAAAACATGCTAATTCATGGATCTCCCTCTGTTTGATGTAAAGCACCATATCACACACCACTTTGCATATTACACTCCCACAGCGACTGCTTCATTTATCATCAGAGCAGCCGGCTGTGATGCCGGGCACGGGCACATTTGTCGGACAGTGAGCGAATCTGGGAAAACACTCAGCGCCTCAGATGAAAGAAGTTTTTCCTTTTGTGCGCACGTCAGTCAGTCAGTGAAGGACTGAGGGTACACTGTGTTCCGCTCTGTGTGTGTGCGTGTGTGTGGAGGTGGGCGGGGAGGGGGGGGGTGGTGAAGGGGGTCCCTGGATGGGAAGAGGCGGCAGGGGTGCACTGTAAGGACTGCTAAACCACAGAGGCATTGTTCCCGTGCCAACGGGGAGCCCACCATTGCCGCTGATATCTTTGTTAGCCTCTGCCGTGGGGCCGAATGCCGCATTCACCGCTCTAAAAGTGCATGACGACGACAACAGTAACTTTCCATTTTTAATCCGACCTCGGCCATCTCACCTCCTTGAATGCGCCAAGCAGCTTTCATGACGTCCATGTCCCCGCGAGGCTATAACCCCGCAGGCTGAGCGCTGAACCCCTCTATTTTCCAACATCTGCTGTCTGTAATGGCCAGCTGGGAATAATAACAGGAGGTCAGAAGCTTCAACATCCATCCAAATGGGTCGCAGAAACCCCAGGTCACTGTCGTACTTCATGTATGGGGGAAAACTCCCATGGAAACGCTCAGGCTTTAGTGCCAACAATTTATCTTCTGCTGACAAATGTTTCGTGAGAGAGAGAAATGAGAGTTATCTGCATATTGACAGAGGCTAATGGAATCATCTGAACCTATAATACAATTTGATGCGCACACACTCTGGAAAGATTCCCCAGTGAGAAAACCTGCACAACATGTATATCATCTGGATTTTTTCCACCCATTTTTAACCTTGTAGGTTGTGTTTTTGTCCATCCATTATGTTACCTAACAGTGTCATGGAGTCTGCTGGAGTCAATCTCCAATGCGCAGGGAATACACATACCTTTCACTCTAACACTTAGGGGAAATTTAGAGTCTCCAATCAACCTGAACATGTGTGATTTGGGGTTTTGGGAGAAAACTTGGGTGGGACCTGCAGAAAAGCCTTCATTCTAGCCAGAAATCAAATCTGGGACCCTCACTGGGAGCCAGTGCTAACCACCCACCCACCATAGCTATGCTTTTGTAGCTTCACTTATGAGTAACAACATGAAGAGTTCATGCTCCAGGTGAACTATAATGTAACTAGTTTCATATCGATTAGGGCTGACAGAACCACCTGGAGTTGGAACACAGTCTAGTAAACACCCTGTAAAACATGCACATCATTTGGACTTTTCTGCTCTGTTTAAGCCTTGAAAGCTTTTCTAACTTCACGAATCATTTAGATTTTGTGCTCCAGGTGAAGTCTGATGCCGTTGTCTGCCGTAATCTCTTACACAAAACCAACTAACACAGATCACAAGGCGCTGTCAGCAGCAACATCTCCTCGTGTGCATTAAGAGAAGAAAAAAAAACGAGCCGTTCTCAGGTGTAGCGTAAAGATCAATAGTATCAAAAGGCAACACCTGCCTATCACCCTGCACACTCCTCTGTGTCTGCCTCTCATCAAACATTAACATTAATATTTGATAGCAGCCATGTCAGGATCTTCCTCCCGGCTCCACAAATGAGGCTTTAACACCTGAGTGGAGAAAGCCATCAAGGAGACAAAGACAAGTCAATCAGAGCGGAGGCACAGAAAGAGCAGTCGCTGATATATTGGCAGATGGCTGACTTGTTTGTCCTGGCAGATCTTCTGCAGGCCTGTAAATGTTTGCGTGTTTGTGAGATACTAAAGAGCAGCAGCCTTCCAGAACAAGCTCTGACAGGAGCAGATGAGTGGCCTGTCTGTAAAACAACCCCCTAATAAAGTGAACCATTAGCTCAGACTGTTAGCAGTTAATAGCAAACCACTGTGAGGGCTCTGCCCTGTCTGTGTGAAGCTGCTCCTAATGACGCTCTCAGACTTTCTCCTGGAAACAGAGTGTCATCTCAGAGTTGTTGGTACCTGTGTGTGTGTATGTGTGTGTGTGCCGGACCAAGCCCGGACATGCTGCTTTTACTGCCTGGACACTTTGTTTTGTGGAGCCGGATCTCTGAGTACGGGCTGGTCTTTGCTTGTGTATGTGTGTGTTCAGCTGTAAAGGTTTATGATAAAATAAGTGGTCTTGAGAGTGGAGTCCTAAACTTTGACTTTTGTATCATAAAATCCTCATTAAAAGACTCTAAAAGCCACTTTTGACAAGGCTTCAATTAAAATTGTCCACTTCTAAAAGCATTTGTTGTCAGTTATCACCCATATAAATATTGCATGTACAGGCTGCTCATTCTTTATTGATACGTCAAATCTACCTACTTTGTTTTTCAGGCCAGTTATCAAAAGCAGTTTAACAATAAACAGTCAAAAAAAAGTGGAAACAAAAAGTCCATCTGTTCTTTCCATAGCTGAATTTTACTATTTGAAATGTCAGATTTGGTCCAAATCACCTAAAATATGAAGAGAATAGTAAAGTGCTTTTTTGGTCACTGCTCTTGCCAGACAAATGGCTGAAACCATTTTCAAAGTTACTTTTTCTTCTCACTGATTTACTAACTTGCTCTGAAAGTTACACGTTCCCATAAAAGAGTTGAATCTGCAGGTACTACTTTCACTTGTCACTTTTATTGTTATTTCTGTGCTTTGTTTGCCAATGTGGGAAATTCAGCGGAAAGCTATGTGTTGGTGTTAATTCAATTGGACATCCATGAGTGTGAGCCCTATAAACCATTAAAATGCTAAAAAAGCTCCAAACTAACGATCTTTGCTGCTGTGGCTCTTTGTATGGCGTGATGCGCTGTGATGCACGGCTCCCGCCGCTAGGTGGCGCCGCACATTAATGCCACTGCTGCCAGGCTACCAGGAAGAGAGAGGGAGAGAGCAGGGGCTGCACACTCACTGTGGTTTTTGAGGCAAACACCAGAAAAAACAAGCTGCATGACTGCGAGCAAGTCAGATCGTGTGATGGAAATATAACAGAGCGAGATTTAGATCAGATCAGGACACGGAGATCTTCTCCGGACAAAGAGCGCTGCCGTCTTTTACGGCTCCAATAAATCTCGCTGAGACAAACTTTCAGCGCCACAATAACACAAACAAGACTCACAAACTTGATCTCTGGTAGCCGCACACACGCACTAAACCTACTCAGAGCCCAGGATAAGCTACGGGGAAGGGAAATGCCAAAGACGCCGCTCTTTTGATCTTTGAGAAAAGCACTTTTATTTGTTGTTACCACGTCTGTCTTCATCGCCCGGCGTCTTTGCTGACAGCCCTGATACAAGATTTATGTGGCAGATCTCCACTCCCAACCGAAAAGCCTTCTTTTTTTCTCAAAGCCGGGTTCCGCATCTACATCTACAGTGTGAGCGTGAAGGAAATAAATAGGTGAACAAAGCTGCCACTACAAAGCCCACTGTCACCATTGACCAGCAAATCAAAGGCATTTCCACACTGGGTTACAGTTTATCATCTTATGCCAGAGCATTGGGTTAATTGGGCCCATACCAGATACATTTGTAGCGAAAAAACACCTCGATTAGGGGGCCCTAAGATGTGAGATCATGTGCACAGACCACCTGTGGGGCTTTCATTGCCAGTTCAATATCATTCATGTCAAGGCCCCTGCACTCGCTGACACAGCTTGAGCCCCCCGCTAGAGAAGATGTTTCAATTCAGGCTCGGTGAAAAAACCAAACACAAGACGCAGGGGCTCTGGCAGGTTTCAGCCCTGACAAACCCAGAAAAGCTTCTTTCAATTGCGGGACGTCCATCAAAGCATCCAAATAGGGACGTTTAGGGGGAACCTTGGCACATCAGACAGACACTCCTTACACACACCACCTTTATTCCAGGCTGTTAAAAAAGAGAGATCAAAGTTTCTGCAGATGAAAAGGGTCTGTTCCCTGCATTTATACCCCCATTCACCCACTCCCTCTTTTACTAAATTAAGAAAGCGGGCCTCGTCAGGCATGTGAAGAGGACTTAAACAATTATGGAGATGCTCCAACTCAACCCCTGCCTCTAATTACCGGTCTCTGATGGTTAGAAGGGCTTCCCTTTGGAGCCGGGGCTCTCAAAAACCTGTTTGCCGCTGCCCATCCTAAAGCACGGTGACCACAGAAAATTACGCCTGCACTAGGTGGGAAACACAGCAAAGTTACAACACACTCTGAGATTTATCAAATGTTTTATTGTCAAAATAAAGGTCATATTTTGCTTTCTCACAAAAAAGAGACATCTACACTTTGTACAAATTTACAATAGCTTATAAAGTTTTCTTTTATACACAAATGTACACGTTCGTCTTTACATAGCTTTTTATATAAATACATTTGAAAATTACAAAAAAAAACAAAAACAAAAAACGAATGACCCGTAAAATACTTGGGGCACTATTAAGGCTTAATTTAAACCATCTTTGATGCGATTGAATTGTACAACGTTATCTGGCACTGTGTAGATAAAAATGGCAATACAAAAACAACCCAAAACGCTCTTTGTGTGAAGCCAAAGTTGGGGAACAAAACAACCGTCTGTGTGCCTACAGCGAGTAATGCCCAGTTTAAGCTTTAACAGCCTCGCTCTGCAGCTCATACATACCAACAGGGAGGAATTAACCTGTGTTGTGGATGCCAGGTACATTGTTTCAACCAGCTCCCCCCACAGAGGTGTAAGTACTTGTTGGGGGAGTGTAGAGTATGTGTGTGTGTCTGTGGGTGTGTGTATGGCCGTAACCAGGTTTTAGAAGTCTGCGAGGTCCAGAATTGGTGGTGTATATTGTATTTAAGGCATTGTAAGACAACCAAGCTGTCTACAAACACAAACTCACGTTTCAATCGATTGATTAAGTCTGGGTCCCAATTATTTCTAGGTACCAGTTGTGCTTCCTGTTTGAATCTTTTCAAAGTAAAAGCCGCCTATCTCACATCGCCTTACTTAGTTTGGGTAAGAAAATTACCAAGACCTCAGTGACCACATAGCTGATTAGGACCATGTGTATGTTTAGGGTGTGGGGGGAACACCTCAGCAGCCAGTCATTACTATGCAAATTACTTAAGACATGAAGTGATGGGTTATCTCCCCAACAATTAGCAGTCACCCCCCACCCCGCACCCCCCACCTTCCTCCCCCCTCAGTCAAACCTGGGACAAGGGCATCTGTTTGGGGCAGGACACGGAGCTGGCCGTGCCCGACCTCCACGTCAGTCCGGTGCTGACGTCACTGTACATGGAGCCCCCGGTGCCCTTGCTGCCCCAGCAGCAGCGGGTGCAGAAAGTCCTCCAGGAGTCCAGGGTCTTCCCGGACCAGATCCACACCCCGGAGGTGATGCCCACCAGAAGGCACATAAAGTACTTGAGCATGAAAACCGCGTAGTCCGGGGTGCTGCGGTCCCGGTCCAGCAGGCAGCTGGAGCAGGTGTGGGTCACCTCCCAACTCTGCCTGTTGTGCTGCTCGTAGAAGTAACACGCCACGATAATGGTGGCGGGGACCGTGTAGAGCACCGTGAAGATCCCGATGCGGATCATCAGCTTCTCCAGCTTGTCAGTCTTAGTGCCCCCTTGTTTGATGACGCTCCTGATCCGGAACAGAGAAACGAATCCAGCCAGGAGGAACATAGTCCCGATGAACAGGTAAATCACCAGGGGAGCCAGGACGAAGCCCCGCAGGTTGTCCAG
Organism: Karalla daura; assembly: GCA_029224185.1. Taxonomy (NCBI): domain Eukaryota; kingdom Metazoa; phylum Chordata; class Actinopteri; order Chaetodontiformes; family Leiognathidae; genus Karalla; species Karalla daura. Next base: position 11,886,326 of record CM055208.1, read on the forward strand.
ATTCTGGTTCCCCACGTAGCAGATCCCGGCCACAGAGTCTCCATCCACGGAGCTGAGAGCCAGAACCGCGATGGACTTGATGCTGGGGATGATCCAGGCGGCCAGGTGGAAGTACTGCGAGTAACTAGCGATGGCCTCGTTGCCCCACTTCATCCCCGCAGCCAGGAACCAGGTGAGGGACAGGATGACCCACCAGATGGAGCTGGCCATGCCGAAGAAGTAGATGAGGAGGAAGACCACGGTGCACAGCGCAGGTCCCGTTGTCTCGTAGTGGATGTGCTCCAGGTCCATCTCCTGGCTGCAGGCCACCTTCTCATGCCCCGCCACCAGGCGCACGATGTAGCCCACAGACACGAACATGTAGCAGGCGGAGAGGAAGATGATGGGCCGCTCCGGGTACTTGAACCTCTCCATGTCTATGAGAAACGTGGCCACGGTGGCGAAGGTGGAGATGAAGCAGAGCACAGACCACAGCCCGATCCAGAAGGCGGTGAATGCGCGCTCGTCGTGCGTAAAGTACGGGTTGTGGCACGGCATAGCGCAGTTGGACACCTGGCCCGTCTTGACCCGGTTGTAGAGCGGGTGTCGATCCGTGTTCACCGGCACCATGGGCTCCAGACACCTGCAGCCGGGCTCGCAGGGAGCCGAGGGCGGCTTGTACTGCTCGGGGCGGCTCGGTTTGCTCCGGGGAGGCTTCCCCGGGTGGTTGGTGGGCTTGGAGAGCACCGGGGATATGGTGGTGGAGTCGGTCCGGTTGTAGTCCATACACAGGGTATCCGGGTTGCCCTGCACGGGGAGCAGGTCGCACTTCATCCTGTCCGGCCAGGGGAAGCCGTACTGCCTCATGAGGGGCGCGCAGCCCGCCCGGGCTCTCTCACACACGCTCCTGCAGGGCGGCAGCGGCTTCTTGTAGTCCTCCAGGCAGATCGGGGTGTACATGCTGCACAGGAAGAACTTGAGGTCCGGGGAGCACTGGATCTCGACCAGGGGCCAGAACTGGTGCACCTCCAGGCCGGCCTCGTCCTGCGTATCGTGGTTGAACTGGTTGGGCATGTAGGTGTAGTTGTAGCCGATGCCCTTGCACAGCGGCACGGCGATCTCCTGGCAGGTGATCTCCTTGGCCGTGGTGCAGCTGGAGCGGGGCAGGAGGGCGAAGGAGAGGAGCAGGTAAATCCCAAGCAGGTCCATCCCTCCGGTGCCTCCTCTGTCTGCGTCTGGGTCCGTGTGCCTCTAGGTTAGATGCAGCGCATCCCGGGCTGTTGCGCGGAGTTGCAGGCACTGTGCATGCCTTGTTTACTTTGAGCCGAGGAAGAGGAGGAGGAGGAGGAGCAGCCTGTGGGGCTGAGAGCAAGATGGCTGTGAGGGAAATCCACCTTCTTCTGGAAGCGGTGTCCTCCAGCCAAACGGAGAGGAGAAGCCCCGGCTCTGCTGCTGCTGCTGCTACTGTCCGGCCGCTACACACGGGGAAATGTGGGCCTCCCTTCTTTCTCCACAAACACAGCGACTACATTCAGTCGGCTCGTCCCACCTCACTCCCGGTTCCCATACAAATCAGCGGCTGGCGGACCCAGCACGGCGCATATATACCGGAGCTTGCCGGGTCCCGCCCCCTGGAGCCGCTGCGCCAATCACGGCGCAGAAGGGGCGCTGCTTCCCGGCCGTCGATCACATTTTTTTTGTTTTGTTATATATCCTCTCATCACACCGGTTGCCAGAGTCTGTGGCACCGGGATGCTGGATGGAGAGGAGGGAGATGTGTAGAAAAGTCAAACAAGCACACAGTTGCACTGACTGAAATATGACCCGATGATTATATATTTGAAATACGCTATGTAATATACATTTTCATGGAATACGAACCAAGTAGCATGATCCATTGTAATACATTGGTAATATAAATTAAGTAAATCTCACTCTCACTGTGTTATTCGTATATTTTGAACATTTTGCATGTTCTATATTTTAACCATACATGCACTGTATGCTGCCTGTTTTCTGATAAACTCTCTAAAGATATCTATCTATCTATCTATCTGCATTATAATTTAGCTCAGTGGCAGTAGGAATAATAACCCAGTATTTGACTGAACTACTGTGTTAGTGTTCTGTAACTTCCCTTAACACAACATCTTTGATAGGGTCACAACAATGGCAGAGAGGATGCGTGTAGTTCCAGATGAAATGTGTGTGTGTGTGTGTGTGTGTGAGACTGTGTGTATGTGTGAATGTGTGAGAGAGAGGCCAGTTGGGTAAATTGGCTAATTTGCGCATGATAAGACTGCGCAGGGAGCTGTCTGTCCTGGTGAAAAGCTGTTTTATTTTTTAAATGAGGTGCTAATGTTTCGTTTAACGCTTGCATAGAGCTCCGCGGGAGGCCTAATTGCGCAGGGCTGAGAGCGCGGAGCGCGGAGCGGCGCACACGGACTGCGCCTGCGCAGTGTGCCTGTCCGCACAGCGTGTCCGCGCATCTCCGCGAGCGCCTGTGATTGGACCCAGCTTTATTTTTGTGTTTGACTCACATTGTCCCAGAAGAAGGACCCGCTGTACAGTTTATTAACCTTATGACACTGTGATCTGATGTGCTGCTGCTATACAATGCTGCCTCACAGCGTGAACGATGACATTCATCCTGTCCCCAGCATAGATTATGTGTGAATACATTTAGAGTGCATTTAATGAGTTATTATTGGCGCAGCGAAGTGGCTCTATGTCTCTTACTTTTCTCTACCCAGAGGGAAATGGTGGGAAGTGGTTTGTACTGCACAGCAGCTACTTTTACTTTATAGAAACAAAGACTGCCCAAAAGCTCATAGGGAAGTTATGCCAACTTCTCCTCCACCTCCACCAACTGCAGAGGTGAAACACTGAACAATCATTTAAAATTCTCACAGCAATAAAATTGATTAGATATTTTTTTCGTGAATATGAACATTTTGTATGGATGCTTGAAGTACATTCTCCCAAGTTGCTCCCTTTTACCTGTTGCATGTGAGACTGTCTCTGTGCAAAACATTTCAATACATGCAATGAACTTAAAAGCCTCACACAAGTGCTTATAGTGCTCATAGCCACTGCAAAGTTTCTCCTGCCCGTTCTAACAATATTTAGAAAACTGCAGATACAGTAAAAAATAAATGCTATTGCATTACCCCAGAGTGGAAACTTGGCCCAAACACTCCTTCCTGATAACCAGCGCATAATATCTCCTAAAATATGTATGATTGATATTTTACAGCTATGAACACCATCAATATTGTAGTTCTGGTAACACGAGGCAAAGGGAAGTCCAGTATGTGATGAACACATCTGTCCGAAACTCAATATTGATTTCACCAACACGAGGGATGTGTTTTTGAATAGGTGTGTTGTCCTCCACAGTGCACACACACACACACACACACACCCTCCAGCAGGCTAGTGTGTGGTCTCACGGTGCATGCAGAGTGTTAAAACAAGCATCTTCCTCCCAGCCTGCCATCCCCACATAATACATCATTGTGCGCGAGGGCCAGGGTGTGGCGTCGCTTCAGTTTAAGTTTAGCAGCATTGTATTTGGAACAGAGCCGGACCTTTATCATGTGAGGCAGCGAGCCTGGACCCTCTGGATGAAAAAACCGAGCCGGAGCGAGCGGGACATCAGGAGAGGCACAGACAGATGAAGTGAGTGGTGAGATAACAGGGAAGGAGCTCTGTTAATGGCTGTTTGCTTTTGATTAGGCAACGAGTGCCCGGCCAGCCAGTGCCACAGAGTTATGCGAGCGTATGTTTGTGCACACCATGAATGGTGTGATGTTTTCTCAATAATAAATCCCGGTATTTGAGCTGTGTGCGGAAGAAGGGATGGGCAATAAAAAAGAAGGGAGTGAGGGTAAGGTGGCGGTCACAGTGTGGGAGAGTTTGATGGAGGGAGCAGAGCGAAGGGCGACAGAGGGCGTCCAATCTGTTCTGTGCGGAGATAATGATTTACTATGAGCAAGTCCACTCATCTCCTGTTTGCGAGGCAGAGGCCGCACGCTGTGAGGAAATCTCTCTCGCAGACCAAAGCCTCGGAGACACATTCTGTGACCAATGAATAAAAATCCAGAATTGCATTGACATCCAAAGTCAACGTGTTGAATTTAAAGCCCCATTCTGTCCGTCAGAATCAAGTGCTCCCATTGAAGGAGGGAAGCCCATCAAGTGCGACTGCTTGCCAGATCCCTGGACTTACCTCTGTGATGGTGAGACAGAGATATGCTAATGCAACTTTATCTTGTAAAGGAAAGCTTGGAGGAGATTTAGCCAATCTGCTGGACACAATTCCAAGAGCCTCGGTGGCATTTAGTGGGCTCGCGCTAACCCGGGGGCTGCTTGTTAAGACTTCATTAGCTGTGTTTGCTCAGGCCTCTTCTCTCCAAAGAGGTGGAGGAGGGCTCCCTAGGCTCCAGCCTCAGCCCCACTATAGACACTCCATATGGGGCTTGTTTGCTCATGGCTGGCCTGGTAATCACTTTCAGGTGGAGCCGGAGACGGAGCAAGGCTGAAGGGATTTTAGGGAGAGCTCCAGAGTTGCGAACCTCCCTCCCGGGCCCCAGCCCCCGTTGGCAACCTGCTTTTCCACCAGGGCAGTCCTGAGGTGACGGAGCATGGAGCGTGTACCCTGTGAATTAGCTCACCTAGGGCCCATTACCTTAACAAACACAGCCAGCCCCTCCAATCAGCCTACTGCTGGGAGGACAGGCGGTCCCTGTAAATCCTTCCTTACAGCCGCTCCCCCTCCGTGTGGGGGCAGGAAGGCCCTGCGTGTGTGTTTGCATGTAGAGTAAAAACTATAGGCTAAGTGAGACAAACTAGTCTTGACCTGAAGCAGCGCAAGGCAGCTTTCATGTTGACAACTGAGCCTCGGCGGCCACAGGTCACAGGGTTTGACATCAGCAACGTGCATAGACTGCACTCCTGTTTACCCACCAGTCTGTGATGCTTCATGGAAAATGGGAAAACAGCCACTGATTTTGGACTAGTGTCATTCAAGGGTCAAGGGTCACCCAAACTGCTCAATGAAGTACAATTGTTATGAAAAAAAAACATTCTCTACATAGTTTGGGGTTTGTTTTGTGAGGGTTTTCAGACACAGTAACTGTAATTTCTTTCAGCCAACTACAGTTTGCATTGAACTGTTGATTGATCGACAAATCTTTTCAAATCCCTTGATCTCTTGTTTTTCAAAACAAATTTGTTGCTTTAGATTTTTTTTTCAGAAAAAAAAAACAGAGAGCTTAAGTGTTGAGGAATTTCTCATTCTTCAACTGAGTAAACCCCGGTGGAATTTCAAACCTGATCCTAACAATATATTGGTAAAGTAAAGCAGAAAACATGATTTCACCTCATGAAAAACAGCTTCTTTGGATGTTTGGAAAATAGAGATCTCAAAGAAAGCAGTCAAGCCCCTGAGACACTAGGTAGGTATAAAGTGGGTTAAGAAAATGGATGGACAACCAGGCAAAGTTTTTTCTCACAACTGCCAACCAATAAGTTGTTACTACATAAGCTCAAAATTGTATAAACCATGAATAAAGACTAAGCTTTAATCCACCTCTGTTATATTGGTTGGCAAGATACATCTCAGAGATGAATGTGACAAATCAATTGAACGCTGCCTGCATGGCCAGATATAACTACAAAAACAAGGGTTTGCTTTGTAATTTGTGTAAAGCATCCCTTTAGTGCTGCAAAAAAATCTTTGCTGTGCTCATGAAAAGGCTATGCTCGGTGTAGCTCAAATCCCGTCATCATATTTAGTTAAAAACTGGCCACTATTTCTTGTCATGAATGAGAAATGAATGTGATTAGAAGTCGCTAAACCTCAGCGTAAATCTGTTGCAAAATGTCGCAAACATCTGTAAACTGGGCAACACCTCAAATCTTGAGGAAAGCAGATCCACTTTTCACTTCCATTGCTAATTAAAAAAACAACATTGCCTCCATGAGGAGAATCTGTCCCCTTCTCCCGTAGCCAAAGAACTGACTGTTGTTGGCTGCCGTCCCTGAGCCACTGTGAATGCGTGTGTGTGTGTGTGTGTGTGTGTGTGTGTGTGTGTGTGTGCGCGTGCGTGTGTCTTATCGTGTGATTGTTTGGACTTTTCAGCCATCCGATGCCACAAGAATCTGGCCAGCCAGCAGAGCTCTGCTTTTGGCTGCTGTAACGGCTGCTACTTGACACTCCCGTCAGATTTATCTCCCCTCTTGTAAAACAGCGTGCAACTTGTTCTCCCAGTCCAGAAAGGTAAGCGAGCCCATGGAGGTTTCTGCTATTCGGGATACACACACACACACACGCACACACTGGCCTATATAATAGCAGGAGCTGATTTTTTTTAACCTCTGCGTGTAACTGGAGATGAGGCCTGCGTGTCCAGAACAACACATGGACAGCAGTTAAGCAGGTAGACTCACCCTCTGGGTCAAATGCAGGTAGTGGAGCACTTGTCCTGGATTGTGAGGCTGGCGATTTCATTACCATGTCCTCCTGCCTGGCCGTGGTATGCTGTGGTGCTTCGGTACTGATTCATTTTTATTTTGATAGAAGAGAAAATAAAGGCAGACTAATTACCCCATCTCATTAGTGAACATGTAGGCTTTGAATACATCTTGGTTTGCCTCTACCTGTGACAGTGTGATATCTCTTTTTATTTCAACTGCTACAAAATCATATTAAAAAAAACGTGGACTTCAACTTGGACCGATCAGCAGTCCATTTCTTACACTCACCATCCAGGCTTACACTCTGAGGGACATCTTAGAGTCTGCAACTGACCTAAACTTGCATGTTTTTGGACTGGGGGAGGAAACCTGAAGTAAAACCTACACATACATACCAAAAGGCTTTCAGTCTGACCTGGTTTGACGGCCGGGTCATTCTTGCTAACACACCAAGTCAGCATGCTGTGATCTCACCGTGCTAGATCTCTTAAAATCATAATGTACTGGTTTCACAGTGACATTTGACATTTTTTAGGGGAACTGTGGGCTTGTGTCCTCCAGTTCCTCCAAAACAACAAAAACAGATTGTGTAATGTCCAAAACTAAAGGAAATTTGAGATATTTTTCTATGAGGTTACACCCATAATTGCGACTTGTCTTTTTGGTCTTTACAACAGTTCTGTAGTTGGCTCATGTGCTCTAATGCTACATTAATTGCTATGCTCCTATTGCAGATAAACTGGCAGCTATACTGGTCAGACTCACCATGTGGTCAGCAACAATAGTAACACACATGCTGGTTTCACAAGATATTTGCAAGACGGGTCTGTTGGATTAAGACACTTGTAGGGTTGGTTTTAAGACTCAGCCCCAATTTGCATTACAAGCTGAACAAATGTCATTGTAACATTCAGCTGTGGTTCGTTAAATTGCCATTGTTTTAGGGACCACAGCAGCTTTATCTATCAAATTGCAAATTTGATGTTCCAAATAACTCTTGGCAATAAAGCAAAAGACAAATTTTGCAAAATGTCAGGCCATCCCTTTACTTTGTCCTGGATTAACAACAAATTGGCCCATCTTTGTACAGCATGTCAACCTGTGATATTTCAATGAAAGCAGCCTCAGAACACCACCCGCGAGAGTTTTGAAATGTCAGCGGAGGCATGTACAGTACGTGATTCCTCTTTTCCTTTCCCGCTCATTCCTTTTTTTAGGACCGTCTCCCTCCCCACCTTTCTCCGTCTCCGTGTGTGGCGTACTGTGAAACAGATGGCGAGGGCAATGATGACCGCCAGACAGAAGGAAGGAGAGAGCGAGAGGCAGAAAACGACAAGGAAAGGAAGTGGGGGAAACCATATCCAGCGGGTGAGATGCAGAGAAGCAGAGAGGTAGCAGATGTGTGGAACACAGACGACCTTGTGGAGTTTGTGTTTGCTTCGTGGCAGGTTCCGATCAACCCCCAAAACGCTCTCGCCGTGCACATCAGAGTGACGTCCCTGGTGAGCCACCATGGGCATCCTTAATGCTCATTAGTGGACTGATTAAGACGTGTTTATTTAAGTAAACAGCGGCATTGTTTACAGTATTAATGTAGCCTCCACACTGGGTGCCAAGTGTGCGCACCACTGTCTACATACTAAATATTATTTGAAGCTGTTCGGCAAACATCTGTGGCGAGTCACTCTCAGGTGGGTGATATTTGTGTAAACATGTGTGTATGTGTGTGTGTGTGTGTGTGTGAAGGAAAACTCAGGCACTCCAGGGCCAGATGGTGACACACTGATAACATTTTCTGTTACATGGGCCCCCCCTCCCCCACCACCACCACCACCACCACCCACACACCAAGCCCTACCATCCCTGCCTGCCTGGCTTCAAACATTTCTTCTAGCCCTGCACTTGTGTAACCCTAATCCACATGAATAAATGTGACAAACATGCCAAAGAAACATAATGAACGTCTACCGTAAAGTGTGGTGAGCTAATTAAGACCTGTCTACAGTTACTCAATAGATTACAGGTATTTTCTCTCCGGGTCCTTAACTGAATATAACTCTGTTCTCTTCAAACATAAGTAGATTGGCACTCAGCAGGTAATTATTTCTGTCGTGTTTTGGGGGGATGGGGTATTTTTTGGTTGACACCTGCAGAGAGGACATTTAGCAGCTGCTGTATTGTCATATGGCTGTATAGCAGCAGACACAGGTGTTGTCCATTTTTCACCTGTTTCCAAATGTTTATCTAACATAGTTGGTACAACAAACAGATAATGAGACAGTTAGTACATTTACGTGACGCTTGAAGAAACTGAATTATAGCCTCAATCTGTTTATAACTGGACAACTACGGTGCATGTAAATGGATTTGTCCGACTAATACTGGACTTCTTCATATCTGATGACATCAAGGAAAGCTGGCCACAGCTGAAGGAATGAAAGAAAGGCAGTGACAAGAGAACAACAACTATAACAGTAACATGGCAGTAGCTCCCAAGAACGTCAATCTCTGGAGAGACTATAAAACTATGCTCATGCTGATTTAGCTAAATGAGCTGATTATTTTAAAATACATAGGATGAGAAGTAGAAACCAGAAAAGGGCCATATTAAGCAGCTGAGATGATGCATATCACCACCTATTATTGAGGAACTGAACATATATCTGCCACCTATTTGATTCTCCGAAGCATGTGCATTGCTCAGATTGACAGTGCATGTAAATACAGCAAGTGATTCAGAGGCTGAATACAGGAGAAGTCCTCCTAGTTGTAAAAGACACATCAAAGTAAACATTATATAAACATTGCCATGAAAATATAACTTCTTGAATCCCATTGTCCTTTTTGCCCTTTTCAATCATCAAGTCAGTGTCCCTGTAATTACCTCTGACTATAGGAAATGCATGCCCGGAGTGACTGTTGTTTCACTCTGATTTTATTCCCTTCCATCCACTCCTGATCTAACTGTGCAATGTGCAAAAACACAGAGAGATAAAAGCTCACTCCTGACACTAACGTTATGGGGGCCTCCACTCCAGCAAACGGTAATTGGATCAATTGAAATAATCTTGTTGCTGAAATGAGGTGAGCGGGCTTGACTGAACTCCTTTGAGGGCACTTTGTTTTATTTTCACTGATTGCATCAGGCAGGTAAAGGCCCAGTGTAATAACGCTTCGACTCTCCACAAGCGATGTTATCTCCCCTCGTGTAGACTGAGGACGTTTTTATCAGCCAATGACACCATTAAGATTTGCATCTCCAGACAATGCAAATGTGCTTAGTTGGCTGCTAAGCTAATTGTCCAATCAGGGAGGATAAACATAGGGGTTATTACTGCATTCTTACGTTACATTATGGTCTTGCCTTGCAGCCTGGTTTTGAGCGACCTGCTGGTTAGCCTTTCCTGCTAATTTAGAGGAAAATTTAACCATTAACTGGCTGTTGTTTATTGTAGAGTCTTATATTTGACACACAATGTGCTAGTTAGCATTTTATTCTATTTTAGAGGAAAAAGCAACCATTTGCAGGATGTAATTTATTATAAACTCTTATTTTTGACACTCAACCAGCCAGAGACCACATGTTCTGATTCTGTCATGGGAATATAGGAAAGAATCTGGACTTCAGATTTTTATATCAAGCGGCGTATTCAGATTATCTTGTCAACCCGCATGCTAAATCACAGCAGCCTGGAAAGTGTAAAAATTCCCTCTTTCAAAATATCGGCAAATTGTGATGGGAAACGTGAGAAAGTAGAACTCTGGCTGAATCAGAGTAGTATTTTAATGTGCAGTGAAAGACACATAAAGGTGAATGGAGCAGCAGAGGTTGAGGAGAGGGGGCAGTGAAGTGGAAGCCAGAGCCTCCCCTGAGCTATGCTGTATGATGTCTGATTGACAGGGTACACGCTAAGCTCACCTGAGCCTCTGACCTCTCTTTTTACATCTCCCTGTTGCTCTTCTCCCTCCTTCTTTTCTTTTCTCTATTTCTCTGAGAGGGTGGAAACTTGAGGAGGGCTGCGTCCAGGGTGAAATGGCCTCAGGCTGCGACCTGCTCTAAGGGGGGGGGGTGGAGGTGGAGGGTAGAGGGTGGGGGGTCACTGGGAAACAAAGGCCATTCAGGTAAACCTCTCTGAGCTGGCCTGAGACAGACAGGCTCCCAGAGCTGATAACACGAAGCCTAATGTACTCGTGTCTTTTTGCAGAGCCAACATCAGCACACTCAGCCGCAGTGAGTGCTCAGGGTGGGTGAGGTGTGTGTGTATGTGTGTGAGTGTGTCTTAATCAGTGAAAGAAAAGGGAAAACAGACTGACAGGTGAGTAAACACAATGCTCTGAAAGCCCCACTGAACATTCCTGAAATGACTACGCCAGTGTTGAAAATATTCCACACAAAAGTCGTAATCCTCTTTATGGAGGCTAATCTTGGGCAAATTCAGAACTTACAAACCACATAAGAGGACTTGAAAAGCCCTCCCCACGCTAGCTCACTCCAAACTGCATTTGTGGAACACATAAGTCTTTGCGAAGAATCAATACGCTTTGTGTTTGATTGGTCGCTCTTCAGCAAAGTGCAGTGACGGAATGCTGGTGAGTGACTGGGACGTCCATGCTAATTATCAGCAGGAAGACGCCAGCCTCTCAACCCGAAGTCATCCACATGACTTGTCCCTTCTTGTTCACGGACTGAAATGGTACAGATGCAGGGGACAGAGTCATGTTTACAGAGCTGATGACAACACAGCTCAAAGAAAGACAGGTTCCTGGTAGTCAACATCACCAAGGCTGGCTGAGGCCTGTGGACTTTGGGTCAGAAAGTTTTCTTTGTGTTTGTCTGCTTCTGGACTGGATTCTGTCTCGTCCCTCGACAGAGCTGAGGGAAAACAAATGACAATTTTGTTTTATGATACAGTACCTGTCACAGCCTCGCTGATGCAAGATGCAGTGAAGATGAACACCCGTATTGTTCTGCGCTAATGCTAAGCTTACATGAAGAGCTGCTGCAGATTGTTTGGGACCGTGTGGCCATGACGAAGCGACAAAAATGACATTTCTCTGGGGCATGTCGTTCTGTCATGCTGCTTGAACCATGAAAAGCGGGAAGACTTCTGGCAGAGCATGTTGCAGTCACACAACAGCCATTAAGAAGAGAGCGAGGAGCACCGGATCTTAACACCTGTTTTATTGCAATGAACTTTATTTTAATACCCCAGATTACCTAGTCATACTTCTGCTGTTGTTTTGTAAAAACATAGAGCAACATACTTCAATCCAGAAAAAATAATACTGTAATGTGGCTAGTTATATATAATGTATTACAGTGATTACATTTGTTGTCTTTTTTTATTTCAGATTTTTACTGAAAGATCTTTCTGGAATGTTCTCTGTCTTCATGCTTTGAGGGGAGAAGGCGGCTGGATCCATCAGGTGTTTTTCATCTTCTCCTCACTAAATTAAATCTGCACATTTGGACCAGATTAGGTGCAACCCAGGTGCAAATGTAGTGAATTTAAAAGTAAGTGATAGTCTCAAAAATACATTCAAGCTAACAGAACACAGCTAACAGAAAAATATACATTCCTTCCTGTTGCCTTGTGTTACTTCTTTGTGAACATTTCCGACTATTTTAGAAATGAGAGATTTACAGAACTGTGTACCGATCATTTGTTGCAGAGTCTCAAATTCGACTGCAGCGGGTCGAAGGAGAAGTTTCAGGCTGGTGGACAAGTATGCACTGAAGAGTCTCTAACTCTGATCAATATCAACTCAACAAACTGCATGGGGAGACTATCAACAATGTATTCCTGGACCCCATCCACCTACATTCAGATAGCAAAAGGAAGCCGGCACTACTCAAAACTCATGCAGTGTGTGTGTGTGTGTGTGTGTGTGTGCATAGTGTGTAAAATCTAAGGAGGTCTCTTCCTGGTTTGTGGGCATGACTCCCGTGTTGGCTCTGAGCAATAACACTCAGTTCCCACCCTGTCGGGACTCCAGAGCCCCCCGTCCCATCTCAAAGCTTCTTTTAAAGTGTCACTGCCGTCCATTAGCATGGCCCGGGCTGCTCGCCCTCCAGGCTGCTTCCATATTTCTACCTCCCTACAAAGCTCCACTGAGGAACTGTTATCTGGAGCTAAACTGTAGGTTTCAACCTGTGTTAAACTCTCCCTCTCCTCTCCTCTCCTCTCCTCTCCTCTCCTCTCCTCTCCTCTCCTCTCCTCTCCTCTCCTCTCCTCTCCTCTCCTCTCCTCTCCTCTCCTCTCCTCTCCTCTCCTCTCCTCTCCTCTCCTCTCCTCTCCTCTCCTCTCCTTTCCTCTCCTCTCCTCTCCTCTCCTCTCCTCTCCTCTCCTCTCCTCTCCTCTCCTCTCCTCTCCTCTCCTCTGCTCTCCCCTCCTCTCCTCGCCCCTTCTCCCCTCCCCCCTCCATCCATCTTTCCCATCTCCTCCTCCTCCTCATTTCTCTGAGCAGGTTTCACTCTTGTGCCTGTCATTCTTCTGCCTTTTGTATCTGTGGGCCTTTTTGCTATTGAATGCTGCTTTCTCTCCCACCCCCTCCCCCTCTCCTCTCCTTCTCCCATCTCCTCCCCTGCTCTCCCTCCCTCCCTCATTCACTCTAGGGCCTAATTATGAGATAGCTTCGAATAAATACATGTATTTTTTCCCCTCCTGCGAGGAGGGTGAAAAAAAAAAACCTTGTGCTCCACTTTTTTTTGACAGTAGGTTGAATTCTAGACTCAAGGAGGTTTTATTCAGCCAGGTCCCTCTGCAGATCGAAGTGGTCGCCGAGACGGGAGATTTCCTGGATTCAGTAATTGTGTCTCATTAATTCTTACTGTAATGCTGGGTAGCTAAACAGGCTACGCAATTAGGGGGCTGAGCCTTGAATAGGGCGGCTAATCAGGGGACAAAAGCAGTGGCTCAGAGGCCATTAGGCCTGGAGGAAGTGCTTCCATTGTGAGGAGTGGTCTGTGATGCCTTCATCTTCCTCCAGTTCGGGTGGGGTAGAAACCTTGGTGGTTGGAGGGTGGTAGGGGGGTTCCTCCACTTCTAAACCTCTGCCGATCAAGTCATATAATAAGGTGCTTGGAATACTTTTTTGCACAAACAAAGGTTCCTTCCTGCTTGGGATTATGCAAAATCATCCCGATTGTAAACGCACAAAAGTTGACATGATTTTTCTTACACCTTGTTGGCCTGTTTATGACTGTGTGGGAATCATTAGTAGCCTGTTAGGAACCAGATGAAGTGCTTAAATGCCTGCTCCTTTATGAGAATATCCTGGCTGGCTGCTCTCAGAGCCGTCAAGTGCACCCAGAGACACTTTCTCCCCCGCCGTCCCTCCTCCACCTCCACTTCCTCCTCCTCCTGTTCGGTATGTGCCCCGGCAGCCCACACGCTCCTCCAAACTGTCGACTCAGGAGTCTGCGAGACCTTTCTGCCATCTGGGAAGGGTGGAAAGGGAAGGAAGAGAATAGAAGATCCCAACATTATCTATCCTCTTGCCTTTTTCCCCTACTCCTCTCTCTCTCTCTCTCCCTCTCTCCCCTCTGGAAGCTTTATCTTTCATCCCTATTAATCACTTCGTCAGGCAGCCCAGACGGAGAATAAATGAACTCTCCTGGTCATTAAAATTAAGCATTGAATTATTGACATGCAATTAGCCTGCCTTTTTTTGTGGGGAGACACTGAAAACTTTCTCCCCGCGGCGTGAGGGGAGAAATAATATGACTGCTGTAGTCATCAGAACTAAGGGGGGGAAAAAGTAGGGAAGTGTGGAAAAAAAAATACAACATGCCAGAAAATTCTAACTTGGAAAAACCCTATTTATCACATAATAAGAGCACTAAGCCTGGTTCCATCTCATTTAGCTGAGTTTTATTCCCATAAGGAGTGGAGTCTTGCGCTCGTTATCTGCTTCGTTATGGAGAGGCCCGTGCTGCTGCCTATGGATTATACTGTGGATTATGTTAATGACGCACAGACACGTGGACACTCCAGCTAACATTTAGGTGATCTCTCCTTGCTGTACATCCCCGTGCGCTCAACTTGTTTATCTGTTTTCATTTAGCATTATGCAAATGGTTGTATTATTGTAATAACAGATTGATCTCCGAGTCCTAATCCTCCCTCACTCACACACACACATGGCGACGACTGCGGGGAGACAGAAAAAGTAGACGGTGCACTGGGAAGATGCGCCTACATATTCTCTTTTCACAGTCACTTCCAATTACAGTGACAATTGCCTCTGTAATTTTATGAATAGCAAGAAACACTTACTGTGCTTGTTAGTCAAATACACATTCTGCAGCCTTTTCATAGCAGCCGAGCATGAGTTTGACAAGCTGTTTACGCTAAGCCTGAGTAAATCAAATTCGGAGTTTGCCTTCCCTCCCCAGTAATCTCATTTTGTTTACCACTAACGCTAAGTACATTAGCATCTGCAAGGCCTGTCTGTATTTACTCTATTTACCCCTACTGTACTGGCTTTAAGCCAAACAGGGACTAATGTTACAAAATGAGGCTAACCAGCTGTATATTCATGAACAACTCGCTGCTAATCTGACACCGAAGCAGGGATCCCGAGCAGCCAGAGCTGCAGTCGAGAGCACAAACTGACAGAAGATGTAGTTTTTCTTAAGTGAATGGTGATATTAACTGCTTTTAAGCTGTAATATTTTCTTTCCCTCCTCTTGGGTGTTTATGTGGGAAAGTGAAGCATGACAGGAAGGGAAATAGCAAGTCTCCCTCTCAGGAAACCGAAAGATACACAGTAGGAAGTAATGGTTTGGGTTAGATCATTCCGGAGAAGTTTAGCTACTCCGGGTTTACATAGGAAGTAAGGGTAATTTGACCTTTTAAGTAAGGAGGAAATGGCATCAGGGTCAAAAGCTGTCAGGTTTCCATGCCTCTGCATTGTCTGCTTTTCACAGTGAATGGGCCCTGTATCAGATCTCACCTGTTGTATGCATCCTCCTGTTTGTCCACGGTTCCAGGGTCTGACCACCACCCGGGTTCCCATAACCTACAACCTGGCCTCCACGCCTCATTAGGCGGCTACATCACGGCAGAGCACTGGCCAGGGTGGCAAAACAGATGCTGTGTTTCTGCACTGCAGCCAAAGCGGACGTCTTGTGGTCTTTGCTTTCGGTATTCCACCGATGTCAAACAGTGAATAATATTAACTCAGCAAAACCAAAGAGCTGCCATTTAAAGGGTTTCACAGACTCAAAAATGGCAGCATGGGGAAAGGAGAGTCTGCTTGTGCTTTATTTTGGTTGAAAGGCAACACCAGAGCGGAGAAGTTTGACCTGCATATTTAAAATTCATTTAGCCACATTTTGACAACCAAGCTGTCTTCACCTCCACAGTGGCCTCTGGCTAAGACACATGGACGGTCGTTAGGGTCTAAATAGCAGAGCCGAGCATACAGTAGGTTTACGAGCATAAGAAAAACGGCATTTATATGTAATTCACTCATGCAGGGAGATAGCTTACTGAAAGTCTGATATTTGAGACATCATTTGTCAAAACTGTTACGCCGCACTACAGCTGCGGATTTAAGGAGGCCAAACATTTAAACACTTTCAGATGTCGATCAGTCTGTCAGACCACCAGTGATCTGCCTCAGCTATGACTGGATCACTTGCTGTTAGTTTGTCATGACAGATTTTTTTTTGCTCTTTCATAGCCAAATATCTACAACGGTTTCAGCTGTACCTCTGGTGTTTGAAGCAGAAGTCAGCTTCCTAACATGCTAAATGATGGTAGAGGACATGGTCTGATATAAAACACATTACAGACACTTGTGTAAGGAATGTGTGTCAAACATAGTCCTAACTACAGCATTTAAAATGTGTTGATTAGTTGAAGGTGACATGGAGGATTTCTGAATAACGCCGTCTTCTACCAACCAGAAGATCCACGGTTCAAATCCCAGTTTGACTGAGGTCCTTTCTGTGTGTGGTTTGAATGTTTTGTGGGTTTTCTCCAGGTACTCTGGTTCTCTCCCCAGATTGCCAAAACAAAGCGGGTAAGATAATGGACATCATATATTTTTTTAATTCTTGGTGTTAATTCATTCACAGAGTGGTTTATGAGAAAATATTAGACATCAAGGCATCAGAATCTTTGTTGGAAGCCTCAGCAGTGCTCTGTTTAACCCGTGGAGATTACTTTTTTTCAAAACAACACATTAAGTTAAGTTGATTTGTGTAATTGCCTTAGCAGTGAGACAAATACCTCCAGCTAATCACTCCCTGGCGATGGTTTGACAGCCAGAGCAAACAAACGCTTAGCGGCCGTGTCAACGGAGACACACCTCAGACATGACCTATTGTCTTGCAAATGTACGAACAGATCACACATTTCACATCCCCACAGAGAGCAGCCGAACACTTAATTAACACGTGGCGCCAAGAACGCAGACTGTCACTAGATGACTGGCGCAGTTAGAACATTTCATATGGCACCTTCTGAACGTTTCTGATTGCAGGGTGCAAACATAATTTCAGTTTTTCCGGCCTTGCGATTAAACACGAGAAACTGCATCTTCTCTTGGTTTTTAAAAACAGTCGATCTGCAATTTCTTTACATTTACAAAACCAACAACCCCCCTTCATCTGCTGTAGCTTCAGGTGGTTTTTGCACACACGGCTTTATTGAAATGAATGCGCCGTCCTCTTTTGCGGCGGTGCGTGCACATTCTTCCAGCGCACATGCTCTCCAGCGATGGAAGTTTGAATGGGATTTCGGCACGTCATGGCTGCGCCTGATTTTCTCCCATTTTATGAGGATCAAACACTGTGGCTGCCTCACCAGGCTCATTGAGCTGCAGCACTGACAAGTTTTTAAGTGATGGGAGTATTTCAGCCCGGTGGCAACGCAATCTCTATATCCCAATGTAATTATCAGGATAAGACATTCTCCCTCCGCGGCCAAGGCCAAAGTTTCCTGCCATGGCGCGTGGAGATTCGATTTGATTGGAAAAGCCGTGCTGCATGGCACGTCGTGGTGGGCTCCGGGGCTTCTGCAGCTCATGCATTAAGCCTCCGTGTCGGCATACAATAGTTGTTGAATGCATGACTATTTTCTATTTCGCTGAATTTCTGCCGCACAGAATCTTGGAGAGGAGGTGGGGAGAAAGTTTCACACAATTGCCACAGGAGTGTTCTGAAAAATGTCCACTAAAATCCAACGTGTATTGGATTTTGAAAAGGAATGAAAGCGTTTACAGTGGAGCTTTCTATTCCTCTCCAGCCAATTGAATCGTCTCCCCACCTGGGTGAGCCGCTTGTCATTCGCTGCCTCCCATGGTGGTGTCCTGAGGAATGTCATTGCATGTGCTTGAGGCATTTTCCTCCAGTGCGTCAGAACACAAACGTGTGTAAAGACAAAACATCTAACTGGGGAGTGATGGTGTCATGCTTGAGGTCACCTCTCGATCATCGGTTGCTGGGTTCTCGCACACACGCACACACACGCACACGCATACAAGCCCATGCACACACAGATCAGGAGCTAACATGCAAAAAACAACAAGTGACTGTTCTCATTGATTAATGCTCTGATGTAAGTGTTGCACGTGCATCAGTTAAAATCCAGCAACATGGCCATTTGGACGTGTGATTAATTTTTAAGTTCCCCACTTTCATGCTGCATCCTAATTCCATATGCAGGACTGGTTCCAGCGAACACGCGGCTGAATATCCTGCTCGGCTGGTTAAAAATTAATAGGAATGTCAATGCCCGAGCATTGTGTTACTCTTTAACCATGTGCGTCGTTAAATATTCAATCTCAGGAAAGCAAATATTACATTCCTTTACCTTTAGCTGTGTCGCTGCCTTGTTGTGTCATGTTGCTTCCCGGCCTGTTTCTTTTCTTTCCCTCTTTTTCTCCCTTTCTCTCCTGTTGACTCTGATGCCCAGGCATCCGCTTAATTGGTATTTCTGTTGAGCTTTTCCGAGTGTGAAACAACAGAGCCTCACACCTCAAATACAGTATTTATTCATTATTTTGCCCACAGTTGTCTGACAGCAGGAAACCTTGTTAGCCAAGCTAATTTAAGGGGTGACTAGCAATCCAATTAGGTGTAATTGGAGGCTGATAGAGCAACCTTCAGAGGTAACCTGCGCTGACGACGGCCACCGCTGCATCCCCACACCCCTGGATGTCGTCCTCCCTCCCTGCATGAACGTCGCTGCCATCTCAAACTGTTGCAATCGTGCAATAATGAAATTGCTAGATTATACAGCGTGACAATGGAGATCTATTCATGGCGGCGTGGCGGAGCTGTGGGGGCTGTGAGAGGTGGCAGAGGCTAATTCAGTGAGGCCGTGTCACAAAGACTGGGACAATGTCCCGGGTATAGAGTTGTTGTCTCAGGGCTGAGACCACCCCAGTAAACCCTCTGTCACTCACACACAATGGTCACCAGTGGCCTCCTGGTCACGTCTTAAGACATATGACCTTTGGACAGAAAGGTGCAAAACCAAAGAGAAATAACAAGTTGCATCTCAGTGAAAACGCACTTGCTTACAGTTGAATGCTACGTCAACGAAATGCGAACTTAGTGAGTCTCTTAAAGGGAATGTTTTGTGAGGCCATCAGATAAAAAGATGAATATGATTCATTCACATTTTTCAGATTTGCGTAGGTGTCTTCAGTATCTTTATGTTAAAAAACATAGCAATACCTTTTTGAAATTGTGACAAGCTGCACCCTGAAATCATTTGAATCGGAACATTACGTTGATATAATTATTGTCTTTGCTCTGCCATAGCAACGGTACCATGGATACCTTTGCAATAAGAATTCTATTGAAAAATGAGCCGTGTGTGTAGTTGAATGCTTATATAAACTGTCCTATTGAAGGTTTAAACATCTTAGTCTTAAACACATCACACTTCCCACAGCTCGGACCAAACATTTCATCTCATCATGTCCTGTCGGGTCCTGCCCTGCAGTAACTTCAAACACAGTTTCTACAGATGGACCCACCTTCATCATTACCACTGCTTTCCTCCCCACAGCTCTCCTGGTGCCATGAGCTACACACTCTGTCCTCTGTGGCCTCCTGCTCATCCACATCTGCGTCTGTCTAAATTTTGGCAATGAATTAATGGAAGTGGTCAGTTTTCAGTAATTGAGGAGTTTGACTGCTGGAATGGGTTTTTTTGGTCAGTGGAGATGTGTGGTCTCGTGCTGACGTCTTGAACACCTGGAAGTTGAGGGTTGCTCTTCCTCCTCCTGGAGGTTTGCGGTGTATGGCTCGGGACTGTAGGTAAATGGACTGCATTCATACTCATAGTTCAGCTCATTCCCTCTCATTTCCATCTTTTTCCTTTGACCATTACTGTGGAGCTGGACAGAGATGGGGAAAGACAATTTGAGCAAAGGCCTTGGATTCAAACCCTATGGAGATTCTCATTTGCCTACGTCATTGTTGTCCATGCAGTTGAGAGTCATGGCAACCAGACTTGTTAAAGATTCTCAAAGACGCCTATTGGATGAGAGGTGAAATGTCTTCCAGGATCTACAAGGTCAGTTGCCATGACTCTACAACTCCATGGACTTGCCTGCTGTGCTGTGGACTCCATGGACACAACATCTACACAAAGAATGGCTGTATGTAAACACTGAATCACTGTTTGAAATCTCACTTTGTATTGTTAATCTGCACAAACCAGTCTACATTGCCAGGTCCCCGCCCAAATCTGTCAGTATCACTTACCATAGATAGAGCAGTGCAGGAATACGAGCAGATGAAGGCTTTTCTGTATGACACCTGCATCAGGGGAATACAAAGCAGTAGCAGCAGCAATAGCAGTCCACTAATGTTTATTCTTTAGGGAAGTCCAGCATGTATATAAATGATATGCCTAAGGTATCAAGTAGTAAATGAGAAGGTAATGAGCTCCCCTCTATCTGATTGGCCACTGGCTCGGATTGGAACATGATGCAAATAAACACAGAGTTCCTTTGAAATACCTAACGCCCCATTTGCAATTCTAAACATCTGGGTTTACATTTACTCATTTACTCAACCTGGACCCGTGTGCTCGGATGATTTTTGCGTGAAGTGGAATCCATTAAACTAAAGCTTGTGGTTAACATGTGGATGGATTGGAGAGGCAGAGGAGAAAGACAGACGCAGGCCCGATGCAGAAATATGCCGTTTAAAGAACCGTCATCATAATTCACCCCAGAATCTGAACTGACAGGAAGCTTTAAAGCGCGGAGTAACTTCTCAGCATGGAACCATGAATCAAAAGAGCTGATGTTGGGAGTTCTTGCAGAATTTTACAACAGTGAGGGCGGACACCTGTCATACCGTAAGTATAGCTCTGACACAGGAGTATTTCACCTGTGGCATGCCCCCAACAGAATGATAAGAGCAGGAATCAGAATGAGAAAACTTTAGCGAGTTTGTTATTTCTTGGTTCTAACCCTCACTCTCTCGGCGTGCGATTGTAATGAACCTGTGCCGTGCCACCACATCAACGTACCCCGATTAGTGGAACATGAATGGAGGTTTTAGGTTTTTAGATTCATTAAAATGGCTTCTGGGAATGCAATTACCAATGCAAACAGTCGTCGGACCGGGCTCATTGGAATTCCTGCCGGATTGAAACAAGCGTCTCCCTCTCGCCTCAGCAAGGCGGATAGCAGACAGACAAGCTGTCAGAATCGTTATCGTCGGGACTTCATCTCGTTAATTTGGTAGATGGGAGTGCTAGTATTTGCCCTGTGGAAAACTAAATACACACAGTTTTTTTTTCTACACCCCTACCCCCCACGCCACCCTCCGCCCTCCTCCTCCTCCTCCTTTCTCCCCTATCCATGGAGAAAAAGCAGCCAAGCAGCCGGGCAGCCAGGCCCACACATAGCCTGCAGTCATATCAGACCCAGCAGCCTGGCTGGAGTCAATATGACCGCAGGCGAAAAAGTGCTGGTGGAGCCGGTCCCCCTCACTCTGAGACCTGGCTCGGGCAGCAAACAGCGGACGAGGCGCTCATTCAATATGAGTGAGCCTCTCTGCCAACTTCCCCCCCTCCTCCTCACCTACCCATCTACACACCCACACACCCACACACCCACACACACACACAAATACACACACACTGATGCACATTTCAAAACTTGCTCAGTGTGTGTCATTCCCCTCACCACCAAGCTTGTTTCCCACTTCGCCAAACTCCAAATTCAACTCTCACTCAACCTTTCCTTGTTTTTTTTTTGTTTTTTTTTACTGTACGTGATTTTTTTGTGAAGGTGAATGTGATGGCATGTGTGTTTGTGTGTGTGTGGTACAACAACCAGATTTGATTTGACAGCGGATGCCTGTCTTTTCTCCCCTCTCTGCTGACCCTGCAGACCACAGTGTGGAGAGTGTTGGACATGGGGTGGATATTGGCTAAAGGAACCTTTTTATTGCTGGAGTTTGGTGGTTGCTATAGACCTATTTATATACATACACCCATAACTCACATTCTACCCTCTGCTTGCGTGCCTCTGAGAGCCCTTCGAAGTTCATCCATCCAGCCATTCATTATCATACCCAATTCATACTTAAACTGTACAAATCTACTGCATCCTACCACACCTAAGGGCAAGTTAGTCTCCTGTTGACCCAAACACGTTGTTTGACTGTGAGGAAGCTTCATTAGAACCCAGGCATTCTTCTGTATCTCTTTTTAACACACACCATGCACACACACACACACACACATGCACACACCTTTTCTTTGCTCAGTGAAGCAAGGAAATAACAGCCTCTAAAGCTTGAAAATTCAGGGAGCTGAGGTGGCTCAGAGGTGACAATGAAAAACTAATGAAATGAAAGCTGCATAGAAGGGGAAAAAAACACAAAACCGACACCTGATATTCAATAATTGAACAGTATCAGTCATTATTCTGAAGAGGTCATTGGCAGGGTTAGAGAAACTCCCATCCCGTTTTTTTGTATCCCCCCTATTACTATTCATTTTGTCAACTGAATATTTATGACTAACTCACACATTTCAGGCAAAACTGTGTATCTGGAAAAGCTCCCCACGTCAGGCCCT
Source organism: Karalla daura (assembly GCA_029224185.1). NCBI lineage: Eukaryota > Metazoa > Chordata > Actinopteri > Chaetodontiformes > Leiognathidae > Karalla > Karalla daura. The sequence continues at coordinate 11,908,852 of CM055208.1, forward strand.
GCTTAGACATCTCAAAGAGAATTTACGAACACAAAGTGCTTCATCGTGCCTTGTGCGAGCAGCCCTGTCAAACGTCTGTTTACCATCTCAGGTTCCCACAGGCACAAACCTCTCGACAGAGGCTACATCTATTTTTCCTGCTGAAAGATGTCTTTAAAACAGCAACGTTTTGCAGTTTCCCCCGCTTTAAAGACAGCAACAATGTCAGTGCTACAACCTCAGAGGACAAATTAGAGTCAAAGCAACATTGGCTTCTAACAGACTGCGATTGTGTGTTTTTCTGCAGAACAAATCTGCACCTTACAGGAAGCTGGCTCTGTTTAAATGCAGCTCTGTCTCCTTAACGTGGTCAGAGGTCATTTAACTGGAAGACAGACATTTTGACAAATGTACAGGCAGCTCTACTGTTTATAGAAATAGAAAAAAGGGATGTAACATGCTATTATTGGGTTTTAGAGGTTCCAGCAGGTGGATTATATTTACCATATAAGTGGTAGGAGTCTATCAGTTCACCACACACTGCACTGATTGCCTAGTTTTTATAGAGATATCCATGTGTTTTTCCTTCATGTGACAACTTAATGTTACCCTCCAAACAAACTATAACTGCAGTGACTTACTTTTTCATCTAGAGATAAGGTTAGGGTTCACCATCAGGTTAAAATCTTACTTGGGTCAGAGCTGTGGAAAATTTGGGTTTGCCCCCAGATAAGGTGGTGATTGTGGTGCAATAACATGAGACATGTCAACATTTAGCTCAGAGGAAGACCATAGTTAAGTTAAGCCTTTTTTAAGATATGGTCTTACATGTGGATAGGACTGCAATGGACTCGTGACCTTGTCAGGGTGTATGATCCTAGATGAGCTGGAGATGTGGGGAAAAAAGATGGATGTGGACAGGACTGGCAAAAAAAGGCTGTGGTTTGCTTCCACCCTAAATTATTCCATGCATTATACACTGATCCTTGGAAGTCAAATCCAACAAGGGCAGATTTGAGTTTCTCTGTGTGTGATATATGGCGAGAGCACAGATACATAGAAAAAGGGGGAAGCGATTTAAAAGTGCCTCCATTTTTATTGGTGTCACTCCTAATGAGCCAAGTAAACACAGAGTAGATCACTGCTTCATAGCCCGGCACAACAAATATAGATTTCACTGTCGTCTTTGAGCGCGCAAACGATCTGTCAGTCTGCTGCTAGATGGGCGGCTCATGGCTGCCTTCCAGGCTCTCTCATTTTAATACCCAAATTGACGTCGCGCTCCGCCATCCTTTTGTCACTGTGCCGTGCTGAGCCTCATGCCGGCCCGGCAAAACAAAAAAAGTCAGTTATGCGGCTGCAATTGATGCGACAGGCATTTAGCAAAGCGATTTCTATGGTAACAATCCTCAGGAACATTTTAATTTTCAGCATCAAATGGCTAAAACGTAGCCATGATAATTAGCACTGTGCGTGTTGCTTAATAAGTGTGTGTGTGAGTGTGTGTGTGTGTGGAGGCCCGCTTTAAAGGACTTCAAAAAGCCTGGAGGAAAACTACAGTTTAGTGCTTTTTTTTTTACGACATCTCAACACTCTCCGCTGTCAGTCAGTATTAGAGACTGTTTTTGCCAGTTGTATTTTCCTTTTGTAATCTAAAGCACCGTCCTTTCAAAACGACTCTGCTAATTACTTTATTTAATCGGGCGCCGGCCGAGGAATTATTTTTGTAGCCCGGAGCTACTTTTGAACCCGCAACAATAGCTTTTGGAATATCAGTTTAAGATAAAAAGCTTTTATAGTTAATCCTGGAGGCTGTTATATCTGCACATTTCGAGTCACGCTTTCATGTGGACCCGTCAAGATCACGAGGACTGTGATATGGTTGTATTGCACCTGAGGATAATCGGAAAACCAATGCAATTAGTCTCAAGCTGCACAAGGCAGGGGGAAATATAATATTTGAGAAAACAAGTCACGGGCACCAGAATGTTAGAACTGTCTCTTTCTTTTCGGCAAGCTGTCCCCGAAAACCACACTGTCCTTTTTCTGGCGCACACCTGTTCCTCTCCCTAGCCCTCTCTTCTCTTTCCGTTTTGAATTAGAGAAACCAAGCACTGAGCAGCAAATGGTGTTTGAAAGACGCCCCCCCCCCATCTCAAAAAAAAAAAAAAGAACAGAATTGGGGGTACGGTGGCAGCAGGGGTGGTGGAGAGGGGTAAAAAAAAAGAAAAAAATCAAAGCGAAATCGGCAGAATGCGTACTTTCAGAGGCTGCGGCGCAGTTGAACTGAGCAGACCCAAGTCCTGTGAAAAGAAATGGAGACAGCCTGAATGCAAATTAAATCCCCCTCATTCCTGCAAATATTGTCTTAGCCATTAGTGCGGGCTTGACTAGAAAGGAGTGGTCCCACTCATTGTCGCTCGGCCAGGGAGAAGTCAGGGGAAGAATTCTATTCAGTGGCCGTCTTGGGGGCTCGGTGCACTTGGGCGCTTGTTTGGTACCATTCAAACGCCACAGACCGTGGCAACAAAGAGAGCTTTCAGCGTACCTCACTGTAAAAGCATGTGAAAAAGAAGAAAGGAGGTGGATAGGAGTGGAGAGAAGGAAGGAGGGAGGGGGGCGGGGGGTGGGTGTTGTGGTGGGGCAGATGAGAGGGGGTGAGGCGGCGCTGGAAAAGTTTAGGTGTAGGTCCTGAGCGAAAGTGGGCCTGTATGTTGTTTTTCAATCGTCCGGTTTATTTTGCTAGGTGGGATATCCGAGCGCCTCATGCAGCTCACGCTGTTGGCTGGACTGGGTGAGGAACTGTAGATCTTGCACACAAACACACACGCACACACACACACACACACAGACACACACAGCCTTTGAGCGGCCCGCTTGGCCCGTCTTCAAGAAGCACCCATGAGAGACAGAAAAGAGCCATTTCAGCAAAAAAACATACCTGTCCCGTCTCCTTTAGAGCTGTTTGTGTATATTTATGTATTTACAGACATTTTTACTGCCGGGCTCTGCTTTGTGCATCATCTCGGGCGGCTGTTTTGCTCTCAAACTTCATCATCAGGCAGGTCTGAAGTGCGCTATTGACCCAAAGTGGCTTTCATACACACAGAAGACAGGTAATTTTTTAAGGCAGAGCGCATATATCTGAGCGCAGGGCCCCCACTTCTGCTCAAATTCCTGAGCCTTCTGCTGAATCCATCGGCTCCTAAGCCAAACATGACTGTTCACGAACGGATTATTTGTGTTTGAATCCACATGAGAAAGTTCAATCTGCAGCGCGCGAGTGGATGAACGCAGGCTGAGCCAGCGAGGTTAGTCTCTGCTACAGGCCTCACGCAGGAGCCAAGAACTGAGGATGGCTATTAGCAGAGAGATGTCTCATGGAGCACACACACACAGGAGTTGAGAAATCAGTAAGAAACGCTGCACAGGTTCTTGTTTGTGTGTATAGGTGGAGCTGGGGTGTGTGCACAAAGCAGAATAGCCCTTGGCATCCCAGATTTGTTTTGACTGGTGCGTTTACAGCTGCTGCATAGCATGGGCGAAGTAGGGCCCGGCCGAAGTAAAACAACCAAATTCTTACTTCTCTTCTCCTTTTCTTTCACTCCTTTCTCCACTCCTGTCTGCACAGAGATGGCTCCCGGCCAGCCAGCTGTATAATCAAGCCCTTCATTTATACTTTATTGACAGATGCTACTTCTAGCCTTGGTTGGGGGAATACGGTTTGTTTTTCAAACCTCTGGGAAAGATTGAATTGCATGGGAGGTGATATATGCTTCGGAAGGCTTTGTTAATGTTGGACTACAGCTGCAGCACGGTAGAAGCATTGGACTGCTCTCCTCCATTTTGTCGAGGGAGAGGGAAACCTCAAAACTTGGACGAAAGTGAGAGAAAAACATTGTATAGAAACTATAAGGAAACGCCAGGAAAATGTCGGCCGCAGCTCAAAGTTTTGTCTCATTTCCAGCTATGCCAAAATCCCCCACGTTTTGTTCAATGCTAATATTTGCTGAGTAAATGACTAAATGATTCTTGTAAAGACTCTATGTTCATTTAGGCAGGGAAGTCTGACACAGTGATTACTCTTCAAACTATGTTCCTATCCATACTAATGCAATTAAACATTTTTATTATGGTTATCAGTGTTATTATTTTGCTAGATAATTTTACTCCAGTTTAAGATCATAATAAGTCTTAAGTAATGGATGTATTATTCCCTTATGCTGCATTTTTTAGCAACTACACTTCTTTTGAACAACTTTTTGAACTTCCATTTTCAGTGTGTGCAAGTTCATTAAAACATACAAAATTTGCACAAAAAAATCACATTTTGTGTTGTTTTGATTGTGCATAATATATTAATTTAGTGAATAGCACTGTTTCCTCACAGCATGACTGTCCTCTATTTGTATCCTATCCTGTCTTCCCTCTGTGTGGAGTTTGCATGTTCTCCTCATGACTGCAAGGCTTTTCACCAAGTAATCCAGTTTCCTTCAGCAGGACAGTAACATGCATGTTTATATCGATTGGAGACTGTAAATTGCCCCAAGATGTGAGTGTGAGTGGTGTGTGAGTGCGTCCTGAGACGGATTGGGGACCTGTCCAGGGTGTGAAGTGGTACAAAGAGGGTAAGATAGTGGATGGATAATGGATGGATGCTTTGTGCATCAAGACACCATGTGTGAGCAAAGTCATGAAAATGTATTAACAATCAGAAAAAAATGAAGTGTATTTTTCCAGAAAAAAAATGTAAATCAGTAAGATCTGACCACATTTACAGTGATTGTGTTTGCTATGTTAATTCATGGATTACCTTGAAACTGATGAAGGCTTAAAGGGAGATGACTCTAAGCAAAGTTATGAGGTATTTTATCTCTTCAATGGTTAAATTATGGCCGTTTGTTCGCATGGACCATGATAATGATCTAACCAGAGAATGGAAATCAGATTAAATCTAAATAACGTGGGATTTATGTCTGTGGATTCAGACTGTTAAGATGGTATTACCTTGATTCCCCCCAGGTATATTTTTGAGGCAAACAGTCCTGCAGCAGTGTTTCTGTATGGGTGAAATATGCAGGACAACCTGCAGTAACTGACTTTTGTTTTTCTTTTTCCTTTTTTCCTGAATGCACCCGTATCTTTCACCCCAAGCTGTACCTCTACTTCCTGTCTCCTCTTCCTGGAATTTGGAAAACTGTGACTGAGGTGATGCATGAATCCTGATCTTGACATCGAAGCACAGATGTCTTTGGAGGAGCGTACAATCCTGAATGTGCAAAAAAGCACAAGTGATGCAAAAGCTCAACATTCGGCAAAGTCACCCATCTCACGGCTGATCGCAGTTTATTCTCTGCTCTGTAATGTCACCATCTTTGTAGAGTGGCACCTCAAGAATTTCCCATGTGCTACAAAAACAAGTGAGAAGACTCTGAATTACTGCATGTGCTGCTTAGTTTAGATTTGGTTAATGCGTGTCAGCCAAGAAATCCTCGCTCACATGAACAGAGGAAGGCAGAGGGTGCCAAGACAATCTGAGGCAGAGGAGACGGCAGGTTGGTGTCACTGACAGATGGGATGGAGAGGCTGACTTCTTTATTTTAAGGACGTTATCTTCTATCTCTTCCTGGCAGTCTGTCGGTTCCCTCTTCTGTGGCTGCCTCCGTGTTGTTCAGGGGCGCAATCTTGCACTTTTGGCAGGAAGACTGATACATGTTTACAGCACACGCAGTGACAGAAGAAGGCACTCGCAGACAAAACAAATGCATTCATGTTGTTTTCCATATGCTCGAGTACTATCACAGGCACATGTCTGCAGCCCGGCGTAGCAGCTCTGAATTCCCAGATTGGGGGGAAGGGAAGGAGGAGGAGGCATGAACGAGTCACATCTTCCACTTCAATAAAGACTTTATCTCTCAGTGACATATTACCAGTGGACTTTTCCTCTCTGGAAAATTAAGATTACCACATAACATTTTTGTTGTTTACACACACACACACACACACACACACACATATATATATATGCTTTGCAAAACATCATCTCCAAGAACAAAAGAAATTAATCTTTGCATTTATATATGTCAGTTATCATTTGCATAACCAAAGGCAGCACAGAGTGGATATCACTGAAAGGGTAATTCCAGTTAATTACAGCTCGGCTCTTATAGTTGTAGCTTTGTTCATTCCATTCATAATAATATTGCACTCAGTGAGTTAATTACTGACATCTGGGAATGCAGCAAAGATGCTATAAAGATCTTCTGTGTAGGTAAGAGGCATTCAGTAGTCTTTCGAAGAGGTTTGATACAAGCCCACAGGTTAGAACAACTCAAACATTGATGCACAGTGCTTGTAGTCCGAGCTACAAAGGCAGAGTCGGGGGGGTGGTGGGGAGGGGAGGTAGGTAAGATGTGCTTTCGTGCTCTTTCAATAAAGAAGTTGGTTAGTTCATGCCAAATGAGTCCGGTTCTACTTGTTAATGCAAACAGAGTTTGTAAGGGCGCTAATGTCACAACTGTATCAGGAATTCTAGTACTGTTGGCAAGCGATGAAATACATGATAGAAAAAAGAGAATATGCAGATATGTGACAAAATATGGCAAGCTAGATTTCAGTATACTGTTTAATTAGAATTATATGGTAATCAGAATACAGTTACACTGTTCAAGTTAATGGGTTACACAAAGGGATTTATCTGTTGAATATCTATTCACTCTGAATACTGAATAATTTTTTAACACTGATGATGGAACAGAATGGAATGTGTATTCAATGTTACACAGCCACACATGAGACCTAGTGTTATGGGGTACACAGGTTCATACATACATGTACACACACAGAGTCATACAGGTGCGCTGACTTTCTGGTGAACCTCTCAGTGGAGTGTCTTAGTAAACCTGCCGGCGTCTTTCCAACATGTCTGTTTGCACTGCTCAGGTTTCCCGTCTCGCTGGAATCGGTTGATCTTAGCTCTTACTTTGATGAACACAATTTTATCATACCTGATGACAATTATGTCTGAGACTGCCAAAACAGGACTCACGTTGCGGTAAGCCAGAGTTATCCTTTAAGTCTGCACATTCGTGGCTACCGATTTTGCAACTCGCAGGCTGCTTTTGAAATTGTTGCCGACCTTGGTGAGAAAAAAAGGATGAGATGCGAGATTCTAGAAAAGGCTTGTTGACATCTGTGCTTTTCCACTTAGACGCAAACTCTGCCAAAACACAGGAACACCTCAAAGCCACATCCACTACCCGCTGCTACTGCGGCTGTGTCTCACGGAGCTATAATCGCTCCATGAACGCTCCCAGGCGCCGTGCATGCAGGGGATAATTCTGCCTCCTTCTAAATTTGTCTTACAGGTGTGTGGTGGAGTCAGCCACACCTGGACATATAACCCGCACTATTTATCATCTCTCTACTTCTTCACTCTCTCTGTCTCTCTCAGGCTTGCTTGCCTGCTGGCCCCGACTATTTCCCCTCCAGCAATGACAGGATTATGTCTGACATGTTTAAGGAAGTGGCTTTGGCAGGCGGTGTAGAGCTGATGATACACACACACACACACACACACACACACACAAACACACACGCAGGTGCTCGCACATTCCTGATGCCAGGCTTGACTCTGTAACCTTGTATAGCAGGGCAGGTTTCGACGATGCGTCTGTCTGTCAGAGCGGGGCTGAAATTAATCTGCGTGTAAGGAGAACGGGGAGATGAGGCGGAGAGGCTTTAGCATTAACTCTGTTATCATTGCAGATGTCAGGCAGGATGACAGGGAAGGGCCAATGCTGTTGGTAAACCGATCGCCTCTGCTTGATTCGAGTGGAGAATTAGCCTCGCTTCATTAAATGGAAATGTTGGGACAGGTGAGCTATTTATTTATGCCGCTGTTGCTCCTGCCGGAGATGATGGCGGTTTTTGTACTGAGGAGGCCTTCGCTTGTCTCCGCCAATGCCGCATTTGACTGCCAAGAACATGACAAATGACACTTTGGAGGAAGAGGAGAGTAAATACACCCCAGTTCTGGCTTTGCAAAGGCCCAACCAGACCGGCTCCGTCTAGCGTTTCACGACCGCGGAGCCAAATTCCTGGAAAATGACTTAATTGTGGGGTAGATTTCCAAATGATGATTCGAGGCAAAATGACAAGAAAGAGAAGAAAAGGAGAAGCCGGGGCAGGGTGGGAGTCTCATATGACTGCTTGATTTTCTCATCAGGTGAAATGAGCGCGGACACGGGCTGGAAGGGAGGTGGAGTTAAAGAAACAGACAGGGCAGAGGAAACAGAGAGGAAGTGGGGATACCTTCACAGGTTCCTCCAGCAGAGACTCAGACGGTAATTGCAGACAAACGTGTCCAAAATGAAGGGAGCTGTCTACATCCGACATCCTGTGCTTTCACAGTCGTGTTTTTATCCCAGGGAGAGAGAACAAATGGCAGGAACCGGAGTGCCAGGATGTGCTGAGGGGCTCCTGATACCTGCTTTTAAAGCAACAAGCCCGAACGTGTCGCCCACTCCGTCACCCTGGGGGTTTACTTTTTCCACTGGCTATGCAGACAGGACGCGGTCTATCTCCCCGTACCCACAGCTCCACTATTCATCAAGTTTTATATGAAGTCACGGGCAGTAAATCAGTGCTCCGAAAAAGGAGGAGACGAGAGGAGCAGAGGGAGACGTTCAAAGAGTTTCCGAGCATCTTTGAAAATCTTGCATCGTCACTAACAGGTGTTTTGATTTATGGTGTTTGCGTTTAATTGGGGCTTTTCTCACATTCACATGAAAGGGAAGGTGAATTGATATTTTTCAGGGTGAGAGTTGTTCGGTTTGGGCGCTGAGAAGACACACTCGATGTTTTCTTCGAGATGCGCCCCCCCCCCACCGTGCACCTGTGTGGAGACGTGTTAAATGTTCCCCAGCGGAGTCCATCGAATGCGTGGCTTTATAAATAACATTTCTGAGAAGGACTGGCAAGGAGCTTAATATGTGCTGAAACGTTTCTTGTCCTTGCTGAGATGTCCTTCAGTGCAATACAGTCTGTTGCTTTTGGAGTATCCTGACGTGCTGTCAGGGCTGACACCAGGCACACTTTAAGGTTCAGAGTGGCATGTTTTAGCAAATGGATAGATAAAACCGTGAAATCTGACAGACATCCATGGTCCCTGGAGAATGAAACCTGGTCATTAACCCCTCCCTTTCATTAAAGCGCCTCAAAAAAAAAATCTAATGGACACGGCCATGGAAATTTGCTTAATATATTCAAGTTCCATCATTGGGCCAGAAACAAAATATGCGTACATACCTGTGAAACACTGATAATGTCATCCCCATCAGCCGCAGCTGTACCTGCCTGAAATAGCGCTCCCAAATAACCTAATAATGTAACTATTACAATCAATTTGAGTGCGATCTTAGCGTTAAATCCACGTACAAATTTGTGTTTAAACTGTAATTAAATGCAGCAAGGTCATAAAAATCAGTCGCGTTGGCAATTTAGTGCATAATTGCCACAAAACCGCTCATTAAATCCAATATTAACACAAATACAAGCAGACGAAGTCATAAAAAGAAGCTTCACACGTTCTGTATCTGGGTCAGGAAGAATGCGCTGAAAAATATCTTATAGAACATGAGACAACCTCGAGCCTATGGAAGATGATCTGTAATGTCAACAAAAACCTGTTCAGTGTATAAATGTATGGCACTGAGATGAAACTGCCTACAAAGAAAACTCACTGCTCAAATATAATCAGCCTCCACTGATTTTCTACATCTTTTATTTTGCTTTTCAAAATGTTCCTCTCTTTGGTTCTGGTATATGAGCACCATATAAAAAACAAACTAATTGCATACCCTGAGAGCAGTGTTGTTATGGGGTGATCTTTTTCTACTTTATGGCTGTTATTCTTGGCATTGTCTTTTATTTTTGATTTATTATCTAATGGTAATAGATTGTGGTTCTGGTAAGTACCGCAGCTGTCCGCTCAGAAGTGTGTGTCCTCTGGACTGCTCAGTGGCGAGGCTAAAATAAGGCTCGGTTTGTTATGCTTGTTTGAACAGAAGCTGTGGCCTCTTCATTTTGTGGTTTCTAGCAGGCCTCCTGTTTTTTCCCTCTATTTATAATCCCGAGCACCACTACCTCATCTCACTCTCCCTGTGCCATTGTAATAAGTGACCAACCCAAAAACGCATTTTTACATTTGAAAATTCACTGTATGAAAAAAGACTTTGGACATGTCTACGGGACATTAGCAGCAGTTGGCTGATTTTACTTTCTCAAAGCCAGACGCCACTGAGAAAGTGGTGTAATTCATCATAGAAATACAACCTTCGCCAGCTTCTCCTCAGTTTGCAGAAAATCTCAGAATTGTCCAGCACGTCAGCGGCGTGTCACGCACCCCATACCTGGAGTCATTAGCAGCGATGAGGCCGCGACGGAGCGAGACGGCGGAGGGAAAAACATCGAGCAACAGCCTCACACGAGAGCACACTTCAGTGGTGAAGAAGCTGCGACGGAATGAAGAGCAAACTAATACCTCCAGCTGTCAGGCTGATAATGTATCGCCCCTGAAGTCAGCGCTACTTTAATGACCCGAGGCGTGGACAGATTATAAGCACCCAAAAAAAAAAAACTGAACGAGAGAAGGAAAGAAAGAAGCTCGCTGTCAAAGCCGTGCCCGAGCGAGTGTATCAGCAGCACCTCATCTGTTTTCCACTAACACGCTGAAAGAGAAATCACAACCCCATGTGTCTATTGGAGCAGATTGAACTTGGCGGATGTGTGTTAAACGGCCGGGCCCCCGGAGTACTGAATAATGATTCCCAGTCGCCCCTCACTCGCTCGGTGTGGGAGTGCGGCGCAGGAGAAGTCTGAATGGAAAAATCTTCTGTCCAAACAACGGCCTGCTGCTGTCTCCACCGCGCGCCCCGAGCGTCTGTCATCAGCCGTCCACATTGTTTTTGAACAATTGGCACTAATTTGCCATCTGGTTGAGGGGGTCTTTGTTGCGCGGGAAGAGAGGCATTGTGCAGTTATCAATGGCAAGTCCACTCAGAGAGCCACCGGTGGACAGAGACAAATGAGGAAACAATGCTCTTTATCTCTGCGCCGCTCTGCTTCACTTTGCTGGCATGACTGATGATCAGGCAATCTGACAAAAGTGCAGTATGTAAATTTCATCTTCAGCCCAGACGTGAGGAATCTTAAAAACACATCATGGACGAAACATTACGCTGGCTTCGATCGAAGATTAATCAAGGGAGCAACGGCCTGCGACTCCAGAGAGCACATAAACAAACAAAGCACAATGAAATCAGAGAAACATGTCCACAATTTGATGGTTCCACAAACAACAATGGAAATGTACTGCGATCTCAGACAACACAACCAAACGTGAAATTAGAGAAATGAAAAAAAAAAAATAGAGAAAGTTCAGCTTCGAGAGCAGACAACACAAGCACAGTAAAAAGAAAGTTCCACTATTAATTTTCCAGAGAATGCTTAAAACTGATTCAGATGTTGGAGCGCATGAGTTGTCGCCGTGATTTATTGCCGGAGTTCCTCTCTTCACTCCATGACTCAGTGCCTGACCAAATATGCATATAATAAAAAAGCTATATATTATTGCATTTTCTGCTGCATGCATAACATGCCCTCGGTATGCAGCAGATATTTGAAATACCATGTGAGTCATACAATCAAAACAGGTACACTGAGTACACTGAGTAAACCCTGTCTTGTTCGAGGACAGGTCTGACCTACACCAGTGTTTCTACCTGCTTATAATGCTGTGCACCGATGACAATGTTGCAGATATGGGTTTGAAAATCTCCCAGTTGTTAAGTGCCCAAGAGGTTAAGACGACCGGGAAAGTTGCTTCTTAGAGCAGCAGTGGCTTTGCTCTCAGCCTCAACTTTTGTTGGTTTCTTTTCTCCCGACCTCCTCCCCCCGCTCGGCCCCCCTCTCTGTCCTCGGGGAAACCGCACAGTGATGTCACTGCAGCTGAAAGAGTAACAAAGCACCGGTGCCTCTCTTATTTTTCCAGTTTGATTCTCTCTCTCTGTCTCCTCATTCGACCCCCATCTCCCTCCAAAGACACACACACACACACACACACACACACACACACACACACACACACACACACACACACACACTCTCTCTCTTAGACCCCCCCCCTTCTCTGCACTCTCCATCTCCCTCGCATTTTTGTTGTGTACCCCCCAACCACCACCACCACCACCACCACCACCCTCTTCACTCCCATCCATTTTGCAACGGGGCCCAGAAGAAGATGAGAAGTGGTTCTTTCTGTCCACAAATCAATAGGTCTTACTCACCTTTGAGTCAGGCTGCAGAGGCAGCATCATCACTGTATTCGGCTGTACAGTATGGGCAGGATAAAGAGGGGAGGGGGAGGGGGACCCAGGGGTGCGAGCTTGCCTGTCTAATACATTATTGAGAAGTGCATCTCAGCCATCAGTTGCAGGTAGAAATAGTCTTATTAGCTGCTACAGACTGAAGTGCGGTGGAAAACACAGCTGATCACAGCTGAAATCCAGCGTCTGTGAGGTAGGAGCTGATGCTGCTCTGGGATTTGTCTGGTGGGACTCTGGAAAACTTGACTCGCATTGAAATATTGCTTTAGAGTTATTTTGATAGGTACAAATCATCAGATTCTTTCATCAAGTTGTAGAGTTTATTTTTTTCAAAATCAACTTTTGCTTTGTTTTTTGGGCTTCCTTCAGAGCCCATGTTATTTTGACAAGATAATAGCTTCGTTGTCTGTGTGTATACTGGATCCATGTTTTATGGAGCCCTACTGAGTGTTACAGTAGATCCGCATCAGTATCTGCTTTATTCATAATGTGTTGGAGGCTATGTTGACTGTATAAGCACAGGTCTTTTTCATTGAATTTTCAATAAACATCTCACCCTGAGGTTGTGCTCTTGGAAAAATAATCTCTTCAGCCCCTGTCAGCGCGGAGATCCAACAGCATACTTAAATATTCTAAGCCAAAAACCCAGAAAGCAAGTTTAATTGAAGTTAATTTGCATCCCAGTGGGTCTGTAAACGGTACGATAAACCAACGAGCATTGACACGGCATGAAAAATGCATGTCGCCAACAGGAGCATTTGATTCAGTCATGTATGAGTGAAATACGGCTGCTATGCTAAATGTCTGACACGTAACTAATTCATGTAATATTTTTAAATGTTTCATCTCTGCCTGGATGTGTATTTGTGTGCGTGTGTGTGTGTGTGTGTGTGTCTTTCCACAGCCTAATCTTGCACACTACTGGACCAATCAGCTTAATATTTTTTTGGTGCACATTTATTCTCAAGGACCTCTAGTGGGTGCAGTGATCCCCATTTTTGGCCAGATTTTATTGACTACTCTGTCTCATACTGGCAGGGCAGGCTCGCTCTGCTCTCTTTTTGCCTGGTTTTGTCTGAACTGCAGCAGCAGCTGCTTCAGTGTGGAATCATGCTCCTGTCAGGGACAATGCCCATGTTGGTCAGCTTGGTGTTGACGGATGCCTTCTTTTCCATTTTTATTTCATAACTAACATTTATCTTTTGGTATCTCTCCTGTTCAAAATTGCTCACGAGGTAAGACAGCTGCGGCAAGAATGTTTTTTTTGTTATTTCAGTGGTAGAGCATATGACACCAAATCAATAGGCCCCTGGTTCAAATCCAGATCCTCCGTTTCCCCAATCAACCTCCCAAAAGATTTGATATAGTTTCTAACTATCTTAGACTAACTGCTGTGGTAGCCTGCTGTGGTCAAACCATGTATAACCATCAGTCATCAGTCATCAACCAGTCATTTTCATACATTCAATGCACTGCACCTGGGTGGAACTCTGTGGCCCCCCATCCTTTGATGCGGTTCCAGGCTAGTGCTTCGTGTTTGGAACCAGTCTTTCTGTATCTACTGCCAACAACCTGACTCTGGCCCAGAAAAACTGGTTCTAGAGTAGCACCACTCTGGGCAACGAGTAAGGCTGCCCTCCAGACAACTTGCAGCTCAATCAATTCCCAATTTAAAAACTCAGATTTCTATATAATAAAACCAAAATATATGGCAAACTAGGACAAATCTTTTATTTAGTAAAATAAAAAGGAGGAAACATTATGTATAAGGTAGCAACCTTTTTAATACATTCAAATGTGGATAGATCTACAATATATTATATGTATATTACCTTTTATTACCTTATATTATCTTTTAAATCACTTTTTTGTTTTAGTTATATATTAAAATGATTTTTTCTATAACTGTTTCCAAATCGATATTTTTTATTTGTTTTAACTTATTTTGGCAATATGCATGTGTTTAATGTATTTAGTGTTTTACTTTTGACAGTTTGATTCGCGTAGGTGCCGCCATTGTTGTGTGACGTCACGGAAATTTGGAATTCCAAGTTTTCAGAAACGCACCATGATTTTGTTCCGGGCTGTCCGGAACGCAGCAGCTACGAAAGAGGCTGGGGGGCGAAGTGCGCCGACGAAAACAACTAGTCCATTTATTGTTCGCGTCAGGAGCTCTAGAGACTATGAAATGGCAGCTAAAGAAGATGAATATATTGGGGAGACCGGGGCTAGTTGTCACACGGGTAAGTTGTCACGGTGCAATTATCATCTCCACCAGAAGGCGCAACCAAAAAGTGATATACTAGTTTTCTTTCTTTACATGATCATGTCTCATGGACAACACGTTGTAAATTGAGATGAAAACCTATGAACCATTTTCAACAACCCAAAGTGAAAAAAATATGAACTCCATATATCTTTAAATAAGTCTCATTCAGGTAAAAATCATAGCAGTTGTACGGAGATTTTCTTTTTGTTCCAGGACCAGTTTAGGCGTCAGTTTCTTCACACATTTTGCACAATATGTATTATTATTATTAATAATAATACAAATTTTCCTTGTTTTATTAGTTGCAAACTCCTGTGTGACATCTTACGCCACATAGTGTGACAACTTACCCCTTGGGTAGGGCAACTTGTCACATGGTGACAATCTCTTCTAGATCGATTATAACTCTTCACTGAAGCAAGATATGAAAATATGAATATGACATGATTAGAAAATATACACCTGAGACTTTGGTCTTTCATTTCTTTCGTCTACATTTCTTTTTTTATATATGATGTATGTAAGACTGTAGAAAGTGTGACAACATACACCGGTCTTCCCTACTACAGGGACCAAAGAAGGTCGAAACGGCAACAGGCAGCTGAGGAGAAATCATCATTTTGATGGCCTGGGCTCCTCCAATCGGACAGACCGTGACTGGCGAACTCTACAGATGCTTACAAAGACGTAATGTTGGGACTCTCGAGTAGTGGAAAATCAATTGGTTCGCAACTGGTTCGCAAGGCTGTGCATTTTGATGTAAGGTAAGGTAGAGCCTCCCTAACTAATTCATATTTTTTTTCTTTATTATTACCTATCTTATAAGCCTGTCAACTGTGATTGAGGCAGAAAATATTACCTGCACGCCATCTTTCATTCGCTGCATTGCATATATGCTGCACACAGGCTGACCTGTACTTCCTGCTCCACACGCACGCAAAGCAGAGATCTATACTACCAGGTTTATTCTCTCATGCTAATTGATGCTACCAAAACTGGTACAAAATAATCAAACAAATAAATAAAAACATTTTGTTTTGCTGCAGAGAAAATTAAAAGTCAGACATAATTCTACACAATATTCTTCCATCTCTCTTCTGTGTTTTAGTGATAGTTAGCAAACCACAGCAAAGCTTTGACAAATGCAGCTTTCCACCGACATCGTTAATATTAATGACTTACACACAAAAAGCAAACACGCAGACTTTGTGAATAATCCAAACTGTGACAGTATCGCTTGTAATCCCATGCACAGTGCATGCATGTGTATGCTTATGCGTGTGTGTGTGTGTGTGTGCGTGTGTGTGTGTATGTATGTGTGTGTGTGTGTGTGAGGGATGGGGTAGGGTGGAGTGGGGAGGCTGACAAATCAGACTGGTTTGAACAATCCTGTCAATTTGGTTTAATTGGTTTGTGGAGTGTGCTGGAGCGTGTGACAGCGTTCAGCAAATGGCATTTCACAGTTTTGAATCCTGACATTCCTCCATAGATAATGAACAGAGCTGCATCTGTTGGTACGCAAAGGTCCCCGTCGTCAAGGCGGGATGTGGTCCCCCCCCCCCCTCCTTGTTGAAATATGAACGTGCACAACTTTGATTGGTAATAAAGGCACAGGTATTGCATTTTCTCCCTCATCTACGTGGGGTATTCAGCGCGGCAACATGTTCTGTCTGTCCGATGAGAGCCAAGTGAAACCTCAGTAATGTGAGGCTGATGAGGCTTACAACAGGGAACTGTTTTTGTCTAATTAGGGCGAACAGAAAGGGAACTTTAACTGGGGCAAAGAGAAACCAGGCCAAACCCTATTATATTTAAAATACCTGATACTGTGAGACAGCACTCTGATTGCACCAGCTGGCGCGCTAGCCTCGGGACGTGCTCCCACCTATCCTACAATCGCCCGGCTGGGTTTGGAAAGAGCAGCTTCGCGATGTTGCTTAATTACTTCTCCCAAGACTGACTTAATTAAATCTCCTCTGCCTCTCATGCTAGATGGCTGAGAGCTGGTGATCCAGATCCATGAAAGTAAAGCATGTGAAATTTTTTGGGGAATGCAACCATCCGCTCAACCATGAGCAAGTGGTACAAGGTTGATATTTTAATCTCCACTTGCTACTGGGATGTATGCAAATCCTTGCTTCCCCACAGCCGATACACACACCCCAGAGGATACTCCTGTGGTTGCCAGGGGGGTTCGTGGAAAGATTGCGAAGTAGTTCAGCTATTCGGAAAAAAAATGAAAATTTGGGATTTGGTGTTTGTCAACAGATCCCGAGTCGGCTGTAAAACAAACACAAAGACATGCCTTGTAATAGAAACTGCATGATGTGAAACCAGCGAGCCAAAATGCAGATGCTAAAATTTAAGACCACATTTAAATTAAGATATAATCAACTAATAGTTATAGGATAGGATAGGACTCATAATGACACACTGCTACAACTATTAGTGCATGTGCCTATGGTGGTATAGATTGGTGGTGATATGGTGGTAAATATGGTAGATTTGCTGCTCATTGTCATTTTTGTTGCAGGCATTGACTATTGAGGCATGCTTTTCAATAATAGCCTGCAATAATCATAAGCCTGAACTAAATATGACCTCAGAGCCAAAGTAGTCGCAGTGGCTGCCTAAATATACAAAGCGGAAAGAATACTGGGCACCAGTGTAAACTCAACCTAAATGTAGACATCCCACCTGTGTGAAAACATAATTATACATCCATTAAGCGTGTTAGATTAATCTGTAAACCAGTTCAGCTTAAGGGGCTCTTGAGTTCAACTGAGCATAAGTGGAATATGTTTGACAAAACAATGGCTGCGAGCCGCAGAACAGAAATCATACAGCAGCTCAGGGAGAATATTCACAGGCTTCGACTTGACTGAACGGCGTCAGCCCCTGCTGACAAGTCAGACCGCATAGCTGTTCACATTAGTTTGGTCATCGCGAGCCTAGACACTAGGCACGTCGCATCCAATTACCTCGATAGTGAACTTAAGCGATTTGCATCTGGAGCAACTGCCATCTTACAGCTACACTACATCATATTCTGTGAATTGATTCACTGGCCCGTAACACAATCACTTATTCAAGTGTTCAGACACAGGCTGAAGCATGTATCTCTCTGTCTCTCTCTTTCACACACACACACACACACACACACACACACACACACACACACACACACACACACACACACACACGCACACACAGACAGCCCTGCTGCTGCTCCAGTGAACTGTGCATCCCCTAACAGGTCCTCATTGGAAACGAGGACTCCTCCACAACACTCCTGTGTTTTGAGCCGCAGCTCGTAGTGACATCACTGGACACAAAGGAGCTTTTGTTGCCGTCCAGTGATACTGAAACTGCCTTTGTCGTTCCCTCTATACATGCTAGAGCCACCGTGATACCGAGGCAGATTACTGTCAATAGCTTCAGTGTATTATACGTTCGGCCAGTGGCCTCGCGTGAAACATTATAGGCTGTGTAATCTGTTAAAGCCTGTGTCAGAGTCTCACGTATAACGCCAGTCAGCCTGGTGTCCAGTTCAGAGCAGGTGAGCTGCACTCTCTCTTAATCCAACAGGAATGAATTGCAACGTGTTCCTTTGTATGTCTCTGATAGCAAAGGTAACAATCAAGCAGCAGCAGGCCACACCCTGAGGCTGAACCCTGGGCGACCTGATAAATGCCTGCCAGGTCATGGGAGGGTGTTCTTCCGGACATGGATAGTTGTCCCCTGCTGACCTGCAGCACTGTTTGCTCACAGCTATTTGCGCAGTTCTACTCAGCTGCACCTCCTTGAAAAGTTGAGCAACGATGGGAATCTATGAGGAATCCTGAGCAATTTACAAAAGTGATTTGATTTGGAATGCGGTGCAGGTGGCTATGCTCACTCGAAGACCATTGAAATTAGTTTATTTCTCGTTCTTGTGTCAACATTTGCAGGAAACGCCAATAAATAGAAACACTGGGATACAGTTTTCCTCCATCCATCTTCTTGACCTTCTATGTACCGGAAACAGCGTCGCCAGTTGCAAGGGGGGCCCGTCACACATTCACTCTCACAATCACACCTAGGGGCAATTTAGAGTCTCCAGTCGACCTAAACATCCTGGAGGCCCGGCAGAAAATCTACAAAGACTTGGGGAGATCATAGTTTATAAACTCTCACACTCCATGACTCTACAACTGTAAGAGAGTCATAGATGTATCCAAAGGTATCTACAAATATTATTCAATACAATCATTCTTGGAAGCAGTGTTTCAGTGCTCACACAACAATCACGGTTTTACTTTATTTAAAAAAACAGAGCCAAAAAAGTTTTCATGGACAAGCAACAAGTTGGAAATGTATACAGTGCCCATGTGAAAACCTGCCTCCAGAAATGTTAAACATAAGCCTCTAGGAAAGCACAGTGCCGAGATATGATCACGCTCACCACCTCTGGCGTCATGACTTCTCCCAGAGCTGACGATAACACAAATATACGCCAAAAAGCTTAAGGACCAACATCCTCACATTGTGGACCCCCCCCTCTCGCCTCTCTCTCTGCACGGTGGTCTCGGGTTTGAACACTAAGCAGGCCTGTGGTGGTACTATCCCAGAGAGAGAGAGAGAGAGATGGGGCGGGGGACATTCAATCAATCTAAGACGTCCAAATATAAATAAACGCATATGATGGCAGTGGTGGGTGGCTGGGTAGCGCTCTCGGCGTGGGGTGGGGAGGGAGGGTGGGGGCCTGCAAGCCTTGGGGAAATAGAGCAAGAAAAAGCAAGCAAACCGTGACCCGAAGTGATTTGTACCTCTGGAGTAACTTCATTGGGACCCTTGGGGTGCCATACAATGCAGCGTATATTGGATTTGTTTACACCTCACTTGGCCTCAAAGGCTACCACAACGGGTGGTGGTAGAGGGAGGGTCAAAGAAGGGGATCATGGCTCCATTTGCAGACTGAGGGCACGGAGGGAGAGCGCTGCCTGTCTTTGGGAGCGCAGACACGAGGTCAGTGGACTCTGTTCGCTCCTGACGGGAGGACAGGCTAATAACTGTTTTGGGATCAGAGGCAGATGAGCGCCCGTCTCCGGGCAGACAGGACACACTCCAGAGACGACAGACAGGAGTTAACTTGTGGATCACATTAATCCCGTCGGTGCGGCTTAACTCCGAAATTAATGTCAGTCTTCCTCGCCACAGTCTTTATGAGGAGACGCAGACGGACGGGGAGGCGGTGGTTGTGGAGTGACAGAATGGGCGTGCGATACTGTAACACGAGACAAAAACATTTGACGGCTACAGTTAAAGGCTTACCGAGGAGCGGCCACAGAGCACTGTTTACCGTTTTTTTATTGTGAGGAAAACTTTGGGCTGACAAATTCCTGAGGAAAAAGACGGAAACCCTCCTATGAATGTGTTCATTTCAAGCTGTGCTTGGAGCTCAGCAGATGACCAGCAGTCTGCAGAGTAATGACTGAAGTGTCTGACAATGCGAGTGGAAGCCAGGCTGATTCCGTTGTGCGGTGGACGGGGGGGACTTCTGTGCGAGCGGACATGGCCCGGGGAGGCAGGGAGCTGCCTGCCAGCAGAAATGCAGCTGCAGGGCTTCAAGGAGCGAGAGGCCCGGCTGTACGAATGCATCAAGTAGATGTTAATTGGCGGCCCCGCTCTCTGCCACTAGTTGAACTCCTCCCCCTTTCCCTCCCTCCTTCTTTCTCCGGCTCTCCCTCTTTTTAAGAACAAATGCCACATTCCTGCCATCAGTTATCTGCTCTGCTGACAGCCCCAGTGGCCCGTGGAGGACTCCCCCCTGCAAACTGTCCACTCCAGGAGGATGCCTGTTTACACAGCGCTGATTGGGAGTGCCCTGGACTGCCCTCCTGACCTCTCCCCCCCTTACACCCTCTCCCCCCCAACTCTCCCCACACTCTTTCTCTCTCCTGCCTCTTTTTTGTCTACTCTCCTATTCTCTCTCGGCCTCTCTCGCCCCCCCCTCCCCTCTCTGGTTCTTGTGCCCTCTCAACCCAACCCCTCCGTGGTTCTCTGGAGCGCCGCTGGTGGGACGGGGGGGGCGATGCTGCTCTGCGGAAACCCAGGCAGCGGCGATGTAAATCAGTCATGGTTTTTACAGGCCTTCCTTAAGTGAGCCCAAGGGCCACGGTGGGTCTCAGACGTGGCTGGCCCAGATTTGCAGCTTACTCACGGGGAAGAAGCGACTTTTGTTCTGCTTATAGACACCCCAGTTACCCTCAAACAAAAAACAGGATTCAAAACCTGTCTCATTTGCTTTTTCATTGACATCTAAAATCAGATAGCAGATAATCTAAACCATAATATATGTGATAACTATACATTTTTGACACAACTGGCTGCAAAGGTTTTCTTTCTCACAGCGACTACTAGACTGGAGAAGAACGGATGATGAATGGGAAACAGAAACAGCTTTCTATCACTACTATGGCAAAACCGAAAATTATGTGGACACTGATGACTATTAAAACTCATTACCTTGTAGCACGTACTTCCAAGCAGCTGTGGCAACTTCTAGGTACTTCTCTCCATTAAACACATACAGACACAGAAAAATATAATCTTTGGGATATGACTTTTGGAATATGACGGTAAAGCTGTTCATAGTTTGGTGTTGTGCTGATTGACTGACATTTCCATGATAAATTAACAATACATGAGTAAAAATGTCCAATAGAATGTAGGTACAGGCTATAAATCAAATATGCTGTCAGTAGTAATTGGACCAGATACATGTTCAACCATGTTTAAGCTATTTCATAATCTACGTGATCAAATATCAGAACAGATGATCAAGTTATTACAGGCACACTGCAGCATGCCACTGCTATCGTGCAGTGGTTTGCACAAACCCAAACTGTGGTATATTTCCAGTTCCATAAATTAAATATGGTTGCCCTGCTGTGAATACAGACTTCAAATGAACTGCTAAAGACTTGGAGATAGAGAGGGCGTGCCAGAGGAGGAATGAAAAAAACAGAGGCAAAGCGTGATGGGAGGGGGAAAAAGGCACACGGGGAGGGGAAGAGGGAGGGAACGGGAGGGAGAGGAGTAAAGAGACAAAACTGTACATCGGCGTGGTCCGCGTCGAGGGGGCTGGCCGTACGCCTCTGAAGACCGGGGCCTCCGAGCTTCCAGCTGTGTGAAGGGTTTCTCTGGCACTTGTCATCACGTTGGGAGGAGGCTGCACGGAGGCGGCTAATATCCTCCAACTGCAACCGCCCCGTAATCACTGCACCACACCGCAGCAGAGAGGAAAACAAGTGGAGACCAGAGAGGGCTGTCCAAGTTGCCTTCAGCTTGTTTATGTGAAAGCTTAAGACTCGAAGTTAGGACAGTTAAGGAAATGTGATTTGTATGGATGTGTTTTCATACAAGGAAATCTTCCATCCAGCAAAGAAATTGGCCCATGTGGCCGATTGTTTGCCCACATCCTGCACACTAACAGCAAACACAACTCGTATCCAAAGCAAAGGTGATTGATTGAAGTCACCCTCTTTTCTTTTTAGCCACCGATCAAATGTAAACTTAATACAGTTTGTTCTTTGATAAGATTCAAGGTATAGTACATCACATGTTTTGCTGTGGCAATAAATGAAGGATCACCTTCATTGAATGAGTTTATCCACCTGAAGTGATCACAATACCACAAGTAATTCATTCACGTGTGAGAAATCACCCTGTTGTTTTTTATCTTTGCCGTTTCATTGGTTCATGTGTCTTCAACAAACTTTGTTTCGGTTGGGTTAGTAAGTTTGCGCTGAGGTCTGTTTTATTTGTTCTGTATGCATTTGCACCAACAGTGCTATTTTAGGTCACATGTTTGTTTAGTTATAGTGAACGCAGGTGTGTTCCTGCTTGTTTAAGGATATTGAACACAGGTGTGCCCCACTGAAGCCCAGCGGCAGGGAAAGTGTTTGAAGAGACGATGAGGATGTGGCGCAGGGTATGATATTCTACTAAAGTTGGACGATGTGGGTTAATATTTATGCCTTTGTTGCTGACCAAGAGAATTTTATGAGTCAGTTATCATTCCTCGTGCTGT
The DNA here is from genome assembly GCA_029224185.1 of Karalla daura. Taxonomy (NCBI): domain Eukaryota; kingdom Metazoa; phylum Chordata; class Actinopteri; order Chaetodontiformes; family Leiognathidae; genus Karalla; species Karalla daura. The sequence goes on from CM055208.1 coordinate 11,931,560, forward strand.
GGTGGTCTTTGTAGGTCACCCCTGTGCCCACTTGAGCGATGGTATGTTCCAGTTTAAATGGGGCTGAGCCAGCAGGGGAGCTACCAGTCACTCATTCGGAGTGGGAGTAAAAACGTTGTAGAACGCTGTGTGAGTGTTTCAGTTGCACTTGTTTGTTTTTCTTCTAACGTTCTTGTATTTTTCATCAGCTTAGAGAGGATCTCTCATGTCGCGTCCTGTCTCTGCCAATTGTATTGCCAGTCCACAATTACTGTTCTAACTAAATGAATCCAGAGATCATATGATTTAAAGGTCAGAGGCCGTTATCAGTCAACAGAGCAGAATTCACATGACGTGATCACTTAATTTTATTACCAAGTGATAGTAACAGAGAGCATGGAATGTTCCATTACAGTCTGCATGACAGTTCATCAGATTACTGAGAGATGCAAACAGGAACAAGACGCCCGCACGTGTAGATGCTGTTGAGGAAACCTGAGGAAGGTGTAATGGCATAGTCATCACAGCAGGATTTCATACCTCGACGGGAGCAAAAATCACAACGTCTGCTGTACATTTTTCTGTGACCGTGCCGTTATCCTGAGACATGTTTTGACGTTACAAAAAATCCAGAAAGGGCAGCCAGGGTCAATGACTCCAAGGGTCATAACAATTGCAGTTAATGCCATTATCATATTTTAAAATAGGATTTGCATTGGAAACAAATGAAATGATCTCAACCCCCTGGTGGGATTTCCGTGCAGATAAACCAAGATTTTGTTGCTCAATACCAGATTAGGTGACTTGTTAAGCAACATGAGTGGATTCGTTTGCCGTGTTGTGTCGAAGAATATTGTTGCTCATGACATATTGTAGGTTGAACAGGGACACAAAGGGGAGGAATGGGGGTGTTGACCTCAGAAGCAGTGACCCAGAGTGAGTCCCATGTCCCCTGGTGGCCCTGCCCCACTCAGCCCCAAATTCCTGAGCGTCTCCAGCCTTCCAACAGCCTCCTCTGCAGACAAACAGCAGGGTCCACGTTCCACTCACTGAGCTTCTTGGAAAACCCTTTTATCTTGTTTAGCGCACGCTACTCCGTGTTGGCACCGGACCAACACGTTCAGGCAACCATGCACACGTGCGTGTGCACGCAGACGGGAATATGTGCATGAATGCAAAAACACAGATTGGGGTTTAGGTTGCTGATTCACAAAGTGTTTTCTGAAGCAGTTATTTATGCCATTTCTCTGTCATTAAACGCGTTCGAATGAGATCAGAGCAATCATAATTTACAGTGTTTGATGGTAAAGGGGTGAAGACGTGAAAAGAAAACAGTCAGTGGAATAAAGCAGACAGTGCCTTCATGTGGTTGTGCTTTTGAAAACCCCTCTGAACCAGAGGGTTGCGTGTGTGTGTGTGTTGTTCTCCGTTGAGCTGAATTGACAATAACTCCAGGGCTTAGATAGATATAATCGTGTATGCAGTTTTCCCTATAGTGTGGAATTTCTGGAATATTATGGAATTTAGGGAGGCGTACGCCTGACAGGAGACGCCAGAGAATTTGATTAAATTTGACAAATTGTCTGTTTGAGTTGGGGGATTTTACACAATCGTTACGTGAGATGGTTTTTCAGCCCAGTTAGAGTGGAACCGAGACTGTTCACACTGTATAGTCGCAATAACAAGGGTAGAGTACGTCATTCTTGAAGAGATTTTAATACAGATCAAATAGAGAGAAACGTATGTAGGTGTTGGAGCAAAGAGAGAAAACATTTCTCATATGAAGAGGCTTATATGAAGCCAACTTCAGACATCAAGATCCTGTAAGGACCATATATGACAATTCAGAAAAGTACAGAAAAGTGTAGAACGTGATAAATCTGATTTAATAGCGATCAAACTTTTGGAAAAGCTCAGAGAAAATTCCGATCTTTGGTATGTTCAGTTGTTTCGTACTACTGGATTTTTCAGATAATCAAACGGTGCCAGTTTATTCTAAGATTGCAACTGGCTCCAATGTGTAGGAAACAGACATCCCGGAGTGCAGAACACACACTGATGTGAAATCCCGAGGGGAAGAAAAAGGCGTGTGATTGGGGACGAGGGCTCCAGCTTTGCCTCGCTGTGGTCTGGGTAATGTTCAGAGGTCAGAGGGAGATAAAGCCCTGACTGACAGTAAGGACAGGCCTGGTGTTGGAGGGGTCAGGGGCCATGCCTCCGCTGAAACACCCCGATTTATGGCTCCCTGCCATACTGGGTCAGGAACTCAGCATTGTTCAGGGATGCGGTCATTTCCATAACACTGCGTGTGTGCCTCTGTGTCCATGTGAGGGAGAAAGAAGCTCTCTGAGCAGCTACAGAGTTTGTGTAATCCTTAGGAGATGTGGATGGCTGTCTGTGTGTGAGAGAACGAGGCTGGTGCATGTGTGTGTGTGTATGTGTGTGTGTGTGTGTGTGTGTATGTGTGCTTGAGACAGAGACGTGGTGTCTGGAAATAGCAGCGAGGAGGCTTGCTCTGCTGTTTGCCTTCCCAAGTTTGATTTGACATCCTAATTGCCACATGGAGGAACAAAATACTCTGAGGTTCCCCAAATTGAAGTCGATGTTGAACCAAGCAGGGCTATGTTTAGCGGCCTGGGCTATCTGTGGAGGGCCTACATTTACTGTCGCTCACTCTTCCTCTCCATGTCTCTGTTTCTGACTTTTTTTTTTCTTCCTCTGCGTCTCTTCCTGAAGGAGGAAATATGGAGACAGATACAGAGAAAGAGAGAGAGGGAAGATTGACTGGAGGCTGCCTGCACAAGAGAAAAGTAGGTAGAAGAGAGTTAAAGATAGAGAGGGAGAGAGAGAGAGAGAGAGAGAGAGAGAGAGAAAGGACGAGCAGCAGAGACAAATTGGAAGATCAGTGCTTTTTATGCACCCCTCCAGTGAAACTCCCCAGCCAGGCCGAGCGCGCGCACACACACACACACACACACACACACACACACACACACATACACACACGCACACACCCTTTTTTCCCCTTCCTCTCATTCTCTATCCATCCTCTTATCAACCCCTCCTTTGCTTTCAGTCTCTATCCACCCTCCAGCAGCAGCAGCAGCAGCAGCAGCAGGCAGCCCAGGCAGGTAGCTGACAGGCAAACTGAAGCCTGGCAGACTGGAATAATTACATGTGGCTGTCTGCAAGGAACATGACAGCTCTACCTTCAATTAAGCCCGGAGAATGCGTTTTCATCACCCGCCGAGAGCTCCCGGCTTGGCCGGCCCACCAGCCTGCCAGCCTGCCTGCCCGCCTGCCCAGCCTCCACCACAGCGGGGGCACCATGCAGCAAGGTGGACGGGGGGTGGATGGGGGGGTGGGGGGTGGCCAGGTTGGGAGCAACAGTACACCACACGCACACCATTGTCAATACATCAGCCTCTCTCAGACTATGACTATTAATGAGTGCCAGATACGATCAGCGCAAAGCCTTTCCCCGCCAGTAAAAAGGTGAAGGGGGAGGGAGGAGAGAGAGGGGGGGGGGTGGGATCAGAGTGAGTGGAAACTACACATGCAGTAACAAACCAAAATACTGAAAATTAACCTCTGAACCCTGCTTGATGCTGCCGCACGCCCACACCCCCTCCCCACAGCCCTCACCCTCAGCGACACCACCACCACCTAAACTGAGCCAGCAAAGTGTGACAAGGCCCTGATGCTGATGAGCGGTAACAACAGAAGCAGGTCGGCTCAGGACTGAGTCTGGTGGACAGGCAGTTTGTTCTGGGAGGGAAATAATGTAATTTATCGTCTAACCCTAGCCCTAACCCTAACCAACAACACAACTGTTCATTTGTATCACTATTCTGCCTACCCTTTACTCTGAGTCTTGTACGTTCTGTAATACATATGTCCACACAAACCTAGTCAGGGGTAAATAAATTAGAAACACCCTGGAGTAGCTCAACACACATCAACTGGAAGCCATTGGTCACACTGGAAGTGCAGGAGAAGAGTAGAAGGAAATTTATGAGACAAATTATCTGACTAGAATAAAAGAAAGGAGAGAGCCATGCATGACAGCATGTAAGGGTAAGGGGGGTGGGGACCTTATTATGGGGAGAGATTTTGGGAATGTCCATGCAAAGGTCTGTGCATATTCAGAAACCTTTTAAATGAGTTATGGATTGAACGATGGATCCTCTCCAGGCTTAGACAGGGCATAATACCCCCCAGACATTGAGCATGAGTGGGCAAGACATCACTTTCTATCTCTGTATTATTGCACATCTGACCAGAAGAGAAGCAAACAAAATGAGCTGCACTTATCTAAGTCTGGCGAATATCATCTCCTCCAGGGAAAATACATTTTTTAAGAGGATTATGATACAAATGTGGCTGAATTTCAGATGCGGTTTCAATCAAAAGTAAGAAATAAAGTCATATGGGAATAGCCTAACTGCATTAAAGTACATTAGTAGCTGATGTCCCCTTACTACCTGTCCTACCCTTAAAAAGTGTGAGGGGGTTAATTATGAATCTGACCTCTACGTTCCAGCCAAAGCTGTAGAGAGACACATGGATCCTAGGAAGTCTCTACCTCACAAATGACACAGAAGGGAACATTTCTTACATTTAGCAACTCTTAATTTACATTTAGAGTGATTACTTTCTCGGCCCCTTAAAGCAGTTCCAAGTCTACCCTACTTGCCTGTGCAAAAAAAAAAAAAATGCAGCTTCCAAATTAAACAACCCCAAATTAAAAAGGGGGGGTTGGGGAATCACAGAATTGTTACTTTTGCCTCCTTGCAGCCATGTTTGGTTGACAGGGTGTGATTCAGGTGTGGCCAGGAGACAAAGACAGAGCCCTAACAGCGGCGCATCAGTCTGTGGCCTGTCTCAGACAGGCATTAGGATGTATGAGCCCGGCCTCCTCTGCTCTGCCATTTGAGACAAGCACTGGGGTATAGATCGAGCAGCAAGGTCAAGGAGGTGTGAATTAATGGTACAGATAATCAGGGCAGCCCTTCACAGGCTTCCTCCCCTGCTGTGAAACCCCAGCAGCCCCTGGCATACTCCAGGCTCCCATGGCAGCAGGGGTAAACATGTGTGTAAATACTCTTCAGCTTTTTGCTGGCACATGCATGAATGCACCTGTGCACAAGCATGCCACATACAGACATAAACTACAGACCTACTGTAGGTATTTGCACAGTGCTCATATACACATACTAGAACATGCACGCGTGTACACACACACACACGTGCGCGCGCACACACACACACACACGTGCACACACAATGAAAGAATCTGAGAGGAGGACTGACAAAAATGCCTCGGGTAAAATGAATTGAATCCAATGAGATGTATTGGGAGGATAGATATGTAAAGGGCTGCTGCTGACAGCTGCTATTGCTCCCTCGGTGGTTGGTGCCAAATGACAGGCCTGCGGAGAAAAGTGCGTTTGATAATGCAGCCACTGCAATCCACCAGATCCTCGTTCCCTTCAGTCTATTTATATTCCGTTTTTGCATTGTTGTCGTCAGCACTGATCTCGAGTCAAAGAATCTCGGGTTGTTTTACAAGCGAGCATGTGAAATGCACTTTGTTTCTTTTTGCGGGCTGTGAACTGTTGCATTAAAAATAGCACATTAGCAACTTTTGACACGTACGAGTAACAGTCAAACACGCACAAATTTGTACTTCCTTTTTCCATCCTCCTCTCTCACACCCCCCCACCACCCCACACCACGTGCTTTAGATAAATATGCAGGCAGGGGTGGGTGGAGGGGCTTTTGCAGCTCGTTGAGGCTAACATGTTGCATTGGGCTCCTTGAGTAGAGAGGACAATGACTTGGTCCACAGTGCCCCTATTAAAGCAGCAGCCTCCAGGCTAGCGGATTAGCCTGAATAGGCTGTGCTCCCCAGGTACAGGATTTGGTTTACATTAGCCAGCTTTGCCCTTGGCTGCCACAGCTAACTCCTGTTCAGGTCACTTAGCTCTGGCTCGCCACACAGGACACCTTTTTTTTTTTAGCTGGCGTAATTAGAAAGAAGAGCTTAATTGACGTTACTTTGTGCCACAAATATGTTTGCTGTGGTTTTGGGGAAGACTGGCTGTGCAATTGTTAGAGCAGATGCTCAGAGGGCGAGTGCAGCACAAGTAGAGAAAACGTCTCACTTTCCAACAATCTCGCGTGCATGACAGTGAGAGGGCATGTAGCTCGGGGCAATGGGACCATTTTAAATTTTAAACACAATTTCAGCTTTGCCTCATTTCAATGCAATACGGCTGGAGGTGGAATCAGAATGCATAAAATTGACTGCATGAAAAGATAATGTATAATAAATGTATTCCTCGTTGGGCGCCAGTGGATCGAATCATTGATTAGCACTGGGCTCGCCACTGCTAAACATCCTTGTTTCATACATATTTCATTACAGCTCTGACAGTGGCTGGGTCTGCTGTCATGGGACTGTGACAGATGTCCATTAGCTGGACCCAGGACTTGTGGAAGGGAGGCCCTGGTAACCTGTACCACCCCATATCTGGTGTCCCCATCTGGCTGACTGCATGGTGGCCGGGTGGCCCGTCTTCCAGATTAAGCTTCCAGTCCAGAGTGTCATGCTTGAATGAGAAACACCAACACTTTTTGTTGCGGCTGCCTGGATAGGCATAGATATGTCCCCTCACTCTCTTGATCTTTGCCACTTCCTTCTTCTATGGAGGTCAGAAAACTGTTCCACTAGTTGACGCAGAGCTTGAAGAACTGGTTCCACACTTCACTGTCCCAAAAATTTCACATTTTCAGAGAGACACAGATGAGACTCAGGAAAACTAATGATCACTTGAACCTGAAGAATAATGAAATGAGCAGTGGGGGCCCTGAATGGGTTAGGGTTAGGGTTAGGGTTAGTGAATGGTGGTATTCCCCTTGGGGATGGACTTTCCATGGTGGTCCTGACACTGAGGGCACCGGCCGGATAACAACATAGCCCACAAACACAAATATCCTGAAATGATAGAAGCCTGAGGGGGCTCATAACGTCTACACAGGGAACCCACTATTCCACAGCACCTTGTTTGCCATGTGCCAAACACAAGAGTTGTCAAATAAGCACATTCAACATTTTCCTATTCTGATTTTCTCTCGCCCTTATTCTGAAGCGGTGGAACTGACTGAAATGTTCCTTGTGCTACTTTGGAAATTCTTCGAACCGGAGCATAGTTTCTGCTTTTTGAACCCAGCATCTTTGACACACAGGGAGCTCTGTGCATCCACCTTCCAGAAACCATTTGCAGCTCATGATTATCCATACCATCCGTCTGTGCACGGATGCAGAGAGTCGTTAATGTGTACCTTTGCAGAACTATAATTTAAGCCCTAGTGAAATGCTGTCATTCAAGTACTGGGAGTGAAGGGTTTACCCACTTTTACAAATATAAGCACAACCTCTACTGATATGCATATGACCATTACAGAAGCACACAGTAGTGTCAGACAGTAATGTATATACATATATACAAACTGTGGAAATAATGGTTGTAGGGTGATTTAAAAACATGCATGCGTACAAAATAGAAACAGCCAACACACAAAACAACACCACAACCCAGCCAGACTGAAGACTTCTAAAACTCTGTAAACTTTATGTGTGCTTATACAGTATCATGATCATCCTGTGAGATAATTTGCAGCCTTTTCCATTGAACATGTTTCACGTCAGAAAACAATGTTGTGTGTCTAATGATTTCCTTAGGATTTCCAGTTCAAAGCGATGCTTTAGACACATGTATTCCCACTTCAGTGTCTGTGCTTTTTACAGCGTGAATGCAATTTGTCAGGTGAAGACGAGGAAAAAATGAGGCCAGCATATGGGCCCCCTGAGTATGTGAGTGTGTGTGTGTGTGTGTGCATGAGAGAGAGAATTTTTCCTCTCTTTATTTTGGGGAACTAGAGCGTCGTCTCAGCGCTTCGCTATTCCCTACTAATCAGGTGCTGCCAACCTGCCAGCCAAGGCGGGACGCGAGGCCTTTCAAAACACTCTGCTAATTAACAAGCCCCCAATGCATCCCTTCCACTTTTACAGCGCTAGCACATCTGCCATAGAAACTCCGGAGAAGAAAAACTACATTATCGTCAGCCTGAGTGCATCCCTTCACTTTGCACACAGCCTGAATAGATGTGTGTGTGTGCGCGCGTTGTGTTGTTTGCATGCGTGTCAATCGCAAAGGTGCGCACCAGCTCTTCACACGAGCTCCCAATTTTTCTTTCCTCTTTCCTCTCTTTTTTTTTTTCTTGAAAGTGTCGGCTTTGCATTGGTGCGCTCGCTTGTGTAGACATTGGCACGGCGTCCCGCATCTATCAGGCAGCTGAAAAGCATGAATAGGGTTCCCACCGTCTTAATGACTGTTTGCATGTCCCCGGTGCAGATTAAAAGATGTTTCTGGTGTCGCCTGGGGTCTTGCTGCAACACATCTTTGACAACTCTCTTGCATGATTAACTTCAAAAGTGTTTTTATTTTCTCCCCTTTCTCAGTTCGCTGATTCCTTTATGTCTCGAAACCAGCTCAAATCCATCTAAAATGAACCGATTCCATCTCGTAGTGTTATTGATTTAAAGCTGCTGTCTGCTGCAGCTTTAATGTAAAATATGTTGGTTTGCGGGAGATCTGGTCCGAGGTAGGGGAGGCTGGAGGCAAAGTGGTCAGCGCTTAATCTCAAGCCCCTTTTTATAACCCAAATATTTACTTAAATTAAAACCCGGCGTAGTGGACTTGGTACAGAAGACTTTCATGTAGAATCAACACTTCTCAAGTTAACTGGGGGTAGAGAAAAAAGCCCTTTTAACATGGAGCATAATTTACACAGAACATTGCTCTTTGAAAACCTCCGGAAAATTGGACAGCAGCCACTGTGACCTTGTTTACTTTGGAAGGGTCTGCCTGGGTTCTAAAGGATCCATACATTGCAGCCGTTCTGGAGTTATGATTTTTTCCAGGCCTGGAATTCCATCTCCTTTGCGCTGGCCAACTGGAGTGGCTGCAGCCCAGGAGATCCTCTCAGCTCATTTCCTCTTTATCAGAAAGTCATACCATGCTTTTGCTCTACCTGTGATGGAGCCTCATGCTAATTTACTGTTACACCCCCAACCCCCGACCCCCAGCATTTCTTGAAATCCGTCAATGAGCCGTTCCAAGTCTCGAAAATGAGTAAAAAGTACATTTTCAGAGGTCAAATGTCCCATGTTCAGAGGGGGATCTGAAGCTAAATTGAAGGCCAAGAGCAACTTTACATTTAAGTTTGCATGGAGGAGACTGTTTTTGCAAATTTTATTTCGTCTTCCTTTAGATATTTTTCCTTTGAACCCATTTCATAATAATTTATTTGAGTTTGATTTATTGACCTTGGCCCTCACTGTTTATTGAAAAATGAATGACTATGATTTGTAGGAGGAAACACGTACCACACTCTTCTTACCGTCTGACCATGCTAAGATTTTTATTTGAAATTCACATTTGACTGATCCATGTATAGGTTTAGGTTTGGTGCACTGATGTCACAGTCATGCTTTTGCTACATTTTGGGGGATGTTGCTGCAGAGCTATGGTGCATACTATAATTTTATAGACTATTTTAAACCGAGTACATCAAAGTTTGATCGCTGTTGTCTTTGAACTCTAGAGCTCTCTTTTTCTTTCTTAATTTTACACGCACAAGTGAATACTACACTATATGTGACAGAGACTGTGCGAATGCGCATGTCATGTTAGTATGAGACTCAATAGTGGAATGATATGAGAGCCACATTTTAGCTTCTACCTATCGAGATAATAACACTGCAAACGCTAAGACTCTGATGTTAGCAGGGGACATTTTGTCCTTGTTTATCTCTTAGTTTAGCCAATCACAAAGAATGCCAACAAAAAATGCCATAAGTTTTAGATATCCATCCATTGTCTTGACCCGCATACATATATTCCAGTTTATCCGAGCACTCAGATATCTAGAAGCAGGAACACACAATGTGCGTCACGGTATGTAAAAAGAACCCACATGGTACTATCATACATTGTGAGAGAACATTAAAAAAAATAATAAAAAATAATCTGAACTAGTAAATCCTGCTGACTGAACTACAGAGTGGGACTTTCACTGATGTCCCTGTTTATCATCCTCCCATACCTTCCTTAAGCCTTGTTAGTTGTTTCACATTGTCTTCAATATATATCTCGTGTTTAACATAACCTAGACCTACATTATACATAATAGCAAGCTCACTCACCTATTTCTCCTAGTGATTTAAATCGCTGTCCAATTAGCCTTGCAGGGTTTACATAACACTCTGCCAACTACACATTATTTATTGGTAAATGATGGGGAAAGCTCTACTTGTAGAGGGAAGTTGAGTGTAACTGTTGTTAGGAGATGCATACAGCAATTGCAACCACAGCAGGAACAGCAGCAAGAAGTGTGGCAAGTCAGGTGAATCTTGGACCTAAGCATTGTAGACAGAAATGTATTTTTTTGGGGAAAGGGGGTGGCAGGGGGGGTTGACTTGTTATTCCTCCCATCTGCAACAATGAGGCCCTGGCAGGAAAATGCCAATCAGGAGGTAAGTCGGAATCCCATCATCCCTTTCCTGCCTAGAACACCTTCACTTTCCATTTGCTTCAATATGCAAACCAAGCTGTTTAGGGATGAGGAGAGAAGCAGCTAATGAGCTGCCTGCATCAACCCTGCAGAAAAAGAAACACCCCTCTTCGTGGCTGCTCAGGAGAACACCTCCTTTGGGCATGCTCGGAAACAGCAAAACAACAACAACAACAGCTATACAGCCGCGGCAACACAAATTGATGTGATTAACTAGTGGGAATGACAGTTGTGGTGTGAGGGGGCAAAATGCAGCGCAAGCAGATTTGGAGCATTTAGGATTGGATGTAGATGGAGAGCGTGCAGCTGCGCTTAAGTCATAATGTGGAAAAGTTTATATGGTGAGATGTCAGCTGCTGGTGAAATGTGCTTGACCTCTGAGCGACAAAGTTTTCTCTCTGAACAGAGTTTCCTCCCCCTGTCCTTGTTGGCTGCTGTCGAACAGTGTGACAGAGTCTGTTCTTCATGAAGTTGTAGAATTAACGACATCAGGTCTGGTCACACCCAGGAGACGTGGCCCGCATCCTGTACTGTAAATCAATCTCTGTGAGAATAATGATCCATTACAGAGTCTAACAGTCTGTTCGTCTGCCAGAAAATATAGATTATGTTGCATCCCAGGGAAAATGCTCCATATGATCCCGCGTCCTTCTCATAGGAAAAAAAAAATCAAATTCCACAGGTAAAGGTTTATGCCATTTAATGCCGCGTCTTTGTGACTCATCACCAGCCGTAATGTCTGTTGAGACATGACAGTGAAGCTTTAATATGTGCGAGTGCTGAAATGGATCCCGTGAAACTGCGAAACGGGTGTTAATATTAATGTGCCAAAGTCGACTTCGATCCGCCTCCTGATGCTCTGAACTTTTGCACTTTCCTCAGGCCGGCCAGCGTTTTGCTCTGCCACAAAACCATCGTAAACAAAACACGAGGGCAGCCTCGTTTCACATAATTGCTCAGCCAGAAAATGTCCATTACGCTCTTGTTTTCTTTGGCGCACGGAGTAGAAGTTTAAACCATGAAAGCAAAGCAGTGTGGGAAGTTCAAATGGTATTGTCATTAACGCCTCAACACAGTGATTATTCACAAGGGGCTTGCACGTACAGACAATGCAGGCCTTTCTTGCCGTGGTGCAGATGGCATCGTAAAAAAAAGAGGCCTTCTCTGCAAACACCCAAAACAAACACGCAAACAGTGGTGACCCTCCGAGTCCACCATCCATCTTTTCTCCTGTTGGGCGCTTGTTGTCCCAGGAAGATCAAGGCGTTTTCACTCAACTGATGTTTTCATGCCGCTATGCACGCTCATTTTGGCCAACTCTTGAGATGTAAATGGAAACTTTTCTGAATGTTATAATTCATTCAGCTTTTGTGTGGACTTCATACTTTTCAGCGACGCTTTAATGTACAGTAATTTATTGCTGCTCATCCATCTCTGTCAGCGCTAAACAAACCCATTTGGTTAACTTTCAGGCTAATTCATGTGCAGTTTTGTCTCCGTTGTACCTATTCTACTCTATCCCATTTCAGTCAGTGGGATTTGTTTGCACAGCCAATAACCGCAGTGTTTGTTGAATACACAGTGCAGCATGAGACTGTCAGCTCCATTTGGTTTAAGGCAAATTGGCTAACCTTTTCAAATGGCTAGCGCCGAACCTCATCTCTACTCCAAGACCGGTGGGTATCTTGTGGATTGCCCTTCAGAAACACAGATGTTCCATCTCTTGAGTAATGCAGCCTTCCTTAGGCTTAATCCCTGAATGCTGGCACTACAGCAGCAGAAATATTTCCAAACAGAGCTGCAGCGCTTCTGTGTGCAGCTGCGCCTCAACATTTGTCAAATCTTGTCATAAAGTGGCGGAAAAACGGCTGAAGAATTTGCTCGTGATTACAACGCCTACAAGCAGGGACTCACATGTATATATACACACACTCAGGCGCATACACACTTCGGCACATCCACAAGCACAAATTACCTCTAGCAGACAGAGACAGACTGGATTGAAGGTGCAATATTCTGATGTGAACGCAAAATGGATTCATATCACATATTTTTGCTTGCGTGACGTGACATGTTTCCACAACGCCCTCTTGCTTGACGTGGTTTGAGCAGGTTCATAACCTGCGACGCCGTTTGAACTCCAGCGCTGCCAAGTAAAGCAAGACAACACTAGTGTTGTGGCTCAAGTTAAATGCCGGGCGATTGCTTAAGCGTTTAATGATTTTCTCATTTTAATCTCGAGGCAAATTATTACTGCCAAGACACCACTTTCAATCAATCCAGTACATCGAGTATTTCTCGTTTGTTCATGTACAACCAAAACAAAGGACAACCTTAAAATGCCAGATTCTTGATCCAGCAGGTTAGGTACGTGTGGAAGATGGCGTCATCCATCAGTCGTACACCAATTTGACGTACTCTTGAATGGCAAAATATGACAACATGGTGACGTCTCCTCCATCTCAGTCTGAAGAATTATAGTAATCTGTGTTTTTTTTCCATCACCAATACAGATTATTAATGTAAAAGTCATCAAGTTTAATGTTCAGTGTTTCAAGAAATCCAATGATTCACAATGTTTGTGCTATAACTACGCTGAAATGTGATGGGTGCTGTCTATAAGCCGAGGGAAGACCACTAAAATAACTATTAATCGCAAAAATCTTTTGAACATAACACGAAAGCCGGGCTTTCTACAAAACATAATCAGACCAAGGGAACCGAGAGGTGTTTGGAGTTTCTGTCCAGACACTGGCGTGAGCTAACAGTGGAGGAGCTGATTTATGAAGTGTTTGCCAGTGTCTTTATAGAGGCTAATAGTGTGGGTTTATGGGTTTATGATCTTCACACTGTTCAAACTGACCCAGCAGAGCTTAGCTGACCCCACCAATCCACACAACCTCAAACACACACACACACACACACACACTCTCTATCTTTCACAGTCTATCTCTTTTTGTCTCTCACACACAGACACACATGCACACGCAGATACACACAGTCCCTAACAACGCCTTCCCTACATCCCTGCCCCCACCATAAAAAAGTATTATTTTCAGCAGTGACCTGCTCTGTCGTCTCGTCTTTCGCAAGAAAATTTTCCAAGCATGGCTCCAGACGTTTGCACTGGGGTCAAGCACATTAGTTTATAAAAAGACCACATTATTTCCTGTTAATCAAGTTATTATTTTCTCCCTTCCACTTTTAATATCTGACTGCTTTGGGTCCAGCGGTAAATATGTCAACAATTTTAATTTGAACTTTTCAACTCCCTGATTTACAACGGTGATTTTTGCCAGGCTGAGTACTTCCACTGACCTCTGAGGAACATTTCAATTTATTTGGCCTCCCCTCGTAATTTATTTTCACTTATTAATGAGGATGGAGTCCGCAAACTGTTTTGCTATTGGATCGGGTGACGAAAGATTGCAGAATGCCAGCTCTGGATGTAATGGGTTGTCTTATATGATGGGTTATCGGGATAGACAAACACCGGGTCAAGCTGAAAAGTTTAATAATTTGAGGTTAATTATCAGAAATTTGGACATGATATGGACCACAATCATTTACGACAATAAATCTACACACAAGATAAGACACAGTTCCTTATGCATCCCTGCATGTTTTCTTATGGGTTTTCTCCCCTCTCTGCACATCTATATTCATTTTCCAAGCAGTAAAATTGGATGTGTATATATATATATATATATATATATATTTTTTTTTTTTTACCTCTACAATCGGTTGGGATAAGGATCCAGCTTGCTGTTGACTTCTTTTGCGGCCTGTCGAAGTTTCATGAATGATTAACAAAGCTGGGCCTAGACATGCTCATAAATAAACAGCAGGCAACAGGACTGAACAGGCTTCTCATGGACAGGGGGAACTGACAGATTGGCTTCCAAATCATACCATTCAGTGGTAGCTAATCCGCCGCATAGCATTTTTATGCAGCGGCAGCGTGGTCAGAAATTATGCATATGCACTATTGGGTGGAGAGGATGTGCAAAAGTAGATGAAAAGGCACTCATGATGAGTGGAGCATGCCCTTTTAATACACACCACCAAGTTCCTGCTCTTATTTTTGTCCAAACTGCGACCATGGTGGGGAATACAAATGAGTCTGTGCACTTCGAAAGTGCCATGCAACCTTTTCCAGTAAAATAAAATGTCATCCACATGTGCATTTGACTGCTAACCAGACCAACAACAAGAAAGTGCTGCTAGCACTCTCATTACCTCAAGGCTATACACTGAATGCAAGTCTTCAGTGAGTCCCACAGCGGGTTGAAGGGTCAGTGCATGCATATGCGATCCTTTTTCAGCTGTTCTCCCCCCAAAAAATAAGAGCGAAAGGTACCATAGGACAACCCTCCATCTCAATCTTGCAACATAATGAATAGTCTGAGGCCAACCGCCCCGCACATGCTGAACTTTTGGCTTCAGAATCACATCTCGGCCAATTTACTCCCCCGCTGGTATTCTGCTCACCCCTCCACCCCCTGGGGTCAAGGGCTTGGAAGCAGTTTGCCACTTCAAACCAAATCACTAATGGCTAGAAATAGCTGGGACGCTTTCCATAAGAGTTGTAGGTTTGCTAATTGTATGCATTTCCGTCTGCTCAGCCAGAACAGCTGAGAGAAACACAGTTCACTGCACTTCACGAGGGCTTGTTAGCATCTGGATGCATTAGGGAATGAGTGGGGCTGATTATCGCTCAAAGTTTTTTTTTTCGTGGGGGAGTCAAAATGATAATATATTACATCTAGCAAGATGAAATGAAATTCATCATGCTGTGAGGCAATAAAAAAAGGAAATAATCTTACTATATTTGCTCATCATGCACCAATGATGTGTAATCAACTGTGCAAATTAAAATTTATCACACCAAGGGCATAATGAGAGCAGCATTCAAATGCATGTTTCTGAGGTGTTCCATCAAAAGTGAAACATCTTTGTGATGTTATCGCTGCTTGGAGATGAAAGAGAGACGGGATGTTCTGATTTCCTAATTGCTGTGTTTATTTAACAGGCTGATGAAGCTGCTTCTTCATTACAATTTTCATGTTAAAATAATGAAGCGGTTTTGTCCGTCCAGTGTTTCTCAGGTATGATGAGTGCTACGGCTTCAAACATCCTCCCTTTTGTCACCGAGCACTGTCACCTGACACTCTTCCTTTCTTTTGCTGATTTACCGTATCACTCTAACCAGATTTGTGACACAAATTGGGATATTATGACAATGACCACAAGGGTTAAATGTTGTGTTCGCCAAAACACTGACTGGTTCCCCCACTTTTCCACCCTCCTCCTTCTCGCTCTTTTCTCTTTTCAGCCCATTATATCCTGGCCTCAGACCTGCTAAACACATTTCTAAATGACAGTTACTGCGTCTCTCTTCAAAGAAACCTCGAGTTGTGGATTTTCCTCGCCTAATGTGGCATCTTTGGGTGTGCAATAGAGTGGAGGGACAAAGGTGGGGCCCGAGGGCACAATGGTGGTTTGTCTGGGGGACGGCAGGGAAGGGGTCAAGAATCAGAATGTGGAGGACATTAGCAGTCAGCAGATTGATACAGGACCATTGATTCCCGGCTTCTTTTTTCCTTCCTCCTGGACATGATCTGCATTGCAAATGGCAGTTCTGTCGCATTGGCCTTTTTTTTTGGAGTCAGAAAAGATTGGGGGTTGGGAGGAGAGGTGGGATGGAGCGGGTAGATCGGGGTTCCCACAACACACAGGCCCTCTAGACTCCATACCCTCACACCCCTCCCCGGAAGAAAAGAGAGAGAGAGAAAAAAAGAAAAACCCTGCACTGCACTCCTCCTCCCCGAGTCCTAGCCCTTGTCCCAGGATCCCAACACAGCTGCCTCCCCAGTCTCCCAGGACTTCTCCTCACTACTGAGGAAAGCACAACACGCCCATTGTTCTGCAAAAAGGAGGCCTGGACAGCTCTGCTGCTCCTAGGTGTATTGTCTCCCCTAACAAGCCCCATAAGGTCTAAAGGGGGAGTGCTCAAACAGAGTGCAGAAAGTTAGTCCTCTGCTGTTTCAAAAGCCAAGTAATGAGGCAACTCCCACTGGCCCTCCTAATTCAACATGTTATCAGTGCTAAAGAGGATCCGCACGGTTAATTATTAATGTGTTGGACTCGTAATCACATACGTTCTTGACATAAATCTAATTTTATCTTGCAACGATACACCTTGAGCAGAAAAACTACTTGATTTATTGTGTTCGTGAGGATTCGCCAGTTAAACTCTACGGCCCCTCCTCGACTATAACAAGGAGCCAGGATGTGCATTTTGTACATTGACCCTGATACCTGCAAAATTCACATTATAGCAAGATGTTTAGAGTGACTGCCCTCTCTGCATCTCGACTAAGTTCAACTAGTGTACAACTAGTACGCACAACTTGCCGTGCAAGGCCTCGCCCTTTACATCCCAACCTCATCCCCCACAAAATAATCCTGGTCCCAATAACGCACAGGATTTTATCAGCTAACTACTATGGTTTTGTAACAGCAGAGAGGACGTTTCATGCATCAGTACGACAACCCCCCATCCCTGTTTGTACCTCTGCGGTGCTTTTTGGAATGACGTGGAAGGTTAATGAATGCAAGTTTTCGAGGCGGACAGACATAGAAAATGTAGAGGAAAAATAAATAAATGCAGGAAATGCCGACCGTGGACGCTGCAAGTGTTCCAGCTAATAATGTTCCATCACCTCACAGAGACAGTGGAAGTGATATGCAAATGGTTCTTCACACACACTGAGCGTGTCCTCCAATTATGGGCTCTCATGTTGCTACTGGCCACCTCTGCGCAATTAGCCCCCTTCGTATCCGACTGTTGAGCCATGTTAGCGTGGTCTGTAGGCAAGTTAGCATTGCAAATGAAACGAGAAGCAGCGTTTCCAGGGGTGCCATTATAAATTAGTGTTGCATGATGGGCACAAATTGCCATCCCTGCTCCAACTTGCATCTCCAATAAGAGCTGGCTTATTCCCCAGGAAATGCTATTTATCCCGGTGTAAATGTGCAATGAATCTGCTCTCAACAGAGACAGACCTGTGCATGACAAGTAAGTCTCTTAGAGTTACAGAGAAGGCAGGAAAATGTCAAGAGTTTTGGTCCCAAAGCAGTCTTTTATACAGTTATGATTTATCACCTTTGGTTGCCTTTTTAAACTGATACATTTTAAAATCCTCCTTCTTAGCCAGGACACTGTATAATATTTCCGTCTGGGCTCCCAGCTGTGAAATGCGAGCTGTCAGCGATGGGTTTTACCCTGCAGATGACTTGCAGGCTGCAATGTGTTTCGAATAACAGGCTGAGTTCACAGTATCCAGACGTCAGTCACTGTCCTGCTCGTATCTTGCATCGATTGCCCACGTATCTCAGCGTGTGAAAATTAAGTCGCAATCCAGTCCCAGCCATTGCTGTAGTCGTGCGAGTGGGCATTACCGCTTCTGCTTGTCGTCCCTCAGACGCTGTTATAGATCAACTATCCATTTTTGCTATATTTTTCATATTGAAATTTTAAGCATATGGTCTTGGGTATGTGTCCGTGTAAATATATAGCTCTGTGGGAGGTACTTTGTAAAAGAAGCATCCATTACTGTCTGCCTACTCCAGCAAATCCATACCTGAAAAAAATCATTCATTACAGTCAAAAATGTGCATTTTAAACTTCAAAATGTTTGTAATGAATGCAGTGAAAATCAATGGGAATATATCAAAGTTTTGAATTGTCACCTGCTCTTGGGACTAGTGCAGTGCCAATGGTGAATCTATTCCGATTCATTGGCTAAGTAAACCGTATGGGTTTCAATATGCCTCAGAGTCTTTGTCTGCCTTCATCTGCTTAACCAATACCTTGTGGCTTTGTTTTTGTGGACCGTGGCTTAGCTTTTAGCCAGTCTCTGGCTGCAAAACACTGTTCCACAGTCTCTGGTGTTTGCCACCCTAATCAGCGGCATTGTTTCTGAGACGACCCAGCTCTAACCTCGGGCCCGCCGACTTCAAGGCCGATGAAATGGATGGCGAGGCTGTGTTTGCGGCAAACACTGATCTAAATTCATTAACCCTCCCACAAACACTTTCCCAAGGTTTGTTTCCTGGGCCAGGCGCAGCATCTGAACGAGCACTAGACAAGTGGTCTCGAAGCAGTTCATGGAAATCCTTGTGGTTCTTTGTAATTGGAGCAGCGTCGGAGAAGGAGAGCAGGAAAATCGATAGCTGTAAGAAGTACAGTTGAAAGGTGCTTGAGGGCTCACCTTGACTGAGTAAGAGCTGCAAAAAACTGTCATGAACCAGAGGTGAAATTGAACTTTCATTTGTTGCTCTTACTATTTCTGTTTCTTTGCTGAATTTAGACACTTTCCTAAAGTAGAGCTGCTGGAACCCGGCTGCTGGAAACACAACACAGGGCCTGGTGGTGTTTGCTGAAACTTCACTGTAGTTACGTTTTACAAACAGCTCTGTTAGCTTATTGTTGGTTTGGACACCAGTAAAGCTTTTAAAGTATAATCTGATTGACCACTGTGTTTACCTTGACTTACAATGTTGACTTTTGCCACTTTATTGGTGCAGCACTGGTGGCACTTGCACGGCAGCCTCTGAGTGTGTGTGAATGGATGAATGAGAACTTGCAACGTAAGCACTTGAAGTGGTCAGTGTGCTGCATATAAGCACTGTCGCTTTGTTTTTTTTACTGCTCATTGGTGCCCCATTTGTCTCAGAGAAGCCATCTAGTCTTTCACCAACAACTAAAATCCAGTCTGATATATGTGCACGCCCTCATCCTGTGAACTATATCATATCACTACCATCTTCGGTCTCCCTGCTTCTTCCATAATTGGTGGTCTTCAGCATTATAAAAGTATACCTAGTTATTGGGACACTGTGAGCTTAACGTGACGTTGATGTACAAATTTATGATGGATCCTGCCAAATGTGTAATTTAATGGATCAACAATTTAAATAACTTATATAAAACACCTTGCAACTTAATGAAAGGGTGGAAGCATATTATTTCAATGTTTGTAAGCTAAACAGATTTGAACAACAGTGGTTGGCACATCCTCGTGCAGTGTTGGACCTTACATGTTAGTCAACTGCTATTGAGGGAAACCAATGAGAGGTATATTTCACTAGACACTAGCATTATCCTAATCCATTCTTTTAAACATCTTTTCAATCCAAGTCCTTTAATTATCATGATGGCTTAACACCCAGGTCAGTGCAATTAGTTTATTATATTAACTTAAATCTTCATTTAATATGCATAAGATACACCAAAATAATATCTGTAGCCTTCTAACATGCTGAATGTCTGTGCTCCAAATCATTAAGTGGATAAGCCTAATTATTAATGTGACATGAATGAAGTTTTAACTGTGGCGACTTGTCTCGTTCAGGCGCATATTCCCAAGCGATGGCGCTTCTCTCACAATCCAGGTACTCGAGTACGAAAGTCAGGCAACAGAGAACATCGTCACAGCAGCCAAGTTTAACACTGGACTGTTACCAATTTAGTCAAAGAATCGGTGACATCTGATACAACCTGGGGGGATTTCAGTGGCGGCTGAAAAGGAGAAGCTGCTACCTTACAGTTTAGATCACTGCTCATTACTGTGGATAAATAACCAAGAGTTGTGTATCCTCCACTCAGTGGAACCCAAGCATTTTTTATATACCATCTTGCCTTCCTTGCCTTCACCCTATGTGCAGTGTGACACCCCCATGACACTGTCATGACACAAACCGGAGAAGAAGACAAACATGTTTCAGAGTGTCTCAAATTCTTGTAAAGGCTGAGAGCAGCACAAACGCTGCAACATGGTTAGTTTGAAGGAGAGAAAAATACAGATTTTAGTTTCCAAGTTAAGGTTTAGGTTTTACTTGTGAACGGCAGAGCTCCAAACTGCTTCGGGTGTAGCACACTTTAAACCTCCTGTATGTCCTTAAAGTTTACTATGCAAATTACATGACTCATACATTTTCTCCTTATGAAGCACTTGTTTAATGTGCTGAGTCAAAACAATGTGCCATGCATAAGAAATCTGAGATTAAAAGGGCATACTGTATCCGAGATGGATCCTGAATCTCTGAGTACAACTGAGGGGACTGCAGGCTCGGGACGAGGTGTAAAATTACTTGGGAGACCAAACTTGAGCGGGGAAGAATGAAAATGGAGGGGGAGCAGGGGAGATACAGATATTGGGCGAAGGAGGCTGATGGGAGTAGACAGACCAAGCAGAATGAGCACGAGGGTGACGGCATGCACGGATGACACGCCCGTGGGAGAAAGAAAAGGCGAGATGGAGAGAGACATAGTGCGTAGTGGCATGCGTGGCGTCTAAGCCCAGAGTCACATTATGCCAGCTCACTGGGGCACCACTTGCTCCACAGCTGCCAATAGAAAGGCATCATCCTCCGGTCCTCTGGGAACGGTATCTGGGGGAGCCCAAGAAGCGCTCCTCTCCCTTTAAGGCCTGTCAGAGGCTTTGACGGCAGCCGTAAATTTAATCCTCGGACCTGCTGGGATGCAGAGGAGCCGAGCAGCGGGAAAGCCTTTCCTACTTCAAGGACCTCGGCTGGCTCCAGGATAGCCTGCCAAAAAAGCTTTAAACCTGATGACAAATTCATTTTGTGCAGCTGCACCCCTCCCCAAACCCCCCCAACCTCAGTCCACCGCGGAAATGGGGGTAAATGATACCTCTGCAAACACATTTTAGAAATAATTATGCAGACATTTCAAGGAGGGGGAAGTATCTGAAGAGCGTTATTTACTCTAACTTGAGACAGAACTGGAGAGAGCATCTCTGTGTGCTGTGCCCTTTTCTCCCTCATTAGATAAACAGTAAATATATTCTTCTGTGTCTGATGACTACTGTTTTGCCGGAAGGGTTGGACTTTTTTTTTTTTTTATCAGCCGTGTCACCAAGCCACCGCTTGTGTGAGTGCGTGTGGCCTGTGGCACTGTGGGAGTCTGTCTAGCTAGAGAGGCATTTTGATATGAGTTGATTATACGGTGAGACAGTCGCTGAGATGGCACAGAAGCAGAGGAAACCGATTTTTATAGCCATGCGAGGAGCGGATTGCAGTGACAGCAGCGGGGTGGCCCGAGGCCTGCAGGGAGAGTGGTTTATTAATATGTTTGTATCCGAGTTTCCCCCTCCTCTTAATGTTGAGGCCATGCTAATCGCTTGGTGCTCTGACATCTGGAAGCCTCCCAGTGGAGGGCAAATCGCACAAGCTCTCTACGCTGAGATTTCAAGAATATTTGAAGTGGTCACACCTACTCTATAGAGATGAAAAACCATTAAAATGGAGGAGGGAGGATTTTTCTCTCCTGCCATAACATGGCGAGCTTGTCAGAAGTAAGTCATGCCATCTTTGGTCAAAGACAAGACGCCAGGCCTTTGCCAGATGAGTCCCTCTGATTTTCATCTCTCCTGAACTTAATGAATTTATCGCATGGTTTCCTTTTTTTTCCTTCTTCCCTCTGACTCGTTCGACAGTACCTGTGAAATCTTTAAATAACCACTTGCGTCTGGCTCAGTTTTGTGTCGACGGAGCAATGGCCGCTGGAATGTAATCTGAATAATGTAGTGTACGTATTCTCTGT
This sequence comes from Karalla daura, assembly GCA_029224185.1. Classification (NCBI taxonomy): domain Eukaryota; kingdom Metazoa; phylum Chordata; class Actinopteri; order Chaetodontiformes; family Leiognathidae; genus Karalla; species Karalla daura. Next base: position 11,953,812 of record CM055208.1, read on the forward strand.
TGCATTCTTTATAAGACTGGGGCGTTCTGTCCTTCTGAGCTTTCAATCACCGCGCCCCAGGGGGTGGTGGGTACCTGCTCTTTGAAGCACCCAGAGAGAAGGTGAGGGAGCAGCGGCGAGTCAGGATGTGGGAAAAATACATCTTTCAACACAATGTATGCCACAGAAAGCGGGTGACCGTGAGTTACAGATGTCACGTGTTAAGGTGCGTTATGTATAGCAGTAAATATCTCACTTTTGGCACCCAGCAGCGTGTTCAACAAGTGTGCAGCGGCATTGGTTACACCACTTCCTATAGTTAGCCGGTAATCCTACATTTGAACGAGATGTCTCTAATGGCAACAGTGGAATGTCTTACATAAAGAAGAGGAATGTGCTCAGAGGTGATATTCCCGAGGACTGGAGCATTGCTTCCTCCTTCTGGGATCAGGAAGCTCCAGTGCAGCAGATAAGCAGTCCCCCCTCCATCCAGATCACATTTCACCTGTGGGAAACCAACATTTCCCCACAGCCACTGATAATGCATCCTTTTGGACAATTTTGTGAAAGCTCCACAAACTGTATTCTTGTAACTAGGTCAGAGTGTGGACCCTGAACATAGGCGCTCTCTGTGGGCCCCTCAGCAAATCCACAGCTATTCATGCTAGTTTTTCTGTGGCCTCTACTTACTCTGAAGCACAATGTACAGAGTCCTCTGCCTCCCCATAGTCCATCTTATATGATCATCTGCTACTAACCCCTCATTAAAACCTTCTACTATAATGATAGAAATCTGTATCATTTCAAAGGTTTAAGCAGCGGACGTGGTCAGTGGTCGGTCTATTTTCAGACCTTTAATGTAACTTAACATGTAACATGTCGCTTATTTATGATGTGACGAATCCTGCTGCAGTTCTAGTACGGGATTGAACTGGCACTTTAATGTCAGTGTTTGAGGTTTGTGACTTTGATTTTTTAACCTCTATGAAGCTGCTTTTCCTAAATGTAGTTTAATGCCTATCTCAGACAAAAGCCTGCTTGTGATGCATAATTAATAAGCAAAGATTAATAGGAATTTTATTATTATTAACATATTAAAAAATGATGAGCAACATCCATCCATTATCTCACTTCATTGTTTTTTTCAAGAGATTTGACATTATCAGTCACTCATGCTAATGTTGCATGTATACATATAGACACATGCATGCATGCACAATATACATACATGCAAATATGTGTAAGACATGTAATAGAAAGAGGCAAGGTTTCAACCTATGGCATATTAAAGCATACCTGTGGGTATAAGGATGTTAACTTACCTGCAAACTACTGTTACTCTGTAATTACTACTGTAATTGCATCTTGTTGCTCCCTAAAGCTAGAGGCTTTACAGCCCACGTGTATCAATCTCATCAGATGTTATATATATGTGTGTATATATATATGTATATATATATATATATATTATTGAAAGCAGACTTTACATTTGTGTACATTATCTATCACAGCTACTGTCTATTGAAGTTAACAGGTCCAAAGGTTTCTTGTTGACAATGGTTGGTTTTTCTTCCCCCATTCTCATTCAGCAAAGAGCAGAAAAGTAAGCACATCCCGTGGGAAGCTGAGCAGTAATGTCAGAGTTAACATATCTAACAGTCTCTGCATGCTGAGACAAAGCCTGTGTGTAATCTCGCAGGAACCCCAAGACATAGCATCTGTTCATCTCACACGTTCGATGCCGTGGATAGAGAGAAAGAGAGGGAGAGAGAGAGAGAGATTGTTAAATCAACTTAAGACTTTCTGGTTGAATGTAAATCATAACCACAGAGAAATATCTTCATACCTGAAGTGCAAAATCATAACTTGATTTCATCTCCTTCCTGTGCTGTAGCGTGCCATGAAAAAAGAGGCTGCATGTTTCAGACCGTGCGACCTATCAGCTTTTCCTCCATTTGCTCCTCGCAACGCTCTGGAAATACAAAGTACATTAGCATGTATCATGACATTTGTCTGTATCTAGACAGCATGAACACTATTTGCCATGATTTGACGAAAAGTTCACGTTGTTGACTTTCAGTTATTTTGCCACAGACCTTTGATCAAGTACACTTGTGGTTTATCACATTTGAACTTGTACATTATATGTAGTATTGCGGTAGTTTCATGAATGTAGACTACAGTATGGCTTGCATTAGGGTTTGAATTAAAAGTAGAGGGAACAAAACAACTTCTTTGGATCTCGTAGAGCTGAGCTAGTAATTAGCCTGCTTACTATGGCACACAAAACCTCCCATTTTATTTGTCTGTCAGGCTGAGAGAAAGTTCCTACGGTACAGATGAACTGAACTAGAGATTATTCTTGCAGAAATTCACATAAAAACTATTTTCAAATGGTACTTTTGTGGTGTGTGTGTGGTGGTTCCAGTTTCACAGAACAATGCACACATGAGCTGTTGAAAATGTATTTCACCAGTTTGCACCCAATAATTTTATTATTTTTGTACCTGGAAATATTTTGCTGCTAACATTTATATTTCAGTCTTTGGCTGTAGCTAAAGTTCAATTTTGACATCACCATGCTTTTGAATCATACATATTTTCCGCCCTGGAAAGTCAATAGCAATTGATCAGAACATACCTGGGCTTTCCTGCGCAGCCCTGATACTTCAAACAGCAGCACCCCAGTTTGAAAAGCTAAGGTGTTAGCCTTTATTCCCCCTGCATCAAACACATCCTCGATCAAACGTCAAACTCTTCAAACAAGGTGTCATCTGCAGCTGTCCAGTTGGGTTTGATGTGAGGAGGTGTAATGATACAAAGGGGATGCTGAAGCTTTACAAGACTGAGCTCGCGTGCCCGCCACCTTCTCTGATACCTCGGTACAGTATCTGCTGGAAAAACAAATGAAAGCTGACAGTGTGTTCCGCCCCGTTCCGTCTTCTCATTCATGACTAATTTCCACGTCTTTTCCAACCCTAAAGCTGCACTTCATTGCTTGTCGGTGCAACAGTCGGCAGTCAATACTTCACACTGTTGTTTCTGCATTCAGGGACGTACACACTTGCTCTCTGGCTGCCATACCTGTGGGCCAGTGCAAAGGAAACCACTAATGCAGCTCTGCCATGGTCACAAAATCAAAACCAACTCTCTAATGGTCGACCTGTTTACACGGGAAATCAATCCATTTGAACTGTGTACAATTTACACCGCTTTACTTGTGGCTTGCTGTTATTTTTTTTTTTCAGCAGAAATGGACACAAGCTTCTCTGGTTTCACTGCGGGGCCCAACAGTGGAAGCCGGCAACCTCATGCAGGTCCGAGAGGCAGAAACCCAGCTCGAGTCCAATTTGCTGCAGGTCTCCCTGAGGAGAGAAGCGGTGTTGATTTTGGCACTCGCTTCCAGTCCCTACCAACAAATCCTGCCTTTTTTCCAGACATGTTGGCTCAGGATCTCACTGGAGAGAACTGGGGAAGAAGAAGAAGAAGAAGAAGGAGGGGGGGAAGAGAGAGAGAGAGGGGGGGGGGGGGGGTTAACAGCCCCAGGGCTGGAGGAAGATATTGTATGCATGTGCACTCAAGCACAAGGTTTGTGGCCAGCTGCTTAAGGATTTTTCTGGGGAGTCAAGATTATCCACAGAGTCAATAGAGTAAGGGAGGGAGAGAGGGAGAGTCGTGTATGTTTATGCCAGTGCAACTCAATTCTACTGGGGTAACAGAGAGACACTGTCAGCTCTGTCTTTTTTTTTTTTTCTTTACTCTCAGGCTGCTCCACTATAAGAGACCAAATCCATGTTATTCAACACGCATACAACCATTTGCACCAAAGATCGCTGAGCCGAGGCGTTGGCGCAGCCTTCCGATGATGATGATGTGCTGTACCTGTGCATTTTACACCCGACACACCTTGATGAAACCCTGCAGGGGATTTGGCTGTCTTACATTATTAATCTACACGTGTAACGCAAGGCAGACAAAACTTTTTTGGCAAGATTTCTGTCAAAACTACTGTTCAGCTCACAATCAGTCTCATCCCTCATTTTCTTTCATTTCTGTCAAAGAACAGTGATGTCTTAGGGGATGTTGTTATCGTTACACCTCCTAAAATTTTAAGCTTTTATTTTAGATATTAAAGTGTGATTAAGGCGTGTGCACGGTTAGCCAGGGCACAGATCGGGAGCCGCATCCCCTCCTCCTGCGGTTTGAAATGGAGCGGGATAAGAGCTGTTGCCAAGGTCACGGCGCCGCATTTGCACAGCCATGGTTGTCAAAGGCTGAAAGGGCTCGAGCCCTTGAAACACCTTCTGGCTAGCTCCTCCATTCTGCATGTGGTGAAAGTGCTGAAGGCGAAAGAGACAGAGAGGGAGAGGAGAGAGCAGTTGGGAGGATGTGAGAGGGACAAGGGCAACGAGAAGGGAGTCTGCATTTCACTGATACCAAACCCTACCACACAGTCACACTTGGAATAATTGTGAGGGACAGGCTGTGGGCACCTCTGAGCCAGAATGCGGGCCAGAATAATACCCCTCCTGAGGGTCTTTTTCTGGCAGCCCCGCGCTGAGGCCTTGACGGCAGCGCCATGCAAAGCCACTTAGCAAAGCCAGTTAGCTACCTACAGTGCTCATAGACGGCAGCTCGTTTAGAAACTCTAACCCTCAGCTCCACCTTCTCTAAAGGAACGACACATTCCAAATGTCTCAATTGAAGCCTAGTTGGCTGAATAGTCTTTTCGGTGCGCTGCATTGTGGATGGACAGCCTTTTCAGACTGCTTTTTAAGGGTTTTGTCAGACAGGAATTTAGATTGGAGTCTTACATGACCTCTCCCAAGGGTCGCTGGTTGGATCTGTCGGAGCTTTTGTTGGCACACCTGGGTGATGACGCCTTGACAGAGCCACAAGCTCTCGTTTCAGGTTTTGTCCCGGGCGTCCTCCCAATACAGAGCAAAGAATAGGGAAAAAATAGAACGGAAGAAAAAAAGTCCAGCAGGTGATTGTATCGCACGTCTCAAAGATGACAAGATATTTTCAGCAAAAACATACATTTGATATCAAAGAAACTACATCCAACTTGAAAACATTAAAAAGTAATATTTGATTAATCTATTTACGAGATGAAAGCTTGCGTTTAAAATCAGCTTGTGCTCTTATGATCTGTTTTCTTGATGCAGAATTGCACATTTGTTAGGAGATTAATTTGCTTAGTTATCAGTGACACATGTGGGGTTGGAAATTTACAACTTAATCAGCAGTTGCTGATAAAGTCATTCTGTCAAGGCAACCAAATACAAACCCGTCTGCTGAGCCGCCGCGAGCTGCAACAAACCTTCAATGCAACTTCAAAAATATCTACCACATTGAGCTTGTGGTCCTGACTTTGGTAGGACAGTCTGATTGATTGAAATGAACTTGTAATAGACAACAATAGACAGATATTTAATCCAATTGCCTGCCACCTGAAGATCTATCCATGATCTTACCTGATTTGTACCATAACAGTATTGCATGTTGGGTAAGGTAGAGCCTATCCCATTGCACATAGGGTGAAGGCAGGGAATACACCCTGGACAGGGAACACATCCCATTCACTCTGAAGCTCACACCCAGGGGCAAATAAGTATAAACAGACACCAGAGAGCTATGCTGCATGACATATTGCAGTTTCATATCTTTATGTTTTAATCTGTAAGTAGAGAGCATGAGATAAAGAGAGAGAAGAAACTTATTAAGAGCTCTGTCGTGTCAGCAGTTTTTTTATTGACTGCTTCATGCACAGTACGGTTTAATTTGTCTGCCATGGGTAAAACCTACAAATTTACTGAATGTCCCATATCTAATCTTAGCTATCAGACACCAAACTCAGCTGTGTTTGTTTGTGCAGGTAACATCTGCTCTGAGTGAGAAAGAGTGTTCTCAACCACTAAGTGTTGTATCCCTGCAAGTAAATCTGGGAAATCTGAAAATAGCCCCGAGGCTCCCACTGTTATTGTAGGGATCGAGGTGGATGATGCAGAAACCATTGGGAAGCCACAGAGGGATGGTATTGGACCGGGCTTTGTTTGGATAAATACGTTCTGAGATTACGTGGTTTGCCAAAGTACAGCCACTTGTTTTCGCTTGTTCAAACACTGGGGCTGTTTTTCCTAAGAAATGCACAGGAATGAAATAAGGGCCAAAAAACCAAACCCGGCTTCCACATGTTGAAAACGTCTACCTTGAGGGGTGACATATCGCATGGAGTCGTGGCATTTCACATGTGTGGGAGAGTTAAGGCCGAGAGGGAAGTAAAATGAAAATCGCAGAACCAGAAGTTGTGCGACAGTTTCTGACCCTTCATGGTGAGCGATTTGTGACAGCTTTGTGCCGCATGTGCAAAAACGACAGCGTTGACACAAGTTTAGTGCATGCCTCAGCTAAACAATTTGTGGTGACAACCCCTCAATATGGTCTGCTTTTTGAATTAGGAAACTATTATGAAAACATACCTGTGAGCTTCCGACAGCAGCAGACTGACAGGGCCTTCAAAGGACTCACCCCCATCGCCTCTCTCTGAGGGCTGCGATCATAAAGGAGACTTACAGGGGCTTTTCATAAAGGCAGAGTTCAGCGGGGTCAACTCCGGAGCGTCACGTCCATATCGCTCTGGCTCTCGGAACACCTGGCACCTGCTTTTCTCTTCTCCGAGCGGAAGCCAGGTCTGAAAAAGAGATAAAGTGCTGATTGTCCCTTTCCTGCCTCCTTTTTTTTTTTGACGGAAGTCGGGGGTATTGAAGTGAAACCACTTGCCTTTGAAGATGCCTCCCTGGTTACTCTTCAGTCCCGGGGAGTCTCCCCAGTAGTCTCCACTGATTAATCAAAGTGTTCCTTCATCAAACATTGATGCTCACACGATTCACCGGCGCCTCGGTGGAGCATGTAATGTCTAGATATCATCACACCCTCACAATGGTAATTGAAGGGCAATTGCGCATGCCATGTAAAGATACGGGATCCACCGCCACCAGCATGCGAGGCATAAAGAAACTTGCAGCCTATGTTCTGGATCTTCACGTTAGGCAGCCACATCGCATCCATAAAAAAAAAAGTGTTCAAAAGCCACATCTGACAAAGCTGCTCTGAGATGTGATGATATATAATGAATAAGCTTGTATATGCCTGCATTGGCCCCTTCTGTCTGTTCATTACAAGACTTCAACCACTCTGAGTGGTCGGAAGATCAAGATAATGCTGCAGGGGTCCGAGTTCAGATTTTCACCTTCCAATATTCTTTGTTGTGTCATTGATAGCAGTATGGTGCAAAAGTGAGGCAACACTGTTGCCTCACTTTTGAGTTCCCCTTCCACCTGGGGTAATTTTGGAGTAACTTTAGCCAGTGACAGTGTGTGTCACATGAATTGGCAGCTCTACACTGCTGTAGGTGCTTGTCTGCCTGTACACTACGTGTTAGCCTTGAAGACTTGCACATCCAGTATGAGATTGGATATATATATATATATATATATTTTTTTTTTTTTTCAGCTCAGAGCTTGTTGTGGCCCCGCACAACAGTGTTATTCATCGAGTTACTGTGTCAACCTAACTCACATCATTTTTATATATGGACAGTATTTTAAATGGGCCTTCGATGTTGTAGCTACTTGTATTATCCATAATTGGCTATGATTTGTGTGTGGAGAGCTCAGCCCAAACTAACACTAACGATGTGGAGAGTGACATCAGTGGGTTAAGCAGAATGGAGGTCTGTTCAATTGTACTCTTTGAACATATTGCCGAAGGCAGAGATTTCCAGCTTGTTCCACAGTACTCACTAGTGGCTGTTTTGGTGTTATGGTTGAGTACAATGACATTAGAACACTGGTTTTGGGCCTTAAAAATAACTTGTCTGTGGTAGGTACTTGGAGGCATGTTCCTGTAATTAAGCTGGGAGCTGTCCATGTTGTATGCTCTGCTGTGCCGGGAGAAAAGGCAGCGAGATGCCTGCTGTTTAGAAAGCAAAGTGTGTGGTCGTGCTGTTGTCTCACCTAACCAGCACTACCCTGATGAAACCCAAGCAGCAAAACCAACACGGTGCCGGAAAAAAACTCCTCATACTCTCCTTCACAGCTTTAGGAAAAAGGAGTGAGAGAAAAGTTGGCCTCCGGTTAATACTCCTCAATTTCAGTTGATATTTATCCAAATGCTGACACCTATAAACCGCTGACATAAAGTTCTGCTTCATTTCCTGTTTTGCATTGCGTTTTAAAAATGCTGACGCTCTACAGTCTAAGTCACCTGAGAAAACGTCTGCTTTTGCACTTGCAAAAATCGACACATTGTCTTGTGCTTCTCCTCAGAGCCTTTAGATTTGTCTTTGCTTGCAGTGCGCTTCGTTCTTTTAAGTTAAAACGTCTTTCAGCATGTTCAACACCAGGGCACCACCATCAGCACTTGATGATTTATCATGGGAGTCCACTGACAGGTTTAAATGGGGAAATCTGTATCCGGAGGACATGATGTTTTTGGAACGCCTTCCCGTCCTTTGAAATTAGTGGAAACAGAGGGAGGACTGGACAAATTGAGGGCAGCTAAAAGAACATTTTCTCCCCATCTGTACTTTATTTTTTTTGCCTCACTGTAAGTCTGTAAGATAATTGAATTGTGGAATGTGGTCGCTCCAACTTATGCTTCTCTTTTTAAAGAGAGGGGGTGGTCAAGATGTCCAGTGCAAGCACTGCCTGAGAAAATTAACCAGTAAATGCAACAAGACTCAACACCGAGAAGGAAAGAAGCTAAAGAAAAATAAAAAAAGGGGCAAAAAAAGAAAACACTGGCCCCTATGAATTGTATGAGCTCCCCTGTAGTTGAATTATAGATCTGCTTTGGTGTGTTTGCCTGGATGATTGACAGAGGGGGTAGGCACATCTTCAGACCCCATGCCCCTGCCATGAAAGTGAAATGAAATCTCAAAATGTACCGCAAGAGCTCTGCAACCCTCAGCATCTCTGTTTCTGACTCAATGCCAGCGATAGGCAATGAAATCTCCTTATTTGACCACAGTGGCTTCATGCAGTAATAATCTTATTCCCCTATGAACCTTAGCACTCGTGGGAAAAGGTCCTGACTGTACTCCTTGCCTATGCATAACTGTCATTCACTGCATCTGTGCATATTTTCCCATGTTGAACTGATTTTTTTTATAATTGAATTCTTCCTGGAGCCAAGTCAGTGCATTCACAGGTACCTCTTATAGGTAAGCAGGTTTCTTTTTCACACTTACTCAAGTGAATTTCCGAAAACTGCAGTTTTTTTTTGTAGATTACAGTTCTGAAGCATTTTTAAAAATGAAAAAATATCAGATTATGTGAAAAAAGGTTCTGTATTTAATTGCCCGTACTATCATTCATGACAATGTCTTTTAATGTGGGTAAATTCCACTTTCCACAGACGCATAGATTTTTCATCATATTTACATGTTGCGGCTATAATAGGCTTACATTGTTTGGGTTATATTGGGCGATCAAGAGGCATAATGCACCCTTGACAGGTCACCAGGTCTCCAGTCAGTCAACATGCATGTTTTTAGACTGTGGGAGGAAACCAGAGTACCTGAAGGAAATCCACACAGACATGAGAACGTGAAATTTACATAGAGAGGCTCTTAGTCAAACTGGGATTCCAATAGGTGATGCTAATTGCTAATTAGATAATTGGTCATGCTACTCCTTAAAATATATGTCCTAGTTCAATTTTCATGCCCATAGTTACAAATTGTAAACCGCACTCTCTTTGGAGGCTACACTGACAGAAACATCATAGAAGATAAAGTGATGTACAGTGCAGCCCACACATTGCTAACCTTGGTGACAAATGCGCAGTAGTTCTGGAGACTTCTTCAAGTGCAAACAGCATTAGCATTAGTAAAAACAGCTCTGACACGGCTGTGGGAGTGTGGTGGCACCTTGTTTCCAGAAGGAGAGATTTAATTTCATGACTTAACTTGAAGGTTATGGAAAGAATGAGGTCATGGTTAAAATGAGCCAGCATCCAAACATCAGTCTCGCCGGAGAAAATCAGATATTGTTGTTCATCCTTCCATCCACCCAAACATTGCACGCCCCACCTCCACCTTTGCATCTGATGTAATAGTGGTTATTCACATGGCCGTGAGAGATCCCTCTGAGGAAATCATAAACCGAACTTGTTTTTTTAAAACATCTTTTTATTTGTTGCTTTATTAATTTTTGTCATGACCCATCCTGAACAAATTGAAGTTGTTTTTTTTGTATTCCCTCTAAGGTGTTTTCAATATAATCACTAAGAAAGACTTTCACTGTCTTTCACTCACTGAATTCCTGAACATGTTTTCGCTGCAGGAATAGTGAGTGTTCTTGCACTGTGACTTTGAATTTGTTATTTCCTGTTTCATGGTGTGCATGATTTATCTCTCAGTCTGGTGAATTCTGTCGTCATCAGTCAGAGAAAACAGACACAGCAGATATGCTTTGGATTACATACAAATTCTTGTTTGTAGGATCGATCCTGTGTCGTCTTGGCTTAAGTTTCGTGTACTTGGTTTTCTGGACTGCAACAACTGTGTGGAATCTTTCCAAGAGGATTCATCATTAATGTTCAGTCCAAGTGCCTGACTTCCTCTGCCTCTTGAGTGCATCTCTTCTGCGGGGCGTACGGCATTTAATTGAGTCCCATCTCTAAAAATCCGCAAAACCATTCTTCTTCTTAATGGAGAGAAAATGTGCATGGCATGTCAACTAGTGGTTAACCTCGCTGAAGTTTCCCCAGTGTTAATCTTGGAGGAACATCTGAGCTTTTTAATAGGAAAAGCCAATTATAAAGCAGTTAACATCTTTGAATCCTGCCATATACTTTTTCCCTTCATAAAAAAAAGATACCTGAATACCTGCACTGTTCCCAGCAGTAACCGAGAGACCCATGACTGCACCTAATCCGCAAATTATATAACACATGGGCCATTTCCCTATGTAATTCCACAGGAAACAAAAGGACAGTTATTTAAGGGGAGCAGTTATTCTGCACAGTGCTGGCAGGGGTATGGTGGCTGGCGAAGAACAGCCTCCTTCTCTCTCAGCACCATGAAATGAAAATTTACATTCGCTTAGTGGTGCCGTGGTGCTCGCCGGTAGACAGCTGTATTTTTAATGAGAGCGGGGAGATTTAATTACCTCAGTTTTAGCGGGCAAGACTTCTGCAGTGCAATGACAAGGGATATACAGTGCAGGGAAGAAGTGGCAGATGATTTCTCCGCTCGCATCCCAGCAGTCGCCGGAGCCGAGGCGGACCCAGCGAGCTGGCGCCCGGGCTGCAATTAATCCAAATTTATTCCACTACTGTACAAGGCTGATCTGAAGGAGAGAGAGGAAATAGTCAAGGTAGTGAGTCTCCGAAACCGAGTGAGGGGAAACAAATAAATATGCTTAAAACCCCCCCCCCAAAAAAACACCCAGCTGCAATCTCCTGATACTTTGCTGACATGTACCACTCATATTCTAATGTGATTATTAATGTTGCGATTTCCCCCCCCAGGGCCTTGTTTTTATCACATCAGCAAACTTCTTCAAGGCCACATCTGACGTCTTCATGCTTGTTTTCCGCTGCAGACACCGAGTCGCTGCAGAGGTGGGATGACAACAGAGTATCTGATGTAGTTATCAGTCCCGCAACACTTGAACACAGGCCAGATAAACCCCCTCTTCTGCGCACTCATCGCTCTTTGAATTCGCATGTAGCGTCAGCGCAGGCTTAATGTGCTCTCTGCATTCCAATCAGCGAGCAGCAGTGTTGTATTCCAGCGCTCAGTCACACACACACACACACACACACACACACACACACACACACACACACACACACACACACACACACACACACACACACACCATCAAAAAAGTTCAATTGGTGAGACTGAGAGATTATCGCCGTCTTCATTTCAGCATGAGATGAATCAATTGGCAGAAGAATCAATTAAAGCGGTATCTGGTATCGCTACCCACCCACACACATTCACGCACGCAGACACACACACACACGCACACACACTGTGGCATGAAGTTTTATTTTATCATCATGGGGAATGATTGGAGACAGTGGAGTTTCTGAGAGCTGGTTTGGTGACTTAATTCTATCTGAGGGGAGATAAAGAGGGTTGTTTTGACCATCATGCCTAATTGAATATTCACAAAGATATAATTGAAATGCTGATAGCCATCAGAGCTGTTGTACGAACATGATAATGAGTCAAGGTCAAAGCAGGCACGTGCATTTTCTCTGGCTTGAAGCGCCAATAGAAGGTCTCATTCAAAATGCGAAACAATTTCACTGCAATTAAGTGCGTTTCGATTAGCAGTTGGAAAAGTGAAACAAGCTCAGTGAAGTACACAGTAAGTGAAGGACTGGTCTGCAGATGCTATTTTAACAATGTTTTCTGGTGGTGATTATTTAAATTTGAATATTTTTCTCATTAAAGCAGCAGTAACTGTTTTTATGTGTCCATGGGGGAGCAGAAGAGGTTGCGAGGGCAACAGCTACACACCATATGAAGTATAACGCTTGTTTACATCAGAGGTCAAATTGAGCACATCATTTTACACCTTTATTTATTCTAGCTCTTGTTTATCACCCAAAGAACTGCTCTTGACGTGCTAAATGCGTAACAACACTCAGAAGCTAGTTGCTAACATAGTTACTAAATAGCTGCTGTCAGTCACTCTGCAAAGTTTTATGAGCAAAGTGATAAAATTGCTTAAAGTATCTCATTATTTTGAACAAAAAAATGAATGAGTTGGATCTGTGCTGCTACCAACACCACCCAATTCCATTTATAGAAACAGTTATATATTTAATGAAGTTTACTTGTTGAATATTTACCAAAGTAACATTAATCCAAAGTTGTGTTTTTGTCCACAAAAAAACTAAAATACTTATTTTTTGTTACCTCCTACCTAATAGAGGCATCTCCTGTTTTCAGATGCCACATGCTCTGTTATTTATCATTTTAATTGGTAGGACAAGTAGCTTGTTTAAAATTACAAATATGCTTCCCTGCATCTCCCATGCATACATCTTAAAGGTTTTCAACCCTGAGCTGAACATAATGTGGGAGACAGATCACACTCCAAACTGTCCTCTTCTATGATTACTGAGTCACAACAGTATGTCACTTCCTGGGCAGAGAAATGTTGCCTGTTTTTGTAACCTTGGGCAGCAATATGATGCTGTCAGAAATACATTTGGCAGCACAATTAAAAGTATATAAGTAGTTCGGCAGGAAGTCAGACTGTTAGAATGAGCAGCCTTGTCAGTATGTGCGCCCCCTCACATGAGTACCAGTGAAAATCATGTCTAATCATATGTAATAACACTCAATATGACCCATGACTTCATCAGCAGATTGTTGTAAGGTAATAACAATACCAGAGCTGCCCAGGGACACTGCCCATATAGAGTTCTTGATACTCAATTATTTTAATCCAGCAGCTCATTATTTATTCATTTTCTGGGTCTGGTGGTTCATAATTTAAGTCCCAGAAAGTAAAAATTCAGCTGTGGAGCAATTAAGGGGATGTTCAGCAACGGAGCTCAAATTCACCTCCAGCTAATGTTTATAATATTCAAATACCGCCATGGATTCTAGTCCTCTGTATCATTATGAGTCCTCACTGCACTACAACTTTGAGTCAAACATGAGAATAGTTGGAGGCAATGTGTTCCTTGGGGTTTAGTGGAAATTAAAGTTTTAGAAATTGGTTCATGCCAATCAATGTGTGGTGAGTAAGGGGGAGGGAGAAGCAACATGAGGGAGAGATGCAGGAAGAGAAAATAATGAGGCCAAGAGTGCAGGAAGGATAAACCGCCATGATGATGGGAGTGACAGTGACTGAGTGGAAGAGGAGGGTAGACAGTCAGGGAAACCCAAACTCATTGAGTTCATCTTACGCTCGACATACCCATACTCCACTGCAGCATTGTCTCTTTACAAACTGCCAATCTCCCCGATGTGTCTCCACGCTCCATCATCCCTCGCCACTCAGTCCCACCCTCCTTCACACTCTCACCACCACCATATTTTCCTTTCTCCCCACCTTCCTCTCTCTCTTCCACCCCCCCACCGCCTCCATCTCCTTTACTGTTTGGATTTGGGCAGACTTGAACTTACCCCCCTCTGTCCCCCAGCCAGCTATGAATCACATGGAGGCCAGGGACCCAGAGGCTGCCAGGGCCTCCTGATGACTCCCAGCCCGACCATAACAAGTGGCTGACAGCTCTATTTACATAAGACCAGCAGGCAGCACAGAGAACCAGCCCAGTCTAAGTGACACACACACACACACACACACACACACACGCGCACACACACACACACAAACACACACACACACACACTGTGCAAAAGGCAGATATGTCATAATAACACTTGGTGGGGGCATGAATGAATGCCTCGCTCCGAATAAATGCAGGAGATGCACAGTCAATAGGTTTTATAGCCTCAGGGCAAAGATCCAAGCATTTGTTTTTGGAGTTTTTCCACATGAGTGCAGAGGGTGATGGGACCCAGGGGACGGGGGGCCTTTAGACCTCGATATCCGCCCCAGTCATACGTCTCTCATCACTAGATACCAAGGAGAGCAGAGTGAAGTATAGCCCTGTTGATTGATGTTTAGCTGTTATATTAGGGCTAATGTGCCTCTTTGACCTTTCATCTGGACATGAGCACTGACCTCTTTGGCTGTAATAATACATCCTTGGCTGCATTTCAAATCTAGAAAAACCTGATTTACTAGCTACAAGAATTTACTTTAAGTTAAGAGTAAGAGGGGAAATGCGATATCTGCATTTGATATCAAATTCTCACCCCTGCTTCAACTTAAAGTAGCTGTTTATTATTAGGCAGACTCCCATTCCGTGTGAGGACACCAGTTTTGCAGGTGTGTTGCTGCTTATTTACCCCGGTGGGTAGCTGAGGGGGGAGATGGAGAGCGTATACTATCTCTCCCAGACTGACAGCTGGGGAGAATGTTTATGAAATAAACATGGGCCTGATGCAATGCTCAGAAGCCTGCTCTGCAGTGGCCTTGGAAGCCTCCTGTATCAACCCCCTCCCTCCCCACTCACTCCCTCTTCTCTTTCTTTCATTCTCTATCTTTCTGCAATACATAAACACACATATGCACACTGACACTCACACATCCCCCATGCACGCTGACACTCACTCACACACATTCCCCAGAGATGTGGATACAAAGGTGCCCACGGGTCTAATGGGGTCAAACAGACTGTAAATCAATTGTAAACCCTCCTCTCCAGAGCATACTGCAGAGGACTAGTTCTGCCACTGAAGACCTCCTCTCTGCAGCATCAGTATGAAACACATGTATCAAGCTGCAATGTGACTGTGAAAGACGTACAAATGTTACAAACACAATGATGATGTATGTTGCCGAGGGTGCTCAACCCATCTTATCAGTGCTGCAGACAAGTGTGATGGATTGAGTTCATGGCTTCGAACTCACAGTAAACTCACTGTACTTGCCAGAGTCTTTTGAGACGTGCACAATCTCACCTCCTCCCTCTCTCAGCCTAAATAGCATCTGGGTGGAACTGAGCTCCTACCGTGTGCATATTAACAGGTTTCATGAAACTAGTTAATCGGGGATGTTAATGACAGTATTCATGGTCCAGTTGACACTGATTTTGTATCAAGATGGCAAGAGGCAAAGATGGAAGTGACTTTGAAGGTGGGTTCATTGTTGGGGCACAGATGGTGGCTGCTTCAGTCTCAAAGGCTGCTGGCCAGCATTTCAACAGGAACACTGATGATTAAAGTGACGCCTGCATTTAGATCAATTGGAAAATATTGGTGAGTGTTCAGAAATCGTGGTCAACAGAGCATATTTGAATGCTGTGATTCTCAGACATCAGTGCCACATGTGAGGAAGGACTGAAGAGCCTTCCTCAGGTGACTGCTAATGTCAGGGTCGGCAACAACAGTCTGCTAACAGCTAACAACAGAGTGGTATTGGACGAGAGCTGGAACACAAAAAACCCTCATTACAAAGATGTCAGAGTTCAGTGGAACAAGAACCAGAGAGCTGGCACAACATCTGATACCCCTTTTCCTCCAAAATGGTTCCAGTGTTGGTTCTGGGCTGACAACGGCACTGGTTCAGAACTGGTTCATCTTATCTGAGAACCAGTTGAGAACTAGCTGCTTTTCCAGCACTTGAGAGCTGCGTCATTATTTCATTGTTACCGGAAGTCTGTCCTAGAGTCCAGGACATCAAAATGTGG
The DNA here is from genome assembly GCA_029224185.1 of Karalla daura. NCBI lineage: Eukaryota > Metazoa > Chordata > Actinopteri > Chaetodontiformes > Leiognathidae > Karalla > Karalla daura. The sequence goes on from CM055208.1 coordinate 11,970,090, forward strand.
TATTTGTTGATGGATGCCTGTTGCCATTTAGACCACTGTCTTTTTTTGGGGGGAGGTCCCTACAGTCTTCCTTTAGCTTCTTTAGCTTCTTTGGCTTCCATTTCATCACATCTGTGGCTTCCCTCGCTTAGTGACAAATTGACAGACTTGTTGTTTTTGTTGGTTTCAAAAACCGCACCCCCAGGCTCTGCTGTAGCTGATTCATCTGGCAGCGGAAAGAGGTGGGGCCACACTGGAAACAGTTTTCTGGGGCCAGAACGAACAGTTCCAAACTAAGCACTAGCCCGAGCCCTGCACCAGGTGGAAAAGTGGCATGTGGAAAAGAAAAGGATCTCTTCATACCAGTCCTCACTTCAGAACAGTTCAGCCAGAACTCTTGACCTTTACAGTGACAGAAACCGGGGCCTGTTATACTGCAAGGGTCATTTTGGTGCCACAATTTTGGTCATCCTGTGATATCTGTCTGTCCTGATGGGAATGATCCCTTCCATCAAATAGGCAGAGAAAATCTCTCCCCACAGCCCCAAATAAGACACTTTCTTTACAAAGGATGGTGCAAGCCAAGGGGCACTGATGCTGTTTAGGTGCCATGTGCTGGGAGCCAAACACCATATTCAGACTTCTTCTGTCTTCTTTTCTGTCCTGTCTTATATGGCCAAAAGCAAGACCTGACAGGAACAATCTTGAGCATTGCCCTCAGACTCCCAAAAAGGTGATGAACCCTAGAAATGTATAGATGTATAATTCTGCTACATTACTTCGAGGTAAATATCTCAGACAAGTGTTTCCTAAAATATCTGGTTCACATGCACCCAAGGCCATACAAGACACAGTCTTTATTAAATTTTAAAAAGCAGATTCATACTGTCAGGAGCACTTGCACTCTGAGACAACACGCGTTCATAAATTATAATGTTAGACGCTTGGCATTGTGCTTGTCGGCTGACTTGAAGTGCTGTTGAAAGGCTAATGCTTGTTCTGCATGTTTTATTAGCAGACTGCAATGCAATGTGTTTCACAGAGATCAATAGTGAGCCAAAATAGAAGGTGAGCTGTATGAAATATCTGGCTGTGGGTGCAATGAAAACCATGCCTGATAACACTTGATTACATTATGCATAAGAATGTATTGACAGCAATGAAAATGCAATGTTCACCAAAACAGTCCAGAACTGACATTTCAGCAACCAATCAATAGGACAAAGTTTGTTTTAATCATGGCCTTGAGACGTTGCTCATTACAAATCAAGTAGTATTGAGTGAATAAATCACTTTAATATGCATCTAATTCCTAAAAGCAAAGCTGAACCTCTGTACGCCCCCCACCCCAGAAGAACTCAGGGCTCAACGCTTCACAAGCATCCAAACTCTGACTAATGTCCTGAGCAGCTCAGGCGGTTGCTAGGAATAACAGGCCCCGGTCACTGTGGAGTACTGGCCTCTGTGTGCCATTATTCCCACAAACGACCGGAAAGAAAAGTCACTTTCTGGAGTAACAGCTCCCTGGACAGGGAGGCTGTCGTGCAGACTGTGAAAAAGGCGCAGGTCGGTTGTTTGCCCATGCTGTGAGGAAGAAAGAGCACCAGCATCCTGCTCGAGTGCTCACTGTATGTGTGTATTTGTGAGTGATTGGTAGCGAGGGGTTTCTTTAACGATGGTTAATGATGGAAGGTGGCCCTCACTTGGCTCTGGTGTCCTGTTTCCCCACAAGCAAAAGTTCAGCTGGTTCAAAAACAAGCTCTAAACTCTATTCACATCCATTCAGATGCAGCCCTGTGGTTTGAATGCTTTACAGAGGCAGTTAACAAGACTAATGGTCCTTTTTTTGCTTTCAGTCCCCTTGGTAGAAATTCAACATGATGCCTATTTTATTATCATAGAGTGAAAATGAGCTGGAAATGTGAAATGTGTGCAGAGTTACAGATGTGACCTCAGTTTGTGTTACAGTCAATTTTCTGAGTTACAGACAGATTGTAAGGGTACGTGAGCTCACTACCTGACTCATATCCTCGAAACTCTGCTGTGAAAATTATTTCCGTAGTTTCAGCCATACTGTGTTTGCTTAGGTAATTGTGCCAGACTCTTGAAGAAAAGATTTTCGCAAATGTCTTCATGTATTCATAGCTTCAGTCACACAGCACAAAGAAGCCAAAGACACAGAAATGATCTCAGTAAGTGAACTGACTTTATGTGGGTAGGGCCCATGCATGTTTTAAAATTGCAACTAAAAATGAATGGCATCTGTAAGAAATTGGCTATTAGTAAGTGATCGGCGCACATCATGGTTTTTGTAGTGTCTGATCTCTCATTATCCATCCTAAATTTATCATTCTGGTTTCAGCTACTACCTATTACAGGTTTAAATGTTCCTTTTGTGCTCACACCCAATTTAAGGTCTCCAACCAACCTAAGAGAGGAAACCTGAGTCCAAAGAGAAAACCCATGTAGACAGGGGGACAACATGCATACTCCACACTGAATCTGCTTGACTGGAAACCCTAAAACTCCATCACATCTAAATGAATTCAACCATTCAAATAAACAGCAAAGGTAAGTTGTTCTCTTTTTACTATCACAGGGAAAAATGATGTTTTTTTTTTTTTTTTTACCTCCCCTCTGTCACTTCTCCAAGCCAATTTTAGTCAGATTGACTTTGGAGCAATGTGAAGCAACAATTATTAATGTGCTGTGCTCTTATCTTCTGATGAACTTATCAAAGGTTATCAAGTATTTCAACCAACCTCTATATCTGTACTTCCCTTCCTTCATGTGCATATTTGTCTGTTACAATCTGATGGGGAAATGAATAGTAGCTCTGTTCCCTGACAAGGCAGTATCCAGAGATGCTATCACAACTTGACTTCTGGACCATTAGTTACCTGGAAAATGTTTCCCCTCTCACCGTGTTCACCTCTACATGACTGACATGGTGTGAGGACACTTATCTAATGTTCCCATTCCCTTACTGGAGGGCCATTCTTGATGTTATCTCAACACGTGTGACTCATTCATTCATTGTACCTTCGCCGTGGCCAATTGGTTTGTCATTTTCGTTCTGCCATTTCGTTATCTTTGACTGGAAGCTGCAGAGTGTTCAGTGCCTTCAGTGTTGAGCTGGAGCCCCAGTCGCCAGATGTCACAGCACATGCTGAAAGACTCAAAACTTGCATGGACAGGATCCTGTAGGCCACAAGTTACCAGAGTGCACTTTCTACTGTACTCTACCACCGTAATGATCTGCTGCAGTAGTTCACTTTGCAGGGTGTTGCATCATGATTAGTGATAGCATGAATCATGACAGGCAGCCAGAGGGGCACTTAGCTCCTGCATTCTCAGCTTCATGTCAGTTTTCCTTATCGCGATAAGGCTCAAGTCTAGAGCTTGCGTTAAAGGTCAGACTTATTTCACATCTGATTTTGTCACGTATCATGCCACATATCCATCTCTATCTTTTGTCAGCTTGCCTCTTAAAAGCAGAGTGCAGACTTTGACTTCCATGGGAGTTAACTGTGCTGTCAGTGCTTGTGGCAAATATGGAGAACTCCATTGGGGAGTATGCCTATTTTTAAGACTTGCAGAAATGTGGGCAGCTTGCAGATAGTGGACAAAATGGAAAAAGGGTGAAATCTGGTTTCATCTATGGACAGAGCAAAAGGGGGAGGATAAGTGCAACGGTCAACAACGGTCAAGTGTTAAAAATGGAAATTTAAACATCTAGGGTACAATTACAAGTGGGTAAATTCTGCTCTGCTGATTAAGATTATGTATGTACTGGGATTTAAAGCTCTACAGCAGCTCATAAGTTGACCTTGAACTGAAAGTGTTTTGTCAATACAGTCATGACTCCTGCTCGAAACAACTGCAAGTGTTAACAAATACAGCAGACTAAAAGATATTCATAAATAGAAAACTATTTCCAATATACTGTGACACCTCTGGGGTATGCCTGCACAATACAATACCACATGCATAATCACTCACATGTAGAGCCTGGGATTTGACCGAGGCCTGGTCCAATTAAAAGAGCGTGTGTGTTTTAATGTGCAGGCTGAAACGAGGCTCGGGGGCCTCTAATGCTGCAGGACATGGGGATGTGGGGGCGTCTCACCCTGCATGGCCCAACTCCAATTACGCCGCTTCTAAACTTTTTACTGTAAAATTTCCATATCCCTCCCACAGGCCCAATGAAAAGTGCAAAGCAATATTTCTGGCAGGAATAAAAGAACCAACACAAGGGAATCTCCCTTTAAGAAAACCTGAGGGGGCAAAGCAGTAAATTTCAGCTACTTTTACAGCAGCGTTTTTGAGATCTGAGGAAATTGAATACAGCACTGATATGGCCTGGATGCTTATTAAGCCCAGCCTTTTGTAATAGGAGAGAGGCTTGTTCTACAGCAGGTAGACTTGCCAAGAAAGGGTGATTTCACCGAAGGGGCAACACCAGACGGAGAAGTGGAGAGACAGGATTACTTAGTACCTGAAACATGATGTGGACAGGAGAATGGCCACAGTCCAAGTCTTGTCAACCTTGCTTTTTTCGCCCTCGCTGTAAATGTTTAGGAATCCTTTAATTTGACAGTTCTTTGTGTAATCCACGGTCGGTTTCTGCTCAAAGCTAACAATGATGTTTGCTGTCATGAAGTGGAAAAGCTTACCTTTGACTACATTAACGGGACATGCTCAAGTAAACAGAACCTGCTTGTTCTTCACAGCTGTTAAACTTTTACTGTTCAATAAAGAGTAATTGGGGTGAGGCAAAGCTGGTGTTGCTTACCTTGTCAGAGTGGCATGACTAATGCAAAAAAAGAGAAAGAGTAGAAGAAACACCTGTCTGTGTATTTATCCCTCCTGCCAAAGTAAACACTTGCTGCTGATGACTTCAATTTTAGCAGCTCTTAAAGAGATTCAGCTCTGACACTGATGTAATCCCTGGACTGACACTGTTGTGGAAATACATTTTCATATATTTTCACAACAGCAACTGCTCATTGGCCAGACAACAGAAACAGCAGTGACAGTACTGTTACATCTCAGAAATATCCAAGGGAAAGCTGACCTCCTTGCCTAAACTTTATTCAGGCCGTATTAGTTTTCATGAAAACCTTAAATGCTGCTTTTTAAAATTTGTGAAAGGGACTCCTTGTAGTGTTGTCTACTTACTAGCAACATAGCCGCCATGTATAACTTTAATGTCATTGAAACTGTAGATATCACTGTGTTTGTATTGAAATAATTATCAAAATATATCAAAATATATAAATTTGTGTTTCAAAGTTGATATTATTTGGGTGATTGCAATGAGGAGTAAGTATCTGGACACTGTAGCTTAACCAATGCTGTTTACTCCATTTTTAGTTACCCTGAGGTTGAATTTGATAAGTTTGCCAATGCTTCTGCTTTTAGGTTTGGTTCGTGGATTACAGACCTTTTAAACCCATTTTAATTTAGCAATGCGTCAAATCCCCATGAATAGCTGATGCAGCTGTGGCCCCCGTCACAAACATCATTTATGGGGAAAAAAACCTTTTTCCGTTTCTATGCAGGAAAGGTTGGACGTGAAACTGTAAATACTGTAAGTAACTCTTTCATGAAGCATTGGTTTTCCATTTTTAAAAAGAACATTTTTTCTTCTTTTTCCTCTCTCTCTTTTTTTCTAGCATACCCAGGCCCAGCTTGGTGTGTGTGGGTGTGAAGTAGGTGACGTGATGACAATGAGCTCAGGAGACGGGGCTGAAAGTGTGGTAGATTATGGTTGGCAGTGCTCACCTCTGGCCTGCAGGCCCAGTGGGAGGCAGCTGGGAGCTCGGCTCAGGTGGAATGAGGTCATAGCAGTCATGTGAGACGGGGGTAGGTGTGGACGCAGACACAGAGCCGCTCCATAGGTTATTGTCCCATGGCTGCTCCTGGTGGGGACGTGCGTGTGAGTGGGTGTGTGTGACCTCGACCCATGTGTGTCAAGATTAGGTGAAATGTGGAAAACTGTCATGAGAATGTGTCTTTGCAAACCAAGTTGTAGAATTTAGCAAAAATGTCATTCAGTTTATCAGAGAAATGTCTTAACTACATAGTAACAAATATATTTTGGTTTAGGGTGAATAATGTGTCGGCTGGAGCTATTACTGGGGTTATTATATTAAATTAGTTGAAATCAAATTAGATTATTAGATTTTGTATTTAACTTTCCATAAAACTTTTTGCAGTGTGGCAAAGCAATTAATCACTCATGATTCCGTTTAAAATTAGGTTTCTAAAAAAATTTGTCAAACAAATGAATCCAATGAATAAAAAGGGTTTGGAGCTGGTTAATTTGCTTCAGGAATAGCAGGCAGAGCAGAGAATAGATGAAGTGAGTTGTCGAGATGAGCCATTCTTCTTTGTCAGCTTTTATACTGCAGCAAATATGTAACTATGCTTCTACTTTACAAACTATATGTGAGATTAAAGTAACAGTCTGGTTATACCGTATCCTTATATTTGTCTTGGGAATCTGTCGAGGGAAGTGAGCTGTGCACATCCTCCCGAAGGCTCCGTAATGCATCCTACAGACCTGAACATAAACTGTCCAGCACACGTTCCACAGCCCTAAAGGAAATGTACAGCCTGAGATAAGACTCTGTACAAACATTTCAGTTTTTCTTTGCTCATTCCAAGGTTTATTTTCAGGACTTTGTATAAAGGGTCAGAGAGTCAACCCGTGTCAGAGGATGTTGTGTCTCTGGCTCCTTCCCAGGCTTGTTTCTGCTTACATAAAATGTCACAACAGGCAGGATATGATGACAAAGTGATGGGATGCAACCAGAAGTCCCACTTCGCAGTCCCACACTGGGAATTACAGCATTCATATTCTGCCTTTTCATCTACATTTAGGGACCTTTTCTATGCATACGTTAATTCTTCTGGTCTGAAAACAGAGCCTCTCTTTGCTTTACAAAAGACCTGAAATGGTTGTTTCCTCACCTGATATCTCCTTACAGGAAGAGATCAGGTATTTCCCCTCTAAAGCCCTTGGTGGAAACATGAGAAGGCTTTCTGCTGATCTCTCTCTTCATATTCTGTTGCAAACTCAATGGAAACAGTTAAGTGAGAGTGAAAAAAGTAAAGCTGATCCACCTGAGTGATTGATGTTAGTTTCCAGGCAAGGTTCCCATAAGCATTTCAGTCGCAGTAGCCACATTTTTTTCAGTGATTGTGAGATTCTTTGAAAAAAAAAAAGATGAGTAGTAGGGAAATCCAGCTGAACTCTTGATTAGCCTTTATGTAAATCGAAAGAAGCACCTGGATCGGGCGACAGTATCGTCAGCTGGGAAGTGTACAGGAAGAAGAGAGAGAGAAAAAAAAATGAAACTGTATCTGAGACACACCTGCTCTTAGCAGGTCAGCTGGCCGGTGAAAATCAAGCTTCTTTTCATTGGCAGCATTTAGGAAATCACACCGTACCTTGTGCAAACCTCACAATAAAAGGCATTGAGAACAGAAGGCCGGATTTGCTCTTTTGACCCCGCTGTGTTTTCACCCCTTTAAGTTTGCAACCCGCCGAGCTTCGTGACAGTTTTCATCAAAGGAGCGGTGACCTGCTTTAGAGACTCGCCCTTCCGTGGGAAGACTCACGGCGAAACACGACTGCAACGTGATCTGCTTTGTGTCCATTGATGAAATTGTCATGACACACCATTTGTACACATGGAGCACAGGGTTTCGATGTAGGGGTGTTTATCTTGTCAGTACAGATAAACTCAGACTTTCGAGTTCAGAAGTCTGTCTTCAGGTGAGTTGTTTTTTATTGGCCAAGTGATGGTTTTGAGCAAAAACTTTACAGTTTTTTACTTTATGATAAAAAGTGTATAATTTCGTGCACACACTAACTAATGTTAGCATGCTGCAACCATTCATTCAGCCATTATCTGACCTAAGTCTCAAGTCGACCTATACATGCATGTTTGGTAGTCGAACCCAGGCAACAGTGGTAGCCACTCACTCACTGTTAATGATAAGCACTTTTAACTAAAAAATTTGCTTATCAGCCCAGTGAATGAACACTGTTGTTGTTAGCATGTGTCGAATACCTTTTAGCACTAGATGTGGCAACATGGCCCACTCCTGATCTGGTTTGTGAGCATCTTGACTTTATTATTCATGATATTAGTCAGAATGCTTACAGAAAGAATGTGTTCTGAAAAGTTTTTTAACAAATGGAGCCTTTGTTATGACGATTGTTCAAAAGCCTCCTAGAGTGTAGCTCATGACTAGTCATTGTAGGTATTGTGTTGAATAGAAATAAAATTAGATGAAAAATAATCTCTCCAAACATCTGCTGTCATTTTTCTGTGAGAAAGCCTCAGTGCAATAATACAGTACATCATTAAGTTCAGTGTAAAACTGATGAAGACTCCAATAAACCGATCGAGGCCAAACATATAGTGCAGCATGGGAACACGGTGTGGAACAGGTCCAGACCAGTATGTGTCTCATCATCCAGCAGAGCCACAAGCCACACATAGATGATAATGAGTCTCTGTCAGTGGCATCCAGCAGTATTGAACCAGATCCTGTGTGTCGGGGGAACAGCCGAGACAGAGGCACATCCCCTATACCTCTAAGCCCTGTCACCAACTTGTATTCAGCTTTGGCTGATTAAAACTGATGGGGTGACATGATTGTGACCTGTATGGATTTCCTGACGCTCCCAGGCACACTGCCCGACTACATGTGTCTTCTCTCTTTGACAAACCCACCTGGGAGCCCTCCGAACCGTGCTGCAGAATGCATAATTTAAGAGGCAGCAGGCAATCAATACCAAAAACAGTAACGACATGGGAGGGAGAGAGAGGCAGAGAGGGAGAGAGAAAAAGTGGAAGAGAAAGAAGGTATCTAAACTCCCCAGCTATGTCCATCAGCAGCAGTCATAAGTATTAACTTCTAATCCTGGTGTGAATTTCCTGCCTTGACATGAGACTTCAGCAAAGCTAAATAATCCCTTTCAGGAGTTAAATCCATGCAGCACAGCATCAATCTATGGACCTTAACATGATATGCTATCATCCTGTCCTTGCTGTGCTTGACGCCTGATTCGTGGAGCATTGACAATATAATTGTGAACAAATTGCTCTCATCTCAGTACTTTGCAAACGTTAACCTCCCTGACATTTGTTGTTTTATGGCACAGCATTAAATGCAATGTTTAATCACCCCAAAGATTACTGTGACTTTTAATCCGCCCCTCACAACCAAAAGGTTTCCAGTTCGAATCCTGGTTGGGCCGAGGTTCTTCTTGTATGAAGTTTAAATACTCTGCATGGCTTTTCAGTGAGTATTTTAGGTCATTTGGAGACTCCTGATTGCTCCCATTTGTGACTGCTAGAGTGTGTCTGCCCTGACACACACAACACTTCTGACTACTAATAAGTGGGTAATATTGAGTTTATAAACGGACCATAAGGCTTTCTCGAAAATGCTGTTGAAAAGAATTTTTCCTGCGTGGCATTAGACTTTGTTAAACTTTAGTGATTGACGCCTCCTACTCCCGAACAAATTCCTCTCCATTCCACCACTTCCTCACTGTCGCTCTCACTCAAGGCTACACAGCATAATGTGGTTTTCTTAAGATTAAGCGACAATTCTCACATACCCCCCAAAACAAACTTCCATAATTGAAAGCCAAACCACTCAAGGACAATTGTAAGAAAGGAGACCAGCGTCCATGGGCAGCGCAATGAGACATAATCACTTGTGTTATTACTTCTGGCAGACAGACCTCGCAGAGTATGAAACACTTTGCACGTACGCCTTAACCCCACATGGAGCAGTCCAAGCGCCTTGAAACAATGAAGGTTTTATGAGTCAGACTTGAATTCATTATTGCGCGCTGTACTGATTGTGTGATAGCTGGAACTGCTGTCTCAGGTGGATTTGAGATATTTTGTGAACGGCCATTAAATGTTTCCAGCTTTTAAAATTACGCCACTGGTGAGCTGCCCTACCTGGCACCAAGTGTTTTTGTAGTATAGGGTTGAGCTGCCTTTTTTTAGAGTTCAAGATGATTGTTGTGTTTTTCCTGTCATTAAAGTTCTACAGCTAAAAACCACTCGATAACATTTAGAAATACATCCATAGTGAACAATGCACTGTGCTCAGTTGGTTCCTCCCTGCCAGTGCTCTGGTCAGGCTGAGGTCCCATGAACTATTTTACTGAAAGCCTCAAAGGCCTGCAGTGTGTCAGTGTGAGATGAGCCCTGACAGCTTGGAGCTGGGCAGGGATTGTTCCACTACCGCATGCTACAACAGAGAAGTGTGTCATACTACTGTGTGCCCAGCTCCTTTCACAATATATGTCAGAACAACACTGCAGAGCAATGAAACATAACTCAGTCTAAGAACATTTTTTAAATTCGGGCAGTGAATAACAGTCAGCAATACTATGAGCTCCAGCTGTCTGGTCAGTATCTGAGCTTAGTCAGCATGCACACAGAAGTGTGTATGAAGTGGTTCAAAATAGAAAATTGTTGTGGGCTGGCTGTTTGTTTAACCACAATGCAGACATCAAATAGATCTACACATGTGAGTGGAGATGTAACCTAAAACTCACCATCATATTATCATTAATCAGACGTGGGGTATGCCAAGCTTATTTTTCAGTATGTAGACTTGTGAGCACTTCATAAAATATAATGAAAATGAATAAATAAATAAATAAATAAATAGCCACATCAAAATTGAGCAACATATCTGGCAACATGTGCATGGCCTGACTCAAAAGAGGCAACCAAACATTGGGAATGAGGACCCTTTGAGTGACATGTGTATAATAGGGGTTCGGATGGACACAGACATGAAAATATGGATTATTTTCAGATTTTTTTTGATGGAGTAAACATGTTTTCTTGGGAACAGTTAGATGATTCTGAAAAGCTGGTATCATGTTGCATAAAAGCAGAACAACACCAATGGCTGTGGTATTTGTACTTTGCCATGTCTCTGTGTTGTAAATGTTGTAGGTACAGAGTTAAATGTTTGGCATTAATCCAGTTTTGGTCTCGAGCATGTAAAGGGGAATATAAAATACACAAGCAACAAATGTAAACACTGCATTAAAATGATTGTGTTATGTAGAATATTTAGAGTCTTGCTGTCTAGTTATTGCTGTGATATTCGCCTGAATCTGCAGCTCTCCTCAGCTTCATGGAGCTTCACAGTGAGTGTCACTTCCTTGTTAAGCTGTCCAGTTTACAGCGTAACCACTTTGCTACTCCTAGTGAAAGGAGCTGTGGATGGACAGAACATATGCCTGTGGTACACAAACAAACTGAAATTCCTGGAGTGAGAAACAAAATGATCTGACTCATTACTATTGAATAGTTAGTGATACATTTTAGTTCTTCTAACTTCTAACTTCTAGCTTCTTCTAACTTCTGCAACTATATGGCAGGAAGTAAAACTCCTATCCAGGAGAAACAGCTGTATTTTTGAGACCTTTATGTAATGATAGGACTTGATTTTAACAGCTGTTACAATAAATTATGCAAATTTCACTGCACCAAAAACAGTTTTAAAGCAGCTAAAAACAGTCAAACAGCGGGCTAATCCATCTGTTAATCTTTTCTTTATTGGGGTCCAATTAATTTCCACTTCATTTCATGGCTCATTATTGTACTCTGTGTGTTCATCAGTTTGCATCTCACCTCCAATGACCTGAGCGGGAAGGCAGAAACAGCTTCAGTGTTGCTGGACTTTGGCCAAAACACACTAAATGGACCTTCATTAAGGAACAGCGTAACCACCGCTAGACATCTAATCTTTTTTTTCTGCAGTTGGCTCTTTTTGAGTGGGTTGAATGGCGTAAAAACTGTGTATGAACATGTAATACGAGCAATATACAGCATACCAGTGCAGGATTTTGGGAAGGCTGGTCCCTTCTTTTTCTGCTCCACGCAAATGCATGGTACTTTGGGATAATTGGAACTATACAGAGACACAGTGAAGATAAAGGGCTTATAAGAGTGAATAGGTTGAATCAAAAAGACTGCCTGTCTCTGACTCTGTCTTGATTGACACTCTAAATACAGTCATGGCGGGGGAGCTGGAGCTCCAGCTTAGGGAAAGCTTCTGCCTGGGGTTTTCCTGCTCCGTTGTTTTTAATTAGTCACACTGAAAACTGTAACTGGAGCTGAGGCTTAAACAAATTTAATTGCTACATAATAGCTAGTTTAATACAATTGTGGAGCAATTAGGATGGATATTTGTTGCCGGCTGGCATAGTAATGCTTGCAGTGTCTTACTCTCTCTCGCTCCCCTCCATGCAGTATTGAAGTGTTTTCTGCCAGGGGATTTCTCCTTGGGCAGTGGGCACAGATGTGCTCCTGAGTACAGCATATGGGGCTTGGGCCCCATCAAAAACATTGCTCCAGAGTAGTATTTACTCAGTGATGTTCTAATTCTGCAGAAATATCCCAATTAGAATTAATTACTGTTTCTCCAGGCGGAAGTGTGAGTTCGGCATATGCCCGAGAACAGCAGAGTGCATCGTATGTAATTTGTTATGGACAGTTGTGGTGAAAGTTCTTGCGCTGAAGTGAGGGATTCATTTTCCTGGCATGTCTATTGGCAGTTTTTGATTGCATACTGTCCCAATGTATAGGCAGACTGCAGCACCATCAGCTGTGAGATTGTCATAGCTGTCAGACTTCTCATTACTCCATGTCAAGTCAAAGGTGTATTCGGTTTAATGTCATGAGGCTGCACTGTACGGGAAATGGCGGTACAACCCATTATTTATTAAAGGGACAGTGACAGACAGTGTAGCTCAGGAAGTGTGAAAAGTAAAAAAACATAACATTTCTCCTCCTTAATAAGGCTGTCGTGTCAAACATTTATGGGACAGCACGTTTATTGACATCATGATCAGGTGTCACCGGATATGCTTTGGGTACCAAAGACGAAACAGAGGCATTGTGTTTGGAGGAAGTGCTTAACACTGAAAAGAGCAACGGGTTAGGTTTCACAGTGTTTTGAGTGTGGGTTTGTGTTAATGTTTGTGTGTGTGTGAAAGTTAGAGCTCCGGTCTATTGTCAGAAAGACTTTTCACTCCCATACCAGATTTCTGGATAAAATAGGAACCTTGTCATTCATTGGCTATAGGAAACTTTTGTTTACTGGACTACCACTAAAAATAACACTGCTGAAGTGCCATATAAAAATACATATACATACATTTGCAGTAAGTACATTCTTTACAGTAAGTACAAGCTTTCTTGTCAAACTAGATGTTTCCTGTTGGCAGTAAGAGGCTTTTGCAATTCTAATTGGTCATGCAAATAGGTGCATGCTTCAGTCCATCATTAGCAAAAATGTTGCTGCAATTTAGAAAATGAGGCAAACAGAAGAATAATGCATGTCCCTGTTGGTGCTTCAATTATTGATACAAACTCTAATTACACAATTATCAGGCAAATGGAGCTGGGTATTTGAGGGGCACACAGTGGAGCGCTCTGAAAGCCATAATTGGGATCTGATGGTCAGGGGCCGCTCATTAATTGACCCCTGCTGATCTGCGCTGAACAGAACCGTCAACAGAGGGCTGTTAACTATGCAACATTCACATGTGTGAAAGCACTGTAAATGAAAATGGCAGCAGCCACTCTGCTGGAGCTGTTGTCAGCTGTGGCCGCGCCGGGATGATGGGGACTGGGCCCGCAACACACTCTTACAAACCCCCTGCTCGGCCGCAACATCAGCAAACAATGGGAGAAGACGGCTTACGCCCAGCGAGGCTCTTTGAGACTAAAGAAGCAAACAGAGACTGGTGTGTGTGTGCCAGGAGTGAGACGCTGTACCCACTGGGCTGCGGGGACTTTGGCCAGACAAACAGTGCCAAGAGGTGGCGTCCATTTACTGGTAAGCAGCCGGCAGAGGTAGGCGTACTTTAATGAGTTGTCACGGTGTGGATGGCGACGAATAGACTCAGTGTACTGGACACTTTATTATATTAGCGGCAACAGCTAAACCTCAGCCCGACTCGCCGCATGCGGGCGTGGAGGGACAGAGAAAACGGATGAGTTCCCAGTTCGCCAAGCTTGATGCCCCTCTCAGGGACTGGCCCAGTGACCAGGCAGCTGTCCAGTAAGCTGTCCCGCCGCCCCATCAAGCAGACAAATGAACAAAGTGTTTGTGAAAAGACGTCAGCGGGGGACAGTCTGCACCTGGGGCAGAGTAAACTTTTTTCATGTTTTTCAACAACTCACCCTCTTTCTTTCTGGTCCCGTCTTTTTTATATGTCTCACCAGGGGGTATAACACACTTTGAAAAAGAAAACATTTCCTACCAGCTCGCCCTAAGACAAGCCTTTGTATTTCTCTCAGCACCTCCTGTTGTCAGATCACTGTTTAATAGTGCACTGATAATGTTCCTTCTTGGTTGCTACGTCCACAGCTATTCCTGCATGAGGCTTTAAAATGTGAAGTTGGGAGGAGTTTGTTGATAGGAAACATAACTCATACAGTATAATTCAGCTTGAATTTCCAGGTGGTAGCCATAATGGATACAGGCGGAAACATACATTTGTACATGCTGTGATTGACCGGCAGACATGATAGAGTAGTGGTCACAGTGTGAAGGCCCCCCATGATTACAAGTCAACATAATTCTAGAAAATGGAGGATATTTAGTTGATGTACAATGACACAGCTTCATCAAAACACTGAGTCCACAGGTTTACGTTGGATTAACTGCTTGACCCCCTCAACCTCACTGTCTGAACCAGTAACTTTCCCAATGTGTGAGTCTGTACTATTTTCTCTGTTGCATCACGGTTGCATCATTACTTAGCCAGCGACTGCACATCCCTACTCACCTTGAAGTGCCTGGAAAGTAACTTTAAATTGGAAGATATATTTAAATTTTCAGAAAATAACAGATTTTTTTTTCTCAGAACATCCCTGCTCAAGGATGTCCTGAGAGTAATCATGTAAGCTCAGGGCCATACTCTACATTTCCATTGTAAGCAAACTGGATATTTTGGGAAGAGCTTCTTGCCGAGAGTGAAATGAGAAGACTGATAGCACTGCCATATCAGTATGGCAAATATAAGCCCACAGCAAGCAGCTGGTTATCTTAGCTTAGCACAAAGCCTGGAAATGGAAACAGGAAACATCTAACCTGACTGAAGCTAACAAAATAAAACACCTGTAACATCAGCACCTTTGAGGCACACTAATAAAAGTGAAGCGTTTTATGTCTCATCCATAAAAATACAAACATGCATAATTAACTTTGCTGCTTCCATCTGTTTTTCACAATATTCTGCTGACTTAAGTTTGCAACTTAGCTAAAAAATAGTCATCCTTGAAAACTAAGTATGGAAACTTGTTGGCGATTGTAACAACACTCATTTTGCCTGAGCTACTGTTAATTGCCATCGGTAATTCTTCTACACTCTATGGTTCACATTCGTTCAAGCTACGCTAATGGATTCACTCTAAAAATACTGTGTGTATATTTATCACAAGGTTTTTTTGTGGAACAGTTTTTGCTCTGACACAACTGTAAAAGTGAAAGGGTGCAACACTGAAATGGAGCATTTGCTTCCTCTGTTTTGAACCTTCTGGCATCCTCTCAAAGGTCAGCTCTGTCACACGCTGCTATTGATAAATTGCATACGTTTGCATGTCAAAGTTCACCAAACTTGAACACTGGAACTGCCTCCAAGATGCTTCAAGTGCTGTGTGAGCAGGGCTGCACTGGTAGGCATTTGGACAAAGACAAGTGATATCAATCTTCTCAGCAAGACATGAAAAACACCTATTGCTTAAATGTGTCTTGAGCCTCTTTTACTGCTTTTAGATGAACCCTGACAGTGTGTATCTTTGCTTGCTCCACTCTGAATCCACCGGGTGAACATGCTGTGAGGCCTTGGGTGTGAATCTTGTGAAACACCTTCCTGCAACCAAAGACCAGGCTCTTTAAATATGTATGCTAATTCGGGGCTCTTTTCTGGGGTCAGCGTGTGGATCCTTTTCACGGTCGTTAATGTAGGTGTAACTGGACTCAAGTGTGTAACGATCTGGTTACCCTGACATTTCTAGAGAGCCCGGTTGCAGCAGCCACGTGGAGAGTGAACGCAGGAATGCTAGCCTAGAATTCAAATATAGATCTCAAGTGAGAGTCCTCTCTGCCTCAGCCAAGGAAAAGCCTTAGTGTGTCGTAGTAGGGTAGAGTAGAGTACACTGGAATGAACCACCAAATTTAGAAAAAAACAAAACAAAAACAAAACAAAACACTCTCTCGAAAAGTAAATATTTTTTTCCTTTGCTTTTTGCCCATGAACTTCATCTGCCACCTCACTGCTGGATGACTGAACAGGGCCGTGTAACCCTTACTAGTCGGCACTCAGCCCCTAACATCACAGTGGAAGTGTGAATAAGAGAGTCATTCTTCATTGTCCTAGACTAGTCTTAGTGGGAGTTCACACACTGTGTCTGGAGTCTGGAAAATTGCGCTGTGATTCAACGCTCCAGACAAGGGAATAGCTGTCAACCCCTGGAATGTTCCTGTGAAAATAAACAATGCTCGGGCCGTGCTCCGTGTTTCCCTGCGTTTCCCCTCTTAACTCTTCATTTTAACCCTCTCTGCTGGAGACTTTAGGCACGTAGCACTTGTGGCAGAATTGAGAAGGGAAGTAAATCAGAGTAATGTCTCCTCAAGGTTGGAGGCACTCAATTCTGGCCCCGAGAGTGCCATCTTTCAACTCCTCAGCAAAAACATGTGTTCAAGGTACTGTTACAGCGGCCCGTCCAAGTCAGCCGCAGATCGTATTAATCACATGTCTTTCATCGTGGCACTAAAAAAAAAGAGATTTTCTGTGTTCAGCGCTTTGTGGTTTTAGCAGTGTACACAGCTTTGCGGGTTACAATTTATTTGTCAACTCAGTTCTGAACGTGCATCTATTACACGGTTGCCTGAGCCAAAAATAGCTTTTTATCAAGTTGTTTACTGCAACTAGGTTGCACACAATCATACGGTCCTCTTATGAAAATGATCAGTTGGTCGGTTTTACCAGTATGCTCACAGTCCTTACTTATGCAACACACACACAAACACAGGCGCTTATTAATACAATAGAAATAGTCTGTACATGTACAATTTGCATTGTACAGTGCAATGTCCCTGTGTGTACTTTACCATAGTAAGGAGGTGTTCATCAGCGTCATTCTGTTCCATAAATATGGTTTACATATGTTAAGTCCTCCATAAACATGACATATGTCGCAAGAGATTTGGTGCGCCTGTAATCCTGGAGTGACATAATCAGAAAAGGCTCAAAAAAAACGTTGCGCACCCTTGGGAATCTGCATAAAATGACTACATGAGGTTCGGTTATGTGCAACATATTCGTTTGAACTGAAAATATTTAACTTAACATTATATTGTTATGTTTTAATCAGTCTGACTAGTTTGGAGTATTGCAAGCATGCTAAACACTAGAGCTATGTTTCAACTGATACTAGAATCATGTGCTCCACATGTAACGTGAGACATCGGCAGGAAGGGAAAAAAACACAATTTATGGGCAGAATGGCGTTTGATATTCTGTATCATGCTGCACAACTGATCCACAATGTTTTTTATGGCTTGAAAGGATTCTTTTGCATGTTGCCAAATCCAGATAACTGTTACAGTAGTATGGTGGGGTAAGTTGAATCCAGAGAGATGGTAAGAGGTCCTTGGCCTGCGCTGGCACCGGCAGCACAGATTGAGCGTTCTCTGGTTTCGTTGCCTTAGCCCACATACAGAAGCAGTGGGGCCATCAACTTATTAGGAGGCGGCTGTCATCGGGGGAATTTGCAGAGTGAGTTTGTTATTGGATCCTGGGTGTGGATGGAAAAGCAGTCAGGTTGTCTTTCTAGACTTGTGGTTTTACTGGCTCTAATATGACCATGATTCAACTGCCTACCAACCACTGAGTATTACTATGTTTTGGCTTCTTTGCCTCTGTTGTCCTACTGCTGAGGGCACATCGACTGTTGGTCAGGGACTCCAGTGGCGCTGTAATAAGACACCCAGCAGTGAAGTCAGAAATATAGCTTACCTAAAAACTTTACTCCCTGCGTATTTTGAGGCTGTTGTCATAAAGGCTGCAAACCATGGCCACACAGATCTTTCTGAAATAATATCAGGCTCCAGACAGATGTTTTGATAATCATCATAGCCCAATTATATTAATTCTGTCGATTAAATAGGCCAGGGAAAGATATCAATATTGTGAGGGAAAAGTCTGTTAGGGTAGCAATAAGACCACCTCATATTTGTATAGTATCAAACCATTGTCATTCAGAGAAATATACTAGACAGCAAATTTCATTGCAGCTGACAGTTAATGTCATTTAAGAACACAATATCATGACACAAGTGCTCTTCTACTATTATATTATGTTGCTTTTGTAAAAGCTTGAGACTGAGTTCCGGGTGCTCTGGTTTCCTCCCACAATCCAACAACATGCATGTCATCTGGAGACTCTAAATTGCCCCTAGGTGTGAGTATGAGAGTGAATGGTGTGTGTGGCCCATGATGGACATGAGACCTGTTCAGTGTGTATTCAATGCCGTAGCTGTATGTGCACTGGAGGTAGACACCAGCAGACCCCAGGATATTTGATAAATGGGTGTATTGCTCCTGTCTCTTCCCATCTTTAACAGCTATGAGCTGTGAGTTATGAGTGTTACCACAAATAACCCATTAAATAAATAATAATTAAACATAACCATAGCTTGTGGGGTTCTGTCAACGGTTTTCAGATTGCTCGATTGAAGTAGTAAAAAAGATTTTTTTTCTCCTTGCAATACAACAAATGACCACTGGGGAAACACATAAGCGGTGTCCAGGTTCAAAGGTGCTGTGCTGGGCCGTCATTTCAGTTGAATGCTGCGGTGATGGTGGGGGAGTGAAGGGCCACAGAGAGCACTATCTGCAGCACGTACGCTGCTCTGCAGTTGATATCTCAGCTCCGCAGTTCAAATACACAAGGCCCAAACCAAATATTGCTCTTTGAGATCCACCAGGCACTTGATTATTTTGCTTTTAAATGAAGTTTTCATTATTTGGAGCGAATCCGTCCACTTGGTCTCAAGCTTGTGTTCCTCCCGACAGCATATGAATGTCACCAGACCTCACATACAGATGATGATAGTGAAGTAACAACAAGCAACCTCTTTATTTTTCAATACACGACCTCTTGATTAACAACAGTATGTGTCTACAGTTTATCTTGGTCAGGATGCAGTTTTCCTTAATATTTAGACTTGAGAAGACTGCAGATGACATTTATTTGGCTGCACAAGCCAAAACCATGCAGATGGGAAAGTTTTCTCAAGTCACAGGCGTTAGAGGCCTGTCTGTCCCATGTGACCTTGGACATAATTACATGCAATTAAACATCTCTGCATTACCTCTCACATAAATTATATTTTAGAAAGGTTCAAGCAGAAGAAGATTGAAATTCACACCCACCAAGCAGCAATATCCAGAAACTATTTCTCCATCATTAAAACTGCTTCTTGATTTGTCAGTCTGCAAGCCATCATTAACTTTGTGTCATTTTATTTCTGACATTTTATTTCTCTGATTTTGTTTTTTTGATTAACACATCTGAAGAAAGAATTCAAGGTCAAGTTGACTTTCCCTGTCACCTCCTTAACGTGGCGTGAAACCAGGAATACATTCTGTTTAATGGAGTGACACAAGGCATCGCTGTAGGCCGGACCAGACGGGTTTGATCGTGACCATCGAGCCAGAAGGTTGGTGCTGAGCAGCAGAAGGCTCCCCAGGAGCCCTCCTCTATTTCAATGCGTGGTCTGACAGCCAGCATTTTGCTGACGGGGACCTAATAAGGCCTGGCATGGAGTGACCCCGGTCCATGCCTGCTGACAGCCTCCAACGCCACTACCTCTCCCCCCGCCTCTCAACCTCACCACCCTGCCTGGGCCATCAGGCGGCCCCCTTCATCACAGAGGCCCGTACGTCTCTCCGCATCGGGCCAAACTCTGACTCTTATCATTGAAGGCCACTGCTTGTGTCAGATGGGCTTAATGACTCCATCTATCCAATCAAATACAAGGGACGGCAGAGGAATGCTTGGAATGGGATTGGGCTTTGGCAGCAGGGAGTGGAGCGTGTGTGTCTGTGGGGGACGGGGAGGAGGGTACCTTGTTTTTTTTTTTTTTTTAAATTCCAAAGAAAGTAATTATTTCCTTCCGAGAGAAAGTAGCAGTTAGTCAGTCAAATGCAACAAATAAGTTGGCTGCTCAAGCTTCAGGAAAATATGGTTTAGGAATAATAATACTCAGTTATTGTTTAGCATCACACAAAGGGATTGATATCAGGGTGCATGTGCATAACCGGGAATAATTTAAAACTAATATTAAGCTAGATGCAGTAACAGGCTAACAAGTGAAAAGATGGGAAAAAGCTGGTTAGCTCAGTCCAAAGAAAGGAGAAAAAAAACTATTTCCTGATTTTGTCATTTTTTTGTGTCATGCTGTTCTGGAATCACCATAAAATGCCTTTTTGCGGAAGCAAAATTGCAC
The DNA here is from genome assembly GCA_029224185.1 of Karalla daura. Classification (NCBI taxonomy): domain Eukaryota; kingdom Metazoa; phylum Chordata; class Actinopteri; order Chaetodontiformes; family Leiognathidae; genus Karalla; species Karalla daura. The sequence continues at coordinate 11,990,661 of CM055208.1, forward strand.
AATAGCATTAGCATTTTAAATACATGCAGTTTTTATTTGTTTTGCAAAGTAATCGTAGCTGTCCAATTTTGACATGAAAGATGTGTTTTACATTTGTTTTTCTAATATTCTTTCTGTGCATTTTATTTCTGTGGATTCATTTACATGTATACTCGTAGTTTTGGTATTTATCAATGTTCTATATGTTTTATTGAGTTCATTATCATTTATCATGTCTAATCCTGTTCTCATATCCAGATTTGCAGTGAATCTAGGTGTAATTACCCGCTAACATGACATCCCTACTCTTGTAGTTAAGCTGACCAGTCATCTACACAATGGGTTGTAATTGGTTTACCAGAGGAGGACAAAGCACCTGCATTCACTGTGCACTGTTATTGACAACTCTGAGTTGCAGAAATGACAGAGGCAATTCTGTCTGCTCATGTCAAGTGGTGACTATTTTAAATCTGGAATACTGTTTTTTGTGGATACGCTTCCTAGAGAATATGTAAAATATTTGCATGTCAATGGATCATTGTAGATACCTTCGAACTGGATGTGTCCCTGAATTGGATTTTCTGGACCTTCGTCAGTGGAAACCATTTTTGTTGGAGGTTTTTGGAGGCTGTGTTTTTCAGTTTTGTTCTCAGTGGAACATTTAGTTGCCTTATGATCCACATGATGTCGAAACTGCAACTTGTCTTTCAAGCGGCATTGTTTTACTGGACAGATTTTCATCTCCTAGAATTATTTTTTTATTCTTATCTATCTTTATGGGACCCTGCAACTTTACGATGTTGATGATGACCTTTAATTGTTTTGATGGTTTTTTAAAGTTTTGATTTTTTAGTGACTGAAATGAAATTTCCTCTGGAGCAGTCCTGGTATCAGCCTTAGAGATAAGATGAAAACCAAGAGGATTTCAAAGTAGAGCTGCTGCTCCTATGCATTGAGAGGAGCCAGCTGAAGTGGTTTGGGTGTCTGGCCAGGGTGCTTGCTGGACGCCTCCCCGAGGAGTTGTTTCTTAGATGTCCATCTAGAAGGAGCCTCAGAGGCAGACCCAGGACATGCTGGAGAGATGATATCTCTCAGGTGGCCTGCGAACACCTCGGGAACCTTCCAGAGGAGAAGGTGGAAGTGGCTAGGGAGAGGAGTGTCGCGGCTTATCTGTTAGAACTGCTGCTCCAGATAAGTGGCGGATAACATAACAAAACAAAAGCTCTTGTTACTGGCAATAAGTTATGTTCAGGAGTCTATTGCTGTTTGAATACTAACAAGTATCAAAGAGCTATATTGAGCATATGCACTTTTATTAGTCCGGCCACTTTATAACCTGTACTGTAGGTCCTTTCAGATTACATCTTCATTTTTGGTCAACTGAAAATTTCCTCATCAATTAGCAGTTAATGTTGTTTATCAAAATCGTGCTTGTCTCATTGGTGAGAGCAGAATTCCTGGCATTTGTGCAACTGAAGTTTTCTGTTTCCTCCCCTTGCTCTTTATTTTGCTTGTTGACAAAACTTCCAAGGGGTAAATTCTCCCAAATCACATTTGCATTTACCCGAATGCATTGTTTTAGCTTTATGTGTAAGTCTTGTGAGATACATGCCAGTAGAAACTGAGCAGATGAATGGAGTTTGTATTGGTCTTTTGAATATTGCAGGTACAGCACAGTGGTGCATGCAGTTTTCATAGGGACTGTCCTTGAGTCAAAAACAGCTCTTGTGAAACCAGTTCAAAGTAACATTTTCTGGAGAAAAAACAAAACAAGCTTTTGGCTAATTCCAAACTTATTTTAAAACTCATTATGCAGCACAAATGAAGTTCTGTTCATCTCCCTTGTTGTTTTAGTCGAGGTAGAAATTGGACTGAGCCTCAAAACAAGAATTCTACAAATTTAAAATACATTTTTGTCTAATTCGACTGGACTTGCCTCTTCAAAACACATCCACGGCTTCATTATTCTTCATTGTATTTTGCTTCTCCATGTCACACCAGAGATAACTACACCAATATTTCACTGTGTAATTTGGTCGAGCAGACGGCAGGCTTATCCACATGCCAGTGCTCGATGCTCTTGAGGCCATAATACCTCCTGTGCACTCTGACAAGTAAAGTCTTGACCGAGCCCTGGGCTTTGCTAATGGAAGGCAGACAAAACATTTTTCTTTGCCCGATAGCATCAGCGCGGAGTCGAGCCGATATCAAGAATGGTCGGCACGAGAGAGCAAGGGGGGGCAGCGAGAGATTGTGACACATTTCAGACAAGTGCTAATGAATGTAAACATCACTGTGATAAAGACAGCACAGCACGAGGAGACGTAGCCCCTGCGCAGAGGGTAATTTAATCCGTTTTTCAAACGCCTCTCGCCTGCCACAATGCTCTTATCGTCCTCATCACGGGAGGCGTGAAAACAAGCTCGGGATGAGTTGTGTCCGAGAGACGGCAGCAGAGAAGGAGGGGCAGCGGCAGACGACCTCCCGTTGAGAACATGAAGGAGGACATTTTCACTGCCAGGAAGGTGAAGGACACCTTGGGGTGCTATCCACTTAATGGAGAAAAAAAAAAGTGACGAAACTTCAGATTTTTTTTCTCTTCCTGATTAGAGAGGAGTGTTTTTGTCTGTGTGAGTCACTGGGGAGCTGATTGAATTTGTCTCGGTTCAAACACACAATTACTTGAGGGAGAGCGATAAAGATGCCTTCAATTAGCTCTTAGCTCCCACATAAATATTACATGGTAAATTTTGTTTCTCATTAATAAATTCATTTTTTGACTTATTTGTTTATTTGCCGCCGCTCCCCTGCTCCCTTTGTAACAAGTATCAGGAGACCGCAGCACCTCTCTTTGTTATGCTTATTTGTCTGAACGCAGCAAGTTATACGGTTGTAGCCATAAGCAGAGTGTGAGTGTGCCTGTAAAGCAGACAGGGAACATCCACCCGATGACCTGTGGCCGGTGTTGACCCTCATTAGTCCGGCCCACACACAGCATCTGTGCACGAGGCAGTCGGTTAACCTGAGGCCAACCCCATCCGTCTCTGACAGCTGCCATAACTTGCACATCCAACTCCCATCCTCCAGGTTTCTCAGGTTTTAATTGAAAAGCCTCATGAATGAAAGGGTTTCCCCCCACCATGTTTTCTTATTAGAGAGGTAGTGTTTCAGTCACGCACCTCTGTACTGCAGATGAATTCATTTCGAAAAGTATGTTTCCGACACCCACTGATGCGCTGTGACAAGTGCTCAGTTGTTGTGAGCGCCGTAGATTCTGATTGACACAAGCCACCGAAGACTGAAACATCTTACATTTAGTTTTCAATCTGCTCAGTGAGAACTATGCTATTTGATACGACTGACGTCTGAATTAATTCCCTTGGATCACTTAATTTGTCAGTGAGTCCAAATTAAAGATCAAATCAAACTGCTCATTTAAATTCATCATTAATGTCACTGTTTGATGGCAACTGGCTCTCATTCGTAGTTCTAACTGTAACTCAGCAATGCACAGAAACATTTGAAATTATCGTCCGAGTGTGAGAGGAGAAAAGCAAGTACAAACAAATGCAATGGCATCCTATTAAGGTGCAGGACAACATGTTTTTCTTTGTTTGTTTTTGCTGAAGTTCACCACTCGACGTGTTAACAGCGTCACTCATCGCAGGCCAGACATGTGCTCTCTCAGGGGCTTCCACAGGGATGTCATTTCTCATGGCCTTTTGGAAAACACAATATACAAACTTTGTCATATGGCGGGACCACCTAGTGTGAGAGAGACAGCAGTCGCCGCTCACAGAGCTCCATTCAGAGAAAAGGCTTTGCAAAATAAACATCCACGCCATGATAAGATTGTCTTATGCGAGGCAGACAATCGGACCAGTGTTTAGTTAGGATTTGAAGCAGGCATGCATGCACTTGGCCAGTGGGTTTAGTCTTCACCCTGTGTCTCCTATCGATACAATCTCAGGTTTTACAACAAAAATCTCTTTTCAGCCATTTTAATGTGTTTTCACCGCTACTGTCCTTGCATTGAGATATTTCTATTTAAGTTTTTACACTCCAAGTAAACAATCACAGTGCAGGAGAAACACTCCATTATTCATGTCGAGCCTATGAGCTGCCAGTTATAAGGCCGGCTGAAAAATCTGCCCCGCGATTAACAAACAAATTAACCAATTTATACAGCGTAAGTTGTTAATTAAGTCCATGTGTAAACCTTTAAAATCCAATTTGGTTGAACATAACAGTCTTGCCGTGAGGCCTGTTCTCATGGTTTTATATTGACCTGTTGTACATTGAAAGGTGTTTACTCTAGTTTGTACAAATCGTTACAAGCTAAAACGTGTAATGGAACATTTATGAATACAAGGGCGGCTGCATTGTGCTCAGAGTGGAAAGAAAAAGACATCTTACACCATTCTACAGAAAGGTGAAAGATGTCAATTACGAAACGGGAAGATGATCAGAGACAAACATGAAGACCATCAAAATATGTGCATATAAGGATAAGGAGGTGTTGTTGCTTCAGCATGCAAGAAAAATAGGAACTAAAAAAAACAAACGAGACAGACTTGTTTGTGTAACATGTGATTAGATAACCTGATTTGCATAAAGGGAAAATTAAAAAAAGCATATTGAGAGTTTTGTGACGCTCTCTCACACTGGTGTGACAGACTGCCCTTTCTCAAGAAAGCAGAACAAAGACAATTGCATCTGGTTTCTTTCTTCACCTAATGCACAGAGATTCCAACATATGCTGACAATGGCAATGCTAATGCTCATTCATGATCTTACCACCTTTATCCGTAACCCATGTGGGGGGGGGGGTCTGCTGGAGCCTGTCCACTCACATACTGCAGTGCAAAGGGAAGGAATACACCCTGGTCAGGTGAACAGTCTCTCCCAGGACACACACACCATTCACTCTGACACTCACTCTGAGGGGCAATTTAGAGTCTCCAGTTAGTCTAAACATCCATGATTTTGGATTGTGGGAGGAAATTAGCTCTCGGTCCTGGAGAAAACTCACAGAGAAGAGATGAGAACATGCAAACTTAATGCAGAAGTACCCAGGTTATTCTATCCACCGACTGTAACTATGGAGAAATCTGCTTTGCAGCCTGAATGCCAACATGCTAATGTTTAATGTATTCCATTTTCTCTCTGTGTAGCTGTGCTAAAAGTCACCACTTGGCACCAGTGAAGCTACACACAATGAGGTCATGAGTGTTGCAGGAACTAAGTCAAAGATATTTCAATTTATTATGAGAAGATCATGAATATATCAACTGAATTTCATGCCAGTGCAACTAAAAGTAGCTGAGATATTTCTGCTCACATTCTGCAACATTCCTAACTACGGAGCCACTGTTGATCCAACTTTAGTTCCAGGAACCAGGGCTGAGGTTAACATCACAAAAAGCTTCATAAACACAGTGAGAAACTGCAGGTTGAGCTGCAAACTCTTCGTCACTAAGAGAGATCACTCTGTTAATATCGCTGTAATGAAAACATAATTCTCCTTCACATCAAGTTGTTACATTGTAACATTCTTACTTATTTTTATAACCTTCATGCTCCCACAAGATCCTGGAAATAAGTCAGAGCGGCCTGATTTGAAAGATTACTCAACCTATCGGAAAGTAGATGTTGTTGTATGAAGGAAAGATAAAGCAAATAGTTTGAGTTGTCGCAACCTCTCCGAAATCTCAAATGCCTCATACCTACACGATGATGAGCTCATAGGAACTTATTTTGACATTTGGCATCTGATTTTGGATTTGATTACTGCCTGCACAGATGCTGTGCATGTAAATGGAATTAGACTGGACCTATTTGGATGTGATTACGAAATAACACCGACTAGGAATGTGATCCAGAAGAGGAATAAATGAAGATTATCTTTTTCCAAAATAACATGCAAATCTTAATGGATTGCCTCTATGTTCCCTGTTTGAGTCATGTGTCGCAGCTTGTGTGTTTTCAACGTGACCAATTATAATCACAATCGCACAGCAACACCAAAAGAGCATGTTTGACATTGCCAAACATTAACAGGAAAATAATCACAACTGCAAGTGCTAATATTTGCTCGGTTGATGTTTTATTCATAGGACATCTGTGCCACTTGGAATCAGCCAGAAGCTTCAGAACCCAAATAGGAATTATTCAATTAAGCTATGCAAAACTGATGGACAAATGTTTGCTGCTTTTATTTGGTTTTTCATTATTTTGCAGCCGCTCAAAAACCATAACACCATAACAATGCATCAATAATCTCTCAAACCTGCATCACCTCAACTGCCAATCAAAGGATGGGCTGGGGCCCGTTTGCTTCCCTGATTTAAAATATTAATACAGGTTAGCCTTGTGAGATGCAAAAATGTAGACTGGGGGACATGCTGGCACCAGAAGCAAGGCCGCAGCTTGACAAGGCAAACAAGAAGCCCTTAAATAAATGATGAGTTTAAAGGTTTGGAGAGGCTCGCTGACATGAAATAACCAGTGTACAATGAGTGCAACCCTGACCCAAGTATTTCAGCACAACCTCATCAGCATCGGTGGGGGGAGAAGCATACATTTAATCTCATCTTTCCCCCATCTCAAACTCAAGAACACTGAGGGATGTGCACAACACTCCAAAGCCAAAACTCCAAAACTCTAGCACCATCTAGGCCAGAGTTGGTTTTACAGGCTTAGAGAGCGGCAGACAGTATGATAACGAGCCAGGTCTCCGTCCTCACTCACTCCTTGGAATGGGGAAGAGTTTGCTGTCTCGTGTAAAGCTGCAAACCTCTGTGTGTTGACAGGCTGGATGCTCATTTTCCTTCGCACTGCGGCCGCACCACGCACCTCGCAATCCAAACACGGAGGAGAGGGAGAGTTATTTTAGAGGACAAATCGTACGTTTGGCATCGTGCAGAGACATATTCCATCCTGCTGAATGTCTTTAGGGAAGGAAAAAGAAGCGCAAGCATGTAACAGTCATTGGCATGTGCATACCGGATGTCAAGTGAAATACATATAATTTGACTCTACTGTCAGCAGATGGATTTCTTTGCTCCTTTGGATGAAATGCCGATGGTGGGATGAGAATTCATGAGAATGCTGCATGAATGTAAGAGCTGGCATGGTGAAGGTCTTCATTGAGCCCAGGCCATGGTTTCTAGGGATTTGTCCAGATGAGAGCTGTAGGGCCTGTGGATCTGCTGCAGACATCCACATTTCAGTTCAGTTTCCTGTGTGTGTGTGACTGATTGAAGTGTGTGCATAAAGCAGGACATGCCTCACAGTACAGTCTTGGAGTTCTCAACAAAATATTGGGGGATCTACAGTCAGGGAACAGCTGAAGTGAGGGGTTCTGCTTTAGTTTGATAGCCATGAGAGGTTCAAAGATGGTCTAACATTATCCTTAAAGGGCTTCTGAAAACACTGGCATACAGACAATAAATTCTTAGTTGAAACACGCCCAAATACACCAACAATAATGTCACAGATTTTTGGTAGTAGTTACCATCCAACAATAAGAAGAGAGATGAGATTCCATTGGCAAGATTTTAGTTCTATTTTACTTTAGAGTCCACATATTTCTGACCATTGAAGGTGTATAGTGTGACTTAACTGCTCCGGGTAATGGATAAGCTTATCTTCGGTCATATAGACACAATGTTTTGACAAAATAGCTCCATCTGAATCAACTATGCCTGCTCACTGACATTCATAGATCCTCCAGTTTGCTTTCCAAACAGTAATGAAGGAGAGCAAGCAGTGCCAAAATGTAAAAAAAAATATTTGAAATGTAAAAATATTCTACAGTTTACCATTTAAACAGCAGCATGTGTTCAATTACATTTCTGTTCCATTATCTTGGCTCAGTCTCAGTCCTCCAAAAGTGAAAACACCTTTTTGTCTTCCACTTTTTCTACCATGCAGTGCCAAATTGGGGGAAAAGACACAAAAAAATATCCACAAAAGGATTGCCTTGTAAATATTCTCAACGTATTTGTGAAGGATTAATCCCCCTTCATTAGACCTCCACTGTATCATAAGCTGAACTTCCCCTAAGCCACAGAAATGGGCTCTTTGTTGACTGTTTTTGTCATTAATTTCCCTTTGCCCTGTACATCGTTTCCACCTAAAAGCAGAGAATATCAGGTGACTTTTTTTTTTTTTAAATCAATTACACCTTGCACTTCTGTGTGCATGTCAGGGGCTTTTCAGCATTGGAACCTAATTAAATTAACCTCAAAGGGAGAGGGACTGGAAGCGCGACCAGGGCACTCAGTGCACGTCCAATGATTAGCGCATCGATTTATTAAAATGGGCCAGCCAAGCTAAGACAAGACCCTTTTCCCACTGGGGTCTTGTTTACTCCAAACTGAGGCAGCTAGAACCGTTCTGCTCTGCACTCCTCTGCGCTGTATAGAGGAGTTAATTAGTGGTGAACGAGCAAGCATTTCTGTTAGGACTGGTTATAACAGGCACTGCTTTGTCCACAGTACTATGGTGGTAATGAACATCCAACAGTTTCACCTCTGAATGTATTCCTGCATCGCTGGGCTCACACTTCAAATGACAAGAGGAGCAAATCTAAAACATTTTTCTCGCAGCCTCTGTCAGAATCTAACGAGAGTAAAATAACTCAAAACTGAAGCAATGGATCCATTCAAGGGCCCACAAATCCGGTTTGTTTTACTTGAGCAAGTTTGAATCGTCCAACCAAAAATACATGCACCACGCGTATATTTTGACATTCATAAAAACTGCCTCAGTGTCTGTCTCAACTCATTATGTACACACACACTTAGACGAATGGATTCAAATGGAACATGGGATGTTGACACAACAATACAGTTGTAAGTCACAATGACCTAAAGCAGGAAAAGGTAAATAAACAGCAGAGGTCACGGGTTCAGATCCCAGTGCCTCCTAATCCTCAGAGAGGGCCTCCCAAAGAATCTGCTGGGTCATCTGGATATCCTGGCACTGACTCACTTTGTCAGCAAGCCCGTCGCCATAAGACAAAAATATGCTCTTCATCACCGGATGCACATCAGACTCAGCTGGAGAACTCCTCACACGTGTGCTTGTTACAGACAATGTCAGGAAATGGAAAACCTTTTTTTCTAAACTATTTTGATATGATATGTGAAATTATTTGTCACTGTCACTACTTAATTGACCTCATAATAAACTGATGTGTTCTGGAAAACCGATAGACTTATGATTGACCAATAGCCTGATAGATTTCTGCCTTTGTGTTAAGATGTATTAAACCCTCAATAGACTTGCTGAATAACTGACATTTTTGCATCAGTGCAAATGGCCCAATTCTATGAACTGTCATGCACGCCATAATGAAGGTTATCTAACCCCTTATCTCATACATTAATTTAGATTTTAGATTTTCATACTTATCATTTCTCCATCATTTTAGACCTATTTTAGGAGAAGTACAATATGCAATTTGAGCCATGCAAGACAAATCACATTATTGTCAGATGCTCAGAGGCTGTCAATCAACTTGTAACGCATATCCTCGATGCCATCTATCATTTCATGCTCCACAGTGTCTCTATTGTTCATTGAAGTAGTTTGCTAATTTGCCTTAGGGAATTGATTGTCTTTAAATTCAACTTTCAACAACCTTTGACTGACTGAACACAGTGAGCTGCTCTTCATATCCCATGTTCTCACTGTGCTTATTGGAGCTGCTGGTGATTTTTGGGAACGTCTCCACTGGTCTCTAAGTGACCTGCTGATGAAAGTATTTTAACCTTAACCTCTTAACCAACCTTCTTGCTTCAAAACGATTCAATTACTAAGTCACCCCTCTCTCTCTCACATACACACACCCCCACAAAAGGGTCACACAGGCGAAATGTAAGATAACACAGATATTGGAAAGTCATCTCTTATTTACAGGCTCTGCTAAGTTTGTTTAAATTGTCTCACGTTAAGCTGCTTATCTGCAGTGTGAGGAATTTCGAGCCTATGGGTCTTTCCATTAATGTTATGAGAAGAAATACTCCACGGGACAATCCAAACATTGTACAAGTGCAACCAAAGTGCCAAGAGAATGAGGAGATCCCAGGCATGAGTGCACATTTAATCTTAAAACAACATTACCATTGGTACTCGTGTTTAGATATATTCTTTAGCTCGCTGTTATCACTCACAATTACGATATTGTTTGGATTCCCACATTGCTGCTCATATTTCCAGCAAACTGGCAGCTCACTGATGGAGGCCCTTCCCCAGGGAGTCTAGAAACGCAGCCGTTTTCAATGTGTCTGATCCTGCTCCTCTATCCTGAGCTGACTGTAATTGGCAGCCTCTACTCGTCATTGAGTTATTACATTTCCCCTCTCGGCTATCCCACGTACCCCTGGGAGCACTTCACACTGTGTGCGAGTCCCGCGAGTCCCCCCTCTGTAGGACACAGAGGACCTTTAATATAGTTGTCCTCATGGTAGCAGAGATCTTTCCCTGCCTGGCTCACTCTCTCTCTTTCTCTTCCTCCCTCTCTGACTTCCTATAATAGGCCAGGATAGAATTTTGCAATGTATAATGAGGCACTAAGTGGAAAATAGCATGGCGCCAAGCATTACCATTTTGAGATTCCTGAATGTCCACAATTAATGCATTTTACATTCTGGAAAGAGAGGAAAACAATTGTGTGCTAATGCATTAGCAAAAGAGCTTAATGCCTTCGCTCTTCAAAGGCACCACCGTAGAAAAAAGGTGCAAAAAACGGTTTACTTTTCCACAGAATGCAGGTCCCTTTCAACTTGACATCTCTTTTGAATGGTTTTTATGATGTGGCGGCACAAGGATGATTTATTCTCCTCTAAAGTCATCCAAAGTCGAAAATAAACACAAGTTCAGCGGCTGCTGGTGTCACTGCTGCAGTAAGTAAACACAGACCTGCCTGCAATTAAAGTCCCCGTTTCCTCCTGCCGCGCTGACGTCTCGGTTGTGCAGGAGAGCAGGAGCAGCAGGAGGCCACAGTCCATTTCTTGCATATTTTCCTCTGGAATAATTGCCAACACTGTTTTGTTTGATTACAGGGTCCGTAATCGCATAATTTCCATATTGTTGACTCATGCTTAGAGACGGCTTTGTGTGCCACGGAACAAACTGCTTATTGAACGGCAAATGCAGATGCAATTATCTCGTGTGCAGAAACCTGCGAGAAACTTGCCTGTGATCAGTATTTTCACTAGTTTGAGGCTCCAGACTGAGACCTGACACTCACCATATGTCCTCCTCACTGTGTGAATTTACATCAGCGTCCCCACTCGGGCCATTGCAATCAGTAGAGTAAACAAAACCTGTGGTTCTTCTTTATGAAGGCGACGTATAAGCCTGCACAAGCTGCAGAACCACGCTGGGTGTCGGAAGACGTAATACGCATACAAGGGGAAATGTTACATTATTAGTTTGAGCAAATGGCAGTACCTCCTCTCTGTGCATGGGGAAAAGCAGTTCATTAAACTCTTCTTTGGTAGGAAAACAGCACTACAAATGTATATGTCTGTTATCACTATCTGAATGTATGATCCTGCATCATCCTACCCGCTGCAGGGACACACCATTAACCCAGAGATACCACTGAGCACAGCTGTCTCACTTCCAGACCGAGGTGCATTTTTTTGTGTTCTACCGTGAGTTAGTTAAGCTATGTAATTTGATGTTTGTTTTAGTTTATGCAGGAATTCATAAACTAAAGCAGGCAGATCAAGGCAAAACCCTAGAATATATTAAACAGTGCTTGAATACAATTGGTACAAATTGCCTTGACCTAAAAGTTTCATGATTTCAGCTGTGCATTTGATTCATCCATTATCCTCAACTTCAATCAGTGTGTCATCACAAAACTTACTGTGGTTACAAAAACTGGGTTCCTGACATTACTAATCCTCACGTCAATACAGTCACGGTTTGCAAAGACTTATGTTGTCATTTCATGCCTTTAATTCCATAGTTATGAAACGTGACATCATGACATCCTGAAAAACATGGGAGTCTTCTGATGTCCAACATGTGCGCCCAGTTTTTGTCAACGTGCGGGAAGCATGCCAGTTTACATCACCTGGAATGACGAGGAGCGAAAGAACAGAGCAAAATGGAGCAAAATAGAGCAAATGGAGCGGAGCAGAGAAATTCATCTGCCAATTCCCTGCCATCTAGACTCAGGTCTGGAGTCTGGATTGAAACACACACACAAGCCGGCCCTTGTTTCATTCTCTCCACCTCACTAACTTCCATGTCAGCACTAAATGACCAAATAACAAATCACCCAGAAGTCTCTTGCAAAACTCTATGGGGATAGCAATTTTTTTCCATCTCCATACAATTTAAAACCCCAGAAGAGGTAATCAGTGAGGAATTTAGGCAGTTTGGCATCACTAATGGTCACTGTTGACTTTTCAAAAGACTGGAGGGTCCAGCTATGGTTGATGATTTTCCACAAACATTCATCTCTTAATTGCAGTTATAATGAATGTATGCATGAATGGTAAATGTTCTTCAGGGTATCTCAAAGGAACGATTTGGCCACTGCTCCTGACCTGTCAGCCTGTTCCTCTTTATACTACGTCACTTTGCCCAGAGCGTCTACAATTGCAGCAGATGGGTTTACATTGGAGTCAGTTGAAAGCCGGTATGTCTCGTGCAGACACCAAAGGATACCTTGTCTACCTCCCCCCCTGCACAGAGAACATAAGCCTGTGTGTATCATACAACTGGAAGTTATGCAACATGGGAAAAAAAAAAATGAAGGAAGGGGGAAAAAAAAGGAGCCCTCTCCCATCTGTTGCAGCTTCCCACTACATGTCTGAAGAATCTCTGTAACATCTTCAACAGCAGACAATCCACAAATCACCGGGTCATATTTCATGACGAGCTGCTGCTCTATTCCACGCTTGTCTTCTTCACCGTGGCTCAGTGACGTGAAGAGAGAGTAAACGGGAGAGTGAAATATATATCACAGAGGCAGGATGCACGCTGTGGATGGGTGTGACTGTGTGCGTGACCAAAGTGGTATGAACTTTTGCTGAGGGAGAAACATCGCACTTATATTACCATCACAGCATGATTGCATTTGTTAGATGTACATGTGTCAGAAAATGTCAAGCCATAAACAGCTGGGTCACTGTGAGTGGAAACAGGGCCTGAACAGTATAGCATTTTTTTAATGGCTGAAGCCCCTTTTACTGTATATTGTGTTAGCTCGATTTGCTAACAGACATACATTGACATTAATTTGCTCTTTTTCAAGCAGCTGTAACTTGTATTTGCATATTTTCAGATAGCAGCTGGAGCATCATAGCCAGTTTCAACTTATTGTTAGCCTGTAATTTTGGTTCTCCCTCTGGTACTGTACAGTATCATTTTAAGCCATGATGGACAGCCAGAAAGCTCTAAAGCTTTACACCAAAGGTCTGGCACACAACGTGAAGACAGTGGGACATTCAGCAAATAAAGAGCCAGGTGTTCATGATCTGAGGATGTATAAAAGCAGAGCTAGAAAAAAGTCACTACAAAACAATTCATTACATGACCAGACACAATTCCATATGGCAGGCAAGTGTGCCATATAGGTTTCAAAAGTGGCTAAAAATCACCCTGACCGCATTCACAGAGCTAATTTAAGCCACTGAAACTGTTTGAGTGCAAGGCTAGCAATGTGCTAACACTCTTCTGAAGCATCAGTTTGTGTAAATACTCCAAAACTGGAACAATGGAAAATCCCCTCTTTTATTTTATTTATGACATGACTTCAAAACAATATGGGGCAGTATTTGCCTTTATCAGGGTCTAGTTTAATTTAAACCTGGGATGTGAAGATAGGTGCAAAGTTAGCCTAGTGCTCTAATTTTACCTCTGCACAGTGTTATATAATGCTGTGTTCATCCAACATATACACAGAGAAAGCTAGAATTAGCCGCCTTAAGTGAGTAAATATATGGTTGTGTGAATCGAGGAGACTGTCAAAACTCACAGCAACTGTTTGTGCTGCAACTACACACACAGCAATGCTAGTGGACAGGAAGTAACATACACACTGATAAGGCAATGTAGGAGTGTTTTCACAGATGGTGCAAAGTAACTGTGGCTAACTGTGGCTAACGACATTAGTCCCAGAGCTGGTCAAGTGTTTGTGTGGCTGACAAACAAAGTTACAAACCTGTAGTTACTATTAACCTGTGACAAACATGTTGAGTCATCAGGCAATAAAAAGCCATGGTAAATCATAATGTGTACATTATTCAATATTTAATATTACCAAAATGTTTTATTGCAATTCAGGTTCATAGTAATATGGTATAAACAGGTTTACATACCAATTTATTTTTCATCATTGTTCGTGTTCCATTCAAGACAATATTCTTACTTTGTCTGTGAATACTCCACTTATATTTTAGTTTTACATTCTATCATCTCTTTTACGCTTCAGTTAGTTTTATACCTGCGGTGTTTTAAAAAAGAATTTGTGGCATGTAGGAAATCTGTTCAGAAGATCTTTCTTGGGCATTAATACACCAACAGATACACGCAGCCTCATGTGGTGGCAGGTGTTTCTCACATTAGGAGCACGCCGACGTCAGCTGTGACTCATAGTGAAACCTTGTTGAAAAAAGTCGCAATAGTCACATATATGAAAAGTTGTAGTTTCGGGGCTTAAGAACAGATTGAGTTTTCTTCTTCTAGTCAGCCATTTACGCTACATAACAACCATCCTCGGTTGCAGCCACAGCTCCAGGTGCACCCTGTTTCTTAAATCTTTCACATGGTCTGGTGGAAAAATATGGATGTTAATAAGTCCCTTTAGGAGTAGTGGAGGGCGGGAGCCTGGGAAAGTGGAAAGTGAGGTGTCCTGTGCATTGCATTAGGTTCCTTTGAAAGGTTTCATATTGACCAGCATGCAGAGTTTGAGCTTACCTAACCCTTGCATTATTGACCTCAGGTAGCTACACGTCAGGTACAGTGTACATCACATTTTACATCACTTTATCTAACTTTAAAGACCACCAAACTTCCTAAGAACAAAATGTGGTGCATTTACAGAACCAAAAGGCCCAATTTATTGTCGACTTACACTGCAGCTTTTTGCACTTCAAATTTGATGCCCAATTTTGGGATGTACTATTCAGTACCATTTCCCTCACATGCTTGCTTAGCTTAAGCTTCTCAATTATTCAGGCTCAGATCAATACTCAACACACTCCTGTGAGGAAAAGCAGGAGGGAGAGAAGACTTTAAGCCTGAATCTGGATTATGGATTTGTATCAATTTATGTGTGGCCACTCAACCAAAAAATCTGTGGAAAACACAGCGAAATACGGCTAAGTGGGCAAAGCTGGAAGGCTCTGAGTTTCTGTCCATTTTAACTCCTTGTTCCTCAGTGACCCTTTTTAGCTTTGGCCAATTATTACACCAGCAGCCTTTGTCTGTCAAAGGCGCCTTTCTCATTAGCCTGTCCCCAGTTCACTCCACAGGCTTAATGAACGGGGCCTCCATTACCCAAGTTTACCTACAACTTTAACAACAAGGCTGTGTTAAGAGTGCGTGCTGACAGACACGCACAAGTCATACATCAATGGCATCCCTAACAAGAGGGAGAAAGACTAGAACTGTCCTTTTATGAGTGGGTTAAGTTCACTTGGGAGCGAAACTTTCAATTTAAGAATTTTAAAGAGGGATTTGACAGAATTTCCTGTTATGGCTTGGCTCCCCCTAGTGTTTGTGACATCCGTGTTTCAACACATTCACAGCGGCAGGTGACACATTGTTTATCAGACATCAGGCTGCCAACAGAAACATTGCCGATCATCAACAGATGAGCATGGCAGTGTTGACAGAGAAGTTTAACTCAAACTAACTACTGTGTGAACAGTCGCATCAGTAGTCGTCTGATGTCATGTGAAACTCATTTCCCTATTGACATGCCGAGAGTGTGTACTGGAAACCCAAGACTACCATGCACTTTCATCATTTAAGGTAACACGGACAAACGTGGACCTGATAAACAAAGTCTCCAGACCACTTTGCCTCTATAGGCACCTAATGGTTCCTAATAGTCTCAAATCTTTATCCTATTTTAAACTTCTGTGGGTCCTTGTGTGCCGTCAGATGTTGAAACAAATAAATCTGCGAGGGCAATTTCCGAGAACAACATTTGATGGGATTGCAGCTGTATAAACAACCCAACAGGCCTCGGTGATGCAAAATTCTTCCGAAGAAGTGCACATTTTTTTCCTGCATGTTTCATATGATTCTGACACGGCTGAGCTCTCTGGTGGACCTGGACTGGACTTCATATTGCATTACATCCATTATTGCATCATGGTATTGCGTTACCCAATTCAAAGTGTGTTCATCTGTGTGTGCAGATGTGTGTGGTGTAAAGTGTGTATCCATACGTGTGGTTCGTATCTTTCGCCAGTTACAGAAATGTTCCTCCCTTGCTGGCTGCGTGCAGGCTGCATGTGGCTTCGAACCGTGGTCCTGCGGTAGCGTGGTCCCGCTCCCCGCCAAAGCCAAAGCCAGAATTAGAGATGGCGGTGAAGCCTACCACGGGTCCTTGTTGTATTTAGATTGGCAGACGAACAGCAGCTTCACTCAAGCCCTGTTTACAAAAGGCTCCCATCCACATTTGTGGGAATCATGCCTGTAACACTCACGTAAACAAAGGGCCCGTTGCTCTCTCTTTCTCGTCCTCTCTTTTAGACCGGCATCGGTCCAATAATGTGATGTTTTGGTTTAAAATTAGAGGAGAAACTCTTTTGGAAATGACATCTCTCCTGCTCTCACAAATTCAATTGTTTGTAGTCACAACGTAGGGAGTATTTTCTCTTTTTTTTGGTAGTTTGGTTTTAAAAGCATAATTGAAATGAATCATAGTGTAGCAATGACTCCTGACTGTGTACAGTAGGTACAGTATAAAATGAATGTGCTTACCATCTCAACTGCCAGCTCTGCACACGCAACAAATTTTGTCATACACAGTCCCTCTGATCTAAATACGGACACAAACAAACACAAATATGTTGCCCTTCTACAATTCCCGTGACCATTTTGAGCAGCTTTTGCGATGACCCAACTTGCAGTCCTTGCACTAACTTTGCCTCATATTTTCAACATTTTAGCTTTCAGTTCCAGACAAAATACCGAAAGCAAGATCATAGCACAATGATTAAAGGAAAAACCCAAAATGAAAAATAATAACAGAGAGACGGTTTAAAATAGAGTACGTTAAAATACATGGCAGGGAAATCCTATCCTCGAGAGAGGGTCAGACATGTAATTTGAAAAAAAGGCAGAGTTAAATGACATGTAGGGAGTAATTATAGAGCTCCAACAGACAGAATGAACTGAAATAATAAAATACCACCTAGGCCTGTCAAGAGTGTTCTGTGGACCAAGGGAAAGGGAAAGTAGCCTTGGGTTTAGAGAAGGGCAGGCCAGCAGCCGGCCACCACCCATCCCTTCTCTCTCTCTTACGGGAAACTATACAGAGCATTTAACTCTGTGTGCTTTGATCACATGAAGTCACAGGGTCCTGCAAAAGAGTTGAATTAAGGTTAGTTTTTTGTAATGAGAAAATTTGTGAGTTTTCCAGGCATTTCACCAAAAAAAGTAAATCTCCCGACTTGCTTTGCTCTTTCACAACTTCTCTCAAATGGATGCAGGAAATCGAGAAATAAAATAGACCTCTGATTCAAGAAAAGCAATGCAAAGTGAACTGTGTCGTCTTCTGTACAAGCTTTAAAAGATGGCCTAGTCTTACCTTGTTCAAAGTTGCGGACACAGCCCGAGAAGATTTAATAACATACCACCTTCATCATTTGCCCGTTGAAGGTGTTCCTTCAAAGGACAGAGCACTTCATTTGACTCAATTCCCGCCGCCTGTCTGCAAATGTTATGAGTGTCACATTACCTTCAAACTGATGGATAGCATCCTCCTCCATCCAGAGCTGCTGCTCAATTATGGTGCTGTGGCTGCCCTGTGATTGATTGCATGTGGACTCAAAGTGGAGGTGATGGATGAGTTTGCGTGCAGTTTACCAATGGTGGAGTTGTTTAGTGTGATCATATTTCTAACCTCTCATATTAGCACTGCAACATGTCTTTCACTGAGGAGCTATAACAGATTCTAAGTGACTCTGTCAAAGTTCTGGTTCTGTTTTTCAGTAATTCACCAGTAATTTTGAACAATGTGGATTTTCAGGGTTGAGATTTCAGGGTTTCCACCGAGGATTGAAACCTCATCTGACTAATGCAGTTTCTGGTCTTGTGATCTGGGATTTCTGTATTGGAATAGTTAGTTTGTATTTCTCCAAGTCATTTCTCCAAGATATGTTCCATGTGCATTTGAGGTCCTGTAGCAGTGAGAGTGCTCCAGTTTTATAGTCTTTGTGTTTGGTTTTATTTGCATGCTGAGATAAGGAGCAATGGGTGTTGATCTGATCAGGGTGTGGGTGAGGTATGATTTTGCATGAATGTGCGAGTAGATATGCTCCGGTGAACCAAGGTTAAAATCTGTAATAAATCTTTCAGCAACTGTTAAACACATTGTTTTGAGATATATGTATTTTACAAGGCCGCTGACATTCAGTTATAATGACAGTATGACTCCAATATCAAGCCTTTGTGGCTATATAAGCAATTTCCTTGTCAAAACTTTACAAAGAGAAATAAAAAAAGAAAATGAAAGACTGTCATTTGCAGTCATATCATTATGTGGTTATCAAGAATGTGTGTGATATCTGAGCCCCCTTGTCTGTTGTGCTCAATTATTGAGAACGGCAGTGAAGAAAGTGTGTTTACCTAGCCGTATGTGTCTTAGCTCTTGCACAACTGGAAAAAAGTATATACTGTAATTTTGCCAGATGTATTGTGACTTGACAGGGCAGATCTATAAGCAAAGTGTCAGATCTTCAGCTGTCACACACATAAAACCTACTGATAATGATGCTGCTTCAACAATGGGGATCCAGAGATCCTATATGATTGGTTGTTTCGTTTTCAGCTGGTTCAATACTTCCAACTGAGGAAATTGGTATTTGTACAGCAAGAACATTTAATAAGAGCTGGAAAAGAATATTGAACATCCACCAGAAATAGCCTGTGTCTCAATGACAAATGGTTGCATATTGAATACCAGAATAGCCTCCTCCGGGTGAAGAAACTGAAACTCAGGCAGTGTGGCCCAGCCCTTAATGGTGCACACCCGGTGCTTATCTAGGATCAGCCCAGATTATGTACAATCACAACAGTGACAGCCGCCCTGGTGACCACATCTCTCTTCTCATCTGTCAGCTAATGGCTCTGCATATGCATCATGTGTCACAGTGGCCTAGCATGTCACTCCAAAATGGCAAGTACGTGGACATAACTCAATTTTCCACTGATGGTTTGGAAAGAGAGAGAGAGAGAAAACAGGCCGGGGAGACGTGTAGTTTTTGGCAAGAAAGGCCGTGATTCACATTTTGAGGAAATGATGAAGGGTAATTTTTCCCAATAGCTATGACCAACTGTACTTTTATCCTCATTAGTTTCTCATAGGCAGGCATATAATGTAGGGTAAACAGTAATCAGTTTACCTATTTTCTGTGGTTTGCCCACTTTTTCCAGTTGTTAGAAATAATAATAAGGCATGTTGTTGATAGAGGAGTATGGTATTTTAGGAGTATTTTTTGCTGGATTTCTGTTTACAGTGCTGGTGCTGAACCCTATCATTGGCAGTGGTTTATGGGAACTCAGTAGAAAGACTTTGCTAACACCTAGTGGCCATGTAGAGGCACAGTTTTCAAAAAGCGTGCTGTGAGAAAATATCACATTTTATTATGAAGGAGGATCAGATAATGACCTGCTATTAAGGGTCAGACAAATGATGCAAAAAAAGGAGGAATTGTATTTTAAATGTGCTGTTTTGTTATTGTCACTGAGACACATCCTGCAAGTATTCATGTTAGTGAATTTTTGAGATCACTTGAAATTTCCATATACATTTAGCTACAGTGTCTGTAATTTCTGTGTTTTCACACCCGCTGTTTTATTTGACCATGTGCACATGACTGAATGCCCAGATTGTGGATAAATGGGTCCATTACATGCAGAGGTCCATTCGGCAAGTTAACACCGTCTGCACTTTTATTCGACTGGCCGGCTGCAGAATAAGTGGAGGGGAATATGAGAAGACTTGTTGCACTCAGGCCTGAGCTCCAGCAGCAGCTCTGCTCAGATTGATGATCTTCGGGGATCAGCTGTGCTCCAGGTCTGGCAGCAGGAAAAGGCTCTTCAGGGATACAAGCTTAATAGAGATAGCAGACTGTCTGGCTCTGTCTGAGCGCTCAGCAGTAAGGGGCTGAGATGGATTGTGCGTGCATATGTGTGTGTGTCTGCAGAGGACCAGGAGGTAGAACATATACCTGATCAGACAGCCAGCTTTGTTTGGATCACCATTACTTTCCCTGGGATTTTCAGGGTGGGGGAGCGTGGGATTCACTCAGGCACTGTGCATTTACACAATATTGTGTTATTCTTATTGCTTTTGAGTATCAACTTTATTATATGTCATATGGAAATGCTCTTTTCTACATTTACCCTCAGGGTTACATATAACAATTTTATCAGATGCAGCACATGGCTAAAAATTAAACTGTTGTTTCCTGGTGGTTAAGGCACTTGATCTTCCTGGTTTCTTGCATCATTTTGTAGAATGAGCCCATGTTATGGAGAACTGATTAATCTCCTGTTTGGTGAGACTGGATAAAATTGTGTGCTACACAAGATGGAGAATAGCAACACCTTTGGCAAAAAACTTGTGTATGTAACATAACATTCATCCATCCATTACCTTGCTGGCTTTGTACCCAGTGAATGGATTGAATTATGTATTAAACATCATATTGTGAATGTGATGTGCTTATGTAAAATGTTGGGCTTCAGAGATAAACAAATTTTCCTTCAGGGATAAATAAAGCATGATTTTATCTTTTATATCTTATTACTCATGAAAACAACAATAGGTCAAAGATAACAATAACGCCAGTATTGAGGAAATGAGCCCCCCATAACAGGTATACCAAGGTCACAGCCATAAACCATAGCAGTGGACCCTTGCTGACCAGCCCTCCAGCCCACCCCACGGTTGCTGGGAACCCCCTAAATAT
Source organism: Karalla daura (assembly GCA_029224185.1). NCBI lineage: Eukaryota > Metazoa > Chordata > Actinopteri > Chaetodontiformes > Leiognathidae > Karalla > Karalla daura. Next base: position 12,011,825 of record CM055208.1, read on the forward strand.
AATGCTTTCTTCAAACAGCCTTGTTCTCACCTGAGCTCAGACAGCTAATCCTGTGTAGCCTGAGTCCTGTCCTGAGGGAGAGTCGCCTTCACTCCTGCCTTAGTGCTGTCTGGCAGATGTGCAGATTACAGTGCGCTTATAATTAGGGAGTGTTGCATCAAGAGACCAAGAGGCTTCTGAGTTAAGCCTATGATCATCATCTTAGCTGTGAGTGCATGTCCATTTTATTTTACCAACGGTATTTTGTTGTCAAGGCAGGGCCACAATCAACAAATATTCCAGCATATGTAGAGCGTAGTGATTGTCTTACTGTTCAGTGTTGTTTGTCTTGGGTGTTTCCTGTTTGCACAACACTCACTAATACCACTAAAACATTCTTACACTCTCATGAGGTGGTGTTCAGATGTGCCGATATAGAAATGTATTGCAAGAGTGTAATGGGAATAGTTTTTACGCATTAACTCATCACTAGACATGACCTGGAGTTCTATGTGCAAACAGAGGAGGAGACTGAACTTTTCCTAAATCGATTTAGAAATGGCCTTTCAGAAAAACAGATTTAAAAACATCTGTCAAATCTTAAATGACAAGATGTTACAACAATTATGAGACATCGCAAGGCTAGACTTTACCAGATTTATGGCCTATAAGCAAAGCATCCCTAAGTGGAAACACCTGCAAGTTGCACTTTTTTAGAATTTTAGAAATATATCTTTTATTTTTGGATATCTAAAATGGAAACACTACTAGTGTCTTTACCAATCAGGTTCCGTTGAGTCTTCCCAGCTGGCCCTCGTGTTCTTGATTTAATGTTTGTGTATTTAAGCTGTGTTTTCTGTCTTGCTCCCTGCTGGGGCTTTGTTAGTCTCATCCCTGTTCATCTCTGCCTGTGGATCACCTCCTGTCTGCCTTCCTGTTTGTCTCATTTTGGTGACCTAATGTCCCTGCCAGAGGTTTTTTGTCTTGGTTTCTATCTTGGTTTGTTTGCTGGATTTTTTTTTGTTGGACTGCTCATGTAAGGTTTGGTTCAGTTTTTTTTTTTGTTTCGCCCTTTGCCGCTTGCCTTTGGATTTAATGTGTTTTTATGTGTGCTGAAGCTGCCACATCACACTGACTCTGCACTTGAGTTTTTCCGAGGCATGATTGTGATGTCAGCGATATAATATAATACAGCAAGGTTGCATGAAACAATAGACATGGTGTCTGTGACACCAGCAAAGTGTTCTAATGTTTCTTAAAGCACTTTTTTTTACGGTCCACATAGTCCTTCCTCCCCTACCAGTCTCTCTCCATCTCCTTCTCTCTCCCTCCCTGCCACTATCCTACTCCACATCCCACTAATTACCCCTCAGCAGTGAGACAGCGCTGTGTTTTGGTGACACGCCAGGGCAGGCCCACTCTGCCTTGACTGGTGGCTCTGACAGCCTGTCACACACATGACACGCCCATGCGAACAGAGCTGGACTGATGGCAGACAGCGGCAGGAGTCCTGGCCTCTGACCTGGAGGCTCCCTCCCCTGCTGCAACCAGCCCTCCACAACGACTAACCTACACCCCCCCAAACCCCCTCTCCACCGTCACCACCACACCAACCACGCATTTAAATGAGCTCCCGGGCAATTTGCTGCTGTGCTGCTGTCTCCGTGTCTGCCACTGTTCGACTCCCCTCTTCTCTCACTCCCTCTCTGTGCTACTAATGAGGTTCTTAGTGGCTGCCAGTGCAGCCTGGATTTGCTGCTGGGTCTAATGGAAAGTCAAAAAGATGCAACCCAAGGAGCAGGGGGAACCTTTCCCCGCTCAGTGGCTCAGTGGGGTTTAGGTTAATTGTACCAACAAATGTGGTGTGCACAACAGAGGGCGGTTTGTCGTCACTTGATAAAGAAGCATCGTTTTTGGGGGGTGGGTTTGTGGACTCATGTGCGCCTGTGTCTGCGGCACGGAACGGATGCCAGACAGCAGAGTGTGTAGCTGCTGGGTACTCCCTGATTGCTGCCTCACTCCCTGACATGTTTTCCTCTACCTGCTGAGACAGGCCCCGCTGACAGAGATACTGAGAGATCATTAGTGTTAGCCCCCTGACACAGCCGTCTGAGCTAGCCTCCTCACCTCTCCCATTGCTCCCCTGCCTCCAGTTTTGTTCTATCGGTTTGTACCCTTCCCCCTCATCTCTCCGCGTTCTTCCTGCTCCTGTTGTTGGCCCCTGACAACTGTCTGGTCAAATCTTTCCTCTGCCTGTCCATCACGCAGCAGCAATTGGTGCTGGATTCAAGCTCTGCAGGAGTTGCTGGAATGGACTGCTACTGTCCTTCACATTAAATAAGTATGTATGTATTTTCTGCTGCTACCAGTTTTTGAATCAAAACTACAACCAGAGCTGCTCTTGGAGCGTGCATGCCTCCTCTAAATAGAAACAGAACCCAAGAAAAAATCCTGGGCTTGCCCCAAAACTTAGATCTGCACCAAAATTTTATGGTTTCCTTCCTGGCCCACCCACTTTTTTGGAAACCAGTCGAGTAGTTCTTGTATATTCATGCGAACAGTCTGACAGAGTTGCAGTTAAAGAAAGGCAGAGTTTCGTGACGTTGAGGATTAGAGTGAGGTCATGGGAGTTGCTTGCAAAGACCACCAACAGATTAAAATGAGCAATGGTGCTCTACCGTGATTGAGCAATACAAGCGTATTTAAGAACAGAGCAACATTATCTTGATTTGAAATGCATGTTTGTCAGGGATTTACCAATTGAAATCAGAATCAAAATTCAATCCACTTTTTGTGTTTTAGCAAAAGTTGGTTACATATTTAGATTTCAATAAGCACAATTGAAGTCCATGAAAACAAGTGTTTTAGAAAGGGATGAGGAGGGTTGATTTATATTAAAGAATCACTTAAAGCTAATGAGGTCTCACTAAATGATAGCATAACAGTTAACAACCGTGAGCTGCATGCCATTAAAGATTTCAATGTCCTCCAAAATGATTATTGGACTTACATACCTACACTTAATACTTTTAAGTAAAACTGATGGAGTCATAAAAACCATCCCTCCATCCATCCACCCATCCATACATCCATCTATCCATCCTATAACTTACCGGCTTTGTACCCAGTGGTCTCACAAGGTGCTAGTGTGATGTTCAGCTTACAATGGGCGATGTAGGGATGCATTGTACAATATTCTATCTCTTAATTACACTTAGGGCTAATTTAGAGTCTTCAGTCAATGTTAATGCATGGTTTTAGATTGTTGGATGAATGAAAGTATGTGGAGAAAAGTAACAGGAACATACAAATTCAAGGACACAAACCAGCAGCTGCCCTGTTTTGAGGCATCAGCACGAGCCACAGTTCCACTGAGTGTCCCTTGGTTTGGGGTTATGAGAATGGACTGTGGTGGTCCTACTGAAGATTTGTCTGGTGGTGATGATGACAGGGGCTATGGCTTGAAATGGGATTGACTGCAGGGAGTAGTAGTAGGTAACATGGGGTCTGACAGCGAGATAGCAGTGATGTGTGTGGTTTCCAGGTTTGCAGCAGGGTTGGACAGTCACGCATGTGTGGAAACAGCATGGTAGATGTTTGCAGTGAGTGCACAGGTGCCTCGTTCACTGGGGTGGATTTTATCTCTGTTAAAATGCATTAAAGTTCACATTCCCAAAAGATTCTCATTTTGGATCTGGGACAGGACAGGTATCCCATTTTCTAGCTCCTGCTTCTTGCATCTAGTAGATTCTGGTGGGTTAACTTGCATGCTACAAACAAGTCACACAGGCAACCACTCAGCTACGGCACAAAAACATGTAAAATACAGAAGACACATATAAAACTGGGAAACCTTGCAAAAACTCTTAAAACACCTAAAACATAGTTCAGAGCTTGTTAAATCTTCGTGACTGTAACTGTAATGAGACAGGATATCGTTGCCTTTTGAAATCTTGCAGCGCAGATCTTAAAGCCTCCTCAAATAGGGGATTATTTGTCTCTGTGATTTGGGGGAAACAAGACTTAAAAAGCACTGTGCCTCTTGATCAGTCTCTAATGATCAAGTCTAGAGTGAAATTAACCCTTTATTCCCTATAAGCTGTGTTGGTTGCGGTTACTGACACAAATGGCCTCTAATAGTTAAAAAAAAAGTGGTGCGCTCCATTGTTAGTATTCCTTAAGAAGATTATTTGGGTTTGCTGCATAGAGGAATAATACATGCAGAAAGATAATACAGGATTTGACTTTGCAGAATTGTGCAATAAAACCTCCATTTGACTCAGTGCACAGAAGTAAAGACATTCTCTCTGAAAATTAAAATGATAATTTTATTGAAATATAATTCATGAAGGCTAATCCATATTGCAGTAAATTAGAAGGTGCCACATGGCTGTGTTGTCACTGACAGATACAACAGTCTTTGTATTTGGATCTCTACCACATCAAACCAAAGGCTCACTGATGTGATTTCAGTCAGTGCAAGATGTGATACATTTCCCGCAACTAATCCCACACACGATGGCTATGATGTTTATAATCTCTGCCAATTAAAGCTAATGTGGTGTCTGTCTGACACCATAAATGTTGGGTTCATAAAAGTAAAAATGAAGCCATTTGAGCCTGTGTATAAAAATTAATTAGCGCCTGAAAGATTAGTAGACCCACTAGAGGCAGATAAAGGTTTGAAGTGGCCGTGCTTGTGTTTGTATCGTTGCTACAGCAAGGTTGAAACATGTGGATAAGACCCACTCTGGGCTCCATGAAACCCAGCCCAGACTCTTTTAAACAGCATGACCTCATAAACCTCAAAGACCAGTTTAAATGTCCAACAAAAGCAATGAAACTTCCATAAACATTATCAACGCCGGTTACAGCAGGCTAATAAGAGGCTCTTGGAGGAAAAGAATCATGTAAACTGCTCCCATACAGCACGCCAGCACAATACGAGTTAGCAAACTCTCAGCTTGCCACATTAAATTATACTGTCCCACGAGATCGCCACTTGATGACTGCCTGAGTCTAACAAATCATGGCTTATGGGCTCGCGAAGGCTTTTAGGCTTTCTGAGATTTGATGTGAGTGAAATTAGATCATTAATCAGGCTCAGAAATTAGGAGGTTATTCCCTTTTGAACGTGGCCCAAAAGGAAACCTGAAATATTACTGTAGGCAGCAGTATACCTCAGAAAAAACGGCTTGACATTCCTGCTTACAGAATTTCACATCAGTGGTTATGCAATTGCTGTTTCACACATGACATGAATCTATCAATCCTTGCCTCTACTTTAAGCTGAGTTTCCGGAATAGACGTTTTTTTTCTCTTCTTTCATACACATGAATTTTGATTGTGTCGCAATTGGACTACAATTAAGTACAGTGATGAGGCTTCTGGTGAAAGATTTCTTCTTGGTGAAAGGTTTCAAGTTCTTTTCAATGAATACAAAATAATTTATTGGTAGTCATAAATGGTGGGTTGAAAATGAGGATCCCATTAATTCAGTATTGTTGGTGGATATGAGAGAGGCAGATGGAATAAAGAAAGAGCCAAACTGAGTCATGGACATTGCTTTAAAGAGGCAATGTTCTTTCGGTAATGCTCTGGATTCTATGTTTTCCACAATGCAGCATAATGAGATATTGGATAATATATGAAATCAGTGTTTCCAACACTGTGGCTTTCTAAATTGTAATTACCCAGATTTATTTATTTATTCATTTTGATATTGTGATGCTTGGATTCACCTCTAGGTGGCACTGTCAGTCAAGAGAAGCAGCAGCAGCTCGGAGGAACGAAGGGTCATCTATTTTGTGTCCACACATGTCATTTCTACATGTTGCGCTGGATTAACATGTCAAATGTGTGTAGTGTTATGGTGCAGTAACACGACTGTAACGGACAGTAATCAGGTCACGCTGACGCTTTGTCAACACGCATGTCAGTTTAGCTCTGGGACTAATCATCTCCCCTCTTGATATTTTCAGCAGCAAAGGATCTCGACTCCCCCACCGTCCCTGTATTCCATAATTTGGATGGGTTAGCAGTGCACAGTGTCAGTTTGTCAGCTTGGAAAATTAATTAGCCCTCAAGGGCCATTTCAGTGCCAGTACAGTGCCATTCACAGCATGCAGCAGCACTCCAGAAGCTTCCATGTGGATTCGGCTATTTGACGCTCACTGAAGCTTAGAGGTCTGGCCGACGCTCGAGACGCAGACTGTGTATCGCCAGCAGAACTTTGTGCATTTTCTGGACAATGGCTGCCCCATCCCCCTGCAGGGACAGAGGAGCGGATCTCTTGTCTGCCCTTGCTCTATCCGCTTCTGTTGTGCCCCTCCTGGACACTTATTGCTGCTCTGCCTCAGATCTCAGCCCAGCTAAATTGATGTGCCCCAGCAGTCCTACAAGCAGACAGGTGTACTCGAGTGGAGTAGGCCACATGCTGCTCGGGAGCATCGGCTTTGAACTTGTACAGTGGCTCCCCTGGAGGGGAAAGAGCTGTGTTGCCAAAGTGTGGCATAAACCGTGCAGGATTTCTATTAAGAGTTTGCTGCAACATGCAGCAGGAATGTTACACTAAGTAGAATCATGAGTGTAATATCCAACATAGAGCCCATGAACATCCAGCTCTGGTCATGTGTGTGGTCAGATTTCTTTATACGCACCGCAGTAGACAGACAAAAAGCTGCCTTGTCTGTAAGACTAATTCTCCAAGGTCTCTTTGCCCCTAGCTCCTTTAACCATTACATATTGCTTTCACTGAGACAAGATAAAAATGGAAAACCAAAAAGAATGTCCGACCAGTTGTTGTTTAACTCATGAATGACATTTGTTTAAATCAGATTGCTGGGAGACATTTACATAGTGAAGGAAAATGCCGGGAAATGTCACAAAGAATTAGCGGGTTTTGATAGGGCACTGAGAAACGCAGCTTTTTTTTGTACAAGCTGGCGTTTTGGCATTTTGAGGCTTAAAAGTCAAATGGATTTCATTGATTTGTCTTCATGCTGGATGTTCCCTGGCCGCACTGCTTGCTGTGGTGATTGTTATTGTTGCCTCTGCCAAATGGGCTTTTTGTGACAGCACTGAGGAGGGGAAGGCTCTCTGCATCAGGGGGGCACAAATGGAGCTGCTTTCATTTTAAAAAGAGCCCCTGCTAGTGGAGCCAGCCCATTAAAGTATCAATGAACATCTCCAAACATCTAATGAGTGGAGGCCAATACATCTATTTCATCTATATCTATTTACATCTACTTCTTGTTAGTGATTAAATTCTCAGCATCTCAAGCACCGAAGCCCTGTATCCATCAGGGGGCACTAGATTGTAATGAAACTCTATGGAGTTTAGGGCAGAAGCAGAAATAAACAAAAGATGCCAGTTGATCTGTAACCTTGTGGTTAAGAAATACTAGAAGAAAAATGTGGGAGAGATGTAAAAAGAAAAAAAGAAATATCAAAGAGAACATTTCCAGCGTTTTGGTGTTGACCCTCCGTTATTTCCCTTTTGAAGTCAATCAGCAGGATCCTGTTGAGAAAGTTTTTATATCTTGGACCGCTGAGTGAAAATGTATAGCAGAAATAAAAGGACTCCTGCTGGTTAGGTGTACAGGGCTTTGAAAGGCTATAAATTTTCCAGAACAACAGAATCCATTCAGTCTCTAAACAAAACGATATTCACTAGGGATCTGTAAAACACCAGATTTTCTCCTTCACACTTCATTATGCCTCCCACTGAAAGCCCAGTGCCGCTTGTAAAATATATATCTTGGCTAATGCGAGCTATGTGCTAATTTATCCAAATTGATACTTGGCAGATTTTGGGAAAAAATGAGTTGAATTTTTCAGAAGAAAACAACCACACTGTATTGACTGGCTTTGTGTTCTGTGGCCTGGAAAGCAACGTCCTGAATAATCAGGTTGTCTTCTCCAGAAAGAAACCAAAGCAACAAATGTCCTAGCAAGAGTAGGGAGACGTGATCCCCAGCACAATCCTCAGGTAGGATTTGACCCAATTGTCTGTGATGCATCTCCATTTAAATGCCATCTGACGTCTTTCTGTTTTACACCGCAACCATTAAAGTGGGATGAGGTCTGTGAGTAAATGTCTTCGCCGGACGTCTCATCATTATTCCTACATTTATTAAATTAGGATGATTTATGGCCGGTTTGTATGGAGCTCAGTATATTACCTAAATGACTATTTAACTGAACACAGGAATTTCATTAACTTCTGACCTGAGCACGGATTGTGTTGCCGAAGTGCAGCTGGAGGAAGGACTCCAGCACAACTTCCTTTCATGAGGCTCTATTTTTGGACGATGTGGTGGAATATATGGTGCTTTGTTGCTGTTTATATCGTATTTGTCCGTTGCACCTGTGATGAATTCCCTGTGAAAGAGTCATTACTTTAACATGGGATGTGGGTCAGTGCCTGTCCCATGATGCCTTCAGACAGCTTAAGCCTGTCTGAGGCAGGGAATCCATTGGTTCCTGAAAATGCAAACCCACCTGATTCCTATGTGCACGGACAAGTGTTTTAATAAAAGTGAACTAGTCTGAACTGAGTAGGAGAGAAGCAGGCACCCCTGATCTGAAGAATAATTTGACCAGATCCGAGATGTGGATTACCTTACTAGACCCTCGAACCAGCAGCAGCATCAGGATGAGCTGTCAGTCATAAGGATCAGTAACACAGTAAGAATAATAATAATGTCCATGACAGGCTAGCAGAACATGCGGTAGACAACTGGCTGATGGGCAGAAGATCATCGTTTCATAATTAACTGACTCATCATGTTACTGTCAAGTTAAGACATAGAAATATGTCTCGCGGTGATCAAAACACAGTTCGTCCATTGCAGCGTATTACAGCTGTATGCATGTCATGCAATATCAGACTGGGTCTCAGACTGGCGAGTCTCCCATTGGATTTCTAGGCAATAAGAAAAACATAGAATACTGTTATCCTTTCATATCTTATTTTTGATCCATACGCTCCTTTAAGAAACACAGTCCCAAGAGTTGGGCTGCTTTTCAGGTAAAGAAATTGGAAAAATTATCCTCTAAGTCAGATCCATTTACACAGATATTACATGTTAACATTAACAAGACTTTTTTGGCAATAATAACAGACTGCGAAGGTGCCATGGTAAAAGGTTAAAGGTGCAGATTAGATTCAAATCAGAAAACTTTAATACCTCTGTGTGCACAAGAGTCTGTCTTGACAAACCCCTATACTGTGCATTGCATTTCATCAGGGACAGAGCTGGAGGAAAAGCTACTTGGATGTTTTATAGCAAAACCAGTCACTGGTTTATGGCTGAAAACAGGGAGCGATGTTCCTCTGCCTACAGTTGAGCTCGTATTAGCATGTGATCTCGCGCAACAGAGCTTATATGAAATATGCTTTTTTTTTACAGAAGAAGAATAAAATGGGGGTCACTGATGAATTTGACCAGCTTCATTGTGCTTACAACAATTCCATTGATTTACTGATGTTTAAAGCCACTGCATATCACATCTGGACCCTCACAATTATGCACACATGGCTGCGTTCAAAGAAAATTAGATGGCATACAGTGCAGCGGCATACATGAGGCAGTATGTTATAGATAGGTGTTATAGGTCTGTGCCTCCACGACTTCTCTCAGAAGTCTGTCTTGAAGGGAGCTGCAGATTCATAAGACGAATATAAAGAACTTTGCATGCTGAGATGCATACATGAATGAGAATGTCCCCCACACCGACCGTACATAATCAGTCAGCCATGTTCCTTGATTGTTCTCGGCGGAGCCTCTGCTGAATTCAAAGCGTCCTTTTAAAATCCATGGAATTCACCTGGGATGAGAGCGAGAGGAATGAAAATATTTCCAGCCCACATTACCTGGAGAGTCATTTTTCAGCCAGGCTGCATGAGATTTGGTTAAGCCTGCCCGTGTCTCCTGCCGTGCCCCGAGGTCATGTCAGACGGACAGGTCGGCTAGATATGTAAAACTATTCCACAGATCCAGAGCCTGGGGTTAAAGCAGAGGGGTCAGGCATGAACTCGCCTCCTTCTCTCAGGGTGACACAAGTCTGCAAATGGCATTAGCAGGGAATATGTATCGCATCACTGCTGTGCTTTCCTTCACCAGCATGGAGGTCATGCTCCCGCACAACCAATGTGAGGTGCATCGATTATGACCTCTGCAATCTGACTCGCTACCTACTCTATCTGTTCAGCCAGATATGTGTGTTGTGAGCTGCGTACAGACATGACTCTGCCTTCAGAGTGTTTTTTTTCATTCCTCCAGCCCTCAGCTCCTTCCACCCCACTGTGTGAGCTGACAGGGCTGTTCATTCCACTCGGGATGATGATGTGGATGTCATGAATTGTATTGGCAGCTGCCAATGTCGATACAGCATTATGGAATGAACTAGTGTTTCACACAGTATCTTAATCTAATTTACAAGGCTCCCCGCTTCCTGGGCGGCCAGGATGCTGCAGGGTCGGCCAAAGTCGAGGAAACAAAGTAAATATAACGGACAAGATGCCCTTCTGCCGTTCAAGAATCTGACATGGGCAGGACGAGAAGGTGTTGCTGTGATTTCAGATAACACATTCAACATACCGGCACTCGCTTGTATCTACTTTACCCGGCTAGGAATGCAGCTCGTCGCCTGAATCCAGGATTCCACCATCACCCGTGCAGCTAAGGAATCTGCTGCACATTCTTCGAAGAAGTAGCACCATTGTGCCGCAAATACAAAGAGCTGAGACATGGCTTTAACAACCATATTGTATTGCTCCTGCTGGCGCTGCGGTGTGCCCTGCATCAATCCGATGCAAATTGCCCCGCTCACTCACACAATTTTTTTTTTTTTTTTTTTATGAAAGCGCACCCTAACACTTCCCTCCTCGTACATATACACACATAAACACACACAGCAGCACTTCCCCCAGCATCCCCTTACGTGATATCATTAGCTGTAAGCAATTGCCTGACAAGCGGGAGGCAGAGCGCCAGATTTTTTCTCTTCCTTTTTTCTCGTCGCACATAAATCTGAAGACCACATATGCTGCTGTCTTTTTACGCAATTGTTCCCCAAACCATGTCTCTTTCGTTCGCTCCCTGCATGGCTTGAATCAATTAGTACAGGAGTGCACGTCGCCCTCCCGTCTGTTAAGATAACGAGGGGGCTTTTAATTTCGGGCCACTTCGCAATTGTGAAATGTAAAGGAGCTGAGAGGCTGGGAATGGCTGTTATTTACAAGTGTGGCATGGCGGAGGTAGTTTAGTATGCAGGCCAATGCATCTGTAACAATGCAATTTCCTTTCAACAACAGGGTGATTTCCTCTTTTGGGAGCAAGCACTGGCATTGTCGGAAAAACACACACACGCATGGCTTTTAAATCAGGCCCTGAGTCTGGTGCGACGTCAGACCTTGGATTAGATCGAGACAACCAGAAGTTGTGGGTCCAGAGTCCAAATTAAAATCACTGCATCCCTCCAAGATGCTTTTATTGTTGTACTTGGTATGTACGTGGTATGAAGATATTTCCTTCTTTCTACTCCTGAGATGTCAGGTAAAATGAAGCAAGAGACTATTAAACACATCGGAATAATCGCTCAGCAGGATGCTATTAGACACAGATACACCTCGCCTCCATGCTGCTCTCCATGATCACACAGAGGCTGCGGGACGGAGCAGAAAAAATATGTAGCTTTGAATGCTTTGGTAGACTTGTGCATCAGGGACTGAGTCGAAGCCAGATCTTTTTGAGAGGGAAAGGGAGTTGAACTGTTGAGGTTTGATGCATGTACAGTTATGAATATACTGAGCTATTTCTGTTTGTTGTTTGAGCCAGAATTCTGGGACGGGGACAGATAAGGCTATGGCCAGGGACTTCTCCAGAAAAACAGAGATAAAATGATTTGTTGCAGTTTTCACCATATTTTTCTCATTTTAAATTCCTCTGAATCCATTTTTATAGCTTGGCATTTATCTTTTATCAGGGCTAGAATTTGAAGAAGTTGTTATTAAGGTTGTAATTCTTTTTAAACCAATATATTGTGGTGCTACGGTTATTGAAATGACACTTCACACACACACACACACACGCGTATGCAGGTACATCTACACCAGCTTCTGCAGTGCTACAACTTTTCTTTAACAAGCTTTATTTTATCTGTTTCAGCCAAAAGATTTAATCCAATCATTTGAAAGTGCACTGACGGGACTGCACAGAATCCACATTGCTCCGCTGCCGGTGAAATCTCAGACTGAGCTGTGTAACCAGCATCTTCTAAACAACTCGGCCTTCTTCAAAGATTCATCATCACAACTAGCCTAAGCACATGACCTTTAACCACCTACACTCTGATGTAACAAGAGACTCAGAGCGAAAGATGGTTTTCATGCCTTATCTCTGACTGCATGACAAAAAGGAATCTGAGTCTCTTTTCATCTTCTCTTCCTGGGCTCTCAATCAGTCATAATCAGGAATAGTTGGATAGCCAGAGGCTAAACAGCCACATTGAGGGATGGCTGCTAAGTTATTGCTGCTGCTGCTGCAGCTCGACAACTATCTGGCAAAGCCTGTTTGCCAAATGCAACATAGATATGTTGAACAAATTGCATTTTCACACTTCTGCAGAGGTGACCAGGTCACAAACATGACTAATGGCAGCTTTTGGAAAAAAAAAAAAGTATAGAAGGAAAGTATGTCTGCACCTTTTTGAGGTATGATTAATGGAACAGTTAACACACATGCATGCCGTTGAACTGACTTTGGTCCCTTGCATCAGATGATATGATACAGACTGCTCACATGCAAGGACGCACATGTGGAGACTCGTACCAAATGAAGTGTCGGAGGTCTCATCAAAATGTCAGTTTTATCTTTATTTAGCCAGTCAGCGTTTGAGAGCGATGGGGAGTCTGAGAGACAACAGAGAGGGAGTTTGTACAGGGATTTGATCCTCGGCCACTAGGGTTGCATGTGATTACAGGAGCGAGGAACTTAATGAACACACCATCTTTTCACGGCTTCTCTCTACTGTGCAGGAAAAAAAAAATTCTCAGAGCGCAGTGTACCCAATTATTGCTCCATGTCTCTGCTTCTCTGGAGCGGCTCGGGGTTTGGTTGCCTCGCTGAGGGCCAATTTAAGAGGAATTATGAGTGAGTGAGTTATTAATTCTCTTTTCCATGAATTTACTGGCCCGAAATGCTTAAACTGGCAACCTTACAACGAGAAATTTGCATCAGTTTTGTGCAACGTGGCAGATTTTAGGGTAAAATTGACAACCGATATTCTGTCTTGCTGAAGAATATTTAAATAATACACCAGGAAATCGTCATTTAAAATGGAAAATTATGACCATGAGTCTTAATGACAAGGATTGACCGGGGGCCTGTGGTCTGTTTGGCCTGACACACTGATAGTGTGTCTTGCCACTGTCTATTAGAGCAACTTACAGCTGTATTTGAAAAGTTGTGTTTAACAGTGGTCACTGTCTGTTTGAATTTCAAGATTACGAGTGAAAGGGCCTTAAGATGAATGAGGGTGTGTGAGATTAGCATGTCACTATCTTGGACAATGTGTTTTGCAAGGCCTGACGGAGTGTAAACTTCTTCAAATCCAATAAATGCAGAGGAGAATGACTGATGAACAGTCTGCTACAGAATAGTAGTAAAGGCCAAAACATTATGTAACAGTAGCAGGAGTTGGAAAAAAGAAACTGAAGAATGTCAGCTGCAGAGCCCGAAATCCTCAAAGACCGACATCTAAAGATCTGAAATAACCTTGTTTCTCAGAAAATTGCGCTGTCCTCAATCAGATTGTTTCATTTCCCTGGACCGGATTCCAGGCCAGCTATTTCTGTGTTGACACTCAACTGAAATGATTTGGACATGAGAAGTGGAGGACCCAGCAACGTCAGAGTGTCCAGATTATATTTGGGTCAGGTCTGGGCTCTGGCACGGAGGTGTGACATTCCCGCATCGTGCCAGGGACTTTGCACTCTGCTGCGAGCGCCCGGCCTCGCTCCCTGCTGCCGAGGTGTTCCGTCCAGGTCTGAAGGGCGACTCACCCGTATGGAAAATCACTTCCCCTATAACCCCCGCTGCCTCCGTCCTCTGCGTCTTCTCTCCTGTTAATGTGTTGCCTCGGCCCACAGGGTCACCTGAGAGGATGGTGGGAGGGGGGATGAAAAACTCCTGAGTCACCGCTCCGGTTCTTTTCCATGAGCCATGACAACAGGGCCGAGACGTCAGGGTTTGGCATTTTCCCCAATCCTGGCTCTGTCTGTCCAACGTGCTGGAAGCTAAATGCCATCAGAAGGGTATGATCATCAGAGTGGTCACTGCCTAAATGCTACTGTTCTCTTAATGTTGAGGGGGAGTTTTATTTATGAATGTGCTGAAAACCAGCCTCTGGCGAGGCTCACTCTCTGTCAACACGGCACACAGTGACATAAATCTGAAGGCGTTGACTGTCTGCGCCGCATTTCTCCAGATTCTTATTACGGAGTATAATGCCGGAGTGTGATCGTATCTAACTGAAATGGAAATGAATCGTGTGGAAAAGAGCAAAAAAAAAAAAAGAAATTAAAGTGCGGGAGGTAAGCGTTGATGCTTCCCTGAGGATGGCGGACCGCAAGGCACCAGCCTCGCTTACATAACCATTTTCCCTCTGCTCCCCTGGCAAAGAAATGAAAACACACATACACATTCACACACACACATGCGCCGACCAAAAGCAATTAGGACTGAGGAAATAACAGGGAGTAGGAGTCTGTGGACTTGTGTTTCCATCAGTGCTAGCTCCTCTGCAACTGGAGCTATGGCACCAGAATAACACTGAGTCAGTGGAGTGTCCCTCAGAGAGCGGTAAGCCTGCTACTAGAGATTTATTTAAGCCATGATGGAGCCTAAAACCACACTGGAAAGTGTGTTGGTTTTCATTCCTTGTTCTTGTATTCTCATATGTAACTTGCGTCCTCACAAATAGACGAATTAGGAACACTGAGGCGTAAACTGAGATGTTGAGATTTACTCAAACGCACTCGCCCACAGGGGTTTATTATTTTGGGTTTAACACAGGTGTTGCACCATCCATCAAGTATAAATACCATCCATTAACGGCTGAAGCTGTGGAATGTTATTGAGTAGAAGCTAATGTTAACAGCTTACGATGCCGACTGAACTTCATAAACATAAGTGGGTATTGCGAGGAGGTTTGCTCCAATAGAGCGCAGCCATCACAGGTATTAATTGCACACCACAATATTTGAATATTACTGCTTTAAAAGAAAATATTTACTCTTTGGAGATCTGGTTTCAGGGTTTTTGGCCTGAAATTTGGTCAAGGTTTAACCTCTTTAACCCTTAAGAGAGACTTTCAGACACAAAGACGCAGAACTTTTTTTTCCCTTAAGGCTTTAAAAGTTGCCTTAATCCATATCTGTCTTTGTAATGAAAAGCCCATTTAATTGTTGTGTGTACGTGCATGTGTGTGTGTGTGTGTGTGTGCCCTTGGCTAATGGACACTCCCTCTGACTCACAGGTTCAGTCACTCTTTAGCACGTCCTGTCCTCCCCACATCGCCCCCAGTGTCCAACCCCCATCCACCCACTCACCCTGCAGCCTTTTCCTCCTCCTCCTCCTCCTCCTCCTTGTCTTCATCCCCAACCTCTGACTCACCATGCCAGTATCCTGTGACACTCTCAGGATGATCACACTACCACCATCAAGCCCCCCCACCCCCCTCTACCCCCCATCTTTCTCTCTGTCTCTCTCCCTCCCGAACACATACACATATGCACACACAATCTCTGCTCACAGACTTGCCCAGTGTTAAGTCCCTGGCTTAGTCAGCCTCTGAGCTGAGCACAAGCCCTGCTGGGAAAGAGAGGCCGGGCAAGCCCCAACAGAATGCTAATGATGTCATTAACCTCTGGACTCCAGGGTCGGGGGGAAAAGTGGCTCCAAAAGGCAAAGATCACGTCACTCTTCCACTTACTCATTACATATTTAGTTTAAGACATGCACACAGGTGCCCCAAGAAATAGGCTTGTGTGAAAACAATAATGTCAGCCTTTTTATCGTATTAAAACATAATGAGTGCACTGATAGACTTACTTTTCTGGACATGAAATCTTTTGATTACAGCCTCAGCCAGATCACCCGCTGCTGGCGTATTATGTGTTGTGAATATGAATAGCTGTTCTATGAATAGCTCCAAACCAACAAACTCTGCTCCTACCAAAAGACCTTTTACACTTAAATGTGACTCTAGCATCATAATCATACTCTCGCTTTAAGCCACAGTGATTGAGGTTCAATATGAGAAATATTATGATGCTAAATATATAGTGGGACTGTGTTGCTTTGACTGGTTGGACACTACAGAGACACAGTAGCTTTGAAGTGACATGTTACTATTGTGGCTCTTTGTTATTTACTGTAGCTATTAAACCATTAATAAAAACAGAACCAACATTTTTTCATATGCCTGTTGTGGTATTAATAATTCAGCATTTGCATTGAAAAATTATGCACTGAAGACGTGGTTACATAAAACATGCAATGATCATTGTGACTTCTATTACCAGGCAATCAAATACAGATGAATATGTGAATGCGGTACTAATACAAACAATACATTATTGGAGCGTGGAAGAAGCTATGGTTTATGCAGTTGTTAAATGCCTGTTTTGAAGTCTCACATAATTACAATATATATAATTTTACCATTACGCAGTATTTGTCAAAAAGTCAGAAAAAGGCTTTTTATGTTTTCTATATGAGACAAAACTTTCTCACAAAGGCAGAGAGCAAGTATGGAAGCAGTGAAATAGAGAGAGAAAGGGATTTAAAGCTTTCAGGCTGGCTGGTAAACAAATAGAGAGGCTGTAATGCCTTCATAAGATAAGATAATCCTTTATTAATCCCACAGTGGAGAATTTTCTGTTATGTTCATTTTCTGCCTTTTTATGCTAATTATATTTACTGGAAAATGTAGACTAAAACCTGTTTACTCATATGCAGTGTAGTCTGTATTCAGGTCTGTCTGGCCACATACATTTCATGTATATGTTAGAATCAGATAACAGCATGAAAGCAATGAGCCAATGTCCAATTAATGAGTTGTTACTGTTTATGAACCCGCAGAGACTTAATGATTCTGCTGCGTCATTCTGCGCCATGAAACTTTATAGGTTCTTCAGGTCATTGTTTTGATTTCCCAGGATGCAACGTCTCTGTTTTACTTCACTCACAGCTTTTAAAGTATTGATTTCAGTAAAGAAAAAAATAAAGATTTACAACTTACACAAATAAAACTCATCACCCTGCTGCTTGTTATTACGATGATCTCACCGCAAATAATTCATCTACAGAGGGAATGTCGGTCGAACACATCACTAAACCTGAATTACCGGCCGTTAAATTAAATGAAATTACTGTTATGGTGGGAGGCAGATTGCTGCGTCACACAGATACTGGACTTTCAACCCAGCCGGTGTCCCGAAACCACCCGAAACCACCTGGAACGCCGCAGAGCCTCATGGTGACTGAAGCAGAATCAGAATCACAATAACCAGGCAATGGGATCCTGACTCATGTTTGCCTCGTCTGGCTCTCTGATCTTTGCAAACCTGGTATGTGGCGTTGGACCGACTCATTTCCTTAAAGTTATGATTACGTCAATTTAAATGAGGTGATCCCTCCAAAGAAAATGAGTAAGATCTGTTCCCTTGACGTCTATCAACGGGCCCAGCGTGTCTGTCCTCTGTTTGTTCCTCTAATTGGTCTTGGACGGACCAGGCCTACCCGGTTTTCTCTGCGCCCACCCACAGAGCGATGTCTGCCTACGCTACTGCTGTACACTGCCGCCTGACAGACAGACACCGTTAGCCACGAGCTGCTGATCATTGTGGGGTGTTTCTCTGCGAGGGAGCCTGGTATTTAATGTGGGATTCAGTGGAAGCAAAAGCTGCGAAGGAGAGTGACTCCAAATGAATCATAATGTTGCTTTGCAGTTCCATTTAGCTTGTGCCTCATTTATTTATGAGGAATAACACAGGCTGACTGAGTAACAGATCTTTAGATCGATCGAAACAGATAATTTCATTTCTTTAACACATAACAGCTATGGTTTATAAAGTCAGTCAGTGCATTTATTCCTGTTTAACAGCTTTCACATTAGTGAGTTCAAAAAGTTTCGACTATTAATTTGGATGCTGAACTGAATCAGCTGTCACTTTAAATGCAGTTATTCCAATACGGCAGGGTTTAGTTTTATACTTAGAGATGTTTTTGCAGTCAATAACACAGCTATGCTTTATTATGAATTAGTGTAATTTATTAGCTGAACTCTAACAAAAACCTATTTCAGCTCACAGAAGTGTTTTTTTTTTAGGTTGAACAGCTTGCCTCATGGCCATCAAGGGCACATTTAATGTAAATACGTGATATTTCTATAAGCCCCCTTGCCCTTCTTCCAGATGGCTTTTAAATGCTAACAGAGGGTCTTAGATGGAGCCGATGGCAAGGTGTACGTGTCTGCGCGCCTGTGAGTGTGTGTGTGCGTGTGTGTGTGTGTGCGTGTGTGTTGAAAGACATGGAAGAGATCCTGACAGACCTCTGACAGATAAAAACATCACAGTTAAACGCCAGTATCTGCATCCACGGCTGTCAAGCCATCATTTTTGAACTTTTTTTTTTGGACTGAAGCCAAAAAATAATGAGCTTTGCATAGCGCTCGCACGCTTGTGTGTGCGCAACTCTGCGTATTTGCATTGTCAGATGAATATGACAGGTTTTGACATGACATCTTGGATCTATATCAACAGCGACAGCAGACAGTGTACCTTCACATAAATTAACCTTCAGGACAGATTTTTTTTTTCTTTCCTGGGATTCTGCAGAGAAATCTCAGTTTTAACATAGCTCTCTGCCCTTGCTGTCTTTTCTCATTCTCCTCTGAGGGCTATGGGCGCAGTGGTCAGAGGTGTGGTGGTCGCCTGCTGCACATTAAGCCATAACTAATGGAGTCATGGATGAGCAGATGAACATCTGTTCTGTGGCTGCGGGAGAAACACAGACGACACACATGGAAGCAGCGTGCGCGCTCGGCAGAGGTTAACGCACAAACATGGAGACCGGGGATGCGTTACGCAACACATGGACGCACACATCCACTATGCGACCAGACATTTGAGACAGGAACACAGCAGGAGGAAGGAGGAAGTGGCTGCCAAGGAGGAGGGAGATGAGTGGGCACTAAGCAAACAACACTTAGAGCAGGAAGTCCCTATAGGAAGGTCTGCTAGGAGGAAGGAAGTGTGTTTGGGGTCTGTGTGTGTGCGTACATGAATATGTGCGGAGGAGGTGTGCATGTCCAGCTGACTTTGAAGCCACAACAGAGTGGAGATTCTGTTTTTTTTTGTTTTTTTTTATTCCCAGCCCAACCCAACCCTCACCAGCCTGGCTGTATCCATATCAGACGCAGTGCATGTCCTTTGCAGGGTGAAAGCTGGTCAAGGGAAACATCTGGTTTCTCTCTGCTCCACTAAGTTCGCCCCGGTTCTCCAAATTACAGCGAGCCACTTTGTTAATAAAAGCCTTAAATTGTAGTCATTTTCAAATGCAAATCCATACGTGGGGCTTTTAATGTGCCGCCACTTTGAAAAGCTCAATTATATCATGGGCAAGGGCACAGATAAGCCAAGGTAAGGCTGAATACAGCGAGGTGAAAAAGTCTATTATGGAGGAGGCACCTCAATATAGTTTTTATTTCACCTTTCTCCCTTTCTGCCTCAGAGCATGTCGGGCAGGAGAGTTACATCACTTTTTCATTTGCTTTTTTATTTAAGGCTCTTTAGAAATACATCAATAGACACTATGACTTTACCTTGACTCCGAGCGAGAGAATCCAACATGTTTGCGAAGTAGACATTGGCGAGTGGTGACTCAGCTGCTCATTCTTCCTTTCTGAGGCTGGAAATTTGAGGCTTTCTGTAAGAATGACTCAAAACTTTCTATCTGACAAATGATCTAATTTAAATGATTTATTGCACGTGTAGGAATATGAATGCAGTTCTCTCCAAAGCGTTCCTAATGCCATGCAGCGTAGCACAGTGGTTGCCAGCCCTCTTTGGCTGCCTTGCCCCCTTACATCCTTCTCGAGTGAGCTCAAACACCCCTTTATTGGCTCCACGCTCACCTCCCAAGGGTGTTCAATTCAAGTGTTTCTGAACTGGATGTAAAAAGTGAAAAAGTAGGTATTGTTACAGTTCTTTTTTTTATTTTATGAATTTCATTTGTTCGCAGTCTGGCCAAGTTTGCATTGGCACCACAATCTTCTCGTTGGGCTGAATCAACCATGTATCCGTGAGTAACCTTCTTGCCTGCTCTGTACCCAACAGTATTGTTTTCTGGTGCCTATCTCCAGCATCCACTCTCACACTCACACCTAGGGGCATTTTAGAGTCTATCAATCGACCTAGACATGCATGTTTCAGTCTGACAGGGACTTTCACTGTGTTGTGACTGTGACACAGCATGGGCGGTGTGTAAATCGGTTTCTAGCTTTTTGATTTTTTTATTTTTCTCCTCAGCTGAACTCATAGCCATGGCTATATAGTGAAACTGTAATCTTTCCTGATTTTAAAATGAGTTGAGATTCTCTACTGGCTCTCTCCATGTACCCCCTGGCAGCCCTCCAGCTGGAACTCACTGCTGTAGTATGTGTGTTTTTGTGTTCTTTATTGTCAGCCAATATCCCGCTCCCTCTCCACGCCCCCTCTCTCTCCATCTTCCACTGAAGTGAGATATTGTATTTCAGGCAGACCATTTCTCACTGTCAGTAATGCACATCAAATCCCACAAGTAGGAGGGCTAAGAGGTTTGATCGGCTATAATGCCTTTACCTACACTAAAGGCTTAAGAGAGGAAATCACATTCAAAGTTACCCCGGCTCTGCACTGCACATCTGGGCCTCCTCTGGCTTTCAGCTGCAGATGGAAATCTTGTGGTTCATAAGGCCTCAAATAGAATCCAAAGCTCCTAATCCATCTTGATCTCATTTACACACAAGTGGCAAGTTTTGACTAATATTTTCCTTGATACTCTGCCACGGGTGAAGAAGAAATAGCTCAAAGAGGTCCAGTCTGGGCCTGGTCGGAGGGTTATTTTGAGACTCTGACTGCGTGTATGTCCCGGGACCGATCTCGGTATGATTGGGTGGTGAATTTGGTATAATGCTTTCTTTTCCGTGGTGTAAAACCTGAGGAATGTGCTGCGGTGACATGAGCGCTAGTTTCCAACTCTGCTACGTCTTCCTGCAGGAGCGTATCCTCAGATGACCTCGTCTGCCTGTTGGTTCCACTGCACACGCAGCTCAGACGAAGACATATCAGCGTTCACAGGGGCAACGATTTAATACTCATTTCGCTTCCTCTCTAACAATAGAACATTTTCTTTCTGACATCATCAGCCGGGCCAGAGGACTATTTAAAAAAACATGAACCGTACAGATGGCAGACAAGCTTCACACGAAGCGTCTCGCTGCAGAAGATTGATGACTTTCGTGCAACAGACTATTGCAAACAGCCCGTCTGACCCTCCGTCTGAGTGCTGCTGTGGGAGAACTAACACGCAACGTCTTCTGAGTTCATTTCTGGAGCTCATGTCCTCCATGCATCGGCGCCAGCAGTGCAGTCTCTCCTGCATGCCTCCACAGCTGCAGCCCCGGCGTCCAGCTCCAGCACCGGGCCGGCCTGCACTAGATGGCACTGTTTACAACAGCACCGCCTGAACGCAGCGGCAGAGCGAGCACGCCATCTCACAATTACTGATTTACAATCCTTTCACTAATCTAATAAATTAGATTGCGCATTATACAGTTTGTAATTACACAACCACAATAAACACAGTTAACAATGCACATCAGCTCCGATTTCCACAGCTGTTACTGCATTAGATGGGGAAAGATATGAAATAAGATATCAGATATGGCGATCAATGTGAAACAAGGAGATGATAAGATCAGTCACTATGTTTTTTTTCTTTTTTAATGGCTCATAATGCCATTAAATCTGACTGCCATTATTTGCAAATACATTTAGCTGGTCCATGGGGGCTCTTTAATGAAAAGTGCTGTCTTATCACACGCTAATAGAATTTGTATAAGCTGGATATTTTACAGCTTTGATGCATCTACCTGCTCCATCACTGCGCCCCGCCGCCTCCCGCCTGTTTATCGCCTCCTCACTTCTTTAACCTCTTTGTTGCTCTTTTGTTTGTCAGCACATCTGCAACTTTCCGTCTGTCTGTCTGTTTGTCTGCCTCCTCGTACTCCTGGATCTCTTTGTGTCTAGGCCTGTGGGCAGGTTTCTGACAGGGGTTGCTCTGGTTAAGCCTTCCTCAGGCATCAAAAGGCAAAGAGTGAGACAGGCTCTGTCACATTATGCGGGCTCTCCTCTCCTGGCTTTGATTGAGAGTAGTGATCCAAAACTGATGCGGAGAGGAGCCGGAGCTCACCTCTTGTCAACGGCGGATGTTCTCCACGGGCAGACAGGCGAGCGGCAATGACAATGTTGGATACGCTTGGTGGGCTCTGACAACCCCCTTCACACTTTGACACACTTGGTGATATCTCACTCAGTGTTTGCCATTGTCTTAAAGAGATTGTGAGGCAGATGCAGATAGGATTCAAATGTGTGCTCAGTATTGCATTCTTTACATTTATCTGCTCTGCTTGGGTGCCCATTGGATTGGAAAACTCTTATATTATACCCATTTTCCTTCCATGTATCTTTTTAAACTTAATAAACTCATTTATCAGTGGTTTACAGTTTAGATCTGTTTGTACATTTATTGTCTACTACTATTTGTAGTGTTTTATCAGTAACAATAGTCAGTGTTTAATTCACTACATCTGTATTACTATTACTTAATCTTATTTTTCTCTGTTGACATTTTTGTTTCATCCAAACCTTTAAGCCTAATGGCAATAAAAGTCTGTGCTTATGTAACTTGGACAGTCCTGTTAAACAGATTCTGAAAGAGCAGTGTTGCTCCGTTCTTGTGGTTTACAAAGGACTATGCAATCTTCCAGCTGAAGTTGAAAGATGAAAATCAACAGAATTGTAGTAACAAGACTTTAATCATATCAAAAGGCTGAAAAACCTGCTATGAATACTTACCAGAGTTTACAGATCTCTCACACTCCAAACCACACATGCACAACACACTAACATCACATTTGTTGTGTGTGTGCAGCAGCATGTTACTCTGACATGACCGTGACCTTTTTATTTTTATTTATCTGTCATATCAGATTTGGCAGGAGTCAGCTCCACTCCCTCCCTGGCCAGTAAAGGAGTCTATTTGTTAAGCCGACACTCACTTTCTTGCTGCTCCCCCATGCATCATGAACCCTGGGCTGCATATTCAGGAACCGTCCATCTGTGAGAAACATGCGTTACTTAAGAGATGTTGCGTCGGGTGATGCACAGCGGCATGAAGGTGTCATTTCATGTGTCAAACCCTCCCACTTAAATGTAACATGCTGCCATGGCGACGGGCTGATTGGCACGTCTGGCAGCTCTAAAGAGCCAGTAAAACGGCCCGTTTCTTCTGTTAAATTAGTGGACTGTGTCGTGGGCCGAGAGCCCACATGTCCTTGAATGGCTGCTCTCTCATCTTTCAGATCCCCGGCAGAGGCGGCGCTCGAGACTTTTTCAGCATTTAAGTTGACATTTTGTATTAAAAGAACATGTTTTTTTCTTCCCTTTTTAACAAAAGTTTTTCTCCGCAGCTTCTGTCTCACAGTCCTTGTGGTTTCTCCATCTGTGGCCCCTGCATGGCTGTACTGCAAGTGCTTTTGTCTGCACTTTTCTTTCTGATGATTCTCAACTATAGCACATGTTGAGATCATTAATTTCAAACCCTGCCAAAACCACTTCCCACACATACATGGCATTCATTCCTCCCCTATCCCCAGCTCACTCTTTCTCTTCTCAGACGTACACTCTGCTCTCTGCATGGCTGTGAAGCAAGAGTAATCTTGGTCTCTTTTCAGTGAATCAAAATCACCATGTGGCTTTGTTACAGTAGACACGAGCTGAAGCCGAGAGTCGGATTGCTGTTGCCTTACCGATAGAGAAAAAGAAAAAAGAAAAAAAAAGAAGTGTAGCTCGAACAGGTTTGTGCATAAAAAAATGAAGGGGTGAGGATTTATGCAGGCAGCATTGGCAGAATTCCCTCATACCTCCCCTGTTACACCTAACATCGCAAACCTGCACCATTTCAAAGCAGTGGCAGATATGAAATATTCAACAACCCGTATTACTATTACAACACACAGTAAAACAAAAAAAAAGAAGAAGACCTGCATGCTCCCCCTACACACTTTTAATTCTAAAAAAACTTGATGATTATTGGTTCAAATAGGACTCTCTCTCCACAGCAGGAGCTGCTGCTGCTGCTGCTGCCTCTGGAACCGAGGCTGCATCTTTAACAAGTATCTCCTCAAAAAAAAAAAAAATCTCCAGGGTTGGGGGGGCAGAACGAAAGAGAAAAAGAGGAAAAATGAGGAAAGAAAAAGAGAAAGGGAGAGACACTGTAAGGGAAAGTGAGAGCAATCTGCTAGAGAATGTGTCAGTATGTGTGTGTGTGTGTGTGTGCGTGTGTGTGTGTGTGTGTGTGTGCTGCAGACAGCTCTCTGGCATGGCAAATGCCTGCTGGTCCTGAGCAGAGCTGAGCTGGAAGCCTGCTCAAAGCCCTTCACCTTCACAGCCGGGCTGGCACGATGCATCGAGCGCGGCTGGCATAGCGCGATGTTTATCACACAAAGGCACGATCAAAGAGCGCTGGTATCTGGCTGCACCACTTTCATCTGGGTTCCCACAGCTGACAGTAGCATCCGTGGGGGGCTCTCCTCTCCTTTTTCTCCTCCTTTAATGGTCTCGCCCTTCTCCCTATCTCTCTATTCTCCCCCGTTCCCTCTCGCACATTTATCACTGCAGATAAGGAGACTTTATGTGAGATTCCATAGCCAAAGAAATTTCTTTTCCCTAATCAATAATGGCTTTTGGAGGCGGCCTGCGGATCAGGCGCTCCTCTGTCTCTGTGCTTGTAAAGGCGCACAGGGTTGTGGGGGGAGTGGGGGGGAGAGCGCTTACAAAGTTGTGTTTATGTTGCTGCTCCCCACAGGCCAATCAGCTCCCACCCCTGCTCATTGTTTTCATCCCATCCCATCCACTCCAAAGATGCTCCCACAGCAGATATCAGAGCAACTGGTGAAAACAGCGATGCTAAATGATTCTGGGAGGGGGGGACTTTAAAATTTTCAGCATGCTTGTGCAGCTTGACAGTACCAGCATGAAGCTTGACAATTGGTATTCAGCCTCCATGTTGCTAAGAGCCAGCAGAGCCCTGATTTGAGACAGGCGGAGCTGGAGGGACACCGCGGCCAAGAGCTCCAGATGAAATGGGGTGTTTATCATTCTCTAACTGTAACACATCAGTTGGTGATCCTGACATGCCCCTGGAAGAGCCACTCTCTCCAATAAGTCTTCCACTCAACTGATACGGACATTAGGCATTCCCCACATATCTGGCTACCTCCTCTGACATCCCACGATGCCACGAGGAGAGAGAGAAAAAAAACTCCAAACAAATGGCCTTTCGTGGTCGCATCGAGCTGCCTCATCTGAAGAACGGCGGCTCTTCGGCATAGAGCAGCGCGACCGTCAGGAAGTGCACCGTTTTCCCTCCCCCTCGTACATGCATGTGTGTGTGTATGGAATGTGTGGCTCCTGTTGTTGCGATCAATCCCAATTTAACAGACACCGGCTCAAAGTCAACCTTCAGGGAGCCGTGAAAGCTGACAGGTGAGGACTCACTGCCGTCTCCCCGACTCACATCAAAGCCACAGCAACAGTGGCGGCTTCAGTGGAAGACAAGCACTTTTAGAAAGAACAAAGAGACTTGGAGATAGGAGAGCAGGACTCGTCTTGAGACAAGGGATGGCCAAGAGGCTGAATACCAAAATGGCATGAATACTAAAAAAGCTTCCATCTGCCCCATGCAGATTTTTGAGAATTCAGATTGAGTGTAACACAAATTTAAGATGATGTTGGCCATATGAGAAAATCTGTTTGACAAAGACCTTGGGTGCAGATGTTTCTTTTTCTTTTTTTTTTTTTCTCCTCCCATTTGCTTCAACTTTGCACCACTCAAAACATGTTTGATGTGCGCTCTTACTTTTCTTGTTCAATCTGGGAATGGAGCCAGTCCAAATAATACTGTGACCACATGTGTAGTTAAACCTGCAATACAGATTTATTTCTGTCTTTCTTTGTAACAAGGAAGGAGAAAAGTCTTCTTGGGAAATTGGAAAAGCAGTTCACAAATAGTTGTTGATTTAAACATCAACATTACTTCATTTGCTGGTTTTCTTTTCTACTGTTAGTCATATTCATCTTTGCTTAGCTCCATTTTTGGTCTCTCCATTCAGGCTATTACTCCCAGCAACATTTTACCAGTGAGCTGTGACACACACTGTACGCTCAGATGAACTCCTGCTGCTTGTAAACTTTTGTGGAAACTGGTTACGCAAAACAATTTGGTTTAAGGTTCTGATCTAACTTAATTTTGCTGCAGCAAAGAGGCACTTTATGGTCAGCTGAACTGGAAATTCAAAACAGTACTGCTTCATTAAAGGCAGGTACTTTCCCTGTGCACCAATGTGTGCCATTAGCAACAGTAACTATTACACTATCAATGCAAACGATATAATTGCATGGTGCAAATACGCAGCCATTGCCCAAAAAAAATGGGCTTAATTTCATGGAAATGTTCAAACTGAAATATTATGAACATTAGATGCTTTGCTATTATAGACACGATACAGAGAATGCTAAATATGAATTAGGTCACTTTACTGCACAGCTCTCAACCGCTGTCATAACTAAACGGTTACTTTCCCCCGATCCATAAAACCTCTGGAAAGCTTTGCATTCACAGCCCAGCTCAGTAGACTCCTCTTTTTTTTATTGTCTACCAGCTGTTGGAAAACTTTACACTCTGAAGGAGACGAGAGAAACGGAGAAGTTCTCTGAGGACCCATTTGCACAGCTCCAGCAGTTTAAGCCGCCGTCGCTGCTGAGGAGCAGGTGTGCATCCTTTGTGGGATTTACCTTAAATCAACTTCCAGAAAAAATGCTACGAGAAAAATACAAAAAATCTAATTCTAAATATAATAGTGACAGCCCCTTTCTTTAATGGCTTTGTGGGGCTGATGTTTCACTTCTTATGCTGGTAGTTTCCCACCCACAGGTCTACATGCTGTCACGGTGAACAACCTGTCAATACTACGCATGTACAGGCAAAAATCGATACGCTTTCACGCGCCAACTGCACCCTGAGTGTGTAATGTGAACAGAGATGTGAAGTTATTCTGTCCAGCATGAGGGTTGTCACAGCAGAGAAACTCTGAAGAAAAAAAATCACAGTCCAAAGACTTCAATTACGAGGACCACCGTAAGAGAAAGTCATTAGAGCAAAGCTAATTAGCAGCACAATCAAAGCCGGGGCAAACAGTAGTTGTTGTTCAGTCACCTGTTTGTTGTTGATTTGTCTGTGTGGGGCCGGGGCTGATGGGAGTTCTTAAGCCGCAGCACCTTTAAAACAAAGTGAGAACACGGGGGTCAATGGGTCGCAGGGTATCGGGGACGTATCTGATTGGCTGGTTTCTTCAGCTTAGTCTCTATCTCCTGTTCTTGTCCAATCATTAGAGGCCAGTATCTTCGGAGCAGGAAGTAAAGATTGGAACCATTTAGATCTCTCACAGATCTGCTTAATGCTGCCCATCGATTGCTTTCCCCTTTTAAAAACAAATGGACAGCTCTGATGGTCCAAATGGCCCTTTTCCCAATTACAGGCTTGGGTGGCTTTCAATCCTCCTGCAGAAACACTCTGGCTATAACTTCAGATTGCTACTTAGTGGCCTGTGTATGATCCTTCCTTATCTGGAACATATCGGAGCACACACACACACATGCGCACACACATGCGCAGCTGGTGAAATGAATCATACAATTTCAGTCTATTCCATTAAAAATATTGGTTTGAGCCAGTATAACTTTGTTGTTGTTATATATCAGTAATCGGATCAAAATGAGGATTAATCTTCAGCCCACATTCTTCTTTTAATAGAGAATAATTCATGCTGGGGTGAAAAATATTGAATCAGAGCACACGAGGAGTACAAAAAAAAAACTTTTTTTTCTCCCATTTTTCTCCCATGGTCTAGTACCTTATAGAAGCCCTTTGAAAGCTACAAACCTGACCCCTGTTTCCAGATAGGGAGCCAAACAGGCCCCTAAACACCAGGCCAACACTGTGTTCTACTTAATCTTGGATGAGGAGCAGCAGGAGCAGAATCCAAAGAAGGGGTGAACTGGGAGCAGAAGAGAGAGAGAGAGAGAGAGAGAGAGAGAGGGAGAGAGAGAGAGAGAGAGAGAGAGAGAGAGAGAGAGAGAGAGAGAGAGAGAAGAGAGCTGCTGTCAACAAGCTCTTATGGTGAACAGATGTGGGGGAACTCCCTCACTACTTCTTAGCCTCAAGCCATGCACACACACACCCACACCCACACACATACACTGTAACACATACTCAGGAGGAGGGGAAGCAAAACAATCATTTGGAGTAAATTCCTGGGATGGCTCAGATGGTTGCGGTGGATTTCACACAGAAAGACCAAAATCTGAGAAAACCAAAAGAGATATCGGAGTGGAGGTCGGTTAACACCGGCTCCGCGGAGTAGCGTTTTTGTTTGTTTATTTTTTACAATGCGGTTGTGCAGGAATGTCACTCTCACACGGGCCAGAATGAGTCAGAGCAGCAGGCCACGGGCCTTGTTTTATCCCCTTCCCGTGCGGGACAGACCGTCCCGTCCTGACGGCGAGGGAGACATAAAGCAGCTGCCTCTCCGAGCAGCTCTTAGAAAGAGATGCTATCGGTCAATGGGCCATACTTTAGTCACGCCGCCAAACTCTTTCTCCACCCTGAGCAAGCGGTGCTCATTGTGCATTTATCTTCACTGGGAGTTAGTCTTACATAACGGCATTGAATTCCATCTGTGCTCTGATTTACAGGCTCGTAGGAGAATCTGAGGGGAAGGTAAATTTGATTACACACCGTGTGGCCTTCCAGCGTGCTTTCTCAAGCATGTCTGTCTGCAGCTTGACTGGACACGTAATAGCTGAATGTGTTCATATTCACCCACCACGTTTACCAAAATGATCAGGATTTAAAATCACATACGATTTATGTCCCTCCAGACAAGGCAAAATAGCTCAAAGATCTTCATCCGTCTGTACTGACTGCACTGCAAGTATATTTTGAAAAAGACATTCCTGTGGCTTTTCTTTATTCAATTAATCTACTCTTAATCTATTTTTCATCATTAAGGTTCTTATCTAATAGTCTTGATGGGTCCACACAGACCTGTGGGAAAGAACCAGACGTGTAAATTAACTTTGTCTCGTCTGATAAGCACCAAAGGAGGATCAGACACAACTCAAATCTACTGCGGGGTGGAGCGGTTTATTACGTTTATCAGTTTTCTTTTGAGAACTGCTGGCAGCAGTTGAATCGGTTCCAAAAAATGATTAAAATAGAGCTATAACAATCGCTTTCTCATGTTAAAGCATGCATTTGATCAATAATTTAACACAGAATGATAAAAATGTCCAAATTATTCAATGATAATTGGAACATATTCCAAGGTCTCCTCAGAAATCATGAGGATATTAAATGATATTACGGTTGTTCCTTCTGATAATAAAAGCGTTCTGTATCAATGAATGCAATGAATGCAATTCTGGCCTTGGTAGGAACTAGTGTGAGACAGAAACCAAAACCAAGCCTGATAGATCTGCAGTACATTCATTCCTTCCAGAGTTCATACCACCTGTCTCGAGTCAGAGAAATGATGTTTTTCTGATGATTTATAATGATTGTGTCACATTAGATATTGGATCTGGGAGTGATTTCGCTCAGGGCCACTTAGAAATCACACCCAGTGACACACAGAGCCGAGACCCGCAGCCCCATACAACAGGACCAACCGAGACTGATTAGACTGAATGTACTGTAGATTGGACCAAACCCAACTCGTGTTCCAGGCACTAAAAACCCGGTGAACCAAAGAAAGTCTCACATTCTCACCTAAAAAGCAATCCCATCATTTCACACAAGTGTTTTTTTTAATGTTTTACACTAAAAAGCAGAGCCTTGAATTCACTGGCTTGGGTGTAATACTAGATGAACTTAATAGTTCTTAGGACAAAAAAAAGCAACACACTTGTGTACAAAATGTACTCACAACCAAAAGGGACAAAAAGTAGTATCAACAAGCTGAGAAAGAACCAGAACATGCAGAGCAGCAGGCATGTATAAGATTCAACATGCAGCGTTGAAATCAGTTTTTTTTTGGTAGCTTTTGTATGTAGGTACATACCCACTTCCACTGCCACATTGCCAATCGTCTAAATTTATTTATTTTTTTACTGCTGTTTACAAGTAAGCCTAGAGCAATGTGATGAGTGAGTGATGCTCAATGACTGCTTTATTACCGCTAATAGTTAAATGGCTCAAAAATGACTAAATGCAAAATTGCCTCTTGCTGTGGGATAAGCCATCACTGATTTGTGAGTCATATGAAGTTTACACAGATGGAAGACTGGTTGTTAAAGCTCCAGGTGAGAGCAAAAAATATGGTCATTGTTTTTTTTTTTTTTTTTTTTTGGGGGGTGGGGGTGGGGGTAATCTGTTCCTTTGAATGCATAAAACCCTAAGCTACTGATTACATCTTGTTTCACATAATGTGGAATGAGGTGGAACACTGCAGCCGACAGGATATTTGACACTAATTACGTACTTGCTTACCTGCTGTTTGGATTTTGATTATCCCGGCTAACTTGCAATATTGCACCCTTGTCATCCGACCTTGGCAGAAATCCATACACAAAATTACATTAGAGGGAGTCATTGGTTTCAACAGCAGTCGCGCTCTCCAGCTCACGGCATACAGTACGTAAACATTTGGTCAATAGACCTCTTCCCCCCAGTGTTGTCAAGCCATTAACCTCTTTACAGTAGCTCGCAGCTCGCCAGGACTGTTTATTGTCTGTTGGTTTCATCATTATTCACTTGACAAACAGCGGTTATTAGTCAGAAAGCCCTCTGCAGGCGGGATTAGCTCTAGAAGCTTTCATTATCCTTC
This sequence comes from Karalla daura, assembly GCA_029224185.1. Taxonomy (NCBI): domain Eukaryota; kingdom Metazoa; phylum Chordata; class Actinopteri; order Chaetodontiformes; family Leiognathidae; genus Karalla; species Karalla daura. The sequence continues at coordinate 12,043,082 of CM055208.1, forward strand.
GATTCAACCACCTTGATTACTTTCAATTGGCGTGAACACCTCATTTTCTGGCATAATCTAATTCAATATCATCTCATTTAGGGGCTGATAGAACGAGACCCAAGATAATTTGCTCACTTCGGTATTGCACTGGGATTAAATGTTTGTCTTGCAAAGTAATGATGATGTGTTGAAAATATGAGCTTCTATTAATTTTACGTCTGTGAGCGGAGACGGGGACGGGGCAGGTTGGTACAGGTTGCATACCAAGGTCTCTGAACACAGACGTACTGAATGTGACCTGGTAGGAGTCAGTGACTCATTTCACCTCAGGCGGCTTTGCACTTTGTGACAAGGGCTCAAAGAATGTAAACAAGTTTTCAGTCTCTGCAAATCTGGCCTATTATCTAAGGACTGCTAGAGAAAAGATTTGCCTGGTTGACAAGTGTTTGTTTCTTGACAGAAAAGAGCAGAGACACTTTGTGGAGGAGGGAAATTCTGATTTGTTGTCAGATTAAGTAGCATGCCAAGAAGGGGTTTGTTTGCTTTTTTCCTTCTTTTTTTCTAATTTTCAACCTTGGGATAACTTTTAAATTCTGTTTCCATCTCGGTTTGGTTTGACTTGTTTGCTGCCTCGGTCTGACATTGAACGAGTAAACAGTGTAACAGCGCAGAAAACAATTCTTTATCACATTTATTCCCGCTCCCGGTCCTACCTCTCAGGCATTAAGAGAAAGTGATCGTTGTCTTGTTCGCAGGAGACAAGAAAGGTGACTATCTGTCAGCACCATCTAATGTCTTTCATTCTCCTGGTGTCCAGTGGTCGTAGTCAGACTCGCGTCCCCAGAGGTCAATCAGTCAAGCAGACAGCTGCTCCAAACACAGCTCAGACCTCGGGCCAAAAGACTGTCGTGTCTACAAGCCAGGCCAATCACTCCACTGATTACACCCATTTGGCTGGTTTAGAAATGGGCTGAGTGGATTCTTAGAGGAGAGGTGATATTAGATTGTTGTTAGCACTACTGGAATTTAATTAATTCATTAAAACTAAATGGGTACCATCAGATTAACAAGAATCAGAGCTAATGTTAATTACACAAACAGTGATATCATCTACATTTCTCTCCATTTCAGACTGTTTGAATGCATTTTAACAACACAAACGGACTGATGTTTTGTCTAAAAAACTGGTTGATGAATTGTCCTGAGACTTGACGTGGACTTTTTCTATCGCTCCTCGGGATGAATTGTTTGGGCTCTTTCTCTTTTATGGGGAAAAGTCCCATTCATTTTTTCACACAGACATTGTGTGACTCACAATTGGAGCACGTTGCTAACTTGGATAAACATCACAGTGAATTACTGGCAAAAAGAAATTAGCACCTTTCTTTCAAAATAAATCTTAAAAATAGAACGTAACAGCCTCTGCATGTGGAAACCACAGGTTAGAAGTTAGTTAAAAACCATGATGACTCTTAAGGTGGTTTTTAGACTCATTGAGTAACTTTAATTTGAAAGTCAAACATAGCAGTGTTGACTCAATCTTCAGATCTAATGCATTTACTTTTGGTTTTGGAATGAATTCCCAACAACTGTGATACTTGTGTTTGACCTCAGACTCGTCTGGGATGTGGGTTTAATTTTCTTCCTTTATTATTTTACTGATGTCTGCTCTGACTGAATGAAAGCACCTAATAACCGGAAATAATCAAAACTGATGGTTATGAAATAAGGAAATTTGGAACAGGCACCTCGTTCTGTCTGGTTTGTAAGTGCGTACCTGCAAAGCTAATTACATTCCCATCGTCCTCATCCACTCTTTGTGTTTGGCGCTAATTAACAAATGTGGTCGTGCCGACATGCAGAACTGGGAACAGAGAAAACTTGCTTAACATGGTATCCTCGCCACTGTGAGCATGTATAACACGATAAAAGTGAGCGTTAAGCTCAAAGAAGAAAGCACAGCCTCACATGCATGGCTGCAGATCCCAGATCCACTGAGCTAATTTCAGAGGGAAACAAATTCACACCAGGGAGCTGACTTAAACAGCCTCCACGAGAAGTGCCTTGCTCCGGGGCACCTCATCAGCCATTACTGAGGGATATAGGATGGAGTTACTAATTCACTCTCCCAACAAAGATTTTCTCAGCTTGTCTTGGGATTCAAATCTCCAAATCCTCTCCCACTCTCCCCGTCCTTGCCCCCCTGCCCTCCCCACCCTCCTCTCCCTCTCTTGCACATTTACTTTCTGGTCTGCATGGACTCCCAGAGCGAGCACTATGAAGGATTACCCTTCCCCGATGTAATCCAATCAAAAAAAAAAGCAGGAACTGATTTCTTATCTTTGTAAGATGCTGCATTTCCCCTCATCTCTGAGAAGACACAGCCAGCATTATCAGTCATTTGATTACCCTGAGTAAAAATGGATACAGAACAGCACCAGTTTCAGCCTCCGGAGGCCTGACTTGCACATTGAAATCCAATTGAAGGCTGTACCTTATGTATTTGTTTAAGATTTGGAAATAATTAACTGGGGTAAAAGCTGTTATGGCTGCAGAATCAGATTAAGCGGGACATGAAGGGTTTTTTGAGTTTAAGACAATCCATGCTTGAGAGCACCTTTTTCATGCCACTTAACTTTTATACACAATTATATACCAAAAACGCGGCTGTATATGGAAATTCTTTAGATTCAATGGACATATGGCCTTTAGATGTTTTTTACATTGTATGTGCACGGCATGTGTGTATCTGCACACTTAATCGGACCTCGTTTCACACACACACACACACACACACACACACACACACACACACACACACACACACACACACACACACACACACATACACGCACACACACACACACACAGAACTCACGCCCCGGGCATGGGCAGGCTGACAGATGTTGGTCATGGAGGACAGCTGATCCTGTGAACTAGCTGCACTCACAAACATGTGTTTCTCTGGCTTCCATATGGTTAAAACACATGTAGCCCATACCGTACAGCCGTGAGCCTGACCAATGATAACACGCCAAACCTCTTAAGGACATTGAAATGGATAATTCCAAGCTACAAATTGCGCATCTGGAACATTTTCATGTTACGCATCTCTTTTTTTTATTGTGAATCGCTCCAACAACCTTGATACCTTTGCTTTCGACTGGTGATAAATTGGTTGCGAGCGGGTGTAACTCGAACGTTTAAGCAAATCCACCGTCCTGCGTTTGACCTGCGAACCGCTGGAGTGTTTCCACCGAGGTCCGTCCCCGCCGCGCTGCCTGGCAGACGTCTGCTTTGTTTTAAGCTTTTCGCTGAAGTGTCCTGAACAACACTTGCTGTAATTGCTAAAAGGTAATTGCGCTGGCAGGTTACGGCGAGGCTTTAGCTCCCATGAGCCGCACCCTGATCCCTGCATAAGGATGTGATTAACCGCCATCTCCCGTCATTAACTGTGAGGGCTTTTGGCAAGCGGGCCGCTCCGAGTGAGTAATTGTCATATTAGGGCCCATTGCTTGGTCAGATCGAGTATTGGAATCAGGTTCCTGGTCTGAAGTGGCTGCTGGAAGGCCCTAAGTACACGGCAGAATTGACCAAATTGTTAGCTCTTGTTTCTGCAGTGACAGCTGAGCGGCCATCTGATGTTCAATTTGTCAGTCTGCTAATATAACCGCACACCCCATCCATGAGGGAACGGAATATTTTCTCCTGTAAAAGGTCTATAGCTCAGAGGGAAAGACATCCTCAGAGTGACATCCAGTAGCAGTGCTTCTTTATGGAGTATAACATTAAAGCCGAGGGAATAAATCATTTGCTCCCCCGTATGAGACAGTAACTGCCAAAAGCTGTGGCCAGGCAAAGGTTCAAGACAAATAAAGCGAAAGACGCATTCACAGACCTGCAGAGAACCTGTTAGTGTTGTATATCACACCGTAGAGGAGAGCTCTGCCCCTTTGCTTCGACTGGCAGAAGCGGGGCATTGATCTTCTGTGCCTTCGCTGCGCTGTGATGCCTCTGCAGACAGATGGGAGGGGGCAGAGGTGGGGAGGTGGGGAGGTGGGGTGGCGAATAGCCTTTCATTGGAGCATGCTCAAAAATGCATATGCTCAGTGGCCTCTTGATGGTACTTCAGAGACGGGCTCGGTTTTGCTTAGATTGCTTAAGGATGGACTCATCGGGGCTGTTAACGTCACTTTGTAACCAAGAAAACTGAGCGATGAAGGCCAAAACAAGCATTTCTTTTTTACTAGAAGGTCACGGAGAGGGGAGGGAACAGAGCAGAAAATTGAGAGGGAGCTCGAAGCCACAAAACAAAAACCAGAAAAAAAAGAAGTATTTTGTTTACCATGACAGATTTAACACTTGGTGCAAATAATTTCCCTGAGTGGTTTTAATGGGGCTCCAGTCAGATCAGCAGATGAATAGGCAGTTTTGTTTCATGCCCCCGATGCCATTCTGAGGTTCTCCATTTAGAGGGATTTTCTGTGGAGCAGGGATAATGGAGCGTCAGAGGGGAACCCAGGAGGAAGGATTTAGATGTGTTTGAATTGACTCAGACATTTTGTTAAGTGTCATTGTGCATGGCCCGTTTATCCCCCTCCACTCCTCCCCCCTTTTCATTCATAACCACTCTCCCGTCTCTTTCACGAGGGTTTGTGGCAGGGATTTGTGTGTGTGTGTGTGTGTGTGTGTGTGTGTGTGTGTGTGTGTGTGTGTGTGTGTGTGTGCAGGCAAATGTATGTGTGTGCATGTATTTTGGTGGCAGTAAAGGTGTGTGTGTGTGTGTGTGTGTGTGTGTGTGTGTTCTGGGGAGTGGACGGGACCCAGACCAAAATAAAAGGTCCTTCTATTGTGAGCCACAGCCAGGTCTGTATTGTGTGTAGAAAATGAATCATGCAGTCACACACGTACCACACACACACATGGATACACACACATGGACACAGACAAACACGTCCAGCTGGGTTATGGAAACTGAAGTGGCACTGGCCTTTGCCGTGGACCTGAGTGGGCTGGGTCAGCTGGAGGTAGAGGATGCGATTGTGTGGGATGGAAAGATGAAGCAAGGCAGGAACAGAGGGAGGAGGCTGGAGAGGTAAATCTCTCACAGCTGCTCTGTTTCACTATGCTTAACCCCAGCAGGCCGGTTCAAGGGGAGTGTATATGGTTTACAGATCCCCAACATCTGTATATACTGTGTGCGAGTGGAGAAAATGGTTGCTAATGCCATCAAGGTCTCATTTACGTCCTGCAGTGCGCACATGCTGGGTGCAAAACTGGATGCTTCATCACAGCCTCTCTCTGCTTCAGTGTTTAAAATGCTCAGAGCACAATGTTACAAATGATTGCACTGTGTTACTCACAGCCTCTCCCTCTTCATCCCTCTTTCTCTGTGTCTCAGCTTCAGCGTTTGATCTTTCATTTCACAAACATAATGTAATAGTTCGGCATGAATTCTCACCTCTTTATCTGCCAGAAGTCATGGACATAGCCTGTACATCCCATTAAATGGAAAGGAGCAGAAAAAATATGAACCATGTGTGAAACGCCTGATCACGTACGGTTTCATGAAACACATATGTACACTTGATTTACACCGTTCTTTGCTGACCCGTCGACATGATTCACAATTATGAAAAAAAGACAATGATAAAAGCATGTGAAACTTTAAATCAAAGATGGCAAATAGTTTAGGAGACAACAATGGTTCTTAAAATGAGATTTACAACAGTTTGTTGAACTTAGGGGAGACAATTGCATAACCTTGGAACCCTGACAAGAGAAGCTGGGTCTACATTCAACTCGCTGACGTATGGCAACATCCTATATGGTCTTATATAGTGTAAGGGCTGGAAAGTACTTTAAAGGGTCTTAAATTTTATGTTGAAATCAAAAATAATAGTGAAAGATGGGTGACTGTGGAGTCTGGGTGAAGTCTGATAATTACTTCAAGTGAACCAAGTTGGAAAGTCCCAGAAAAAGCGAAATTGAAAGAAGAGAACATTTCTAGCCTCTGTAGTCATTGCTTTCCTTTTGTTTACCGCTTAAGGCTACAATGGCTGCTAACAGAGTAACAAACTCCAAACAACGTGTCTGGTGCGAGTCCAACCACATTACAGGTGTACAGCGCTACTTTGTGAAGTCGAGTTTTCTCTTTAAACAGGATGCCAGTGTGGCAGTGCCAGTGCTGGGGTATTTTAACAAAACTCTCTGAGTCTCTGTCATTGTAATTGTGGAGCAGAGTTTTGAGCTTCTTGTGGACAATTCTACTTAATTCATGACTTTAAACAAGAGCCATGATACAAAGGTCGATCCCCCATTCCCCCAAATGTTAGAGTGTTAGCAGATTGGCCACACTGAGTAAACCTGGCAAGTATATAAACTTGAACAAAAGCACTCAGGAAACATAAAAAAAAACAAAAAAACTTTGTGATCTTATATTAAAAGCAGTAGTTAAAGTCTGAGAGCCAAAATACAGATTTCGTCATGGCTAGACTACAAGATATCTCTGAGGAGAGATGTCTCTGTGTTGTGTTAAAATCCACACAAGAAAATTGAGATATAAACACACCACTGAAGCTATGCAGAGGGGGTTTTAAAACACAGCCATGCACATTTAAAACCCTTTGCTTCCAAAAAAAAGACCAAATGTTGGTTCACTTCCAAAAATAAAGAAAGAAAAAAAACACAGAGCGCACATGTGGTTGCCAAAGATTGGTTACCTCATAGTGCTCGTATCTAACATCCGCCCTGTGTCCATACCAACATGTCAACAATGGCTGCACAATTGTTATTCTAAGACGTGGTGGCTATCGAGGACACAACAAACATCCTCTAGGTGTTTATAGTAGTTGAAGTGAGGAGATATAAACGAGTGGACCTGGGTTTCCCTCTGACCCGCTCGAGGAAGAAGAGCATTTATATCAGCAGCTCGTCTGAACTGTACAAACCGTGCTCCTCCAGCGAGGCTCAGCGCAGCTCGTCAGCCGCCGTGAGCTCCAGGAAACAGATGCGGCCTGATAAGGGAAGAGGATGTCATATTGTGTGTGCCGGTTTTGCGTGTATGTGTGTCTTTTCCTATTGTAAATACGGTGTGTGTTCCTACACTTCCAGCTGCTTCCCTGTTCCATTCGACCTCTGGGACAATTGGCTCGGGGCGACGCGAGCAGCAGGCCGCTCTCAGGGAGACCAGAGGCCACTGCGACCGACATCTCTGCCCTCCTCCGCGGCAGAATAACAGAGAGGTAAATCACAGTTGTTTATTCCATCGTCTCAAGCAATTTCCCAGGAGCGCGGCTCGCCGTTAACCCGGACTAGGCCACGCGGCACCAAACAAGGCGCCCTCTGGTAGCCTCTCAAGTGCCAAGCACGCACAAGAGGGATGTGAGAGAGAGCACCGCAATCTGCAATCTGGCACACCGGTGTGAGCCGAGATGGAAAAGAGAAGTAAATCACGGCTGTTAATCTGCAACACTCAGACACTGTTGGTAAGAGGTGTGTGCGTGTGTGTGTGTGTGCACGCACGCAAGCAGGCCTAAGTACCAGTGTACACACTTGCTCGACTGTGATTGTTTGCAAGTGCAGACTTGAGAGGGGTATGACTCACCACAGTGCTATTACACGTTTCTTGGACTATTCTGAGAAGCAGATCTGCAAACAGACAGTAGAGCGCACGTGGACCCACACCCAGACCAGCACATGTCTGAACACTCATATTAAGACATACTGTTGACACACCATGGCATTTAGCAACAACCAAATCTCATTTACTGTGGAAGAGCCTAATGACTCCCATGAGAATCGCATTTGCCTGTTTTTCTTTCTTTTTTTTTCCACCCTCGACAGACACACATGCAGAAATTACGCCGCTTAGACTCAGAGCGCAAGCACGGAGCGCAGTACATCATTTTTATTCCTTGCTGGATGTGTGATCTCAACCTTTATCAGGCTTATAAAAAGGTGACCTTTCTATGAAATAAGCACAGACCCTCCCTTACATGAAGCTAATTCCAGGCAACATGACGCAGGTGTTAGCAGTGAATATCAATGCTGCTATATTATTCTTTCTCTTTTTTTTTTACACGCTGCAACTTTCCCTCTGAGCGAAGAAACTTTTCCCCTTGGTGATATGGGCTTGGTGAAAGATATACCTGTGTAAAATTCATGAATTCATAACTTTTGAGGGTATATTTCACTACTGATCTATTGGGCCGTGATAAGAATTCAAAGGTGAATGGAGCTGGAGGACATCTTCAAAGCGGTCGAGGACATCACAGGAAAGCCAATGAGGCACGTTGCCCTCCTCCAACATCCTTGGAATACATTCCATGTGCCTCTCCGCAATTTGATACGCTGTCAGAGAAAATCGGATGCCATTGCAGTCTGCTGCCATTAACTTGATTTAGTCTGGGGTTTCAGTCAAACTCTGACAAAAAAAGTGGCGGCGTTGGCAAGTTTAGTCAGAATTTGTTAAACCATGCAAAGACATGTGAAGAAAAAGGGCGCTAATAGTCGCACTGAAGGACACTATCAATCAAAGAAAGGGTGCAGAGTTGAGTGCAGGCTGTGCACTAACTGCTACACCAGTGTGTACATGTTCCGAGGAGCGCGGCTCAGCAGCATCCCCTCTGCCCAGCGTGATTATCAAAGCTAACAGCCGTTAGCATGTGTCAGTCGAGGCGGATAACCCCGGGTAGATACAAGGGGGCCAGGAGACAATCAAAGGCAGTTGGCTCCACTGGAGATGACAGTGGTCAGCTTCTGGAGGTGATAAAGGCCTTTGAACCTGAAAGCTGCTCCAGGCCTCTCTTTGTGTCCCCCTAACCCCCCTCCAGCCTGGCCGCAGAGGGGTCTACTTTGATTTAGGCCCCTGGAGAACCAAGATGTCTCTCTTCATCTCTGCGGGAGAGCAACAGAGGCAAAGAGAACCAGAGAAAGAGTGAAATAGCCCAGATCTATTAGATCTCGGTCCATCAGTGGTGGCTACTCAACTGCAGGCAGGGTCACCATGGTTGACCTCAAACACTTGACTTGGAATGCAGGAAAAAACAGATAAGTGCATCGGTGAAAGCCTGCAGCCTGTAATGGTGACAGCGGTGCGGGTGGCAAATCCCCATCTTTCTCCCAGAGCATCGACAATAAGCATGTTTCCCTATTAGCTCAAGTACCGGCTAAACCGGAGGTCAAATCGCTTTGTAAGCTGTATCCTAATCATAATAACTCCTGTTTTCAAACTGGCCGAGGTTCCCGGTGTCACTCAGAGACGCTCATCTACACCTCATTTAATTTAATGGCTCCGACTTTCAGATACACTCAACACCAGAACCAGGGAAAATATGTTTCATGATTGGAAAAGTCTCTTCCGCGCAGAGAGACTCCCAGAGCGAGGGGCAGAGGAAGGTTATGGAACAAAAACCTTCCCCCTCTCGAATGTTATTATGGTTTGTGTCATGTCTGCCTGGCAAGCACAGTGTCTACCTTGGCAGTCATGGACGCTGAACCCTGTTCGATATTCCTGACAAAAAAAAAATAATTGGGGAGCAAACTGGATCCATACTGGGGAAGGTTATTTCTCTTGAAAGCCGGATGTTTGGAAAACGACTGTCACCCCAGCTTCAAACGTGTGAATGTGTTTCCAAATGTGACATTCCTGCCTTTCGTTTGAAGTCCGCACTGAAAATGAAGTGCAACAGGGAGCCAGGATTTTATGGTGAGGTGATAAAGGTGAAGGGTCGGTGGGGCGGCCAGGTGAGCCCAGCCTGCAGGGCAGCTATCAGTCATCGGGCAGAATGATGAGCTCAATCCGCCCCGTGCACAAATCCAGTCTGTCCAGCCGGTGCAAATGTGCATGCATGCGTGGAAACACAAATACATCCTCTACATATAACAGAGCATCTATAATTGCATCTCTGCTTGAGAGCAGTGGGGGGAAAAAAATAACTTGGGCCTGAGCTAGCTGATACCGATGCAAAGTCAGGGGATATTTAAGCAAATTGAGTTACGTCTGGTTGAGCACGTTTGTCTTTCAATTCAGCTGTTTTTTTCTTCTCTTTTTTCTGAGGCATCAGGCTCACGGTTCATTTTAAACTCCTCTGAGGGCCACAACAACCAGAGCTTTATGTATGTATGCATGAAAGTGCTGAATGCCTCTCTCTTCCATGCAGCTCAGGGATGCTAAAATGTCCTACCTGCAAAAGTAATAAAAAAAAACAAGGAAAGAGCTGTAAAATTGATTAATCCGGTCAATGATGCTCAATATGTTGTTTCTTGTGCTTGTGACCACTCGGGCAGAATGACTTGCCCTTTATTGGTTATTAGCTGCAGTGGTTTTGCCTTGAACAAAACACCCCTGTACGGTGATATCTTTATACCGCCTGTCTGTTCATCATTAGCAATCAACCAGGGGGGGTGAGGGGAGCGCAGAATTGTGTGCTATGCTCGACGGGGCAAAGCAGAGCGAGAACATTAATTATTCAATATTCAAATCATAAAAATAAAGATGGCAAAACCAAATTGTTTTGAAAATTTCCTGAGGTGTAAAAGAAAAAAAAAAAAAGAAACTGTTGGCAAGCCTCCCAAAATGCTGTTTGAAAATGCTCTTTGAAGGTAATGAGGCATGCTCGTGGCACACAGAAGCAGGGAGTGGTGCCATGGCAGAGCAGCATGTTCTCAGTTGGGTTTCTTTTTTGCTTACATATCACTTTAGTAAGACACGTGTGGTACATTTCAAATGAAGTGCAGGATCATGCCCTACCCCCACTAAGGGGCATGCATGTCTTTTACAGGAGCAAGATCTGGGGAAGTAGGTGAAAACTTTGCGCCTTGGGTCCTAAACTTTAACAGAACGATGCCTGTGACATCTAATTTTACTCGACCATAATAACAACAGCCTCAACTGATCGAAATTCACATTTTTTCCTCCAGAACAAATGTGATCTCTCTCTCAGCTGTATTAAAAAGTACAGGACTCCTTGCACTACTATGGGCAAGGGTGTTATATTGAACTCAGTGTTATACTAGCCAGTTTTATGGGTAATGAGATATGAGAGAATCTCCTCTCTTGTAGTTAATAATACATGCGAGGTAAGGGAGAAAATAATATTTTTATAGTATCTCCAAAAACCCTTCACAACGTGATGAATAAGAAACTGAAAGTTCAGCGATTATTGGCCAGGTTTTCAGTGGTAAAAATGATATAGAGTCATGAACAATTTACGTGAAAAACCACAAAAAAAGAGTTTTAAACTTCAGCGATCATTTATTTATTGAATGTAAATGGATAGCTGCGGTCAATATAAATTACCATCAGAGTGTGCTGCCTGGAAAAACAGTAAATCACCAACCTGAAAGATGAAGTAGCACACAGTGAAGTTTCACAAAACCTTATAGTTATGTTTAGGCTCCAGACCCTTTATAAAACTCTAGTTTGAGTATAAAGGTTCAAAAAGAAAGCTTGGGGTTCTGTCTTGCTCATCAAAGAACCTTTTTGCCACAAATAAAAAAGGTTCAATATTGAATTTGTTCAGAGAATAGACCCTTGTGTAATTATGTTCTTTGACTTTGCCGGCTTTGGAGGAGAGCTACAGTGCTGTGTCAGTCTACTGTAAACCAATTACAGAGAAATCCCTCTTATTCAGACTTTTCCCCTGCAGTCAAACTATCCCCGATTCTTTAGTGGGCCCATTCCATCATAAAATACATGCATGAGTCTAATTATGCTCTCGCGTGTCTCACATTAACATTTTAACCACATACTGAAAATGTTATGCGCTAACTTTCTGGGGAGTAATGTAGAGCTGGCCATTGACAAGTATGTCTGTTTCTGAAGGCTGCAACATTGTGAGTGTAGCTGTTTGCTGATGTCCATGTTGTTACATGGATGCTACGAGGTTTATTCCTGATTTTATTCCTTATGGTAACTCACTGTTACTCAGTGCTGCTTATCCATCCATTATCTCCCCTGCTTTGTACCCAGCGGTGTCATGGGGTCTGCTGGAGCCTATTTCCACTGCACACACAGGGCTCAGGCAGGTAATACACCCCGGACAGGCAGTCAGTGCTGCTTATAAACTATAGCAATGCTTCAGTGCTTTTTGTGTCAGCTTGCAGTTTTGTGTCCCCGATGAGGAACATTGCCGCTCTCCTGTTGCCACTTTTGTTGCAAGAGAAGATGAAATTCCTGTGTTGTGTAAATGAGTTGGATTCAAACCTCTCAACCATCCTGTGCTAACTGAATAACATTAGAGACGCTGTCTGCAGGAGCTCATCAGCCTGTACCAACAACTTTTCAAAATGAATCGAGTTATGATGAATTTAGATGAAATAAAAATGACATCAAACGTAACGAAAATGTAATAAATGTCAGAAAGTATGCGGTCTCTCAGATGTCATTATAAAGATCCAAAATTAATGTGTAATGAACTGTAATGGTATCATGGTGCCATGCAGAGCCTGGAGAGGATAAACACAGAACCACTTGTTTTAAGAGTGTGGGCAGAGTGAAAATCTCCTTTCAAGCACAGCCTTCATAGAAACAATGCCCTTCAAATGTGCTCTCTCCAAAACAGATGAAGAGGAGGAAACCAAATCCAGCTAATCTGTAATGCATTAGCAAGCACACTAACAGTATGTTACAGCCCATTAGTGGTTAACAATGATAGCTGATTTTCAGATGGCACAAATAGCCATTACAGTAATTCGCTCCAGCCTGCGTCAACTCCCCAATGACAACCGCTGCTTCCGGCTCTGACATTAGATCAATAATGCAAAACCTCCTTAAAGTTCTGCCGTGTGGTTTCATTTAAAAGAGCTTCCTCTCAAACTAATGATGCAGGTTAATTGGCTTGTCATCGTTTGGGAGTTTACTAGGACAGGGAACAGGGGCCGTCTTAAAACGGAAGGCTCCTGGGATGTGCCCTCTCCTCTCGGTGTATTGCCTCTGTAGTTTTATTGATGGGTTTTCCGTGTCTTGGCCAACCACCAAATTGCAGGACTTGTGTGTATTCTGCTCTTCGCAGGGTCAATATGGTTAAGAGGAAACTGTTTGCCAAGGAAATGTGAAGAAAAGCAGATCAGATCAAGGACTTAAAAGAAAAGAAAAAACACAGGTCGTCACGAGTCCAGTTTAATGCAATTTTCACATTGGGATGCATCCATGAATGAATGAATACAGAAATGCAGCAACAGTCCATCAATGGAAATTGCTGGAAACACACACACACACACACACAAACACACACACACACACACACACACAGACAGATGCACACAGAACAGTATTTTCAGCTGGTCAAACATATGGTCCATTATGTACACTCTGTCCATAATGTTGTCCCGTCTGGCCTCCCCTCCAGGGATCACAACAGGGGTCGGGACACCTCCATTGATTTCCACCGCTTATTAATCAGACTCTAGTTGGACACTACAGCGCTGCCGTTCGTTTGTGGCTCTCAAACAGGATGCCATTAGAGCGTCACTGTCACACATTATCCTGAATAAGTAATGAGGAGGCCAGCGAAGTCACAACTTCCTCCCACATTAGGATAAAGGACTTTCAGGCAGCGAGGAACGAGGCACATTTCATTAATATGCATGTGGAGGGAACAAGTGAGGGAGAGTGAGATAGGCAGAGATAGACAGAGGAAGAGAGGCAGAGCGATGAGCATTAAGGACCGGGGACAAACTAAAGTCTCCATAGAGAGAAGGACATTCAAGATCAATTGCTGCGAGAAGATGCAGACTAAGTGCTTTTGTTCCAGCGAGAGAGGCAGAATTTGGACTGATCGCCCCAACACAGCCAGACCTTGAATTGGGTTGAAACACAGCAATTTTACTGATGCTACTGGTTGAGGGCAAGGTTGTTTTTCTTTTCTTTTTTTTTTTACGACAGCAGCAAAATATCTGAATAGTGCATTATGTGGTCTGACCTCCAGTGTACAGACATATTTTAACTACATGTCTGTGTCAAACTGCTATTGCTCATGACGACCTGTCCAAAAGCCACAGACACTGGTTTCAGCTTAAACCCTTTAGGGGCACATCTGAGTTTCATCCAGACTTGGTTTGCTGTCATGTGCACCATGTACTAGCACTAAAAGTTTACAAATGGCTCAAAATGCTGCAGCGGGAATCTTAACTAGAACCTCTCATCCTTATTCATGCCAGCGCAGACCTTATGGTGCTTCTAATGACTTAAAAAAACTGTAAATGGGCTCGGCCCGTCATACCTGTCTGATCTCATTTAACCTTAAATCCCATTTTGTGCATCACGCTCTCCTAGTGCAGAGCCTCTGTCAGTCTCTAGAGTTAAAGGAAGACAGCTCGCTGCAGGGTCTTCTCCTCTCATGCCCCCATTTTCTGGAATAACCTTCCTACTAACCAGACTGAGTCCTGAAACCTAAAACTTATTTCTTCAATACCTCAGACTTCATGTTTCCAGCATTGTCTAATTTTATCATTCTAAATTAATCATCTAACTCTTGTATTTCTATCCTTGTTGTCCTGCTGAGGACAAACCCAGGCATCAGCTTTAAGATGAATTTGATTCCAGCCTATTTTTCTACTGTGCTGTGCTGCATCTTTCACTGCATTGTTTGCTTGAGCGACGGACTACTAATTAGGTACATGCTCGGCAAAGTGCTTGGATACAGGCTCTCGATGAAGGTTTATATAAATAACCCAGACACAATCTGACTGGTGTCAGGGAAAAGCCAGAGAAATAGCAACGCATTATCCATATATATATATAATATCAGTTTGCCCTTGAAACAGCATTTGAAACTGAAGAGGAAGTTGTCAGTAAATGTTAACATCGATGTCTGTGAGAGCAACTCAGATGTGATGTACTTTGTAATTAAAGCCATTCTGAGTGATGGACACAATTTTCTTGCCAATTCCCCCAGATATACACCAGACAGCAACAGTTATACTCAATGCCCAAACCTCTATTGATGGAGAGTCTTTTGATTTGTCCAATTTACCCACATGATCATGGGGTGCTGGTACCACCAGCTTGTGACGATCTCCCCTCACAATGGATCACAGACAATAAAACACCAGACAAGACGGATGGGATGTTTGATATCAGCTCTCGTTTCTTAAGCAGGAAGAATTGCTTAAGTGCCATGCAGAGTTGCCAGTATGAGGAGTTGCTTCAGATTTACCTCGGTTAGAATGTACCATGTGAGGAGTATTTGTATCTGTCAGGATAATAGGAAAGAATATGGCTACAGCTGGTTTTCTGCTCTGCAGGAATGCAGACTGGCTGTGGCTTCAGCGCTTGTGCTTGTTAGCACATATTTAGTGATGACTGTGTCTGCTGCCTGGAAGAGAAGCCGGTCCCCTGCAGGGCCCAGCTCAGTCTCTGCTCATCAATAGACAGGGTCAAACCAGAGCTCCATTGGAGATAGCAGAAAAGGAAGATTTGCAATGTGAAAATATCACAGTGGCATTTACAGGGAAGGTTTGTCTGCGGGGTGAGGGAAGGTGTAGTTAACTAACTCATTGTGGAAGCAATCGAGCAGACAGGACTTTTAGGAGAGTTTTTTTCCCCCTCTTTTTCGAGCCCCCTGGCTTCTGCAGACATTAAAGGGAAACTTCTTGTGAAATCTTCCCTGATGTTTCCCATCCTGCTTCTTTTTCATTAAAGAGGCCGTAATGCAGAGTGGATGCCCTTTGAACGAAGAGGGGGAGACATGTCATGTTCGGCCGGAGGAGTTGTTTACAAGAACATAGCTTGCTTTTAAGGAAATTGGGGGCATGTGTCTGGGTCTCGATGATGTTCAGTGCTGCGCTATGACCGGATCATTAGTGTGAATGGGTTTTGACTCTCAGCTGAACTTCAGTTCATTTAACAGAGCCCAACTAAGAAACTTTCAGAAAATGGCGAGCCTAATGAATTTCTGCTGAGTCAAAATGTGTCAGTGGGTAAAGGCATGAATCATGAAGTGCTGGTTCAAAAGAAGCAAGAGCTTGTCTGCTCTTAAGAAAAAAGGAGCAGATTTAGGGCTTGAGTAGTTGTTTTTAATCTACTTCTAAAGCAGCAAACACTCTCAGGTGTGACACATAAAAAGACAAGGGAAAAGGACATTCGGGCTGTTCATTCAGGTCAGTTTTAATCAGACCAAAGATTGGAGGGCTCATCTCACACTTTTCATTCAGCTAACACCAGTGAAATATGCTTATTAGAGTTACTCAGCTAGACATAATGCACAAACAAGGACATTGGAGATGTTTATAATGGTGCTTCAGTGCCGGGGTCAGTGTCCGCCTCGAATCAATCAGAGGAGTTTGGATCGAGGGAGTGCTTTACAAAAGGCACGCACCATCATTTATCTTATCATCTGACGGTGTGTAAGGTTGCTTTGTAAACAAATTGGAATGCAAATTGCATTTGTTTGCTTTTTTCCCCTCAAAGCTTTTCTGGCTGATTTAAAGCACTTGTGTATCCTGCAATCACTCACACACACACACATGCTTCCCTACACACACTCACACACACACCCACACACAGAGGATAATGTTTTCTGGCATGAGAGAGCTGGACAAACCTCAGATGAATGTTCTCCCTCCCCCGCCAAGTCTGATTTTCTCTTGGTTGTCGCGCGGCATGTGTGCGCAAATCAATCAGGCCCCTTGTTCTAATCAGTCCCACTTATATCACCCTGCAAATAAATGACACCATTCAGGAGGGGAGATCAATAGGAGATAAGGTGAAAGTCTCCCCGCTTCCTGCCCACAGGGCACGGGGTTGGGACGGAGGCAGACTAAACTAAACAGGTTTATTCTTTTGTCTTTTCCCATTTCACTCTCAAATGTCATTCAATAAGCACGGCTGGGGAAGGGCTCCGATTGGGAAAAGATGGAGAAATGGATTTTAGGCCTCTGAGTGAGTGCATATAGAGTGTATGCATGTGTATGAGGTAGTCACATCAGGACACACTTTGTGTTTGTTTTGCTGCTTGGACCACATTGAAGTGTACAAACAGACACAGGAAATATTGAGAGACTTCAGTCTAAGCTGAGCAGTTTAGGCTTAGCAGAGCTAACTTGGCTAATTTAGCATTTTAATTTCGGTTAATTTTTTAATATATTACTCCCTTATTTTACATACATTTTTACAACTGTCTGTGTTTCTCTTCGTACTTTTGCATGTTTCTGGCCTCCCTCAGGTTTGTGGCGTGCACTCTGTCTTGATTTGCTATGTAATTGGCTGATGACCGGGAGGATGCGTCTTGCACTGATTGGGTTATCTGCTGCAGGTGCACTGCCTCTACCCTTTATGACCCTGTGTGGCAAATTGAAATGAGGAGAAATCTGGTTCAGAGCAGCAGAACTCGGTATTATTGCACACAGATTTTAAATTGTTTTTACTCCTTCTGCTCTGCATCTGTTTTCTTTCGACACTGGTTGAAGTCAACGCTGGTTGGAGTGATTACATACAGACAAAATGAAGTAATAAATTTAAGATGCACCACATCTGCACAGTATCTTTAACTTACATTTATCTTTAATGCATATTCTCATAAAATTGTGGGAGCTTTTGTGTTTTGCTTGTATTTTGTAGTTACAAATAAAGCACCAGTCTTGTCAGTGATGGCAGTAAAAAGAGAAGGAACCAGATCAAGCCAGAAGTAAACAAGAATCAACATTAGAGTTGGACACAATTTCTGTCGACTGTTAAGTATTCCTGCTTGGCTCGTGTTTCATTAGTTTTCTGCATTAAACCACAAAACTAAATTGGTGATCGTTACAATAACCTGTGCTGTCTCATTTTACTCTGATGTTGTTGTTAGATGAGCTACTCTATCTTGTTGCTAATCTAGTCTCGGTTGTTAGCCTGCTAGCTAGCTGCTAGCTACTTTTTAGTGTAGCTTGTATGCTATAGCTGCTGGTCAGAATTCTCTTTATTTGTACTGTCCAGTGTAACTTTATGCTAACGCTAAGGTTAGAGTCGCTCTAAATGTTTTTTCTTTCTACTGTTTAGCATCATGCCATAGCATAAGCATAAGGCCTGAAAATTACCATGGTTATTTAGTTGTATTGATATAAGTAATAGAGAGGTGCAGTAGGCTGGAGGTTTGTGTTTCAAAATGCCTTTGCGTGGTTGTGAATACCAGGAAAAAGCATAAGGTCCAACCCATTTATCATTTACATCGCCCAATAGTGTCAATAAAGCTATGCTTTCAGCAGTAGTATATCTTTATTGATGCTTGGAAACACACTCATAATCTCATTGCGGTGAACTGTGTGTGTGGAGTAGGTTTCTCCCACTTGCTGCATAAAAGGAGTGGCATTGTTGGTTTTAAATTTTATGAGCACAGATTAGCCTTTGGCTGCATATCCTTTCCTTACCCTGGCCACTGTTCTGTTCAGCAGCACAACGGCCCAGAACCACAGGCAGTAACACGCATGTTGGCTGGAGCGCACACCTATGAGTGACAGCTGGGCTGAGTGAGTTAAAGGATAAGGCTGGCCATGTTCCATAATTTGCAAAGTGTTAACAGCGTGTTAGCCCGGCTCATGGAGCTTTCCAGCCTTCTCTGCCCTGTCTGTGGTACCCAGGCCCACATGTTCCCACTGAGGAAAATATTCAACACTGGGAATGGTTCAATTCAATACAAGTTCTTTGAAATTTTTTTGCTCAAACATGAGTGAATAGTGTGCCTCTTTGAGACCAGCGCTCTGCAGAATGTGAACTGAAGTAGCAAACAGGATGCAGAATGCCAATACGAATAAGAGTAACAGGAGGTGGAAGTAGATTTCTAAGAAATTCTGCCAAAATTGGGTTGACAATAGAAATTTATATTTCAGTATATATCCTGCACAAGCTGCTGCAACCAACATTCTTAAACAAATGTTGGTTGATGACAGAATTTTTCATTTCTCAGAATTTGTTGCTTCAACCATTTCAAAATACATGGGACTGTAGATTTTGTGCATCCTGTATTTTGTTTAAATTAGTGGAATTTCTTCAAACTCTGATGAGTGTAATTCCTCTTTCTGTCATTCAATTTCCAATTCAGCATCCTGTGGGTGGAGTGTGGACATTATTGAGGTCAGTTCTTAAATACTGAATATTCCTTTATTAGTCCCACTCATGTATATCTAGTGTCCTATGGACTGTCACTCATCACTCACATATACAGAATCGGGAAAACACTGCAGTGTCCATGTTCATTGTGATGAAGGAACAATGATTCACTGATGCGTCTTTATTTTTAGATCTCCATGACACCGAGGATAATAATGTGTCAGGCTGTGAACACCCAGAAAGCTGCATCAAGTCATACTTTGTGGGATTTCTATACATTACATAATACAGATTGTCACCACCATGCTTCTTAAACCCCTCAATCAATGCTTACATTCATGATCTCACATACTAAAACATTGAAGAATCAGTTTAGGTGTGTAGTGATTGACCTGTCTTGACCTGACGATACCTAAATCACATCAGTAATGCATAGCTGGCTTTACTCTAGTTGAATGTGACTTCCTCATGACTCAGTGTTGTTCTCATACTTCACCCTGCCCTCAGATTAAAGCAAGCTGCTGACAAACATAATACATCTGTTTCATCTCACTAAGTCATACTTAGTGAGTTACTTTTATTACATAACACTCTTTTTTTCCAGGGCAACGTTTTTGCAACAAAACATTTAAATGTGCTGAGTTATCTCATCCCCAGTTTGGGAAGCATCAGGTCTATAACTGAAAGCCTCCATTACTCCCCGGAGGTGTGAAAAATGGAGTATGAAAGACATTTACCAGACAAACACTGTCCAAAACAAGATACTATCAAGTTGCATCATCTGAAATGCTGCAGCCTAAACTAAAAGTCAGGATGTTTGGACACCTCCTGCTTTTGTTTCCGCTGTTTCTTCTGTCTATGTTTCAAATGCATCCCTCGGGTTTGTGGGTTGATTTTTTTTCTTTCCTCATCCCATTAATAAAATCTGTTGCAATCTTTATTTTGGAAAATATAACACATGAACAAAATATTTGGAAACAATAAAACAAGGTTATTGAGATAAACACCAATGATACAGTAGATCTAATGATAGCTTATTTGAAGTTGTTTAGTTATTTGTCTGTCAATGCAACAAAAGGCCAGATTGAGGGTATTTTTCCTGTGTGGGGTTTCCCCAGGTTTCCCTCCAAAGTTCAAAAACATGCATGCTTAGGTTGATTGAAGACTCTAAATAGCCCCTAGGTGTCAGTGTGTGAGTGAATGGTGTGCATGAGTGTGCCCTGTGATGGACTGGCAACCTGTCCAGGGTGTATTCCCTGTCTTTGCTCTGTGTGTCCTGTAAACTGGCTCCAGCAGATACCCAAGGCATTGTTGGGTACAAAGCAGGTAAGATAATGGATGAATGGATGAGTGTGCTGTCAAGGCTTGAACCTCTGGAATATCCCTCTGAAGAACTGCACACAACAAAATCAATTGACATGAAACCAGTAAAGTCTTCAATAAATGACCCACCCTGTTGAGAGTGGTGTGATGTCCTAATTTGTGTGCAAAGTCTTCCAAAGAGCGGAAACCATCAATAGTCTGAATTGATCTGAGGTCAACAATGGAGTGCATTGTCTTTTGTAATGAGTTGTTTTGTAAAGTGACAAACACACTTCAAATGGATTGGTGTATATGATTGGTCAACTGTTTTAGGGCTGCGCTGATTGTTTTTCGGTTCAGCTTTTGTTTACGTTTGTGCACCTGACAAAAAGTTGAAATGATTGATCTTTGTTGTGAATAAGTGCAGTACTGCACATGGCTGAAAAAACTTCAGCCAAGATGGAAACATTCACTATCACACTTCTGAGATGTTGTCTCATCTTTGCATGATGTTTTGCATTACAACAAGGTGATTTTATGAGTAAATATGATCCAAGGTGAGGCGGTACAATGTTCCCTGTTTATCTCCCTGACTGGCTGACCTTACATTTTTTTTAGATGACCAGGCTTCGTGCAGAGAGCCCTGACCACCCGCTGGTTGCAACTCGCCCAAAGCAACTGAGCAGCCGTCCAGCCTGCCCTCTCTTCGCCTCCTGTGAGCAGTGAATAAGACATGCTGTGAGTCAGAGAAGACCAGGTCCAAGAGCCAGGCCTGGGTTTGGTTAGCAGGGCTGTTGGTGAGCCATAAAAGGGCAGGGATAAAACTCTGTGCGAGGAGGAGGTCTCTGCTGTCATGATTCATGAACGACTAATCTTTAATGTAAGCCTCCTCAAACACAATTTATTTTATTATTCACTCGCTCAGTATGCACCAGCTGGACTTTTGCAGAACCACACCCTCGATGAACTGTCGGGGAAGAGGAGGACCATGCAGCACTTTTGTGGTTTGTTATGGTTTGAAATGTTTGCTCTGGACTAAATTTTCACCCACAGCTTTCTCTCTGAGTGGACAGCATAAATAGTTTCCTCCTGTCTCAGATTAGTGAAATAAAACACCACAATGGCAGAGATATTTTCAAATGTACATTTTAGATATTAACTGAAAAAGCTTTCTGCAAAATTGTCCATTTTCTTCACATTTAAAAGGATTCTTGGCAAATTCATCATCATATTGTTAAACTTTAATGCAATTCAATTGCTAGTGTGTAAACCACCATTGTAAAACATTACAACAATTGCCAGCGTTTTTAGTTTCATTGAGTGTTAGCAATGAAAAAACCTCACCCAGTTTTTGAGGCTTCCTTGAGCCTATTACAGTTGAGTTGTCCATTCACAGTTGGCACACTCTCTATATAATCTGCATAGATTTGTGCCCATTAAAGTGGAATAATTCAACATAAGTCTCTTTTTGTGGAAATAAATAATGTGTAAAACAATGATGAATAAAACATTTGACATATAACATAAGAATGACATATTTGTAAAGATGAATAGCTGAAATAATGGTCAAATAATAAGCAATCTGTATTTAATGTAACATCAGGGATTCTTGTGGTGCTCCACAAACCAGTGAAGGCATGTTTGCAAATACCAGGAAACAGTATTTGCTATATATGTCAATCTAGGCTCAGCCACACGTGTGAAACTTTCTCCAGTTGACCTGAACATGCATGTTTTTGGACTGTAAGTGGAAACAAGAGTACCTGGAGAAAAGCCAGGCAGACAAAAGAGCTGCAAGTGCAAATTCACTGTTTCACCTTTAACCATCTTAACTACATGAAAGATGATCACAGTTTTGCTAAGGGTAATAACTTTGATACCCAATCAGCACAGGTCTCAACAAGTCTCAGTAAGTAAATGATCTTAAAACCTTAAACGCCAGGACCATTAATAGGGTAGAACAAAAATGTTTTTGGCTGTACCTCGTGCTTTTTGGCTTTGGGTCATAGTGCCTGTATCTACATGTCAGGTGCACGATCGGTTAACCAGACCCGGAGGAGGATATGTCAAACAGAGGCAAACTAAGCAGGCCAAACATTAACCCCTCTCAACTGCTTCATTAGAGGATTATTGCTGGAATCAAGACATATAATGGATCATTCCACTTTTAATGAAGCGGTTGCGATCCTAAAACCCCACTTTGTGTAATATGGCAGCAGGTTTGTTTTCTTTGCCTTATTATGGGGAATGTTGTAAATTAGTGATTGTGTGGATCCTTTCCTCTCCAGTAAATAACACTGTGGAGAAAAAAAAATTCTCATTTTCAATGATAAATTAGAGGCAGTGACATAGAGAAAGAAATATATACTACAGTATGCGGCATCAAGTAACTATTGTTTCCCTAATCTATAATGCAGCGTAATATTTTGAAAATAATTCAAGTGAGTGCACTTTGTTTTCCCAGTATGTGCCCTCTCCAATATACTGCTGAGCCTGGATGAGCGTATAAGCTTCTTCGATGAGTACAAGTACAGTAAATGATCAGATCTCCTGTCAATGAACTGTAACGATGGTTACATAACACAACAGGCTTCGACTGTATTGCTTTTTTTTCTTTTCTTGCTGACCTCCACTCATCCTGGAAATGATTAACTTCCATCCATGGAAAGTAACACTCAACACACAGGCTTTCATTTAACAGGGGATCTTTCTGCACAGCTTGAGTAATATCTGAAACATCAACTGCTAATATCTGATTACAAATGTATAAAATAAGTTGAAAGAAAAGGAGGGGAACGCCAATTTGTGGAATATGTAGCTGCCTAATGCCAAATGCAAAGTAATACATGTTATCAGAGAAAATAGAAAATAAATTAATTCCACTGAGTAATTTTTTATTCAGTTTTAACTCGGGGAGTTTTCTTTGATCTGGATAATTTTGATCATGTAGCTGTTTAATCATAAAATAAGCCCTCGTTTTCTTACACGGCCTTTGGTGCTTTACTTAATCCATCAGCAGAGGATTTGACGGTATTGTTCGTAGATGCAGCCGCATAAACACTGCTACAGAATATTTACTCCACTTGCGCTGAGGGTACCATTCTCCAGACAAAGCAGCAGTTCATGAACTCTAAGTGTAATGGATATCAGTGCTGAAATTCCTACAAATGCTCGTCCCCAGGAGGATACTTTGTCACTTTGGTTTAAAGTTCTTCCCATGAAGCGCGGCTGCAAAGGTCGCGCCCCATCTTTCTGACATCATTATTTCCTCATATGTCCGGAGCACAAGGGGTTACATGTGGTAACTCTGGCTGTGGAGGTTCGGAGAGGGTGGGAGGGGGATGAGTCCTCTGTGCGGGGTGGGACCACAGAGGATGCCCGGCTTCTTTTCCCATGTTCTCCCAGGCCAATGAAAACACTGGAAACCAGCACGTTCCCATCAGCTAAGCCGGGTGACACTGCGACCTCAGGAAAAAGCGTGAGTAAATACCAAAGGCAAGGCCACGGGCTTGGAGGGAGGAGCAGGAGGTGGTACATGCCGGGGCGGGGGGTGGGGGTGGGGGTGGGGGGGGGAGTTTGAGTGCTCTGAAATTCCTCAAACCTGTCCCACTGTGGATGTGGAAGTAGCGCCCATTACCGGCCACCTGTGCTTCATTTAGGTTAAATCTTTCATTAGGCTTTAAAAGCTCATTTATTTTCATTTTCTAATCCCTGTTGTGTTGCTTTTCTGCAGCTATTCACCTGTCAGATGCAATTTAATCCTGAAGAAGGTGGCCCTAGTTTAAGAGCTGCATGTGATACTGGCATTTTTTTTATTATTCCTTTGTTTAATCCTCTTTATCCCCAACTTTCTCTTCTGTTGTTGTTTTGTCTGTGGATTAATCTCATTTTTTGTTCATTCATCTGCTGCAGTGAGCATTTCACTGACATAACACCACTGATGCTCAGGTCAGAATAAGATGACCTGGTATTCTCATACGGTCATGGCTGAGTGACAAGACGCAACACAAGTGTTCTCAAATGTGTTGTTTCTATGCGTGCCACAAACTGTACGTGAGGGCTGTTTATCTCGATTTGTTGTTTTCAAGCCAGCCTGCACTGCAGCAAAACAGCCAAATGAGATGTTAGAGCGTTCATGGGACTGAAAAGACCAAAATGACATCCAGATGTTCCCAATTACGCAGCAGCAGCCCTCAGCTTGTTTGTGTTACTACAGTAATGTTGTAATCCACCAAGTCACAAAAGCACACAGAAAGTGACGACTGCTCGCAGGCTGCGAATGCAAATGGGATAGAAGTAATCTCATTCGTATGTTGCAGCGAGTGTTTCTGTCGATGTAGAGAATTTAATGTAGGATAATACCAATTTATAGTTCATTTGAAGGCCCTAGCTCTAACAAGATTAGGAGGCTTATTAAGCTAACTCAATATTTAGCCACCCGTTCATTCACTCGTGGAGGTATGTGTTGAAAAGGACATTTAAAATTTGACCACATGCAATTAGTTATATCCAGATACAGAACTACGAATTGTTTTCACTTCTCCACTATAAAGGCAAATACTCAGGCAATTCAGTTTGCATGCTGAGAATGCTTTTCATGGTCTTTCTTCATTATCTATAATAACTGTGAGACAGAGAATTTCTCTAACGGGCCACAGTTGACTAATAAGCCTCCACATCATTGTGCAACATGTTGACTTTCTTGCAAAATGAACATTCATTGGATGATTTATCAGTGTGATAAAAGACAAAATCTTAATTGACAGCTAGATATGTAACTCCTGGGAGCCTCCTGGATTCACGGAGGCAAATAAAACTACTCAGTTTGAGATTAAATACAAGAGAGGGCTGGTGAGTTTGTGAGTTTCATTTTGTATTTCCTTCAAAGAGGGGATAAAGCTATGCTAACCAGCTGACACTCATATAAAGTGGTGTGATGATGTAACATTTAGGCAGTTGAAAAGCAGGTGGTGCTCAAATAGTTCTCAAGATGAACCAGCTCTAAACTAGCACTGGAACCCAACCACAACCAGCACTGGAACCGTTTTGGTGGAAAGAGGGTTATTTAGAGTCTCCTTTTAAACTAAACATCCATGTTTCTAGACTAGAGTAGGGAACCTGATAGAAATTGTCAGATTGCACACATAAGAAATGTGACAGAATGCCCACAACATAAGTCCCTGGCAGAATAACATCCTGTAAAATCCATGGAAAAGATCTAAAAAAAAAAAGACAAAACAGTGCACCAGTGTGTATTCCTTTGTATTATGCAACAGTTCAAACTGTCAATTTGAACAAGAGGAGGAAAAGCAAGTTCACATGTCGAAGATTTATTTTAGCTTCAGGTCAACTTGGAATGATTCCGCCTGTAACATTCCTGCATGGCTCAGCCACAGGTTACAGTGACCCGGCGTTCCAGGGTTCACAGTAAATATGTGCGGTGAACTCACGGGAGGCTTATTCTTCCAAGGGAACGGGGGCTTCCTCTGGAGCTGCAAACAGGACGGAGTGTTCTCCTCTGGAAAAAAAAAATTATTTGGCACTGAGTCAGACCTCTCTTTGAAAACCATAGGGGGATATCCCTGCTCGCACTCCTACACAGGATCACGCCCAGAACCAATGGAGGAGTGGTGTGTGTGCGTGTGTGTGAGAGAGCAAGTCCACACCCAGGCATATGTGACTGTGTGCATGTCTCCACAAACTGCTCCATGAATTCATCCAGACTCTTTCTTTTTCCCCTGAGTTCAGCACGTTTGGTTCGAACTTGTCAACTCTCAGAAATTCCCTGTCATCCTTGAGCTGAATGCATTTAAAAGCTTCCTCCTAATGCAGGGAACAATTAAGTTATCAAATGGACACAACCATTATGTAAAAGGTGGGTTATATTGCCAACAATTTGAACACTGTCTGCTTCCTAGAAGTGGAGACGAAATGTCAGGGGCACAATATTTCAAGGCTATTAACTTGAGTGCTTTTTTATTCAGTCTCATTACTTTTTAAACAGCATAGGAAGTCACGGAAATGTAATATTAATTTTTACATGGCTTTCATTTTCATTCCTATGGAGCTGTTTAAAATTCAGGGATTTTTCATGCGGGGAGGAGCAGGAGGGCTGGCACATTATTCTATACGTGGCGAGTCAAAGTCACATCTGCGCCTGCTTTCTGGAGGAAAATCAGAGGTGTTGGGTGGTTTGTTGAGCGTGAACTCATTGAGTATTCTGCGGTAAATGATGTGACAATGGACATGATGTAGGATTGGATCTGACAATCGGGACAGAGAGGCAGGAAGAGTGTGTGTATCAAACCAGGCAGCCGTCTTTGGGGAGAACACAAGCACGTCCATGAACATACTAGTGTTTATCTTGGGTGAACAATCCTGCATCTTTTGCGGTGTTCTCATGCATACGTGAACATGTCAGGAGATAGAGAACTGAGGATAAATGTACCGCACAGTACAACGTATACACACAAGAATGCAAAGGAATGATGAACTGGCACAGAAAAAAGCAGAGAGATATTTCATTAAATCTTCATTTTGGAATCTTAAAAAACTAGATAAGACCAATTTTGATCTACGAGAGCTCCCTTACTTAGGCTCTAATGAGATTTTTTCAAATGTGGGGAGCCTTATCATGAAAAATGGCTTGAGACCATTAATAGTTTATAGGTTGAGTTAATGATAGAGACGACTCCTAATTGAGCTCTGCAGAACCCTACTATCCGGTGGTCTTTTTCACCGGCACCAGGAATCTCTCTCATTATTTCAAAAAAGGCATGCATAATATCTCTCTTCTTTTAGGGGAAAAGCTTAATTTAGGTTCCCCCAGAAAAGATCCTGCTCAACTTTTCACAAATCACAGTGTTTCACTATCGGAGAAAGGAGTGAGGAAAGATATATACACACACACACACACACACATATATATATATATATATATATATATATATATATATATATATATATATAGTTTAAATCCAGTTTATGATTCTGATACAACTAGAAGACGCTGTGAATTACCAAGGAAACTCTTGTTGTTTTTCTGTGCTGTTTTGATATGGTTGCCATGGTTTCCATATTACTCAAGCCGCCTCCCTGTGTTGATCTGAACTGTTGCTGTTCAGCAACTGACCGTTGGTTTGTGTCATCGGGGCCCTCTGCTTTGGTTTCCACTGAGGCTGCATTCACACGTAAACCCACAGAGTTACAGTTGAATCTTATAAATAGGCATGGCCATACGAACACGTCATCTGTCTGTTGCTGTGCAGCTGCCAACCAGTCAGTACAGTAAACAGCGTGGTCGCCATGGCAGTAGCCTGAGCGGCTGACAAAACAGGGGAAACAGGAAGGGATTCCCTTTCAGCCCAGTGACGGGCCGTAGTGTCACGTGGATTCCCATCAACCTTTCCTTGGCATGGCCGCGGGATTCCCCCATCTTGCTGAATTGCGCCAACTGGTTGGCGGTAAAGCACCCCCCCACCTCTCTCTCTCTCCGAAACATGTGGCAGCTCTAATTACCGCGCCACACAGGCCGTGGCTCAGAAAAGCCACAAAATGGGGTTTGTACGGCTGTGTGCTTTCGAAGCACTATACTGGGTCGTCGCACTCCACTGTTTGCTGCTCTGGGGTGAAAAATGTGCTCAATTATTAATGATTTGTGATATACAGGCGTGCAAGATTACAAATCCCGCTTTGAAAGGGGTGGAATATGGAGAACTGTATATACAGCTCCTCAGTCAGCCGCCAGCTCTCAGACTGGAGGCAGTTTTCCAACATGGCAGATGGTGACTGTGAGACAGTCAGAGCTGGGCTTAAACTGAAGAGGAAGCCAGTGTGCTTGTATCTGCGTGTGTGTGTGTTTGTGTGTGTGTGTGTGTTCTGGCTAGATCACTGTCCTTAACAGCATTCCATCGATAGAAGAGCAGAGAAAATAGAAATAAAACACCCTTCTAACAGGCTCTCACATTCAGAGCTGCTTGTCTCGCGGCTACTCATTCACACAGGGCGATTTAGACGGATGAGGGAGAAACAAATTGCTGTTATCACATTGTTAGATGTCAAAACAGAGTTGCCCCATTGCTCATCATTTGTTTTGGGAATTAGAAACATTCTCTCTGCGTTACTAGCTCGTCTATTTTTGGGAGGAAAATAAAACCTCAGCGGACTCAGTTGAGATGGGGGGAGGAGATAGAGGCATAAATAGCCTTCCTTTTTGAACTTCAAATAAACACAGCATACGATGTCACCCAAAGCTTCCTAATGAGGTGGATAGGATCTGGTTCGAGTAAAGTGACATTTTGACTTGGCAAGGCTGTAAATTTTATGCTAAGCAGTTACCTTTGACTGGAGTTCAAAGAATGCAAAGGAGCTGACATTTATACTCCGAGCCATGATGCTCATCTACTGCCCTGAAAAGTTGCTTGTTCCCTGGAAATGCAATATAGCTCTTTCTTTTCCTCCCCCACTTTATTTCCATTCTAATCATTCTCAGCACAAAGTTGTTTTTTTTTCCTTTTTAGAGCGAAATGCTTAAAAATTCTATAAATTAACATTGTTTTGTGTAACTTCTGTGCTCAGCAGATCCGCGAGGGTGCATATCTGAGCAGGGATCCCCAGTGGGAAACACATTCACCCAAAACCTCGCTCAGATCAGTTGGTGAAACACCGCCGCAGCTCACGCAACCGAGGGAATTCCTCTCAGAAATATTTGCTTTTTTGTTCTAGTGAGGAAATGAGGGTGAGAGGGCGGGGGGGAGCTGCAGAAACTGAATCACTATGGTAACTTCAATAACATCCCCGCCCCCCTCCACCACCACCACCTTTTTGCAAGCATGCACACGAGAGGAAATTAGTTTCAAAACGGAGAAGCCGCTTCAACCGTCATTTGTTTTTGACGCCTGCCATGCAACAGAGACATCATTGACTTGATAAGGACTTAGTGACAGTTTTACTACCCAGCATCATATTACAGCACAGGAAGGCAGGGCGCTGCGAAAATGCTAATGGTTCACAGGTCCTTGCTGCAAGCAATAACAGAACATTATGAAAGTATCTATATGCACACTCTAACCCAATTCTGTGCTGCTGTAGCAGACTGTACGTTCCTCTTACTCTTTCTCTGCAGTTTTGCCTAAAGAGGTATCCTGGGAATCTGGAGAAGCTGTCAAAAGCCGCAGGGCCAAATTTGACAGGAATGTGGCTGCAGCAGAGAGACCTGCTGTATGAGAGCGCTACTGAGGGATCACATATAGCTGAGGTGAGCTGAACTTTCATATTCCTTATGGAATCTATAAAGTGAAGCCATAATTTAATGTAGTAAACAATCAATTTGTGGTAGCTTCATAATATCTAGAGAGTAGAGAGCAGTTGCAAAATAAGGTCATGAAATGTCTTCTTGGCAAAAGAAACATGATGAGCAATAGAGGTGAAATAAGGGCAAAAACTACAGTGACAATTGCTGATAACCAGCACAGATATAAGGACGACTCAGTGAGGCCTCCTCATTTCTCAGCCTCTTGGAAATGACAAGAATCTACAAGTCCACTCCATGGTCCTTGGATAACAATGACCTGGACGAATGAAAATTTCCACTGTCATAAAACTTTTACTTGTAGAAGATGTCGCCCAACGAGTTGAAGAAACAAAATGAGTTTGTTGCAACTTGGAACCTTTCAGTTTGTTCTCTGTCACCTGACTATTCCTCAGCCAGCAAACATCTTGAGCCTGTATCCAGCAGGCACCAGGTTCCCACCAAAAACGTTCTAATTAAAACCCACAGCTACATGCCGTCATACATCTCAGCCTGACTGCAGCTCCTGGGCTCGCAGCACATTTCTGGGGTTTCAATAAAACATGGAGGAGACAACGGGCAGCTGTAAATGACATGCTTGTCTCAGGCCCTCCACTGAGCAACACCTTCAGGATTTCTCGTAATGGTCAGCTCCCCGCATCCACAGCCTTCATTCTTCCCATGTGCCACTGGACAGTTAAGCCTAAAGATACCTGACACCATATGTTTCCCAGTGCAGTAATGACCGCTGCCAGCGCTGCTTTTATGGCAGCTGGCCTCTGGAGGCTCACTGATCGGGTACATGTCCAGATCTCAATTAGAGCCTCTGGAAGGAGCCTTCCTTGCTTACCAGGAGCAGCTTTTATGTGCTTATCACCTCTCCGGGTGCTGTACATATCTACCTTGAGCTTTCAATATTAAAAAATGCATGCAGGCTGCAGTTTGAAATTTACAACAAAATCCATGAGGGGCCCTGAGAAGAAAGAAGCCCGAGCAGGAGTGAGAGGAACAGCATAGAGTGAGGACAGGGAGCAAAGAGGAGGAAAAAAAGTGAGAGAAGCACAAGGAGAGACAGAGATGAAGACAGAGAGAGAGAGAGGGAGAGAGAGAAACGAGGGAGACCAAAGGCATGTGGAGTTCACCATCACTTTGCTTGGCTGCACTGTGATTAAA
This sequence comes from Karalla daura, assembly GCA_029224185.1. NCBI lineage: Eukaryota > Metazoa > Chordata > Actinopteri > Chaetodontiformes > Leiognathidae > Karalla > Karalla daura. The sequence goes on from CM055208.1 coordinate 12,073,858, forward strand.
GAGAAGAGTCCCTGGAGAGAGAGGCGGCTCTAGGCCTGCCCAGTCAGTTCTCTCGCTCCCTTGATCTCCCGCGTGTCGCCCACAGAAACGTACCGCCAAACCTTCAGGAAGGGCTCCTTTTATTGCGCTGGGTCCCCCATCGGCTCCAAAGAATCTGCAAAGCAAGCACAGATTGTCATGGCACGAGCTCCTCTCAATTTAGAGGAAGGAGGTCTGCCTTGGATGAGCTGCTGCCTGGATCCTGGAGAAGTTTTTTTTTGATGTTTTAATGAAGATATCCCGCACATTTCTAAAAGCGTCTTGTTACACATGAACTTGTCAACCTCCGAGATTAGGTAAAAAGAGAATTTTTGGCGAGTGATTTTCCAGAAAGTTCCTGCTCTAAAAAAAAAAAAAAGAAAGGAAAGTGGAAATAAGTCTACATAATCGTCATTAAACCCCTTGGGAGGGGCTCTACCCTCGTTTGATTGAAGTGCCAAGTCTCTCTGAAACATTGATAATCAGAAGCCTGCTGACTGGCAGTCAGAGGAGATAGGAGGAAAATGTCGCCCATCAGTCCATTGTGGACTTGGTCCCTCCCCTGACCTTTTTTCTCCCGGTCAAGTGACCTTCACTCTCAGTCTGCCGAACGTCTGACAAGGAAGAGAAGCGCCTGAGGGGGGAGAGGGAAGAAAGGCCGTGACATTACACACATTCATAAGGCGCCGCTGCCTGGATAATTACACCGATACTCACTTAACATGCATTGCAGGCAAGCCTATCGTTTATCAGCCGCATGACCTCTAGCGAAGGATCTCTTCCTCTGATCTGTCTAATTATTCCGTTTTTTTCCTTTCCTTTGTTGCTTCCTTTCTGCCATTAGTCGCAAACGGGGAAAGAAAAAAACCTTTGTGTGTAATCTAAAAACAAGTCAAAGTTGTAAACATCACAGCTGGCTGGCAGAGGGAATTTCGGAAGTGAATCACTGATGTTTTGTGCAAGATTTAAATTAATTCCAGTTGGCCCACAGCTATTTTGTATTATTTCTTCCCCAATAAAAATACGCTTATCCTTTTCTTCAGTTCTCGTGCCTTTGGCCAATTTGAGCTCTACGGGGGGTTATGGGTGTCACTGTGAATTTGCTAGAAATACGGGGAAGTGAATCTTCCTGAATCAGGTTTAGTTAGCTTGTCACACACACTGAGCAGCTGCTGTCCCAACAACTGATCGTATTTAATGACTGCAGATAAATTTGAATGGAGCCCAATTATAGCCCCAAATGGCTTGAATGTGAGTGTTTCTTTTATTCTTAAACTGGGTGGCAGGACTTTTACATGCAAATTATCATCTCATGCATTCCAATCCTCCCGAAACGATTCCCCACAATGCTGATTAGGCCTATCACTGCCAGGTACGTGCGAGGGAACTGTGCTGTCTGCCTCACTTTTGTCTAAGTCTGTGGTGTCAAATAGATGTAGCTAGTGGCAATAAATTGCCGGAAAGCAAAGACAAAAGTTCGACAGTGCAGTTTTAACGATTTTTATTTCCAGTCACTGTCTTTTCACTCAGTGCTGGAAGTGTGAGACTGCACCTAAAAGGGCCACTTCAAGCTAAATGCTAATGTACTGGTGTTTAGCAGGTTTATTGTCTTAGTGCCGCCTTGAAACAAAATATGACTGAGGGTGATGACATTGTTATTGCTTTTATGTGCATTCAGACATCAAGCAAACTATTGGACAGAGTACAATTCTAACCAGATGATGGTGCTTAAGAAAACGTCAGGGGATCAGACTGGTTACAAATCATCTGCAAGGGACCATGAACACGAGTGGTGCATTTCAACAATCTATTAAAGGGTTGTCAGGAAATTTTACTTCAAAGTTGTCCATGCAAAATACTGCGCCAATCCATCTGGTAGATATATTTCACTGGTGGATAAACCTCCCCATCCACTGAGCTGTGGACACCGTGGCTAAAAGCATTGTGCTTCCATCTCCACAGCTTCTCCGCAAAACCACTGTAACATGTCACATAACTGGTGAAAATGGCAAATAAATATGTTCTCCTGTGCCTTAAGTGACATTTAGATGTTTCTCATCCTTGACAGGAACACTGAGAGCATGCAGTAGAAAGTGCATGGGACAGCCAACAACTGCACTAAAGGAGAACTGTATGTAGTATGGTATGTGCCATAAACCTGCTTCTGATATTTCTGGGTCACTTATCTGCAGGGAGCTGCTTGCACTGTTCTAACCTGTCAGCTGGTTATGTAACACAGTGGCCTACTTTGCTCTATATGCTGTCTGTAATTTTCCACGGGGCCTATGCATTCCATGGGTTACCTATGAATGCAGGTGAGCCAGACAGGACGTTAAGCAGGAATTTCTCAGTTAAAGCGCTCATCGTGCAGATAAACCCGCATGAAGAAATGGCGAGCTAACGGCGTTAGAGCTTAGCCAGGTCCGTTTTCAGCTTGTGCATATTCCATTTTCACTTTAGCCATGGCATTGCAGCTTGTGCATTGCATTTGTCGCTACTGTAGAGAGCAGTTTATATAGAGTGGATGACGGGGAGAACACAGAGGCAAGCTAAAGCAAAAGCCAAAAAAGCATCAAAAGTCTAGAAACGTTACATCGTAGACTCTGTCTTCTCGCCCAGCTTCACAGCAGATCATCTGGCTTCTTTACGGGTTAAAGGACACCACAAATGCATTACCTCACAAGTAAAACATGATGCTATGTTTAAGTAGATTTATTCATGCTCAGTGCACCTCTTCATTCTCTTAGCTTACATCTTAATCCTGCTGGGTGTATCATATATTTATTTGTCAGTGAGTTAAAATCTATTCTTGTGCGGCATTGCCATGCAACAATGATCACTGAACAATCAACAAATAACCAACTGAAAGTGTGATGTTACCATGGAGACAGAGAGTTCGCTGCTTCCCCAGAGCTTTCAGTCTTTACTCTGTTGTGGTTTTCAGTTTGGTGAATCTGCCCCAAGTCCTTGAGTGAGGCCGCATGTGCTGTGCTGTAGTTCCTGTTTGTGGTTTGACCACATTCATTTTAATCGAGGAAAAAGTCAAACTTTGTCGAGCTTGAGCGGAGATGACTAGTCACAGCAAATGCTTCGACATTTCTAAATGTTACGCCGAGCCCCTTCTGACCAATAATCTCAAAATCTAGGTGTAAAAACGAGACACTGGGGACTGTGAATCTGTACATCTGCAGGCACAGCTATTTAGAATTTACACCTGTCTCTATGCTGTCTGACACCTTTTCCACTAGTAAATCTTGGCCAGGCGGATAAAACAGACAGGATGGGCAGCTGACATTTGAGGCATGAGGCATCAATAAGAACATGCTGTATCAAACACCACAAAATGAGAAACTATATCTGCTCACGTTAAGCCTGCGGTTTAATATTTCCGGTCTTGTTAGATCTTTTTATGCGGTTTTAAGCTGCAGCTAAGCTTTTTGACTGCTTCTGTGATATTATCGATCATTTTGACCAAGACTCAAATGTATCATGTTTGATTCTATGCTTGTTATTTTTTAGCTTTGGTTAGTCTCTTGGTTGTATTTTTGCATAGTCACTCAAATGTGTGAGGAAACCCTCATTCATTTCACTGATATATAAGGTAATGATAAAGATTGCAAATAGAGAAAAACAGTGGGCTTGTGAGTGTGGTTAATCAGTGGAGAAGTCGGCACCTTGGTAAATGGGGTTGGTCACTGTTTCCTAGAGATCTGTTATAGGATCACCATGGCAGTCGCAGACTTTAGGGCTTGGGTCAGAATCCTGGGAGAACCTACGATTAGTCACACCACTAATGGAAATCTTACCTTACCGTGGGAGTTTCCCTTAACACTCTTAGATACAGTACAAAGACACAAAATATGTTTTAGCCTATAGCCTCCAGGAAGCCATTAAACATACATTCTGGCACATGGATATTAAAAAAAGTGAAAAATTACCCCAGTGCAGTAATGTCAGTTAGAGGGAGAGCCTCTGTCATTATTATCATATCTATCTCATACAGCAGGGTGGATCCCCCCCATCTCTTGCAGAGAGTTTATTGATAAGACAATATCAACATGTGAGTGGAGACAGCTGGGAAATAAAGGTTCAATCAAAAGTGGGAATGAAGGTGGCTATGAAGGGGGCAGAAAAAAAGTAAATATTTGCAGCTCTCTATAAATCATGTGACTTGAGCCGTGCACAAAAACTCATCCATCAAAGCACAAAAAGACCCGGTTGGGGTTGAAAGGTCAAAGGGCTGAGTTATGTTAGAAGGTCTCTCCACTCCCAGGGGACAAATTTGACCGGTCCCCGAGTGAGACGAGACGGGGGCAAGCCGGCGCTTTTGTCTGCCAGAACTCGACCTATGGGTTTCCAGTCTGTTGCTATTGACCATCTACCCGGAAAAAAAAAGGTTGAGCGCAAATGGCCCCGCCGTAACCCCTCGTATGCTCTCAATCCCTCATCCTGAGTGATAGCTCTCTCCGCCGCATCAAGTCTTTTAATCCACACTCACTGTACTTCCTCGCTTATATGTCAAAGTGAAAAAGTTGCACTATGACACTTTCCTGGTTCTTCACAGCTTCTTGGTCAATATTTCTCATCAGGTGGGGGGAGACAAATGACCTCCGGATCACTGACCTTGTCATGGTTATTGGCAAGACAAGACAATGGCAGAGTCTAATGTCGCCGAAGTTCAATTTGTGCCCCGCGTCTCCCATTCAGCTTTTAAAAATGTTGCCAGTGCGGCCACTTAATTAGATCATTACCACATTCCTGAAATTGATGTCCATGTATAACCAGTGAAATAATGTAGTTCGGAAAATTTACAAAATTTATAAACGACACAAACCGTGTTAACATAAGCTGGCATGTAAAGGGTGATTTAAAAATTAATGAGCCTTTAAATTTTAATTCCAAATACGATCTTAATCTTGCCGCGAAGCGCTATCTCAGTGTAACACAGCATGAACGAGGCGCAGATAGCGAGCGTGCAGTGGCGGGGAGGCAGAGGCAGATGTGACAGAATCTGCATGCTGCTACCCAGGAAAATATTAACCAGAAAGGAGGTTTTTAATGAAGCTCTGACGCCCTAATGAATGCCATTCACACCCACCCCCACCACCTCTTTTTCTTTTTTTCCCCTTTTTTTCTTCGCATGAGCATCTCCAGAGAAGTGGCCTTGAATTCTGATGCATGATGATACTGTAACCGTATCACCAAGAGCTCCCTTGAAGGATTCCTCCCCGTGTCAAAAGCCTCCTCCTCCGCATGCAGAGCCCACAGTCTGGGGGGCTATGGGGCAGGTTGTGCTTAATCAGCATTTCAAAGCCGCCTTACTGTCAATTATGCGAAGCCGCGTTCCCTCCAGTCTGCGCTCGGGTCAATGCGTGTAACGTCTGAGGATGACATCACCCTCCCTGTGTGCGCGTGGCAGACACGGCTGGTGAAGGGAACCGGCACAAAGAGAGCTTGATTTCCAGCTTGTATTTTCTATTTCTCTGATCGCTTTGCTGCGAATATCCGCCACGTTGACTGTTTACCATAACGGAGCGCCCTTCGGTCCGACAGTCACCCTGGGAGGCATTCATGTGTAGAATACAATTTAAAATTCCATCACTCAGTGCGCGGCTATGTTTTATATTTTTTTCCATTAGCTCCAGATGTCATGAATACGGTATGTAAAATTGTTTTGCATTTGTTATGCACACAGAGGGGACAATCTGTGTGCTTTGCTGGCAGACTGTAGCATAATTCACTACTCACCCCATTGACTACTGAATATGAAACACGCGCTCCGTATCAAGCCACTTCTGTCACGGGGCCAGAGGAGTGTGGCTGGTGCGCAGAGTTTTCTCAGGACGTGTAAAGAGGCAGACGTTATGGGTTCAAACAGGCACATTAGGGCAGCAGATCTCCTCCATGACAGACGAGGGGAATGGCGGTACAGCTTGGTGACTTCTCTATATCCCTCAGCTTTCAGCAGCTTCAGAGCAGCTAATCTCACTCCACAGGTCCGCTGTTTGGCAGCTTCAGTTTTGGTCAGGCTCCAAAAATGTTAAAAGTCAGACATGAGTAAAAGCAGACGGGGCGCAGCAACCCTGAGAGAAATCCTCCCAACATTCATTCTGCGAAGGTGGTTATGACATAAGAGATGTTGAAAGTCTACTAGACATCATTGCTTTGACACTGGGCAGGTTGAGATGTATTTATACAGAGCTGCTCTGGAGAAAACGCACATCCTCAGTTTCAATTAAGCATGTGGGGTCTTGACTGGAAAAGTCTAACTCCTTAAATTCTAAGAGTAAAATACATCTTATCATCCTTATTATACACTGTGAGTTAAAAACTCACATTTTCCTTTTGGCCAACCTATGTTACAATCACCTTTCACCATGTCAATCACGTTTTTAGGTTTTATTAATATGGCTCAACATTGTGGTGAAAGAAGTATTTACAAAGTGTGATACAAAGCAGGAGTTCTCAGCCTGGACCCACATTTTCCCATGGTCATTAAGTCACGACCCACATTTATAGAATTCAAACCTAGCAAGTGTATTTTTTTTTCAGTTTTGAGTCTCATGCTCTCATTTGCCAGCACTTCACCACCTTGGCGACTGAACTCTGACTCGTGCTTTTCAAAATAAGATGTTTTTCAAAATAAAAGACCAAAATGTCCAACATCAGATAATTAACTTTTTTTTTTCAACCAGTTGTCCGCAACCCATCCAGAACGGGTCCGCGGCCCATTTTTGGGTCGCGACCACCAGTAGAGAACCACTGATATGTAAGTAAATGCATCCTGTAGCAGCTGTGAAAAGGATATATACCAAAAATCAGCCACAGCTTGTTGGGAACATTATAGTTGGGCTGGTGCATGCACATGTGTTGGCAAAAAAGGCTTTTCTGCGATGGCCGGGAATCGAACCCGGGTCAACTGCTTGGAAGGCAGCTATGCTCACCACTATACCACCATCGCTGTAAAAGCATGTGGTGAGGCTCCAAACACTCCCACAACGAGTAGTTTCCACCGCTCTGAGATGTTGACTGAGAGGGGAGGAGTCTGAGAGGCTGAGGAAGCTGAGGGAGAAAAAGGTTTCAGTTCAATGTATCTGTACCTCAGCTAGACTTTGCTTAGAGGCACGTTTCAGATGGAACGACTGAGTCAGCTGACTGGTTTTAGGGTGCCTAGAAGTGCTTATTGAAAGGCGGAGGGATTTGCAAGCATACTCATCAAAGGGGATGTTCTTAAAACTGCAGAGGTTGCATGTTAGGATGAAAACAACGGTCAACAGGCAGCCATGACAACCTCTCTGTAATAAAAATTAAACAAAGTGTATTCGTCAACAGGCATTTTTCTGTATTCACGCTATTAGTTGACTGTCTGGAGGTTTTCCACTCCTAATAGAAGCACAAAATTATAGTGGTAGAGAAGGCTGTAATTTAGTGAACATGTGCTATTGAGTGAACTGTGATAACTAGATAAACATTCACACAACACTCTTCTTTTTTGTTTCAACTTCAGACTCCTGCACTGAACTACGTTGTATCATGTCTCACCAAGGAAGGAAAGCACCAACCGAAACATGATATAACCACCTTGAGGGGTGAGTAAGCGCAACACTTTCAGACTGTGAGTCATCTCTTACGCTCGAGAAATGATTAACATTAAAACCACATGGAGATGCCGGGGATTGAACCCGGGGCCTCATACATGCAAAGCATGCGCTCTACCACTGAGCTACATCCCCCTTTTCAATATATGCAGATGAGCAAGCAGATGGTGTGACAGATGACCTCATTGTTTTCTGAAGTTGTACACCTTTCACATATGAAACTCCCTCTAACTGAGCAGGGAATGCTGAAGAAAATACATAATCAAAGGGTTGCTCTATCTTCAAGGACAAAATGCTGTTGGTGCTTTTTACAAGCACTTGTATAATCCCTTCTGCAACGCTGAGCATTGTTTTGGCTTTTAATACTACTGTATCACTTAACCTGAACGTTCTCTAATTGTGTCATTAATCCAAACAGTCACTGAACAAATATTCCAACATCAGCTCAGACATTTGCCTTGCTAGAGCCTTTTTAAGATTTCACTCCAGTAGCCAGCACATACCCCCACATGATGCCTCAGGTAATGACTAATTAATCATTTTTTATTAATAATATTATTGATCGTTGTACCATTTTCCCAGCCTTCTGGTAAACCTGGAAACCATTTAATACCACAATTTAAAGTTTCACCGTAAGAAAAAGATCTGACTGACACATAAGACATCTCTTTGAACAGCATTTGTATACCCACAAAACATGGAGCCAAACTTCTCGAAGCTGGGCCATCAACCAGATGATATATGGATCGCAAACTCTATTTACCCTCTGAACAGCTTCCCCACAATGCCAAAATGATGACAAGGATTAATCGGCTAAAGACTTGAATCGTCTCCACCTTCAATATAGTGGCACAGTCCGGACCACACGTTTCCAACTTAAAGGCAGCATTTGTATTCCTGTGGAGCATCTTCTCTCGCCTACTTTATGATATTACCGCCAGGAGACTGGGAGCAGGGGCCTCGTCTCCATGTGTGGGCTCCAATTCAACCATCATCCATTTCCTCCACTATCTTTTTATCATTACACCGCCTAATAAATGTGCTGTGTGCTCTGTGATGCTGCATCATACATCAGACAAAGTGACCTGGGTCAGTGCATCGCCAACCACCAAGGTTACCCCCTCTTCCTCTCACTTTCACCTGCTGCTTCCGAGAGAGGGAGAATATTTTTCATCTTCTGTCAGTTGGAAATATTCTGTGACAAAGTAATAACCTCCTCCACGTCCTCTTTGAATGCCTAACAATGTGTCTTCTAAAGGCAACGACAAAGGTGTACAAGCCACAGGGGTTGCTTCGTGGTTGTTTTGATCCGGCAGGTCGCCATTGACAAGTGCACTTCAATCGAAGCAGCAGGCTGGTCTTCCCACTGTGGCTGCTTTATTCCGGGTTATGAGAGGATTCTTTCGTTGCCCACATCAAACGCAAGCAGCATAATATCAGAGAGTTGTGGCTCAAATGTGTGTATGAGCAAGAGGGTATTGGTGTTGAGGTGAGTTGTGCAACCTGCATGCTGTCCTGCAGATGGAGGCTTTCAAAACTTTTAAAACTGGAGGCCGGCCAGTACATTTTGGTTTACCATAGCGCCTTGGCAGAGCACACATACACACACGCATAAATACTCACAGTTGGTCATTTCAGTGTGAGATTGTGTGATTTTTCAACACATGCGATCCAGGCTTGGCAACGCATGTCCGGCTGTCTCCCAGCGATCACTCATCTGAGGCGAGAAAATCAGCAGTGCCCCCAGAAACTCCAAGAGCTGATTGGAGCCAGATTGGAACAAGGCCTCCAAATCAAAGGGACAAGCTCGGCTACATTGTTGAGTCGAAGCAAGCCTATTATGGCCTAGGATTAACTATCCTGGACAGTGGCCGCAATGAAAGACCACCCTATCTCTTTCTCTGAAATTAAAGGAGTAAAGCGGAAGAGTTATATGGCAAAGTCCTGTACTGACCAGCATCCCCCAACATAACCACCAAGCCGCAACAGCTCCAATGTGCTACAATGGCACCACAGAAGAAGGGCAACCGGCAAAGACTGCTTGATGTATGGTCACTTTGAGAAATGTGCACTTTCTCTTTTTAATCCTCCCAGCATTCTGCCAGTGATGTGAATGAATAGTCTCTATGTGTGCTTTGATGTGTATGTGTGTGTGTGTGTGTGTGTGTGTGTGTTAAAAGGTGTGGGTACATCACTCCCACGGGAAAGGGTAATGACTGAGCCACTAATAGAGAATCATTATAAACAACTTTAGCAGATCAAAAGAAAAGATGTATTCATTGAAGTCCAAGGAAGCAAAGGACGACCAATACATCAGTGTCCCTTCAAACAATTGTCCTTTGTGTTCACCCCGTCACTCTGAGCAATGCAACATGATGTCTTCCACAAGCTTATAAATGTCCAAACCTCAGTTTAACAGTCTGCTTGTAAACTTTTACAAGTGTGTGTAAGATCACATCCTATAAATTACAATAAAGTGAGTTTGCATCAGGTGCACATGGCCTTACATGGAGGCGAGACTGTGCATTTGATTTTCCAGAGAAGGCGCAGGGTCAGGTGAAGGTTGAACCTTTAATGTGAGGGAGATGCACAAGACATACAAGGGTTGGAAAAATAAATAAATATAAGTTTAGTGAATACAAAAGGGGACAATTGTAGATGGTCTAAAATCTAATAGTTCAGTGAAAAGTATACCCTGTCATTACAGCAAGTAACCACAGCTTCAGTCCTGTTGACTTTTGCATATTAAATTTCAAATGAATACTAGATAAAACCATGCACTGGAAATGAGTATATACCTAAAATTATTCGCAGAAAAGCTTCAAGCCATTCAAGATAACATCCATGGAAAAACGTGACCTTTAAAAGTCTGTTACGACATGACAAAGGTGTTCTGAGTGAGGATGGTGTTACTGTGTAACCACAAACAGAGGAGCAGTGGTATAGTGGTGAGCAGAGCTGCTTTCCAAGCAGTTGACATGGGTTTGATTCCTGGTCATTGCTTTCAAAGCCTTCTCTCTTGTGCCTTGCAATTCACTGCCTGCCTTCCTCACTTTTACCCTGTGTGCACTGGGATAGGCTCCAGCAGACCCCTGTGACACTGTTAAGGTACAAAGCAGGGAAGATAATGAGGCCCTGTGCTGTTGCTGTTTCATTAGTTAAGTTATGCTGAATCAACAGTCTGTTCCAACATACTGTGAACTCAGCACAATGTTCTCCAAAATTTATGAAGAGTTTCAATCAAATTGAAGAATTTGTATCCCTTAGAATTTCAGTGTCCTCACTGCTTACGTGAAAAAATACATAAAATGCACATTTTATTTATTTTAATTCCAGTGTTGACTACAGCAGTAAACCAGTCAAAGCAAAACACAAGAAACATACATCTGATTTACTCTAATTGACTGGCATTTTTCACTGTCCTGAGAGCTCAACTCTATCTTTGTCTTGATCATGATGTAAAATCCCTGCCATGCATCACTGTTGCACAATGCCGTTTGTGTGCATTCCCATGTGGAGCGGCAAGGTGCAAAGATATGTGATAAATTCTGTCCTGTCAAGTGTTGATTTACAGGTCAGGTCTATGCATCTGTGGATTTGTGCATTTGTGCATGAGCACATGTGCCAGCATGTTAAGTGTGTGAAAATGCCTGTGGTCATTTTTCATCTCCTAGATGAGTTTGTGTGTGTGTGTGTGTGTGTGTGTGTGTGTGTGTGTGTGTGTGTGTGTGTGTTTGTTACAGCGTGCATGTGTATGCATGCACGAGTGTGAGAAGATTTCCTCCTGGCCCTTGCCCAAGCCAGTATCTATTTCTTCACTCGTTACCTTTAATCTTTGATTACCATGCGGCACTTTCCCAAAATCCTCTAACGGTTGAGTGATTTAGTGTTATTATTTTCCTTTCGTGTCCTGTCCGAGCACAGGGCTAACTGGCACCAAGAACTGTTAATTACTTAATTATGGAGATAAGAAAATGGTCAGGAACAGAATTGGCAATGATTAATGCAACGTCTGGGACTTTTTCTCTCTCTGTCTCATTGGAATTCAGTTTTAGATCATGCCTCGTCTCCGTAAACACACACAAACACATCCACTCGACTTTAAACTTGTTGTTTTAACCTCAGATCTCTATCTCTGCTTCCAGTGTACGTTTCTTTTTGTCTTTTGTCTCTACCCATTAACATTCAATTGAAAGAGCAAGGGGGTGTGGGGGGGCTACATGAATAGCAACCGTAGATTCATCATGTTTTTTTTTTCTCCCTTTCTCTTCCCTCATGAATTATGGAGTGCCTCCGCTGGTACATTTAGTCGAGCCGCCAGTAAATTAAATGCAGTGTGTCGCCATGCCACACAGGAGCGAGCAGGCCAAGCACGGATATGTTGGCTTGTGCTGTTGTGGCCAAAACATCTCTATACCCCCCAGGGCTTCAAGGCAACAAAACCTCTCAGAAAACCTCAGAAAAAAGTGTTTTTTTGTTGTTGTTTTTTTTTTTTTTTACAAATTTATTCCAGAATCGCACAGTCTGCAGAGTAGCCAAGACATTAACGCATCCAACAGCCAAATACATCAGTTCAACATAACCGATCATCAGATCTGAAATTATAAAATTGCAATATGATACTGCAAGTACTATTTGAGAAACAAAGTATGTATTTCTGAAACAAAATTCAGCCAAAACCCCGGCTGAGTTCTTAAAAGGCACATTCCAGGTATGACAACCAGCTTCACGTGTGGTGTACAGACATCAGACTACTCCATATTTCTCTCCTGAAACAGGCATGAATGGGGGTGCTGGCCCCCTTCTTGCCCCCTGATTTATAGTGCTTTGGTAGTAAAATGGCAGACTAGGATAACATGGGTGGTAATAAATGACTATAAGACAGCGACTAGCAGCTGTTAATGCTACAGCCATTAGACTGAAAAATGAAGGGCGCTAGTGATTTCGTCAGATTTATACATTTTCTCTGTGCCATGCATTAGGGCATGTCATGGTAAAGTGGCAATCCATATATGAGCATTAATCGTCTGCAGTGCAATTTGGTTGCAGCCAAAATATTCTTAAAGCTCCTGCATGCCTATATTTATCAAGCAGCAACCAATAACACATAAAAAACGTGAGGGGGTAAACGTGACTTTCATTCACAACAGTGCTGTTTTCAGTAACAAATCGTGAGCTGTTAAGATGTTTGAAATACACATATATTGTGTTTGATGGATCACTGGGCTTCTGTGTTGCCGCACAGTGAATACGTGGTGACCACTGTTGCTTCACAACAAGTATGACTCATGTTCGACTAATCGGATGCAAGGTCTTTGTCTCTTGGTAGTGTGAGTTCTTCACACAATCCATTTAGGTGGAGGAGGGCATACAACTGACAGCCTTTCAGACTCCTCCCCTCTCAGTCAACATCTCAAAGAGGTGGAAACTACTCTTTGTCGGACTGTTTGAGGCTGTATACCCCTGGTTTTTCAGCGATGGTGGTATAGTGGTGAGCATAGCTGCCTTCCAAGCAGTTGACCCGGGTTCGATTCCCGGCCATCGCATACATCTTGTGGACTGGCAACCTGTCGTGGGCACAGGTCAGAGCCTGATGTGTGCGACAGGTTTCAGCAATCCTCCATGACTACATTTGGCTACCAAATGGGTGTAATGTCTTAGATATGTAAGCTTGGTGAAAAATCAACTAATACTTAACTGTGTATTGAGAATTATACAATATATCGAACGTTAGTGAATCCATGAAATAGGAAGTCATGATTTACTAATGTATTAATATGCAAAAGTAGAGGTCCAGGTTAACACCAATCTCATATACATTTTTTGATGATGGATTGAAGGTTAAAGAATAATAAATGTCTAGCTACTAAACTGTACTAAACACTAAGCTGTTTCAGATAGGAACAACTGTCTTGCATTTTCCACACGATGCTCCTGAACAGAAATGTCACTACGACCCAGTCTGTACACTATGAAATCATGTCTTCCATTACTGAAATCCTATTCCAACTCAGCCCTAATTTATTTGGCCTGTACAAGTGCATGAAACAATTTCTGCGATGCCATCTGGTCCAGTGAAATACACCATAATAACAGTAAAATGTGGCTAAATACCATTTGCGCAAGCACCAAATTACATATTTTATCGATAGGATGTAAAATGTAGACTGGTCATCTGGTGACCTCACTATGCCCTTTATCCATTTTCATTCGAGGTCTTGTACAGAGATGGAGGTTCAGGTGAATAGAGAGGCAGTGCAGTGGCTATAATGAAAAGAGCATAGGACATGTAGGTTTGCTTTACATGGCCAAGGACAATTAGCAGCTTCATCGAGCATGGCCAAAACAAATACCTTGCAGTCACCTCCCTCCTTCCTCATTTCCAGATGACTGGGCCCAAATTCTTATTCAGTGTCGCAGAGGACATCAAGGGACAATAGCTCCAGTGGAGGGACTGGAAGAGCTGTAATTATGAGAGGATTGTCTCAAGTTCCATTGGCTTTGTACACATCATTTCATGCTAAACGGACATGTGATGTGATTTAACCACACAGTGTGAAAAGATATATCACAGCTCGTCAATATTAAGTTGGGCTCATAATTGAGTTGTGACATCTTAACCGCACTAAGGAACAGACAAATATGTCATTTCCACACTTTGTAAAAGGCGACGTGTTTATCTGAGAGCATGTGCATTTATATCGGAACAGCAACAGAGGAATCAGTGGCACTTTGATGTTTGGAAAACAAAGACTCCACCAATATCTTTAATGATGAATGAAAACAGTGCTTTCTTTCATGAGGGCAGATATGGCGGAGTGGGACAATCTTTACACATTGATTAAAGGCTGTCGATGGTGGTGAAAGAGGCAGGGTAACATTCGTAAAAATGGTCTTTGAGAGATGACTATGAAAGCAGATGTTGGCCTTTCATCTGTGCATCTGCGTGGGCCCATTACTGGGGTTTTTGTGAAAAATAATGACTGTGCCTTCCAGTATGATGAGCACTTTTTAAGTGGACCTCATTCTTCATGACCTATATCCATTGTCTTACCCTGTCATCACAGCCATTCATGTCCTAGCACCAAACACAGAGTCAGGGATATTTTTTGCCATAAAGCACACATGCCACTTCAGACTTGATAGTGAATGTGTGCTTCATATGAATTGTTGGATTTGCATGAATATTTATGGAATCGTAGTGGGAGTTACAGCATGTGAGGTAATTACATTACAGATAGAGAGAATGGATGTGAGTCATGGCATATTTTACAATCTCATGTACAAATTGGCCATTGTAGTAGAGATATAAAAAGCCTCTTTGAATTAATGGCTTCCAAATGAGCTTGGTAAGCAAAGTAAGGGATTTACTTTGAACCAAATGAACCATCTATGGTGCTGTATTTCGCCTTTTCAGTCACATTTCACTTTTCCATAAAGGAAAAGTAGGATAAAATAGTGCTGCATTCTCACATAATCGCATCCTTTGTGCAGGGTGACAGGATAATGTTGCATTTGTGTGGATCGCTGCTGATGATACCCATACGAGAGGGAAATCATCGCTACAAACTTCCCTCTAATGCGCCCATTACTTTATAATGACGCCAAGTGTTCAATTTCACAGTGGTGGCATGAATTTGTAATTACCACATATAGATTTCCTAGTGTTTCCTGATTGCAGGAGAAACATACTGTACTCACTACCGCCCCGGGTCCAATAACCAGATGTGGAATAGTCTCCAGCTTGCCAGCAGCATCCCTCCCAAATGAGCTTCAGTCGTCTCCGAAGGGAAGTGTTTTCCAGTTAGCTATCTCGCAGCAATCAATAATCCACCTCCTCCCATAATGTTCAGAGAAACCCAAACTTCTAATGAGGGACTTTTGTAGCCATGTTCCCCAAGTCCCGTAATGCATGCGGTCAATATGAGAAAGGATCCGCTGGATGAACTCGAGAGGCGAGAGAGAGAGAGGGAGAGAGGGAGACAGAGAAAGGCCATAGCAATGTTCAATAATAAGCACTAACAGTCTGGCAGACTGGACCTGACCCAGATACAGTTTACCTCAAACTGTCTCAATACACTATCTCTCTCCATCTCACTTGATAAAGGGCTCTGGTTTTCTTAATCCACATTGAGAGATGGAGCATATTATGCCAGAGACCCAGTTTGTCAAATTCAGATTCGATTTTTGAAAAGGTTAATGGCTACGTTTGCAAAAATCCAAGGCAAAATGTTTAGGATGGGCCCTGTCTGATCGCAGGTTTCAGATGTTTCCTGATGACCTTTGTCAGAAAAGAGCCGATTATACAGGAGGCCAGCTTGATGCCATTGGCAGACAGTGCTGTTTTAAAAGGATGGAGGGCCGACTACACTTATTAGTGTAAAAACTTTTCTCTGCATGTCTGATGTTGCCAGCTGAGTGGAAAACTGCGGATTATAGTGGAAAACAATCAAATCTGAAAGAAAACCGATAAAATGGGTCAAATGCAGACCTTTTAGTCCACAGATTCTTTTCTAAGAAGACAAAAAGGGGTACAAACATTTGGGAATAAAGAATTCCAAGCATTTATTGAGATGTAATTGTTCAGTTAGTCTGTAATACAAATGCTTTCGTATTTCTGCTCTCCTTACACACATTGCAGTCTTAGTAGTTTATCATTGAGAGCAGGCTCTTGAAAAAGGTTATTGCAATGACAGAATACGTACTAGATATTAAGTACACTCAGGTACTCTCAGACCTCCAAGGATATTGTCGGTTCTTAAAAAAGAACCCACAGTTCACAGCCACAAAGGAATGAGTCCTTGTACTAATTAAAATCCCTTCTCCTGCATGGAGCAGGAGCATAAAGCAAACAAATATAATTCAAAAATGCTATTGTGTCCACTGCACAAGCTCTGATGATGCCGCATCTACTACCTGTATGGCAGGGACTGTATTTGGCATTAAAAAATAAATTTGGGCAAAATATTAGATACATCAAAAATTTGATTCATCCTCTATTCGTAGATAAACCAAATACAATCTACAATTTCTTTGAATATTGAGACATAATTTTAATACATACTGTGGTCGTGCTACAAAGACAGTAGTTCTGCTACTATAATAGTTTTTTACAAAATAAAAGCGATAATTCTTACATTTTGCCAAATATACTTGCAGGTGCTTCCATTGGTAGCGCTCGTAAAATCACCCGGCAAAACTCCACTTGGAGTAAGACAGATGCTCCAAACATTTTGCGTGTCCATGGTTTTGGAACAGTGATTTCAGCTGTTGATGCTGCTGTTGCTGTGATTGTTGCTGTATGTATTGTTTGAAACTGAACTAGTCATGTGATGTGTGTCATGTCCAGTGACGAGTAAATCTGAAAAAGTGTTTTTATTAGCCCAGCATAAAATTGTTTTAGCGATACTTGAGAGGTGTTTTTTTTATTTTGGTGTTTCCATTAGCAGTATATCATTGTAATATTTTTTCCACGCATTTCATGGAGGCATGGAAGCACATCTGGGTCCTTTCAAAGGATTCCCAACAACCAATGGCAGTTGTAGCTGATATATGTTTCAGGCTAGACTGATGGGGTCATCTATTGAGCCACAACAACAACAAAATGATCCGAACTTAAGCTTTACTCATGAGTATTTTCATACCAGCACGATATTTCTTTTCTCTAATTTATGGTGCATTCAACCTCTGAGGATAAAGCAGAATAAAAACACAGCTGTGCCCAGGTGCATCTCTAGTCTGTCGTTACTAGGAAAGTTCCCCTGTTCATCAAAGCAATGCACACCACCATCAGCTAATAGAGATTAACTAAGTGCACCTCTGACAGCGTCCTTTTCCACAGAATAAATGAGGTCTCAACAGCTCCTTCAGACCAGGTTCCCCGTTGTCGCAAATGTTAAGCTGAGTTTAATGCAGCCAGGTTGATACATTTTGCAGGTCTTAGCACATTAAAAAGAGATTTAAATGAGTTTTGTTGATCAAACCCCTGGAAGCCTTTGTTCTCCAGCCCATGATTTATTCAGCGACACCGCACTTGGACCGTCGCTATTTTCTCTCTGTCGCTGTTACGGGCATGCGTTCGACGGCAGGGTTCATTTGTGTTGAGAAATGCCATCTGGCTCAGGCTGCGAAGGCTCTGTCAGAAAGAGAAAGGGGGATGGGGTGGGGAGGGGGTGGTCACAGGGGAAAAAATGTGTGTGCATAGGTGCAACATCTATCTATTGACCTCAGAGACCTAGAAATGGACCACTGACAAACAAGAAGGTCTCAAAATAATCGGCCACCTATTGTAAGCGTGAACAATATATAGGAAAATAAGCTTAGTGCTTAGAAAATAAATCACTGGATCACAACTTCTTACCGTTTGACATGTGGTTCAATCAGATGCCAGCCTCACGTCATTTTTCTCTGAAAGTTAACTGTTAACGCGCTCACTGACTGACTCATGCTCCAAATAATAGTACAGATTGCCGGATAAGATGGAAAGTAAGGCTACAGAGGCAGTTGTAATGGTCAGCGCTACGAGTCTAATCATTTAAAAACTCCTATATGACATACACGGGGCACGAGTCTCCTGTCGGTCTTCAATGCAATAGATGATGTAAGATAGCTCCTTTTTCTTCCCGTCTCTGTTATTACTCTTTGCTTGGCTGCCTGCCAGTGGTCCGTGTAAACCACAGTTGTCCTTGCTGATGTACTTTGCTATTTGGTGTACAAACAAAAGTGACAAATCCCCTCAAGTCCAAAAAGGCCCATTATCTACTGCTTCTTATGCGCCGCAGCATCCGTCTTTTTACGACCACATTATGTGTGCTCACATGAAACATGTTTGACTGAGGAATGATGAATGGCGTTCGATACGAAATATATGTGCGGAAATGTGGCAAGGACAAACAATACAGCCCCGGCTGGTATTGGAAAATTTGAATCATTAATGTTGGGCTACGTTCATGCAGCATTACGATCCATCACATGTCCTCTGGGAGTCATTGATTATAAAAACAAGATTATTGGTATCGGAACAGCAATTTACACTCTATTACGCCTAAACACCGAAGCTGTGCTGTGAGTGCAGGGAGCTGGGATTGTAGAATTTCTCAGTGTAACCACTGTTCATAAAAGCTGCATGTATGGAGCGGTGCTGAAAGCTGAGCCGTGGAGAGGTAATACTCTTGGCTTGCAGCATAAAGGGCCCCCCTGAAAATGCGTTCTGGCACTGGCTGACATTTCAATCAGTAAACAGAGAGCATAAATCATGTGGATATTGACTGGTTAATTGCTTTTCAGCTAACATTCATTAAGAGAGACTTTGGTCTGACGGAATCACACCGGCGAGTTTTGACGCAGACCGCCGTGAGACAGCGCTCACAGGAGTGAGATTTACTCGTGGTGAATGGCCCACCTTCACTCTGCCCCGCAGAAAGAGTGGCATTCAACAAGTAGACGACCACAAATTCCCGCTAGTGACAATCTCCTCCATGTGGAGACGGTGGGATCACATAACTACTGTTTTGAAGGAAGGGCCCAAGAGGATTTTCTTTTTCAGACAACTGATAAAATGCAGTCGACTCTATCTGGGGGTATTATTATGGTGCAGATTTATAGAGCAACACCGTCTTTCTGCACAGACACTGTGTGGTTCAGGACTGTCTCAGGTGAGGACAGGAATTGTGTAAATGTATCTATAGGTATTTCATGATTGTTTTTATTCTAGTCCTATAATGGTTATGCTTTGATTAGTATTACATGTGTTTACTTTATTGATTTCTTTAAGCAATTCATTACGAATTGGTGGTTTTCCTTTTATTTCCCCAGCTTTCCCTCCAGAAGACCTTGTGGCACAATAGTAGTGCACCTGACTCCAGATCAGAAGGTTGCATGTTCAAATCATGTCAGGCTCAATAAATTTGTTGTACCAATAAAGGAATATTGTACCTTTCCAGGTTAAATGAGTCCCATTTATGATCGGTTATGTTTATGTGACAGAAAAGTATTGAATCTTGAACGATGTTTGCAGAGAGCTAAATACCATAGCCCTGGGTCACGCTGCTATATTTAGGAAAACATGTTTCTTCCAGGGAACAAGTCAGGCATATGAGGACATCATCTTTCTATTCGGCCACCCCTCCCGCTCTTATCTTTATTTCCTCCTGAGTGATACCGTGTCTTCTGCCTCTCTGCACAGGTTAACGGAAAGTTGAGTCTGAGTTCAATCAATGCTTCAAATTACCAGACGAAAGACGATGGAGAGGCCTATTACTATGACTGACCCACTTAGGATCTGGTCATGAGAGCCAAAAAAAAAAGTGTGTTTCCATCCAGCCTTGGAAAGACATGTTTTCTGGAGTAAAACAAGTTTTTCTCATTACTGGCTTGTCTGGCTGAGGGAAGGTTGAGAGTATCAGGCATGAGCCTCGGAAAAACTTAATATCGAGTGGATCAAAATACTGCCAGAGCATCATATTAATTTCATTACATCATGGCTTTTCCAAAGCTGGTTTTCCATTATCATGTTGAATTAAAAGTTTAATACATAACATGGCCTGTGACGTCCCAGTCGCTTAGATCTCGCAAAGCCACAGTTGATTTGACATACTGAAAACACATAAAAACTATGAAGAAAATTGTGGAATTGAGATCATGAGAATTCAGACATAGACTTGTGAATGAGATGAGGACAGATAAAATAATAAAATGCCCACTGCCTGAAGCCTTTAGATGGTGACTGGGGAACTACAGGAGCAAAAGCATAGGAAATTAAATATTGCATTATTATCATGTCTTACTGGGTAGTTAAAAGGAGAGACCGATATTTCAGACTTGATCGCTGTTTCCATAACATCAGTATTAGCTCAATAGACCGGCATTTCAGCCCACACAGTTTATGATTAACACAGGAAGAAAGAAGCACATTTCTATTGTGTTTGAAATCAAGGACCCGTTTTTATTTTTTTTTAGTAGTTCTTGAGAACTGTGATACAGTTGTCAATGTCGTATATTCACATGAGAGTTATGAAACTGCTTTTGTGTATTGTGACAATGAAAAGCTGCAGACCAGCTGAGCATGACATGGTATGATAGTTGATTGTGAAATGTGTTTTTTCTCAGACGGAAGATTTGCAATGTTCATCTTTCTGATGACTCTCAAAGATGTTTAACCGCCAGCTTCCAGTAAGAGTTTGTGCACCAGACGGTAATTAGAAAGCACTATGCTCTCAAAACAGAAACTGGGATCTTCTACAACTTTTTTCTTCACGCACACCTACACTCCACACATTCACATGCGCACTCTCCCCAGATAATATAGATATGACAACTGCACTAAGATGAGTCAGTGACGTAGCAGGGTCAAGTGAAGTTGAGATCCGTGCGTCACAAAGATGACGGCTCTTACATAGTGAGGCTGGTGCCTCTACTGAATCATCTGACGGACACAAACGAGCAGGATATTGCAACATGACTCAGAAATGAGCAAAAGATGTACGTTCCATATTATATTATATTAGTGGAAAAAAACATTAACTGTATCTTTAGCAGCACTTGAGGAAGAGATGCTCAGAATTTTAAACACGACAAGTTTGCCAAAACTGATGCAAGGCACTGAACTGCGCTCTATTAAAATGTTTACTTGGCTGTAAAAAAAGTGGCAGTTTGGCCTGGTGCTCCATCATTGAAACGATGAATTGGTCGTGTTTCAATCTGCACTGTCAGTTGGTATCTCGTGGCACATGTTTTCCTCCCTGGCGGTGACTAGTTTCAGTGCTCCTATTTCATAATGAATGAAAAAGTGAGACATGGCTGGAATTGCACCCTGTGGCTAATGAGTATCTTGTGTTGAAGACATCTGCATTAGGGCATGTGGAGTGCAGGACCAGCCGGCTGGGTGGGGGCGCTGGATGGCATTGAACTGTGCATGTGTGTGTAAAGCAAGATTGCAGTGCCTCATTAGGCTACAATCTCAGAAAAATAAACCCTCAGGCCATACAGAGACAATCTGGACTAGGAGGATCATTGATTTTCATCTGAAATTAATTGATGCTCGAATACATCATAACAGGGGAGCATATGTGCAGGCATGTGCATTCAGTCAAAGCTGCACCTGACACAAGCGGACCAGCCACAATATTTTTTTGTTGATGTACTTGTGCAGAACAGGAGCAATCTGGCATGTTGACCCCTTTTAGCAAGGTTAGTTATGCCATTTTGTATAGTAAACACAGAGAACACTATCATGGCATTCTCTGGGTAACAACAAACCACAGGAAATGCTCTAAGCACAGACGAAATTGGACTTCAGGACCAGATGTTATACAATTTTAATTCCACCCTATACTATTTGGATTACGTATGGAGCAGAGCTTACCTTAGGGGCATGTTCTGTGAAACCAGTCCTTGTAAGTCATTCATTGAGAAGCTTACTCATTCATATGCTAATGTTATGGGTTAATATTTGTTCCTCTGATTTGCAATAACCCAAAGTCCACCTTCTCTAATAAGCCCAATGAATAATGCACAATGCTTATACAATGTTTAGAAATGCATATCTTTGGAGATGAAAATCTGAGCCAACCTTGGGTGAGTTAATGGGAAGATACCATTGTCCCTGGAGGATGGAAACGAGGCTCAGCAAAGTCCGGTAAACCCTCCAGCCTCGCTAATATGAGAGTTGAAGCACCATAGTCAGAGCTTATAAAGTGGCCGTGAGGAGTGTTCTTAGCTGCAGCTTTAAGGATTAGTTCTGAGTCATGTTAAGCAGTTTATCTGTTTTTTGTGTGGGGACTTTTTTTTTTGAAAATATAAAGAAACTTTGGGACTAATTGCTTAAAAAATACACACCCTACACTCAAAAGATCACCTGTCAGTCAAATAGAGTGGCTTGTACTCTGTCAGCTTGTATAAGTGTTGCTTATTTCTCTGTCTTCCCTCAGCCGTAGTGTTTATCACTTTCCATGTGCTCTGCCAAGTTCCACTTCTGTTTATTCTAAGCAAACCGCCATCCATGGTGATATACTGTAAACATAAAATGCATGTAGCGTGGGCAGGAAGGCAGCCTGTGAGCACTGAAAGAGGGGCAAAGTGATTTTTCTAAGTGAGTGGCAGCTGAGTTGTGAACAGAGTTGAACCAAATGAAAGAGTTTTGTCGTATCAACCTGTTCTTGTGATGAGAACATGACAGGTATTCATATTAGCAATTTACGGATTTCTTATTTTTGATGTGAATAGGTTAAGTGTTAATGTCAGAGATAAATGTTTTTTACATGTTTTTTTTTATTTTTGTCAGCGTGGATGATATAAAAAGGAAAGAGGGTTATAAGAGTGAAGAGTGTCAAACATGTAAGGAGTGAATGGAAGATGATCGAGACTTTAGCCCTGTGGTACTCCATACCCGATTAATAATGACAAAGTAAATTACTCCCTCCAGTAAAATACCTAAGCCTTTTGACTTGCCCTTTCACTCTTAAGGGCAGTAGTAGGCCTACTGTTTGTTGGATTTAGGTTTTGCATGCTAAGAGAAAGGTCGTTTTTCTGTTTAAATTGGCAATTCATAGCTCATATAATTCGGAAACATTTTCTTGGGAAGACTTGAAATAGTATTACAGATGAATTCACTAGAGAAAAATGAAACTTTACATTGGAAGCAAATTCTCTTGTTTATTTTGTGTTTGGCGTTTTGTTTTCTCCCACTGTGAACTCGATTGTCAGAGAGAAAACAGACACGCTTTGCACTTCAGCAAATCCCATTTTGCCACAACCTTTGTGAGCTTATTATTTCCTCTGTGTCCAACTTTAAAAACTGCTCCTCCCTCTGCTGCAATCTGCTTCTATTTCAGTGTCGGATCGATGCAGCCCACCTCCACCCGTGCACCTCTAGCCTCTCATCACAATCAGCTGCTTATGAGTCTTCCTAGTGAGATCATAGGGATGCACATCACTTCTATCCAGCTTTTCAGTCATTACTGTTGTCCACATTTTCCTCTGAGGGATATTCCCGTGAGGCCAATAGCGTGACTACTCCAGGAAAAAACAGTGACATCACATTGGAGCACGCATTTGTGAACTTTTTGTTTTGTGCACATAACAGCAAATAAATTAATTGAATTAGTTTTCAAGCCAGTCGATTAGGCCATCCTGATTGAAATACTGGAAGGGAAAGAGATGAGGGCGTGAGTGCAAATAGCAGGACGAGTGGGGCTTCAGATTAATAAGCAGTAATGAGTTCTGTAAACTATTTATCTTGTGTTCCTTAATTAATTGTAATATATTTACCCTTTAAGGGATGCTTTTGGAATGATTATTAATAAAAAAAATAATGCACAGGCTGGATGATTCTCTGCTATTTTGCACAGTGTAATTTTGAAGGTAATGTTATGTATTCATCAATTATTATGGCTTTAGATATAGGTGGTGATAGGTTTTTGATTACCTAGAAAGAGGAGAACTCTGTCCCTAGTTTCTTTAAATTTTAAGATGTGTGATGGATAGTCTGTTATGGGTTTTAAAAGCTCAGGAAACGAGTAGCTCCTTAAAAATCTCTTTGTTACACATTTAAGTGGAGTGCAATTTGATGCAGTTTGCAGTTTTATTATCTGTGAAAATCTCCTTTCAATATATTCCGTTTTATATAGTGTGACAGTTTGTAGCACTATTTTCAAAAAATTTAGAAACACCTTCAAATTCACAGTTAAATTAGATGAGCAATCTAATATCAGTGATAGAATTTAAAAACCTGCAGAAGAGCTGTGCTGTATCAAAGCCGAGCAGTAGCTCCGATACCCCCGCCACCCCTTCTGCTACCACCACCCTCCAGCTCCAGCTCCCGCTCCGGCTCAGCTCACATTCCCTATCTCTGTTTGAGGTGCATGTTTTCATCAGTTCCACACATGTTTACATCACATATACATCTCTCAACCAGTGAGAGTTGGGGAGAGTTTGGCACCGGCTCAGATGCGTCCCCCTCCTCCCATCAACACATAAGACTCCCTCCCACAAAGAACGCATTCCACCCTCCTCTTGTCGAAAGGATACCCATCTGCCCCGGAGCCAAATTCCAGCCATGTTTTCTGGGAACGAAGCGCTCGGGCTTTAGTGAGCCTCCCCAGAGAAGGGCCCAGCACCCCCTCCCACCACCACAGGGGCCAAAAACACTACAAATTATTGAGGGAGAAGACACTGAAGTCTTTCTTTTAACCCGTGACAGGTACCGCTGGGCTATTATCAAGATGTTAATGTAAGAGACAGAGCTGTGCGACACAGCAGGGACCGGCATGGTTTCAGAGGTGTACATCTTCAGGATGAACGGGCCTTGTTACATCAGCTATGTTTTGACATCATGCGTTGTTGAATATTCATTAAAAGACACCATCAATCAGTATCAAAAGTCCTCAGAATTGACAAACAGCAGTGGTTCTGACACCAGCGCGCCTCTGCGTGATACATGCGTGGATATCTAAGTCCAAATTCTTCTTTTTGTCTCGCCCTCAGTAGGCAAAAAAAAAAAAACACAGAGGGGGGAGCTGAGGAGAGAGAGGACGTGTATGAGACATTACATTCCTCCCAGCTCTATCAAGCAGGCATGAGAAGATGTCAGAGAGGCCGCCTGAGGCTGCTCTGGGATGGTTCACTCTTATCTGCACAGATGAACCCTTCTGGCTCTGACCTGGCAACCATCAGCCAGCTCCAGCGCTGAGCACACAGTCTTCTAATGAAAGAAGTGCACATCAGTAGTAGCAGCACTCACATGCTGCCACCACACATTAGGCAGCTTTCTGTGAGGCAACAGGAAGCAATCACTCAATTTCATGTCCAGGAAACCAAAGACAGCTTGACTGTTTTTGTAGCATGAATGATCTCCTTCTTTGTCTTATTTCAAGTGCTGTCACTGAAGCACATTTACTAAAATTCAAGTCTTTTTGACGTACTATATAATTACTTCTTCTTTCACTTGAGTGTTACATTTACTCTGTTATATCTATTTTAAATTTATGGTGCAGTTGAAACTGGTATGACTTCTGAATTCAGCCAGAGCTCAGCACAAAAGAGCATTCATGTCATTGGTTCGCAATCGCTCACCTGTACATCATCTAACTGACAAGCCTAGTTTTAAATGTCAGGTTCACCCTCCATTATTCACCACATTGTCAGTTCACTCTGTACCGTTGCACTGCTGTTCCTATCCACTCTCTGACCCTCTGTGGTTTCACCTGCCAGGCATTGCTCTGCCACATTTACCTGTCCAGCAGTGCCGACAAACTGACTCTCCCGACAGGATTCGTATGTTTCCTTTATCGTTTCATCTCTTTCTTCTCCTCACCTGAGTCTCAGTGTCTTGGCTTCTTTCCAAGCACAGCTCTGAGATACCTGCAGTACAAGCCTATTTTCAGATACTCTTGGAGATTTTTGCCTTTTTGTTTAAATAATGAGGCAAATTTATTTAGTGCAATGCATTTTCCCCAATACAATATACTCAGTTTATCTTTTGACTGAATTGGAGAATCACTTGCCATGACAGCTTTTTTTATATTTATATAACAGTGCTTTTTCCTGAATAACTTTTATTAGACTTTTACCAGTAATAATGGGTGATATATATTATTATTTGAACTTGACTCCTGTGCTAGAATAAAACATTTAATATCTGCTTTAAACCTTTCATTCTGGTGCCATAAAAGCAGGTCTAGTGTTTAGTTCTACCTTTAGTGCTTTTACATAATCGCATCACTGCAGTGTGAGATTTGAGAGCTCCACAGCAGAATATGATTTAGCATGTGTTTTCGTCTACATCCTGTATGCGTTGCAGCATGTCAGCTCCTGTTGTAAGTAAAAGGGAAGAGACGATGAAATCATTTCCTGTTATCGTTTCACTGTTTGGTTTCCCGGCAACGTGACGGCGACATCATGAGAGAGGACAACTTCTGAGGGCTACTTTGATCTTTCGACCTTGTTTCCTAATGTCCCTCATCACATACTGTAGATGAAATGTTAGATTAACTCCTTACTCATAATGGAAGCGTGCTGTCGGGCCAGACGCTCTTATTGATTGATATAATGAAACATTTTGTCTGTCATGGAAGTCTCAGACAAATCAATCAGTCTTGAAGCCCATTAATCAAGGATATCTGACGTTGGTTGGTTTTGTCAGGATCACATTTGCATTCACATGCAACATCTTCACTTAAACTTCACAAAGTTTGAAAAAGACACACAAAGCAATATCCATTCGCACACATGCCTTCAATGAGCCAATCTGTGTTCAAAGACAAGAAAGTCTGCTTCTATGTTGAGTCTAATATAGTGAATCCATACTCAGAATATCAATATTCTTGATCCAGATCCAGTGAAAACATTGTAAAGGATCAATGCACACAGCCTCAAGCCCCGAGATGTTCTATTAACACTTTCACACAGCCATTTAAATCAGTGGGAGGGGATCGATTTGGAGTCATCTAGTGTATGGACAATGGTTGGTTTTTATGACCGGAATGATGAGTATGAATAACACAGCAACAGTCTATTCATTGGCTCTTTTGCTGAAAGAAAACTGTGTTACTGGAAATAGCACAGGCTCCAAAATGTCAAAAATACACATGTGAATAAAGTAAGAAGTAGAGGCATGCTAAAAAAAAAAAAGATTAATGAGGGAAATACAAAATGGGACACATCAAAGGCCATTACACAGAGATGGGGTTGAAAAGATTTGGCTGTTTTTAAAGATAAAACTGGTTTAAAAGCTAAAAGAAAAATGTCAATTTCAATGCCAAATATAAAAGCATGATCATTCCACCCAAATTTATATTATTTTGAAGGTGAGATTTGGAAAAAAAAAATCAGAAACAGAAACGGTTTCAAAATGGAAACTGCAGGATTATGACAGTGTTTTAAGTGATCTGGAAGGAGAAGTGAAACTATGGCACCAAATCAGTAAGAGACCACAACTGACCAAACCGATAATGACAAGACATGACTACATTTACATACACAGCTCTGATTTGCTTTGTTACGCACAGTTTGATGGGTTCATTCGTTTCTGGACTGATTAAGTTCTTTGCCAGGAAATGCATCATCATGTGTCGTGCAGAGGCAGCAGGGATGGATGTGCACTTTAACAGTGCTCAACTGTGACACCTTAGAGGGGTTCACGGCAAGTCCAGCACATAGCTTTAGGCAACAAAAACAGTTTGTAGTGAAAAGGTAGTGAAAACTCTTGGTTTTGATTAAATATTTAAGAGGTAATCATGGTCTGTCTAACATTTAAAGCTAAGTGGTTTTTGAATATTATGTACTAACAAAGGGGTTTTAGTGCTTTATCGTAGCTGTGAAGGTTTGACTCCTACATTAGATGCCACATAACTTAAAAAATTCAACTGAAAAGATGATATGTTTCTCAAGGATGTAGAAGAGAAATACTAGCTGTATTTGAGGAGTAGATCTGTGCATTCGAGGCTGACCCCAATGAGTCAAGAATATTCTGACCAAAAAACAGGCCACACAAGATGGAGGACGACCCGACGCACAGGTCGGCCTATTGATAGTACAGGAAGCAGGTTGAACAAAGAATAACTAGAGAGTCTGAAACAATGGACATCAACCCAGCAGAAAACAGAAGTGACTGTTCCTTGTGACTTCAGCTTCTGTTTGTTCCTCCATCATTCCTTGTGAGCGGTAATTGCGCAGTGAAACATCCTGTTTTGAGTTACCTAACTCAATAGAGTCACTGCTGCAATAAACAATAAGAATATTTCCTAAGCTGTGCAATGGCAAGAATGGCAAGGAAATGGGTTGTGACAGAAGAATGTGGCAATTGGAGTTAATGTGGCCTCGTGTCTTTTATGCCCGTCGTACAGCATCCATATTTTTCGTCCTAAATAAGAGGTCAGGCTCGCACGCTGTCTTGTTTATGCTCCTGTAAAGTTGACAGCCCCCAAAGGACATTATGGATGAATTGATAAGATTCCAACAGTGGGGTTGCGGGGGGGGGTTGGAGGGGGGTGTTGTGATTTATGCCAGGAACTTGCTCACGGGTGTCCTGGGTCAGGGAGAAAATGGTGGCCAAGGTTGTCTGTGAGAGCAGATTAAGTGTCCAGACATAACCTGTCACTGGAAATACAGCCTCAACTGTGGGAGCCGGGAGCCAAGCCAGAAAGTGAATGGCAAGTTCACCACAGTTTCCAGTGCACGGTAGGGCATAAAATCCCAGCACAAAAGCACGAGCGCAAGAAGCAGACACAAAAGAGGAGTGAAAAAAAAAAGAAAAAAGAGTAATTCTGACAACAGGAAGTGAGGTAAGGAGGCAGGTGCTGTTTCCTGCTGTGGAGATACAAGCACGGAGAAGGAAGGAGGCTGGGAGATTTAAAGGAGGGGGGGCTGTGGCTAGGGATTTGGGCGAGCAGATGGTGATTCTCTCACTGTGGAGGGAAGTGGAGCTGAGCGAGGATACGAGGAGAATGGTAAAGAGTGCGGACAGAGGAGGAAGGATGTAAGTTGGTCCCGTGGGGAGGCTGGTGGTGTGTGTGTGTGTGTGTGTGTGTGTGTGGGGGGGGGGGGGGTAGAGGTAGCAGGGTTATCCGCCGGCTGGGCTGGGCGTGCTCAGTGCTGCCTGGAACCATATGAGGCCAACGGATGGGTCAGAGAGAGGGAGTCTGCAACTGCAGGAGATAGAAAACTAAGGCAGAGAAATCAAAAGAGAGACAGTTCAGTGTCGGGGCTAGATGTCATATAAGGATATTTTTGTATAAGCGGTGATATTTGTGAGTCAGTTTTGAGATATACATCCATTCGCTTTCATGCTGAGAGCTGAATGAGATAACACTTGTGTTTAGGCTGGTCACTAGTTTAACATCAAGCAAGAGGGAAAGAGTTAACCTGACTATGTCTTAGGGTAGCGATATCTGCCAGGAAGTGTGCCTGAAGCTCACTAATTAACACACCGTGGAAGCCAACATCCTGATGTCATGTCTAGCATCTGTTCCTGTAACTATTGTAACTCAGTGCAATGTCTCACTGATCTCTTTCCTTGTTTCATTTTTGTCAGCATATAAAAAAAAAAACTAGAGCCCTGAGGAAAATTTCCAGACACCAAAATCACCATACACTTGGTCTCATTCCTGCAGTTCCTGTCAATGTGTCTCCCTTTACTTGCTAACTCTACATTAGTTATATCTGCTACACCAAACTATAACCCAACCCAAGCCCTAATGGCTGTAACCAGCCTCTGACTTCAGCTATGACATGAGAGTGAGTGGCACAGATCTTCTCATCTAAATGTATTCCCCAAAATCTCTAAGTATTCCTTTAAATTCTCAGCACTGCTCTCACTGGAATTTGCATAGTTACCTGACACTTTCCAGTTTTTCTTCGCTTTTCTTCTTTTTCCCCCCTTTTTTGAAGAATAGCTGTGCTGAAAAGTGTAATCAGCTTTGTGTCGCACTACAAGCAGGTGTGCAGAGCTAGCTGCGAGGGGTAGGCGCTAGGAAAAGAGAAGAGGGTGGTGGTGCTGGTGCTGATGGAGGATCGGGGGGAGGTGTAGTGGGGTGGCGTTGCTTTTCACATCCATTTCAATCCCCCCTTTCCAAAAAAAAGTGGAAAAAAAACCTAAGGATAAATCCCCGAAATAGATTTAGGCTCAAAGTGGCAGACTCCAAGCTGTTTCTCTTTGCCATACGGCAGCTGTCTTCAAACGTCTGGGATGACACAGCAAGCATCCTGTTTATTGACTACCAGCAGGAAACGTTTTCAATGCTAACAATGTGCGCTACTTACAAGTCTCCTTGCTGCTGCTGCTGCTGCTGCTGCTGCCTCCTTTTTTTAAAATTCATCCCTCTCCCAAAAACAGGGGGGTGAATGTTAACTCGAAAACGAACCATCGAGGGAAAGCTGTGCATCAATATTCATTCATGCAGAACATGCATTGTCAAGTAGAAATAGAGACGGTGATGAGTGCTGCATTTATTTGTCATTTACCTCCTGGTATGCTAATATAATGAGGTCTGCACACCAAATAACCAAAGCCTGTATGAATACTGATTCTTTGCCCATGTTTCCAAATGCTACTGGCACACGGGGAACACAAATACTGCCTTTAGGCTTTCTCTTTTTTTTCTGTTTCCTCGAGAGAATACTTAGTGATAATAGTGGGCTACATTTTCCTTTGAGGCAGTGAGGAGAAAATTATATTATTCCATCAGCATAAGGTTATTGCATTATGTGTTCCTTACGTACTTCAATAAGCAATAAATCTCAAGGCAGGGCACCAGTAAAGCTGCACAAAGGTAGAGCACATCCTCGCTTTATTGATGACAGCTGTGAGGTGGTCCGACAGTCACGTCTCTCGTTAGGGAGCCGATGAGCGGGGATTGTGTGAAAAGAAAAAGGGTGGAGGGCTGTGCAGTGGGCTCTTATCCTGAAGGCAAGGGATCTGACTTTTTAGGAGCGCAAAGGGACAGTTTTCCTTTTCCTTATGATTTCATCCTTTTTCGAGCTATTCATTCCATCAGATGTGACATCAAGGCTCTCGTAAGTGGACTTCAACCGTATGCAAACATATGGGCTTTATTAGGGCTTTATTTTCCTTATTAAAATGAGCAGCCGGCTCCTGGTTCACTCCTGACGCAGCAGTTATGACTTTTTTTTTACATTTTGTTTCCCATTTTAACATTGTTGCACATCTAGAAGGGTCCCGGTATGAATCACAGTTGAACTGAGGGTCTTTCTCAGTGGAGTTTGCATACTCTCCCCATCATGGTGTTGGTTTTCTCCTGGTATTCCTCCCACTGTCCAAACACATGCATGTCTAGATCAGTTGGTGTGTGTATGGACCCTCTCATGAACTGGTGACTGGTCGCCTCACATGCACTGAACGTTGGCACCAGCAGCACCATTAGATTGTTAGATATTGGTGGGATTGTGTAGCAGTTTTCTTTAAGTCAATAGAAGAGAAATGAAACATTCTTGTGGAGGATTTATTTATTGTAAAACAAAATACGACATTCAGCTTCCCCCGCATTATTCCTTCCTTCAGCATTATTCTGTGCTTAAAGGAAAGGAGCACTGGAGGATGATTTCCCTCCTACAGCTGGCTTAATCTGGAAATTTTGATCAGAATTGTTGGTGAATATGTGCCACTTCTGCTCAAGCAATGAGGAAGCGAAAGAACATTTTTATGTGAAAATGGATAATGGTAAAAACAGGGACTGTCTTTTGCTCCAACACACTTTCCACAGACAGGGGAAAAAAAAAAACATTTCCATTTCAATGCTTCCTCTATGCAGTGCTTGCGCAAAAGCACCTACAGTAGAGACCTCTCCACGACTTTAAGGTGTGTGTGTCAAACAGCATGCAAACACAGCGTACTGTATACTGCCGCCGGTGAGCAGTGCCATCTCCAAGATGCACAATGTAAACAACAGGGTTTCTAAATAACATGTTTACTGGAGACAGAGTGAGTCAGGTCTCGAGAGGTTACGCCGGGACTCTGGATGTCTGCGTCATCTCAGCCATAATGGAGCCTTCAAGTTAAGCTACAGCGCTGGAGAATAAAACACGACACCGGCATTGACCCGGGGTGTAGGGCTTTGTATCGGGTGACCAGTGGGGGTGTGTGGCCTTCTGCAGCCTTGGCACTTTGCTTTGAATGCTGGGAAATTGAAGCTGATATTTTTTTGTGCATAAAGATTTTTCATACTCTATCACATTCAGATTTATAACGAAGCATTTGAATAGCTGTTTATTATAGTTTGTCCAATTTTGTCTCATTCCATTTATTCATTCCTTTCTGATTTTGTCCTTTATTTTCAGATATAAATAAAGGCAGAGGAGAAGACTACTGGCCACAGATGTCATGGTTGTAATTAAGGGATGTGTCAGTATCACTGTGTCTTTCCAGGAAAAAAGAAGCCCTGAGCTCTTTTTTTCTGTCTGTGTGAATGACATTGTTTATGTTTCACTTATCTCTGGCAGATGTTGGCTGAGTGAAATTGAATTCCTGGCAAA
The DNA here is from genome assembly GCA_029224185.1 of Karalla daura. Lineage (NCBI taxonomy): Eukaryota > Metazoa > Chordata > Actinopteri > Chaetodontiformes > Leiognathidae > Karalla > Karalla daura. The sequence goes on from CM055208.1 coordinate 12,106,458, forward strand.
GAGGGGGAGAGATCACAGTGCGCATCCTTTTTTTATGTCTGGGGACAGGATTTCTCCTGGCCGGCCTTGATCCCTTGATTGTCTGCCCTGCGATGTTGTTGGTGGATAATGACTGAGGTCGAGGGTGAAACAGGCTTTTCCTGAGTCACCGGGCCAAGGAACCAGTGTCAGAATCACACACACGCAGGAAGAAAAAAAAAAAGAAAACAAGCCTCTTATTCACAGTACACTCCAAATTATGTGCAGTAATACAAATCAGCTGTCCAACTCTTTGATTCAGGCATACCAGTGAGGCTCCTTGCAAGTTTGAGTAAAACACATATCATACCGGCTTTATAGTTCTTCATATTTCTGCTTTTTTCCACATTATCAGGCTGGACCTGTAAATCTCCCTGAAAGATAAATCCTGCAGTGATAAAATGTAGTCAGTCATTTTTATTGGATTCCTGAGACTGGTGTGAAGACAGCGAGATGAAATTGCTGCTCGAAAATAAAAACACGGCAGAGCCCCTGAGTGAAAGGCTTTGCTCATATGCTGAATAGCGCACATTTATCTCCAAACTCAGAGCTTCTTGTCTCTGCTACACTCAAGCGTTTCCCCAGAAATTTAGATGATGCAGCTCCACTCTACTGTAAAACCAATAGGGACTGAGAAAGAGGAATAGAGAGAGAGAGAGAGGGGAAAAAAGAGAGCAATTTGATGTCATTTGCTGAGAGGCCAGGCTCATGTGTAGGCGCTCTCTTCCTTCTTGTTTACCCCGAGCTCTTTCCTAACCCAGGACAACAACCCTGCACAAACATGACTATCAGCTGATATTGCAGCAGTCTCCACAAGCATGTGCAGATGACACTCATTACCAGTGCAGGTCAGGGAGATACACAGGCAGCAGTGACACAGCCGCACTCCTCTGGATTTGTTATGCTTGATTGAGATGACAATTTGCCTCATGGAGAAAGTTGAGGCAAAAGCATGAACAATGAAAGGCAAACCTGAAACGAGAGGCCCTGGAAATGTAAAGTGTACAAAACAATCCTCGCTTTGTTCCAGATGCTTTCCTGAGTCCATCCATTTTTTATTCGCCTAATGACACCTGCTAACATTACAGGCCTTGTTGTGCTGCCATCGTTATGCAATGCTCCTTTGAAAGATGATATAATAATAGGTATAATAACCTTTGTGGATGTGTCATGTCTTGTGTTTGCAGTGGTTGCCATGGGGTTGTTGTTATACCGGAGATACACATCATCCCATACGCTCTCTCATGTGCTCAAAATTAAAAATCAATAGAGAACCAAATTAATATCATACGGTAATTATCTTCTGCTGAGCCAGTGCGAAAACATAATGTTTGCAAAGATAACTATATCATGGCTTGTTAGGAAGGTCAGATAAGTTAATGTACTAATCTGAGTGTGGCAAATTATATTTTCAGTTAGTAGATGCATGGTCTAGATAGATCTTTTTCTGTACCATCCAGCCATTATGTCACTGACTCTATGCCCAGTGGTGTTGCAGGAGTCTGCTGTGTTGCTGCCTGTCTTCAACACGCATAGGGTGGAGGCAGGGAATACACCCTGGTCATGTCACCAGTCCATCACAAGACTCACTCACACACACACACAAACACACACACACACACACACACACACACACACACACACACACACACACACACACACACACACACACACACAGACATTATTCAGTCTCACACTCACACCTACGGGCTATCTAGAGTCTCCAGTAGATCAACAAATGCATGTTCTTGGTTCTATGGTAAGAAACTGGAGTTCCTGGAGAAAATCCATGTGCACATGTGGAGAACACGCACGTTTCACACAGAAATAGTCCAACTGGGATGTGAACAGGCGTACATTTGCTCTTTATTTATTAGATTTAAGTGCAAAGGTTGGGTTATATCCATAGCATGTCTTTTGTCTGTGAGAGTAACTTTGAAGCCTTATCATATATACCATGCACCATTGTTTCTATTGCCCAGCTGTGCACATCTGCATGGTCAAAGCTGAATGAATATGAACTCTGAACTACAAGTTTGTCACAGCTGGCCAGAGGTTACATCCAAAACGGAAACCGTCATTTTGATTTATGAGAGCAAAACAGAACTGGAAAAGATGGAGACTATTCAAAATGTATCAAAAATAGTGATATTCAAGTCTCCTTTTGAATTGATAGGCAAATGACAAAAGAAAATTAAAAACACTTGTAAACACACTGGTACAATGCCTTTCTGTCCCTTATTTTGTGAAAATCTTCAAATAAATAAATAAATAAAAATTGGATGCTGTACTTGTACTTGCTGTACCCAGGACTGTATTTTCTTTAGTAGACTCTACCTACCTGGTCAATCACACCTCATGCTGACTTTCCAGAAACAGATCCTGCTTTTCTTTTTTTTCCTACTCTTTGAGCCTGTACTTTAGAGCTGATGACAACGTGTTTTCCTCAGATTGTCAAAACTCACTCAGAGTCAAAGAAGACCATACAGAGTCACTTCCATAGTCAGAATGTTACTCCCCAGGATACGTAAACATTAATTTTAAGCATTAAATCAGTGGCATGCACCTAACTAAACTCCAGTCCGGCAATTTGTCATGATTTTGTTAGCTCTTGTCAAACATGGGAAGGGTGTCTTTGTCCGCCCTCATGTCCTGGCTTTTCACCAAAAGTCCTCTGACTAATTCTCTGCTAATGTACATTCACACTGTGTGCTTATACATTATCAGCAACCGCGAATACAGTCATACAATATTTATCTGCCCTTGACTATACAGATGATAGGTCCCTGAATGGGACAGCAACAGTTGGCGTGCTCCCAACTTCCACGAGCCAGTTAATAAATAAAATCCCTTTACAGTAATAATTCATCCTACATATCGTGTCTGGCCATCGCACGTGTTTAGAAGCACTCTCCTGATACAGCCGAGACGACCGTGAAGGTGCCCTTCAAGACGCCTGAATAAAACGCAAATTCTGTACATTGAAAAAGGACCACCAGAACTAAACCTGTTACAGCTTCAATTTGATCCCTTGTAGCATGAAGTTGACCCCTTTATCTATGCCACTGATTGAATTGAAGTCACAGCAGGAGTTTGCGCGTAGGAGGGTTATCACTCACTGCTGCTTTTTAGGGGTTCTTGGGTTTTAAATACAACGATAATGGGAGTGAGGAAGGCACATTATTAAGAAAAGCGTGTGGAGCAGAAGGGTGGCGCCATCAGTCAGAGGAGACATGAGAGATTTAGATCAATCCTGTTATATAGGAGAGCGTGTGCACAATATGGCTGATCTCCATATTCATATGTGTAACTCTATGCTGTGTCATTAATAATCCCAAAGATGGTCCATAAACTCAATGGTGAAGCAATGGAAATCCAATATGAGTAAGCGGATGGTGTAGGGCCTTAAAATATGTGGGGGTTTTGATTAGGGTACACGGATGGGGAAGTGGATAAGGAGAAGATATAAAAGCAGCCACACATCTGCATCCCCACAGGAGAGCTTCCAGAGAGGAAGATGAATATGGATTCCCATTAGGAAGCGAATAGTTCATATCCAGGTGATTTGTTACGAGGTATCACCAGCTCAAATCTCTACTCCCTTCCTTCAGCGCCGCCACTCCTCCAGTGCAGTCATTTGCAGAACGAGATTCCTCCAGACACCCCAGATTAAAATGCAGTTGAATGAAGTGGCAGGTGGCAATCACTCCCCCAACCCCATCCCTTCATCTCCTCCCCTCCCCCTCCTCCTGGCTCTTATTTTATTGAAGTATTAAAAAAAAAACACCTCTAGGAAGATCCCGGTGAGTGCGGAGAGATTTCGGAAACATCGGTCATAACCTGATGCTAACGACGCCTGATGAAAGAGCGGGAGATGAGCGTGCGAGATGAAAATGCATGCGTGTGCCCGGAGCGAGCATCAGCAATGAGGCTCTATAACAAGACAGCATAAATAATAACCAGCCATTGCTTGAGCAATTTTTGACAAATGCTTGGCGGCGTCCCCTGACAGAGCTTGGGTTTGGGTAACGATGCTCACCTGGAGGAAACAGAGGTTGTATTTTCGGTTGGCGATGAAGGATGCTCCAACAGCACAAAGACTGCATTGACCTGGTTTCTCAAAATAGAGCCATTAAATACAACTTCACCCGATGGCACAAGCACAAAATTTGCAGCTTGTCAAACTTTTTCCTACTTGGAACTTATTCGCGGACAAATGTGGATCCCAGTATCATCTCATCGGAATACGTTATCCTCGTCTCACTAGGGAATGGCGAACCAAGGTCAACATGTTTGCACAAGGAAGAGATATGTGGAGGTCAAAAGTTTATCAAAGAAAAAGAATATCCCCATTCAGTTCGGTGCCCATGGACAGACAATGGATGAAGATGACGATCACGACTGGACAATGCTACTGACCTCAGTCACTCTGTCACATTCACTTCTCCCTTCACCTCCATATCTTCGCACCACCTCTCTGTGTTTTCACACCCAATCAATAGGACCTGTATAGGCTAGCTGACTTGAAATTACCTGGAAAAGTAATGACAAAAAATATCAATAGGTGTAGATAATGTGGCTGCAAATGTCTTTATTGCCATGACTGTAATAGAAAGCCATTATCATTTTAGTGCTGAATTCCCTAAGCAACTGTAATTGCAATATTATAGCCTATTGCAAGACAGTTGTGATATTTTTATTGATGCAGCTTCGATATTTCCTATCAGCGGAATGAGCAAACAGTGAGGTATTGCCAACCCGCCCAGTTTGTAAATGTAGCAGCATCTTCTAAAACATGTTCCAGCACAGACCTATGTGAAAGGAAACTTGTTTTTTCATTTTCTTTTCTTTTTCTTTTGTTTGTTTTTGCCCTGTCTTCCTTTCCTCGCCGAGGCCCCTGCTGAAAGGTATTCCAGTCAATCCCCCTACTGCTTCCTGGCTGCCACATTTTTTGTTTGCGGACTGCGAGGCCAGAGTTCCTCAGCTTTTGTTGAGCAAGTGCACAGAGATCAGCATGTGAGTGTGTGTGTGTGTCTGTGTTTACAGTGGACCATGATGATAATTCCTGCCAGGCATCTCAGATATGCAGGTGTTTGCGCATGTTTGCTCACGAGCGCCTCGCCCTTTTCCATTGCCGCTTCCCTTGGAACGGGCCCTCCAAGAAAAACAGCAGGGGCCAAACGTAAACATGGGCCGTACAGATTGATGAGTGTGAAGCTGTGTTATATAAGCCAGAGCTATTCAGCTGTGTGGGGGGGGGGGGTGTTTGGAGGTTGGCACAACACACTCGATGTAGGTGCTTGAGAGAGATGTACAACGGCGGCCGACTGTCAAAACACCTGGCATGTTGCAACACGCTGCATTTACACTTGAATGTGTTCGCAATGAGCTCTCTATAGCGTAGTATTTCAAGTATGTTACACAACACGCTGACTTGATAGCCCGCGCAGCAATGACAGATGTGCACGGCTGTGGTTGCATGGAGCACTAACACAACACAGAGGAGCTGGGCCTCTTTTATTATGTGAGATTTGACTGTTTAATGCTTTTTTTATACTCGCAGCTGAAGCTGAGGAGGTTTTCTCTTTCTTAGGTGTAGCTTAGAGTAATGCCCGGCAGGCTTTTTACAATTGCTCTGCCAATTAAAGCAGCTCATCAGAGACTGATGGTGGAGCTGTTGTTAGTCTAATTAGTTGCCACAGGCCATGGTGGAGTCTCTATACCCTGGCTGTGGTTTAAGCTTTCATATGAGCAAGCAGTCACAAGTCCAGTCTATGTCTGCAGATCTTCCCAAGAATGTCTCAATGTGTAACAAACAGCGCTGCAGCCGTTATATAATGCATATCAATTGTCATGTTTGATCTTTGTTTTGTTGTCTCTGTGATTTCAAATATGCCCATTCGCTTCAAGTCCTCCTCCATGTGTTTTGCCTTTTGCTGCCTTTCCTGGACTTTCTTCATTCTGCAGAATAATTCATGTGCAGAGTTTGACACGTTTGACACCCGTGGTGTTTTCACATTCATCTGCCGAAGGAGGAGAGTTTCTCCGTGCTCACCTTAAATCTGAGCGGCTGGAGTTTCCAGGCCTCTGATGATTCAGACACAGACTCTCGGCAGATCATGCGCTGCAGTGACAGGCTTTCTGGGTTTGTCAGTCTCCTGTTGCACTGCAATGATCTGTAACCCGTCTGCTTTCACACACCCAGGTTATCTCGTACTCATGAAAGACACTGTAGCGCTTCTTCATTTTGTTTACTTTATCTTTCTAAGCTGAATCACACCACATTTGCATGCCACTTCAAATGTGCAAACAGATAAATGGCACACACATATGTCTCATATGATTGAAAGGCTGTTTGGAATATCTTATTGTTCATTGTTTGTGCAATACCCATTGATAAATCTTTTACATCTTGAGTATGCAGCATACCTCATACTCGAGTATGAGATTTCAAACAACCACAATTACAAGCATTGGCCAATGAGTTTCTGGATCTGAGTTCTTTTTTTTGATGAATGTATAATATTTGGACAATATTTGTTCCTTGATGCTATTACTGTTAACAATATATTGAAAATATTTCAAATGACAAGTTGTTCTGTATTTTCTTAACATGTCTAATATCTAATTATTGAATGATCTGAAAAACACTTTTTATGCTTAATTTTTGTTTGATGGTCTCATTTGATGGAGTTAAATGAACTTTTGGCTCATGGCTCTTTTAGGCATAAATAAAACATTTTGAACCTGCACAAACTGCACATGCTCCTGCCCTTCGCCCTTTCACTCGTCCTGCCCTGGACAGCAGGCCCCATCAACAGTGTCGTCCCACTTCGCTGCGATGACAAGGCACCATTTGGCCATAAGATGTTTAACCATGTCCCAGAGCACCAGCTGGCACTCAAACACACTTCACATTTCCCTCCAAAGTGAGTCTCCTGTCGTCCGTGCGATCTCCCAGGAGCCGAGGCGAGGGAGGTGGCAGTGAGGCGAGGTGAAAGCGAGGAGGGGGGTCCAGGGCAGGAGCAGCAAGGGGAGGGGTGGGCTAACAGGCAAACACTAAAGGTTACCATCCCCATTTCACATCAAATATCAAGGACACCAGTAATTACCGCATACAGCTGAGAGGTTCCGATGCCGGCACAGATATCTCTTCTAACTGACCTTGTGATAGCCCGGACTGAAATGCTAGAAGCTCATACTGGAGGGGTGACTACAGAATGAAAGAAAGAAAATCTCGAAAACGACACCCGCTAATTACAATGCTCCCACAGTGCAGTGTACCCTAATTGTATGTCAGGACGTGTCCAGTTTTCCCATCTCGCTGTCACACGGAAATAGATTTCTCCCCGGGTCTGATCCCATTGCCTCGGCGCAAACACTGCCCACTCTCTTTACCTTTTTGTCAATGTCACCGTGCATAATGCAAGTTAAAGACCCCACACGCCATCCCAGTTTGCTTAAATTTATGTTGAAGGTGAACAGGGAGCAGATATAAAGACGCAGAGGAGGATTAAAAAAAAAAGAGCAGAGGCAGAAAACCAGTAAAAAACAGGGAAGAAATTCACAGCTCTTATTAACATCCCTGTGTTACTCTGTGTTGCATGTGGCTGCGGCTGCAGAACGAAGCGAGGGTGTGAGTGTGTCAATTTCTGCTTGTCTGCTTTGTGGGTGGGCACGCGGCCGGGGCTGCATGTGCTGGCTGGGCTAATACGGAGTCAACCGGGAGAATTTGATCCCTGGTTTGGAAGGCCAGGCACATTGTTAAATTCCCGGATTAGGCGGCTGTAAAGGGAGGGAATGTTAACTGCGCTGGTCAGCAGGCTCGGCCGGGATCAGCGCGCTTATTGAGGCTGCTCCGAGCGGCTGTCACCGGCTGATAGCGTGAGATGACATGACGCCCAGCCGCGTCGCTCCCCACTGACCCACATATCACACCTATGTACAGAAAGTCCCAAATAACTGTGCTAAAGTCTGCTGTGCCTGTTAATTAATTCGCACAATAGGTCAGCCTGCTGCTGGCTGATGTCGGACACGCTTTCCCTGACAATCCAGGGCGCTGTTCTAGAAATAAAGAAATAAAGCCAGCTCCAGTGCAACACGTTCACGATATCAAACTCGACAAAGAGCACCCTCTATGAATAAATGTTTCTGGAATATGTTTACAGCTAAAGCGGCGGAGCTCAAAATAAGAATACCAGCATTATAACACACCTGCGCTAAGAATAGCCATGATGCATAACTGTAACGGCGGCGTGTGTGAGAGGCGCCGCATGTCTTACAATGGAATCGAGGAACGGGAAGTCTCCAACCGAGAATGATCAATTAGGAACTCGCTCAGGTAGCCCACGCGCTGTCATGGCTTATTTGGGTTGTTGTTGCTGCTGCTGCTGTTTTATTGAGCCTCAGCCATTAGGGTTTGTCGAGGAAGAGGTGGTGTCGTGCATCTATGCTTTGCACCCCCACACCATCACCACCGCCCTGTTGTTTTTACCCTGGGGAAGGCAGCCGTGTCTCCAGTCATTACAGGCTGTGTGTTTGAGGTGAGCGGGCTGCTGTGTGTCTACACACTCGGCTCTTCAGTCGTTACAAAGCCGCCCCGCTCCCCTCCTGCCTGCCTGCATGCATGCACAGTCTGGGTCTGTGCTGCAGAGGAAAGGCACCGACTCGTGTCATTGCTCTCTGGGGCATTACCCCGGCCCTGTTTGTCTGTCTGTTTACCTGTCTGCCTCAGTCTGCCAGCTTGTCTGTCCGTCTCTTTGTGTCACCTTGCTGCTGTGGCACTGCTGGGCCTCGTGGTGTCCTGTCTTGCTGCAAAGTGTCAAAATGACACTGGTTTGGGGAAAAAGTTCACACACTCTTCATTATTAGCGTCAGCATGTTGTGCTGTGGAATAGTTGAGTCGCCGGCAGTGCTTGTTAGGGCAGCCACAAAGGTGCCAGGGTGGTGCCTATTAAAATAGGCTTAATTTGGTTGTAGGGAGCTGCATGGTGCAATCCACAGGAGGCTGCTCGATGTTTTGTTTGCCTGCCTGTGATCACTATTATTTGTCAGTGGCAGAAAATAGCATGAGTAGTGTGTTTACCCCACACACTGCAGTGATGTTATAATTCCATACAGTATATTTCTGAATCCTGCCCCCATGTGTGATGCTTGTCCAACATTTGCTTAATGAGGCTAAGAAAAATCAAGCCATGTGCAACCTCACTGCCAGGTGTTATTAGGTTCCACATACTGGTCCTCTAAAAAATCATCTCAGCATGTCCTCCTCTATAATGCAGTGGTATAGGAATAGTAGTGTCAGTATCACCAGCAGTAGACAATCTAGTCATGCAGTGGCCATAATTTAAGGAAATGCTAAAAAAAAAGTGTAAAGTGCAGTTTAACAACAGATGTACTGTTATTAGTCTAAATAACAGCATTTGTTAAGCATCAGTGCTCGTAATGTTGGCAGAATTAGAGCAATGGGAACTCATGACCTTCAATGTCTGCATTTTAAAGAAGCCTTCAGACCTCGCTACTTAGAGATCACTTTGCGTCAATGTCTGTGTGACAAGCAATTAAGGCCATTAGTATGTACAGTTTACACTTGGTATATTTGTTTAATGTCAGCCCTATTCCCTAGTGCCTGAGGTGATGTGATGGTATAATTCACCAGTCAGCCTCTATTCCCGGAAGCTGGTGCTTGGAACAACAAATTCATTGGAAAGCAGTCATGAGATATGAATGAGTCACTCTCAGCTGGGCAGAGGTACGGGATCTGCTGAGAGGGGGAGGGAAGGAGGGGGTAAAGGGGAGAAAGAGAGAGAGAGGGAAAGAGGGAGAAAGAAAGAGAATCTCTTGCATTGATGATTATCATCTGATTGCTGCAGCAACCAAACTATGGCGTATAAACAAGAATACATGTCATTTTATGGCTGCCTAAATGGTTATTTACTGAGCCGATGTAAGCTTTGTTATTGTTGGCTCGAAAGGGGAACTGAATCCTACAGTGTATGAGTCGCGTTAGATCAAAGTGTTCACTCAAGTGTTCGCTCTCAGAGGATGTCCATTATGTAAGCTTGGGAAAATGGACTTACAGAGCTTAAATGAAAGGGCCCAACATGGTAACGATTATGCTAAAGAAAGTTCACAATGGAACATAACAAAGGCCAGGGCATAATAGGTTACAAAGGGGCACAAGCGGTTTCGGAATAGGATTTCCTTTTGATACGGAAAGAAAACACATAAAGTGTAGGGATGGAGAGAAGCCACAGAGGGGAGGAACTTGTGAAAGGAAATGCCGATGACACACAGATCAAATAAATGACATAATTGTTCAAAGTTCAACAGCGTTCACCGGCAAGTGAGGTCATAGTGGGCAGGATTTGTTACTTTGGCAACAGCAAGCCGTTAGCCTGCCCACTATCTGTGTCCTAATGTACAGACAGGCGCTGAGTCAACAAAGCCCGTGTTTGGAGTCAACCTTTAAAAGTCACGACCTTAGCGAAAGGTGCAGAGGGGCTGATGTGTTTCCTATACAGAACAGATACGTAAAGTTCAGCCTCTGCATTAGCCGCTGTTGATGAGCTCCCCTGACAAACACACAATTATAATAAAGTAGCACCTCACAATAAAGATTTTCCAAAGTTCACCCTTTACAGTGCCATAAACTTTGCTTTGATGAATCTTGCCGCAGACGTGGACCCATATAATCAAGTGGAATCTTAACACGGTGACCAGGGGATTACTCATGAGACTCCTGCTCCAAGTTTCACTTTGATTGTGTCTGATGGATTTTTTCCCCGTGGAAAGAAAAAAGTCCCACATTGCGTACTCCAATCCTTTGAAAACAAAATGCATTTCTCCTTTCTTATATCCCCTTTGTATTTGTATTCAGTCCTGTCACCAGCAAGCAGCAACGGAGTCAGATAACTTCATCCGAAACTGATCTGTGACCCAGATCTGTTGCAATAAGCGACAGATCTCAGTTTGGATAAGCATGATAAGCAAGCAGCGGAGTCGCATTGTTCACAGTTGTGTGAGGACAAAGACCCCCCGGGCAGAGTTCTGCCTCCCAGGTCACTGGAGAGAGAGACGTGAACTCAGATAGCTGAGGGAGGGAGGTGACTGACGCTGTATTGTAAAACACAGATTTGGTATCAGATTGGAACAAAACAAAGCGTCTCATTTTTAAAGATTTTTTTTTTCTCCAGCAGAGGTGACAGACTGAATCCATCATATGACACCCAAGAACGGCTCCAGGCTAAGCCTTTGTGTTTTATATACAGTATGGTTGTCACCACTCCTCACAAACATACAATATGAAGCAGTGAAAACATGCATGCTTAGCTCTTCTTTGAGAAGTAAAGTTTGGTGTCAGGGTCACATACAAGTTAGCATAAAAGTTCATTTTTAACATGGCATGCCGAGGGTTAATGAATGACTATATGCCTAGAACAACCTTCACATGTATAAGCACACAATCATGTGCCTACGTGTGTGCATGTGTGTGTCCTTGAATGCAAGGAAAATCTAGAATAAAAAAATAAACACTTTTGAGTCCTTTTGAGTTCCTGTTCCATCACATTACAAAAGGTTCTACTGCGGACCTGTACCTAATCAGAGCTCCGCACAATGTTTTATTACTGATGTGGGCTCCATTATCCTGAAGAGGAAAATAACATATTGGTGCTATTGTTCATGCTGTTCACAGCTGCAGTAGCCTTCCAACCAAAGTCATGATGAGGTGGCTCAGGATTTCCTGAAGGAAACCCTGAGACTGTGAAAAAAAGGGCTTTAGATGCCAGAAGTGTACACACAAGGAAAGAATCGAAGCATAAACAGGTGGACAGAAAGCCCTCCCCATGTCATAGACATTAATACAGCTCTCTGATATAAACCAGCAGGAAAAATAGCCGTTGGTGTTTGTCTCTTACACTGCTGCATTTCCTAAAATAACACATTTAAATCCCTACATCTCCACGCACTGGTACCAAGTGTCAATGAGTGTCAAAGTCGCTCTCAAACCTGAAATTGTTGCCAAGTGAATCAACAGTCACTTCCTTGAGACGAGACTGACGTGCAGATTTCAGAGATGTTTTCTGTCCCTATGAAACTATGAGTCAGTGCTACTTTATTGTTCACACAAGAACTGGGTGATAGGACACATTCAGCTCAGTGTGCTCCCAGCCACAGTAACCTGAACATAACCCTCGCCGCCCCCCTCCCCTCTCTCTCTCTCACTCCCACACCCGTAAGTGTAGAATGAATACGCCCCAGTTCTCTAATCAGCAGGTTGGTCCCATGTTTACTGCGTGGCCTTGAAAAAAAATACCACCCCCAAAACAGCCAGGGAGTGCTGGTTCCCACAGAGGTTGGCAGAAAATAATAAAATACTTAACATTCCTCCCCCCTGTGTAATGGTAGTAGCCTTTAGTGCAGAGCTGGCATCACTGAAGGGAAAAACAACTCGCAGCCCGTGAATGCACCACCCTGTGTGAAACAATGACCATTGAACTGTCCTGTAGATTTTCCAGCACTTGGAAGATCTGCTGCTGAAATCTCTCCCTGCATGACTGCAACGTTAAAACAAAGCGCCACTTGAAATCTCTGCCTGGCACAATGTGTTTCCGCATTTTGTGAATCTGTGGTTGGTCGCAGTGAATGAAGCTCAGTTTGGATGTGGCAAGGGGTGGGGGGGTACATGCAGTCCCAGCGCTGTTTGTTTTTCCTGAAATGGCTATTTGTTTCTTTTGAACAGAGAGACTCCTGAGGGCAGTGCAAGTGTCTCTGTAGATAAGAGACACTGACTCTGTCGCTATTCACTCGTGTGATAACCTCAAGGCCGTATGACAGCCAGCATGGTCACTGGCAATTTGCAGTTGTCAAAACAGCACCGCTATGCACAAGGTTATATATGAGCATGTGCATTTTGAATGCGAGTGATTGACTGACACTGGCACGTTTCCACTTTTTGTGAAGATGTTTTGAATTTTTAAAGACAGAGAAAGGCATTTTTTTTTCAATAAAATTCCTAAAGTCACTCTGCTTGAATATAGTGAATTTTTAGACTTTCTTTTAGAATGCCCCTGGTTTGAGAATCTCTGTGTTATCAGTATCAACAGCTCCCAGGCTCTCTGTGTTTTGTTCATCCTGCACTTAGGGTTGGCAGCATGGTAGATGAGTGGTTAGCACTGTCACTTCACAGGAGGAAGGTCCTGGGATCGACTCTTGATTGGACTGAGGTCCTCTCTGTGTGCAATTTGCATGTTCTCGCCTTTTCTGTGTGTGTTCCAGTTTTCTCCCACGGTCCTAAAACATACATGTTTAGGTCAATTTACACCACTAGGTGTTAGTGTGAGATCCAATGGTGTGTGTGAACTGTCCTAGTTGTATTCCCTGTCTTCAGCCTATGTCCACCAACAGACCTCTGTGTCACCACTGGGTAAGATAATGGATGGATGTTAATCTCTTTCATTGAGCTAAATTACATATAAGGTAAAGACATTTTTTTGTCCTAACCTAAGTGGTTGACTTTCTGCCACTCGTGTTTTTCATCATCTTTTATATATTTTTTTTTCAGTCCAAGTCAGGCTGTGTAGAAGCTGAAAATTATTGCATTTGGCAGTGTCTGCTGGCAATTTGGCAGTGTTTGGCAGCAAAGCAATGCACCCCAGTACCCTACGCTTATCCCCTCATAAATCTGACTCAGGGACACTTAAAGAAATGAACAGAAACCAGCACACACTCTGCACACATAAAAACTGAACATACACAAGTTGCATTAAGAGCCTAATCTGGACATATAAGGCATGAATTGATTGAACCAGAAGATCATTGTGGGTTTATGTAGGATTCATATTGGCTCCCCAAATGAATAAACACAAACGAATAATGAAATTCTTTAAAATGGCTCAGGGCATCCAAACAAGACAAAGGAAACATGTTTTATTGCAGGTTTAACACGGTGCTGGAGTGCAGTGGTGATCGGAAAAGAACCTCCATCATACTGCAGGAGGACAATATTGATTTCTACCCCAATACATCAGTGAGCTGATACATTGGTCCATTCTGAATGCGAGCGCACAAACCAATTCACAAACCTCTATAACCAAACATCGCAAGAGCATCCTGACTGATTGCTGTGGCCCATGTATGTCCACTTAGAAACCCAGCTAAAGGACACACACACACACACACACACACACACACACTCACGGGGCCCACTCTTCATCCTCAAGGTCAAGAGCCGCTTGGAGGCAGGAGCTCCTCATGGACGGCCTGATGGAGCTGACACGGCACGACCCATTGTACACACATGTTGATCTGTCCCCAGACGTGGCCTGACAGCAGCACATAAGACCAACGTCGCACTAAAACCATCAATGCATTTCAATGAGAGGATCTCACCGTTTATTTGTGTGTGTGTGTGTGTGTGTGTGTTTGTGTGTGTGGGAAGAGAGGGAGCCTGGCTTGGTGGTGGGGTTTGTAACAAAGCTAAACACATTTGCAGGCTGGACAAGCCTCAGCTCTGTGGAGTATGTAATCCAAAACCAGGCCAATGATTATCTCCCCTCCCCACAAGCGCTGACTCAATTCTGATTTATGATTCGAATGAATATCGATCTTCCAGGAGCTCTTTTTCCCCCCTCTCTCTCTCTCTTCCTTTCCATTTCTCCTTTTAACAAAAGAGTGAATGATGTATGTGCATTGATTTCCAATCAATTATTTTTATTCTCATTTTATTTAAGCTTGGACAAATTTTCAGTGGCCCCCGCGGACAGCAATGCATCTCTATCAATAGTGCCGTACTTCATTACTAACTGGCCCTCTGATGGTAAGCAGGGAAATAATGAGGGGACATTTAATTTTGACTCCGTCACGTCTGGGCTATAAATTTGCTCGCTTCGTTTGCTTCATTTCTGTGACACTGACAAATGAGGTAAATGAACACGTTAACTCTATTGTTCTCAAAATGTTAGGTGCTATTGTTACATTTTGCCTTGCGATCATCCCATGGTCCAACACTTATGCTCCTCAAGGATTTAAATTTTTTATTTGGGTGGATCA
Source organism: Karalla daura (assembly GCA_029224185.1). Taxonomy (NCBI): domain Eukaryota; kingdom Metazoa; phylum Chordata; class Actinopteri; order Chaetodontiformes; family Leiognathidae; genus Karalla; species Karalla daura. The sequence continues at coordinate 12,121,527 of CM055208.1, forward strand.
GATATTGTCTACTTATTTGCTGTTTTTAACAGCTAAGTTTAATTTCCATGGGGAAAACAGTAACGATTGAAAATAGTTGCATAATGTTTTCTCTGGCTGAAGTAGGGCTTTCCAAGGTTTAAATAAATACTGTAACCACCCTGATGTCATCAGGGTTGTCCCGGCTCCATTGTGCAGCTTAAATCTGATACAGAGCCTTTTCACGATAAACAGGAGGTGGGTCTTTTGGAAGACGTGGGAATCATTGAACTCCATTATAGGAGATGTAGGATACAGCGTTTTTGGATGCATGACCCATATTAGGGCCTAAATGTCAGGACATCTGCATCTGCTGCTTTGATTTTTTTTCTTCTTGTTTATTTTTCATCTGCCGCTCACAAGAACTTAAATGTCATAGAAGAGACTTACTAATGAAAGACAAAGTTGCTGCAAAGCCTCTTGGGAGCTCAAAGTGAAATTTTGTGTCCAGTTGCCCACATAACTTATGTTTACAGCCATCTAGTCATCAGCAATGATTACAGAGCAGCAGCCACTACAGCAGAAATTAAAGGATACTAATAAATGCTGGACCTGAATGTAACAAAACATACATAGATACCGCCACTCTATCCTCTATCCAGACAATATAAGACAGAGTTAGAATGAAGCCTGAGTTTGTTTTAGAAAGGGTGGTGTTCAGTTACATTCCACTCAGCCACCCATTTCAATTACAATGATGAATTAAAATTACTGACCATCACTCAAATCTAAAATTGTGGTTTATCTCAATAGAGCCAAAAACTAATTAATCTGGATATTTTCTTTAATAACTGATTGGTCTTTGGTTTGTAAAAAGCTCATCACTGTTATGCATAGCCTGAGAAGCTTTTAAAAGTTCTCATTTGAGAAACTATAGTGATTGTCAAAATAGTCAAGAATTAATATTCTGATAATGGTCTAATGGTCAGCTGATCTGATCATCTCAGTTCACATGTAACATCTAAACAGGATGACACTTGGACAACAGTCATGTGGTCTAGAGTCTATTTCCCCATACACATTAATGAAAACCATTCAAGGGTGGGTGTGGAGTGCACCCAGGTTACCCAGAAAAACCCCTTAGAACAACTCACTAATTGGGTTGACAGTGATGCATTAAAATAGGTCATCCTGTAATTGCTCTTTCCTGTGGCTACTGGCTGGGCTAGGATTACATAACGATGATAAAGCTGCGGACCTGGCCTTCCAAGATAAAAGCTGCCATGCAGGACCTCGTGCATTTTCTAAATGCTTCATCTAACAGGCCTTCTGAAGGAAGTGATTACTGCAGATCTGCCCACTAATGCTCCAGCGGGACCCAACTGCGTACTTTGTTATTCATCAAACACATAGTGCATGAGCTTGGGCAACTTTGGAAATGGATGGATAATGAGTGGGCATGTTCTCGATGATAAGCTATGCATTCTGTTGGAACTGCATGTGATGACAAAAGACATTTTAGCAGCTCTTGTAAACAGACATGGAGTCAGCGAGGTTTTACTCTTCAAAGCAAAGTGTCCACTGAGTCCTGGAGGGACATAATGAATAGTCCCATTAGAAACATAAAAGTGGAATTCCTTTGCAGGGCTACTGAGGCCAGCTCCCGGCTTCACAAGACATCCCTTCGCCATATGACTAAATCAGATGCTATGGGTGACAAATACAGCCTCACTGTCGAAAGCAACACAAAGGAGGCTCAGTTGTCTACTCGGCCCAGCAGCAGAAAATACTGCCACTTGGAAGACAATGTGGCTCCTTGTGTAGAAATGTTGTTTATCTCATCAGGCCATGTCGTGCCAGGTTGTGGTGCGACTAAATACTGTGAACTTACGTAACAGAAGCAGGAAGAGACGGCACTGTGGCACGCGAGTACTTCTGCAAAGAGGAAATGATAAGAATAAGTCAAGATGACGTAGTGCCACAGCCAAATATGTGATGGAATGCTACTGGAATGAAGAGGCAATCATGAGGGTAACACAGCTGGGTAAATCCAGACAATAGTGGAATCATCAAAGTTAGTATTAAAATGTACATTTTTAAGTTTTGAGTTTCATTGATTCTTTAAAATTAGTCAAATTCCAAATCAAACGGCAATAAACAGAAAACACTTTCTCCAAGATTTCCTTTGCCTACTAACTCTAATTTGTAAGAGGAATGGTGAAAATTATGTTTATATTACGTTTATGTTTTTCTACTTCATGTGTTTGCGCTGCTGTCATGGAGTAGTTGGCTCTGTGCTAAATTAAGCAATAGGTCTGATGAAGTCAGAAGAGAAGCTGTGGTAAAAAGGAGAAAAGCCACATATATTTTCTCTTTCCGCCCAAAAGTATAACCCCACTGGCATCCTGGTCTAACCTTAACTACAAAAATAAAACTGTATCATGAATAACATTTGCAAAATCTGAAGCAACTCTAGGAATAGACAGCTTCTGTGTGGACATTTGAGATTTGTGGCTTTGAAACAAATGACAGTGCTGGATAAAACCCACTTACTAAATTTGCAAGATAACACTAACACAAGAGAGAAATGTATGTCAATAGACTTGAATAGTAAATAGGAAGCAGCCTTGAGACAACTAAATGATTTCATGCCATGTCATTTTTTATGTCTGTGTAAAGATACCTATAAATATTGTAGGACTGTAGAAAGCAAGCAGTGTAAACAATCAGAAGTGTGTGATGTTTTGCTCTGAAGTATTAAAAGCCCTCCAAAAAGCCCCGGAGTCAAACAAAAAATGACTTTTTAGCTGTACTGCTCACAGCTTGTGTTGATATGAATGTGGGGCCATGAGCAGCTATAACAAAACCAAGCCTTAGTGAACTAGTGTCCTGACGCGCCGGGTTGCCATCACTGCTAAAGTGGTACATACATTCATTATTCGAGTCTGAGATGTTTCTGGGAATAATCGTGCATTATAATATACAGGATTTTTTCTATGTATCATAATAGCTAAACTGGGGTAAAACAAATTCTTTAACTTTGGGGAGCAGCTCTTGGAATATTAATTCAGCTACAAGCTCTTTTAAGTGCAAATTAGGTTTTAAAAAAGTGCTTTTTTGTATTGAAAGACACACTGCTCTTGTTGAATCTCTCCCCAAGACTGTATGCAACTTTGATCTTGTGCTTTCGAGCCTTTGGCAAGTCTATACATACATATGTCTCGAGGACTAATGCCTGACCACCATCCACAACACCTAGTAAACTAAACAGACTCATTATTATAAGATTTCTAATGACACACTCAATAACTTCAAGATGACTTATTTTCATCTGCTGTTAAAGTCGTACATATACTATCTGCAATTTTGCCCTGTCTCACAACTCTTGCTACCTCTTTTGTATAGTCTGGGACTTGTTCACGCCTATACATATAGATACTATGTATTTTGCTTTTGCAGGAGTTATTAATATCCGTGGATATTTTGTCTTATCAATCTGTAAAAAGTTTTTTGTTTGTTCTTTTCCCTGAATGTGGTGTTGTGACCTCGATTCCCCAAAGAAAACATCCTATAGGGGTCAATAAAATGTCTTTATATTAACCCTGACGAGGAAGGAGCACTGACGTTTCCTCTAACTCCCGTGCTGATAGCACAATAATAACCTGCCAGCTCTTAGTCACTGTCCCGAGACGGGTGTTCACTTTTAGCAGCCGATGTCGACACACACACTTCAGCACAGTTTTAGCTGCGGTGTTGCAAGAAGCTGCTTGTGACAAACTCGGAGATGTTTTTTTCCACCAGAACTGGATTCGAACCAGCTCCAGCTCACATACGCTGTCTGTGGCGAAACACGGACGGTCAGGTCTGAGTACGGAGCGAGAGCACCAGCTGCTTATATACATGCCTAAAAATAACCGACCAATCAGCTGCGAGCCGCTGGGAGTTAAACGGACCAATTAAAACGGAGAAGGGACCAAATGAAGTCTGCGGTCGGCTGCTATTGGCCGGCTGTGATATCATTTGCGATCCCTTACGCTGCTCGACGCTGATTGGCTGGCAGCCTGCACGCGTAATCCTGCCGTGCGGAGGGGGGGAGTGGGGCAGCGAGGTTTGAATAGGGAAGTTTGCAGAGCGCAGTTGTTCCCCAGCCAGTCAGTCCGGAGCTGTGTTTGCAAACACCTGAACCAAGAGAGAGGAACCAGAGAGAGAGAGAGAGAGAGAGGGAGAGCGAGAGAGAGAGAGAGAGAGAAGGGGGGGACACAGACAGACTGACTGACTGACTGAAAACACTTCTTCATCTCCGGTTCGCTTCGCAGGGGACCACTCTCCACTCCTCTCCATTATCGTCTCTTCTGTCTCGCTGGAGTGCTTTTCTACCTGAGATATTTAAGTGCAGCTAAACCGAGCTGAGATGGATGTTCTACCCATGTGCAGCATCTTTCAAGAACTTCAAATAGTTCACGACACGGGCTATTTCTCAGCCTTACCGTCTCTGGAGGAGTACTGGCAGCAGGTGAATATCACTTCCACCTCTTCTGTACAGCTTGTGTGGCAGCATGTTTTTTATTATTATTATTGTTATTATTATAATTTGATTTTTTTTTTTGCTACGGAATTTGAAATAAAATAGGGGTAAAGAAATGCCCTGTTAGTGAAGTGAGGTGAAGTTGTCAGTGCTGAAGTGGATCAGTGTGTCAGTCTGACAGCTGGAGTCGGAGCTCCTCTGCATTAGGATGAATGGGGACAGAGCAGCGTGGCGGTGCGTTCACTGACCCACTGCTTCAGCTCCTATCACCACTGTCCTCATCACGCAGGAGGAAGTGCTCTGACATGTCACTCAGCTGCTCATTCAAAATCGGATGTGGTGTTGTTAGCTAAGGATCATAATCACTTATATCTTGTCTGTGCGTGTGTGTGTGTTTTTTTTTTTTCTAAATCAACGTTTTGGCTTTGTAACTGCTCCAAAACAATTACAAATAGTGAACTTGAAATGTGGCAATGCACTAATGTTTAACCTTGTTCTGCTTCACAAGACTGAACTTATTAGAAAATGGGGAACATTTGCATCCTGCTTTGATTTGAATGGCTTCATCCCTACACACACACACACACACACACACACACACACACACACACACACACACACACACACACTGTGACACTATCAAATGTCAGCCGTGGCCAATTCCTGCTTGCATGAGTAGACAGCAGCACAGCTGGAAAATATCATGTAAGGCTACAGAAGCCTAGAGGAAATATTTATTCTACATCTGCCTCGTCAAGCCTGCTGTGTCTGAGCACCTCCTAATGAAACCTCCTCCTCCTCGCTGTTTTCAACTTTCAGTGGCCTCTGAAGTCCATCGAAAGCCAGCGTGTCTTTTACGGTCCACGGGCTTGAGTGTCTTGACACTAAGGAAGGATGTGATTGCATGTCAGAAGTACGCATGAGGAAAAGCAGCTGAATGGCTGTTTGTGTGTGTGTGTGTGTGTGTGTGTGTGTGTGGCGAGGGGGGGGTGAGCAGAGAGCAGAAGGAGGAGGAGGAGGAAGGGGGGGAGAGCAGCTTCCTTAAAAGGACTCTAAATTTGTTCAGTGACTCATCCGAGGGCTGAAATGACAACGCACGCTGAGTGGCATGCTGGGCTCAGGTGCAGGAGAGTTGTCCGAGTTCAGAGAGGTGACAGGTCAAGTGTGTGTGTGTGTGCCTGTGACGTGAAGCTGAGGCGTCTTGTGTGTGTGTGTGTGTTGTTGTGATGCAGGATGTGAGGCTGGAGGAGGTTGTTGAAGGTTGACTCCAACCATGTGAAACCGATGATTTAGGATCACGAAAGGGCTGATCAGTCACTTTCACTATCAGTTCATCTGACTGCTTTTTATGGCTGTTATTCCCGGTTTACTGCCTGATCTATGAAACATCGAAAAACAGTCAATCAAAACATCCCGCGGCTCGTACCTGTGCTTAAATCTTTTGTGTTATCCAACATGCTACGGCGTGATGTATCGCGTATGGCACAAACAGCCATGAAATCATATGGCTGAGGCTGCAACCTGTAAATATTTGGCTATTTTGCCTCAGTCTTTCATTGACTAACTGCTTTTGAACCTGAATTTGGGAACGAGTGTCTTCCCCGTAATAAGGAAAACTGCAGGAACGGCTCCAATTTCCTGCAGTAAGCGTTTAACAAATATTACACCGCATTAGGCGTTTCGGGGCACGTGTGCATGCATGATTTAAAAGGAATCCCCTCACACGAGCGTGCTGCTGGGGTAAGTGAACCTCCCCCTGTTGTCATTCAGTTGTTCTGACTGCGTTCTCTCATTGGAGCAGACATGCCTGGAGCTGGAGCGCTATCTACAGAGCGAGCCTTACGTCTCCACGTCCGACCTCAAGTTCGACGGCCAGGAGGACCTCTGGAGCAAGTTGATCTTGGCCTGCGGGGACAAGGCCAAGGCCGAGGCCGACCCAAAGCTGCCCCCGGCCCACGAGGAGGACAATCAGGACAGCCAAATCTTGGACACCAACAGTGTGAATTCCGACGCCAGCAGCGAAGCTTCAGACAGTTCAGAGGAGCTCTCGCCCACAGACAGCTTTACCTCCAACCCCCTGGGCTCCGTCTTGGTTGGCTCTGGACCTTTTAGCCCCTCCGTCATAAGCACTCCGCCGTCCTCCCCGGAGGCCAACTCGGAGGCCGGCGGCGTGACGAACGGCTGGGTGGCCACGCACGCGGAGCTGCACTTGCCGGTCAAAATCAGGACCGGCGGGGCGGCAAAGAGCGCGGAAAAGTCGGGACTGATCTGCGGCGACGCGTCTCCGGACGGCAGGAGGCGGGTGCACAGGTGTCAGTTCAACGGGTGTCGCAAGGTTTACACGAAGAGCTCCCACCTAAAAGCACACCAGCGCACTCACACAGGTGAGCCCACGCACACACACACACACACACACTACACAACACAACACAACCCGACCACGTGTGACGCATGTAAACAGAGCGGAGCAGAGGGTCTCCATCCCTGCTGTTTTGGGGGGGGGGGGATGGTTTTTTTTTCATTGTGGGAATAGCAAAACACTAATTCAGTCTTCCACCTTAATGGCATTGTCCATTCATTGTGTAATGTAATTAAAGGTCCACATTGCATGATGTCCTCAGCTGGAGCGCCCGGAGTATTAGCTCTGCATGGCTGGATACCTAAACTGTGACCTAATCTATCTGGAATGTGACTGACTGAGCCACAGAGAGAGAGGGAGGGAGGGAGGGAGAGAGGGAGGGAGGGAGCAAGGGGGGAGGGGTTGCACATGGCAGATAAAAGGACTTCAAAACAGATTGAGTTTCACCATGGGAAAGGGGTGAATGGGCGGGGAGCCAGGGGGCACTAGGTTGGAATAGCTCTGAATGGTCATTTGAGCCTTTCTTATTTTTGATTAGTGGCGTGAAATTGAACGTGTGGCTTTTTTTTCCCCCATATTTTTTTCTTTTTCTACGTTTTCACACCACCTAGCATGGCCCCCGGCATCGGTAGCGTGTTTCAGTTTTGTATCCAAACACGGCCTGTGGTCCAACAGGTTCCCTGGAATCTGGGTCTCGATTGGCTTGTCAGCACTCATGTCATCTGGTCCTGGCATCCGGGGTGATTGATTGGACTCCGATTTGAATAACAACGGGGCCGAGCCACCGTATCGGAGCCTGCGTCAGAAAAGGGGAGGGAGGGGTATAGTGGGAGGCGTGTGTGTGTGTGTGTGTGTGTGTGTGTGTGTGTATGGGGGGGGGGACGGTTACATTCCTTTTGTTCGTTGGAATTTGAGCGCCACTAACCCTGTCCCGCGTTCTGGTCCCGCAGGTGAGAAACCATACAGGTGTTCGTGGGAGGGCTGCGAGTGGCGTTTTGCACGAAGCGACGAGCTGACCAGACACTTCAGGAAGCACACCGGGGCAAAGCCATTTAAATGCAGTCACTGTGACAGGTAAGGCCGGGCCTTTATCAGCCCAGAGCGCCGCTCGATAAGCCTCCGTCCCGCGTACGCGGGGCCGAGGCACGCACCGGTGACGCGCACTTACGGCCGATGCCATCTTCTTTCGCTCACATCACCCAGATAAGGACGCTCGTCCTTAAAGATTGAAAGCTCTGATGTTATTCTGGTTTAAGAGAGGAAAGAAAGACCGAGCCAGATGACGCATCAGCCAGGCCTGTGCGTCTCGGGGAGAAGTTGCTTAGTATGTATCATGATCGCAGTATTCCTTAAAAAAAAAAAGTGAATCGGCTTCTCCTTAATAGGAATTTGTCGGTTCTGTGATTACTCAGATTATCAGGCGTATGATGTTTTCTAGCAGGTTCACCCGACAGCGCAGCGTTCGCCATCTTGAGCATTAATATTTAAAGCCCCATCGCGCACAAATCTCAGCCATCAGTCCTGGTTTGCATTGTTATTGATCGGCTCTTCCCCCCTCCCCGTCTGTCCCCAGATGTTTCTCCAGGTCTGACCATCTGGCCCTTCACATGAAGAGGCACATCTAAGAGCGGGGCCCAGCACCAACCAAGCAACGCAGCGAAGGGGAAAAAAAAAAAAAGTTTCAAAAGCAAATGAAAGAAAAACAAACGCCGTCTCCCGACCAGTCTCTTGGTTGAACTGTCCCAGAGCAGAGTGGCGGGAGTGTGTTCCAGCCAAAGCATGCCGTTTTGCACCATACTGAAATCCCAGTGCCTCCGGGACCTCTCTTTGGAGAAAGGCGCTCTGAAGGTTGTCTGTTGCAACAAGAGGACAAAATCATGGATGGGGAAGAATTCTTCTTTTTTTGAATCGATCGAGAAGGACTTAAAACACACACAAAAAGACAAAAAAAAAAACAGACAAAAGACACACAAACAAAAAGAGTGAATGATTCGTGTGTATGGTGCATGATGTTTTGGGGACATCTCCCGGACAGCAGATACACTGGTACTTTACAAAACTGTCTGAGGTGAGCATGTGTGCACTGTGAATGTCTGAGATTGGCTGACTGCCCCCCCCCACCACTGGAGAGAGGAGAGCATCTGCTTAGTTTTGGGAGAAGCGATGGATGGCTGGAGTGATGGATGGATGGATGGGTGGAGGGTGTGGGGCTGGTACCAATGTTGCTGTGGACTGAATGGGTTTCTGGAGGGTGAGACGCTCCACGTGCGTTTCCCCCCAGGTGGCAGTGTGAGGATGGGGCAGGATGGAGGTTCCTGCCTGTCTGTCTGGCACCCAGACTTGGGAGGGGGGCTGGGGGGGTGCATCCCCCAAGCTTTTGAGGCCTTGGGTTCGAACCAGAGAGAAAAAGAGGCGGACGTGTCTCCTGGTCAGTGGCCCAGGGACCAAAAAGTCCCCCCTCTGGTCACTGTATGACAGGAGCTTTTTTTGGTGTTTTTGGTGCAGCTACTAAATGTGCAATGTGTTATGTAGCCTGGTTTATTATTTTTTTACAAGCTACAAAGCTCATTTGTAGTCCAATTGTATAAGCTGTGTGCTTAGAGGTATAACACAACTATACTATAACTTCAGTATCATAGACAGGTGTTGCATGGTTCTAGGGTTTGTTCATTTCATGTTTCCACTGTAATCAGGACTGCAAATAGTTTCAATAAAAGTGCAGCTAAAGTGCGAACGGTTAAATGTTACAATATTGTACATAAAGCCTTGATGATTTTCCTCTTTTTTTTTTTTGTTTTTTACGACTTCATCCATTTCCCTCAACCCGCTTTCTCTCTCATCTGGCCGGAGATGTCACCACTGCTTGCTCATTCATCCTCATTCATCCTATGCCTTGAGGAGTACTTTTGATTTTTTGTACTTTCTTTTCTATCTAAATAATGCACTGTTGACCTTAATGGTGCCTTATGCAAGTGGCTCAGCTCCGTGGCAGCCGTGGGTTTTTGCTCCCCGGGGGAAGTCACAATTTGTCGTATGGGTGATTCGCCAAGCTTGATCAAGGCTCAATTGCAGACTCACCTGTTAGCGTCTGATGCCGGCCCTCCACACCTCCTGCGACGGCTGCATCGTGTCGTTGAAGGCGTACCTGCACTCTTTCTGTTGTCGCGCTCCGGTTTAGCTCGAGCGTAGCCGATGCGAGTCGCGGCGGAGCACGTGAGCCGAGACGCATGCTGTTTGTTGAGAGCACTTAAATTCATTTGTTAAAAGATTTGACTACTGTGTAGTATGTACTCGCATCCATCCCACACAGCTCTAAGGTACCAAGCAACCAGACTAGGGAATCAGTGTAGCTCGTCTAATGCTGCTCCTTCTCTGCGTGCCCCCCCCTCCCCCGCCGCACCACCATCATCTCCTGCCAGCCTCACCCCCCCCACCCCACCCCCAGCCCGCCCTGCCCCTCCACCATCCATCCCAGCAAGTTGGACTGAAGAAAAAGCTAAAGATTTATTGTAATTAACAGGCTGCAGTCGGACAGGCCTCGCCTTGTACTGCCTCTCAGTAATGAATTGCTAAAGGCTTTGTTGGCGTGGAATCTGTCACAGACTGCTGACTGTGTAGGTTGGTTATTGACCTGTCTGGGGGGGGGGGCGTTGTTTTAGCCAAGCTGCAACAGTATTATGAAAACCAGAGGAGGGAATAAGGGAGGGGGAGGCTCTCTGGAGGAGATACAGATCAAGCCTTGATGGCGCGTGTGGACATTTGTCCCAAAATGGAGAAAGAGAAGGCGACAGCAGCTCCCTTAAAGGAGAATTAGATTCTTTTTCTTGTTTTTTATTGGAGTTGGAGGCGAGGTGGACACTTGACAAAAGGGGGGTGGGGACAGTGATAAGTGTATGGATCACTCTTAAAAGCGGATCGGGGTAAAGCGATCGGCGCCTGCGGCTCCAGATCAGCGACCTTGCTGTGGGAGTTCGACGTTGCAGCGAGTTTCCAGCGCGCTGCGACTTATGGATTTCAGATCAGCGGGCGAACGAGACGGGATGAGTGCAAAGTTGAAACTGCTTGCTGCGATAGATCGTGGAGCGCTGGCAGTGTCTTTGGCGGGCAGGGGAAGGGAGCATCCATTCTGTGGAAACGGCAGCCAATACTGTTCCAGCGGTAATTGAGCCTTGATTAAGCCCCATGTTTGCTCGCATCTTTTACACCTTTCATCATCTCTTTCATCCCACTACCCCAACTCTTCTGCCACACAGACACACACAGACACGGAGAGACACACACACAAGACACACACACAAAACACACACAGACACACACACAAAACACAGCTCTTTGTTCTCAACTGAATCTTTGTACAAAAAAAAGGAAAAAAAAACAACTTTTGTAAAATTGTTATGTTTATGCTTTATGAAATTTTTATTTGAAATTGTTTTGCAAAATTGTTATATTTCTGTATGAATGTATTTTTTATTGGAATAATAAGAAATTCTTATCTGACTTTGTTTCCCTTTGTCTTATTTGTTGATTCTCCTCAGTTCTGCTTCATTATGGAGGAGGCTTTCTCTCCCCTATGCCTGTGTTTGCCCGTGGGAGGTTTGCAGCTTATTGAGGGTGAATGGCTGCATTTCGGCTGCACTCTGCCCTGCAGTAATTAGATTAGGGTCAGGGTGCGAGCACCGGGGATACATATCCAGCACTTTGATTCTCTCACTTTAAGAATTAGACGCAGGAGTGTTTTGTAAATGCTTTGTCACAGTGCTGTGGCTAGAGGCTGGAAATGCTCCCCTCGCTGTCTCCTAAATACCAGCATGAAAATCTCTCCCATCTCTCGCTCCCCCTTTCTCGAATGAGCAAATTATGTTTTTGGACAGAAACCTGATGCACCTCGCTCCCGGTGGCAGACGCTCAGATTTCGCTTCCATCGCAAGCCACCCACCCACCCGCCCAAAACACCCCCTAGAAAAGTTTCTGTAAAATTTCACTGCAGTGGTTTCAATTCAAAGAGCGAGTGACTGCTCGCTCCTTAGAGCGAGCGAGCTCTCATCAAAGCAGTATAAATAATTTATCTCCATCTCTAAGAGCCCATGGCATTTAATTAGAGAGCCGCTTTTATACATTTGTTAGATAATTACACTACTTGACACAGATAATGATACCAAACAGCAGTGGATAAACCAAAGAGCCTGCTTTAAAGTTACAAACTAACACGAAAATGTGATAATAGAAAAAACAACAACAACAACAACAGCAGCCTTCTTCCCCTCTGCTCCCACTGTTCCCGGCGATGACCTAGAATGGGCAGGCAACTTATTAGCTCCTCTGATTTCCAGTAAAAGCGCTGTGGTTTATAAATGAAGCTTTGCCCGCAGTTGGTAATTAAGCGCGCTTTGGAGAACCTCCCAGCTTTGGAGTGGCAAAGAGTGTTGTTTTTTTTACCCCAAACGCTGCAGCTCCTTGATCTCCCAAAACTGCTGCCCTTCTTGATTCCTCCTCCTCGAGTCCACCTATAATACATAATGCATGGTGAGAGAGCAGGGCTGTCCAAAGCACCCGCTTGACCCGCACAGAGTAGAAGGTCCTGGAGGCTCAGATTCTTGTTCCTAACCTCTTGTAGGAGTCGGAGCACACGCTGCATTTCATTTCCATGCAGCTGCGTCCTCAGGATTGAAGAGGAACGTCCTCTTGTGGAGTGGACCGTCAGGGATGAGGTTTCTCGTAAATGTGGCACTAAGATCGCCATTTCCCTTTGATGTTGTCCAGACCCCGCGTCCTCCACATGCTTTCCCACATCTATATTGTAACACAGTCTAAAACCCAGAGGATTATGGGAGACAGTGAATCACTTTAAGATGTCACACATCTTATCTTAATGTCCCAGGGGAGCGCACGGGACTCGGGGCTGTGTCCCATTACAGTGTAATGGTTTGACTACATCTAAAGGCTAATCAGCAGTGGAAAATAACAGAATGCATTTACTCTACTGCTGCAGTTTGGCACAATCTAGATTTAGATCCTTTCTACTTGTTTTTAACGTTCTACACAGCTTAACGCAAAAATACCCTAAATGATTCATTATAGTTGTCAAAGGAAAGATTAGAGAGTTTTGCAGTGATAAATCAGTGTTAGTCTAATAATTTATTATTAATGGTTTATTATCTCAGTTTATTTCACTTTACCGTTCTTTTTTTAAATCAAACTCTAGAAATAGCTTCATCAGCACCAAATTCCCTCAAAAGGTTTTACAATCTCCAATCTTGCTTTTTTTCTCTCTCTTTTTACTTATATGAGCATCCATCCATCCATTATCTTACCCGCTGTGTACCTAATGGTGTCACAAGGGTCTACTGGAGCCTATCTGCAGCACACACAGGGCAAATGGCAGGGGATACACCCCGGACAGGTCTGCAGTCTATTAGAGGACACACACACCGTTCACTCTCACACTGAGAGGCAATTTAGAGCTTCAAAATCCAAGAAAGCCCACACAGACACAGGGAGAACATGGAAACTGACATAGATTGGGATTCAAACCTGGATCCTTCCTCTCTGAGGTGACAGTGCCATCCAACCCAGCCACTGTGTTTCCTAATAAGAGCATTTTGTCTTACCTGGGGCAGCTGCTATGTAAAAGCTGTGATACAGCCCCAGTCCGAGTCCTTGACTCCACAGGGCTTTCGGTAATTTGTTTAATGCAAATCTGTCAGGAAAAAGCGCCACTGAGTATCAGCTAAAATGTCCAGGACTCTACATGTCTGGCTCTAGTGTCAACACAGGCGTCACCGGCGTCATTATTCTTTGCCGGAATCATTCCGGTTTTGTTTACAGAGCATTTCTGTCGTTTTTTTCCCCCTGTGATACACTGAGCTGGTCGCCCTGAACGAGCGCGAGCGTGTTATTCACAACCATTTCAAAGCTGTCCTGCGTCCACGCCGCTTGTATCATTGAATCACAATGAATGTGACTATCTCTGGCTACATAATTGCAAAGGGATTACTATTTTATCATTCCCTTTCAAGCGGAAGGCCTTCCAATTGTGGATAGTAAAATAAATCATTATCCAAAATTGCTGTGAAATAACAGACGTGCTGCAGGAGTGAGAGATTGCCTCGCCTGAGTCTCTCTCTCTCTCTTTCACACACACACACAGGCTCACACTCACACACAAGAAAATGGACTATGATGGAGGCGCACAGTGAGTTAAATGAGGGGAAATAATAAGGAAAGAGGAGGTTATCAAGCTCTGAGCCTGGTTCATTCAGCCAGCCAGACTGCAAGTCATCACATATGCAGACTTTACTCTGAAAGCTCCAGCGTCAGGGCTTTCTCTCCCCCCTCTCTCTCCCTCGCTCCCTCGCTGCCTCGCTCTCCCTCACCTCCCTCCCTCTCTCCCTCTGTTAATGGAGTCTATTAGGACTTGGCTTGTAGGGGAAATAGGACTGAAATCAGAGGTCACTGACCCTCTTTTATGTCCCTGGCTTGCTAGCGCCACAGCCGTAGTCGCCACCACCGTGCCATAATCACCATCATCATCACCACCACCACCACCATCATCGCCGTCATCGTCACTGATGCCTCCTGCCTCTGCTCGTCCCATTTCAGTCCTCGCTCTCACCATAAGCGTCCCATCCACCGGTATCGTCAGCATTGTTGGTACTGTGCAAGCCTAATATTACTCCTGCTCCTCCTCCTCCTCCTTCTCCTCCTGCTGCTTGGATTCCCCCTTAAATAATGCATGCTTCTTTAAACGAAGCTGCATCGTAAATTAGATTCTACACCTAATTACCATGTTGCAATTAGCAGAAGAAATGAGGGAGGATCTAAGAACATTGCCCAAAACAAAGTGCGCCAGATTAGATGTTTTTTTTTCCTTTTTTTTTGTTTGCTGCCTGTTCCATTTTGTTTTTGTGTTTTAGCTCCAGAAATTTGTTTGAAGAGCTGCAGCTCTTTGCCTCTTTCAACCCATTAATTTCTCTCTGAAAGTGTGAGGAGCAACAGCTCTTTTGAAAATCGAGACGCAATCCTCTGAGAGAGAGAGAGCGAGAGAGAGAGCCCCGGCTCTTCCCGAAAAAGAGGCAGCAGCTCCGGGATAGGTGCATGTGGGTGACACGGTGTAGCAAGCCAGCGGGGGGTTGCCGGGAATCCTTCGCCGGGATGATGTCACTGAGCGTGACCTTGTTGCAGAACTTGCGGTGAACGAGGGAGCACATCTGCCTGCTATGCAAATGAGCCCCCGAGCCATCTGAGTGCAGCACCTGAGTGGAAGGCTTTGAGTTTGAGTAATGGAAATATGTTGTTTACTTGAACTGGTAACCGTGCACATAATATCTCAAATTTTATATAAAGAAGAGGGATGCATAGGATGTTATAGCAGAAAGATCAGAGCAACTGTGCTTCACTCTGCTTTGCATGTAACCTAGATCTGTGCCAAGGTCATGTCCAGGCAAGCAACAGAGCAGCATGACAAAAACACATCCCACTCATTCATTGAATCAGGATCCTACGCTCATACAAATTGCACTGATGCACAAATATGTTCAATCTGGCCCAAACACTGGATCAGGCCAAATTTTCCATACAATCACCATGCATCTTCATTCAGCGAGGCTCTGGCAAAGGAAATGCATGCACACCTTGCTGCTAGACTGCTTTGTAATTCGCACAGATAATTCAGATATTTGCACAACGCCAACATAATGAGATCATCTCAATACGTCTCCGCTGACAGTTGGTAAACGACGCTATTGAATTATCACTCGGCCCTAATGGAAACCTTCTGGTTAGATAATGCACATCTATTTAAAGTACAGTCATTAATGAAAGGAGGAAAACCATGATGCATTCAGGCGACAAATAAGCATGTGCATTACTGATGGCTGTGCACAGCATGCGGGCATAATGGAACCACATGTGTGAGAGCCGGCGTGGAGAGACTCAGAGGCTGAGTGACGGAGGAGTCTCTCTGCGCACTCCTCAGAAGATGTAGCTCCAAAGCTCAAGGTAAATGAGTCCATTTGAATACAAATCCGGGTCGAACTGGGTCACCGTCATAATTGTCTCTGTAATTAGATTCACTCTCCGTGTCTCTGGCTTGTGTCAGTTGGGCAGACAGCAGCAGTGTACTCAGGAGAAGGGACCGAAATACACTGTTAGCCTGTGGAGCCAGAGGTCGAACGGTCAAGAAGAGGTGAGGACAGGCGAGTGCGCATTCCCACATAATGGTCCCCAGCGTAATGATGTTTTTGTCCCTGCCCTTTCCCACTCTCATTAAAGCATTCTTGGTAGGTCACATTGCTTTCAGGACTATAGATGCGCTGCTTTGCTGGTTTATGTACACTAATGATCCCAGTTGTTATGTCGCCATCGCAGCCGTCATTCTAAACACCGTGTTGCTATGTTGCTTCATGTCAGCGACGGCACGGTGACCAAAATAACTGCTTTGTCACTTCGTACCTCTGAAAGCCTCCGTTCGCAGCTCGCCGTTTGACTCTGCCTGCACAAAGTGTTTTTCAGCCAATCCACCGTCGAGGTTCAGAGTGCGAGCGTTTCATTTGCAGCATCGACGCGCGGTGTGAAGCTTTTTAAAGCCGGTCTGATTTTCAATTTCTAGTGTCATTATATAGGTAGTGTGGAGAGACACTTATTAGTTGGAAGTCAAGGTCTGAGATGCTTTGAAAAGTCCCCGTCTCTCTTCTACAGGTTAACAGTGTGCATTTGCATTAATCACCATGACAACTGCCTCCTGACTGCGTGTTATGCCTGGCAGAGAGAGACAGAGAGAGAGGGGAGGAAGAAAGCAAAGCAGCACAGAGACGGAGATAGCCTCATGACAAGATGTATTTTAATTCCGCACTTTGTGAATGTTTTCACTTCAAACTTCCTGTGACGCTTTGCTCAAAACCCAATTACTGCGGCAGAAGATGGGATCATAGCACACAAGCTCTATTACTTTTTGCTTTTAAGATCCAGATCTGTTCGCTTCATCTGCAGCTTAGATACCCATGAAATCATGCAGGCTATTGTGCTTTTTCCATTCATCTACCTATTCTTACTTCTGTTCAAAGCAATAAAAAAAAGCAAGATGCTGCCTCTTCCTCTATGAAACGTTCAGGCAGTTAAAGATATGAATTCACATTTGCACATATTTGCACCCAACATAGTTTCCAGCTGCTCTATGGATGTTGGTCTGCTGCTTTGCTCAAAACTGAAATAGATCAACAGCGAAAGTATGGACAGCCATGAAATCTTCTATAGATATTCACAGTTGCCTTAGGGTGAATTTCTAATGACTGTGGCCGTCCATCAGTTTTCATTTTTCCTGTAAAATATCTCAACATATACTCGAGCTGGCACTAAATTTTGCATAGACATTTATGGATCCCCCAGAATGAGTTGTAATCTCTTGACTTTTCCTCCAGTGCTCCCCTCAGATAAAAATTTGATTTGTCCATTAGCTTGGTTTATGCACCACCAACGACATGTCCAACAGCCCTAGCTGTAATTTGTGCTCAGTGCTAATTAGTAAATGTTAGCATGTTGACATGCTAAACCTTGACGTTGAGCATTGTAAACATTACCAGCAGCCAGCATGATGGGTTGCCATTAACTTGGTTGTAGGCCTGTTAAAATGAGACAATATCACAGCATTCTTTATAGCTTCAATACTGTTGTTCGCTTGTAAAAAATGTTATCAGAAGCCTAACTCTTTGCAGTGTTTAGTCAGCTTTTAACACATCAAATTGCTCCTTGTTTGAAGCTGTGTCATGCAGTTAGTTTTGTGGAAAACCGTTACCACACCATGGGCTGTTGCTATCTAGCTGTTTCCTTCAGTAGATGGGAAGAGAAGTGACTGAATGTGTGCGGTAAACGCATATTGTTCTGAGGTTCTGAGTGAGTGTGCTCATTATCTGCAAACTGAGTTCACACAGACATTTATGGTTAAAAAGAGGAGATGAAAAAACACTCTTTGTGGATTTCTACCCAGCATGTTCTGGATCCTGCTGCTGACAGCGTCTGACTGCTGCACACTGACTGGTTATCGAGCTTTGTGAATTTCCAAGGAACTGTGAGTACTGATGCTTTCCATGTGGATTTAAATGAGCGCCAACGTGTGCGCCGATCATATTTTACCAGCCCTGATTTTTTTTCTCTGTCAGGACAGTTATATCTTGTGGTTTTGTATTTCCCCATGCACTTCTAAGTAATTAATGGCAGGTGAATTTCCTATTATGGGGTATGTTACAAAAATAAAAAGGTGACCCATATGTGACTACAGTACTCTGGTCCACATGGACTTATTTGAAGGCACAGCGACTGTATTTTCTCATGTGTAGCTCACTATGAAACGGCACAGTTTCGTTCTGAGTGCATAAAGAAGGGAATGCAGGAGATAATGAGATGCAATGTTCGCTATCAAGCTGTGAGTAGATATAAGTTGTGGAGACAGAAATGGTACACTTACATCATGCTGTTCAGACGTGCATATCCACATACACACATACCATCCATCCATTCATTATCTTCTTGTCTTTGAAGCCCAACAGTGTCGGGTGGTGGGGTGGGGGGGAGGATGGGTATTCCAATGCACACAGGGCAAAGGTAGTGGAACACAACCTCGACAGGTCACCAGTTCATTGCAGCACATGTACATACACACACCATTCACTTTCACATTCACACATTTTACACGTTTTACAGTTTCTAATCAGCCAAACCACACAACGAACCCACACAAATAGAGGTGGAACATGCAAACTCCACAAATAAAGGCCTTCAGTCTGACCGTGTTTTTAACTTTCTCGCTGTGAGGCACCTGCGCTACCTACCAAGCCATTGTGGCCATCCCCATTGTTTACCCCCCCCCCCCTTGTTTGGTAGCGGCTGATTGCCACTACACACACTCCACACCACACTTACTCCTTAGGCAGCAGTTGTCTGGTAGAGCAGTAAACAAGAGTAAAGTAACACAGTGTCACTAACTTGTATTTTGCTGAGTTTCATGTTTAAATCTCCTAACAAACTGACACTAGAAACAGCTCTGCAAGAATTAACTTTGTTAAATGCATGTGTACTTTCTTTTAATCTTAAGTATGTAAATGTGGCCGAGTTAAGTCAACCATCAGGTTTTATGTGTGTGATATTTACATTGCACTCCATCATCTCACACTAAAACCTAAGGCTACATACGCACACTCATGCAGAATATTAATCCTGCGCTCTCTACCTTCATCTTAGGAATTAATTTCGCAATGCATACCAGTATTCTTTGGACTAGACCCTAATTAAATTTTGGTCACACTAATTAATTATCGACTGAAAAGTGAAGAGCATGTAGGAAAATACTGTAGCATGTGACAATGCAGAGAGGAGATTAAAAAAAGTTGCTGCTGGTGTTTGAGGCGGGGGCTTGCTCTACATACTCTTACTCAAAAGGTGAAAAGTGGTTATATCATAGTTTGAAAGCCCAACCGTGAATTTTAAACACAGGGTGTGAACTGTTTGTGTTTATTAGTCTTGAAATGCACTGTATTCGCGACTATCATCAGTTCATTGCATCCACTGCAGGTCACACAAATGCAAATTATCTGCGCAGATGTATTGGAAAAAATATTCAGAAATAAGTGAAGAGGGAGAGGGGGCATGCACTTTCTATTTTCTGCTGACATGTTACCCAGCATATTTCAAAGATTAATTGCGGCCTCCGCAGGAAAAAGACGGCTGTATTCTGATTATTAAAGTGATTGTTTGGTATCACTAGCTTATTCCCAGGGTCAAGGGGCCTTGTAGTGAAATCTAAATGACTTGGGCTGTGAACGGCCTTTGTTGCATGCTGATGCATATGGTGCTTCAGAGGGAATGTTAAAAGGTTTCATAACTCTGGATCAACACTGAGGCTAATGGTGGATATTCTCTGAGAAGCATGTGGCCTTTTAGTGTTGAGGGGGAAAAAAACATGACACAGTGGTTGTGAGAATCCTCACATTTCCACTTTTGGTGATTTTCATACTGTTTTATCATCAGGCTGTAACCAAAGCTGTTTATTCTTACTACTTGACATTTTAGGAGGCTGTAAATCCACTATGATAAGCTATTTTTATAGATGGAATTTCTCTTTTTTTTTACGTTCCACACAAGGGGTTCATGTAGCAACCACATGTGAGGATCATTTTTCATTTCATGCTCACGGAAATTCTTTGCCTTACATTCATAATCACAGGCTGAGTCCTTTCAAACTGTCCACGGCAATAACGTCAAATTGAAAGCTCCTCAGCCGGGAAGCGAAACCACAGCGATGTAGCGGCTTCATGTGTCGAAGTGTCGGTGGAGGTATGTAACCAGGAGACAGCCAGGCTGACGGACTGTGCCACGTCACGTCTAATCACTGCAACAGACGTGCAACAGGTTACTTTGCATTTTAATTATGAGAAGGTCAGGCCAGGGTTTGTTTGCCACTGTTGTGCTTTATGTGATTAAACATGCACAGGACGCATAATTTATAGAGCACGTAGGACGCTTTGACCCCATCACCGTTTTACAATCCCCCACAAGCCTCAGTTGATGCAACGTAAATAACCGCAGCAATTTATGACAGAAAAATGAAGGTTGTGTGACGGAAAGAAAATCGGTGATGCAGGTTTTGGCGATTTTAATTACTCTCTGGTGCTTGTTTCCATGTCACAGTTTGGGAAACATTAATAGCCAAAAAGAACAATTCTCACAGTAAACCTGTGGTTCACAAGTCCTTGTGGTGCGTGTAATGTTTTGTCACCCAATAGATTTCACTATGGTTTTCATTATGCATTCCCATTGAGCTATTTTGAGGGGCCAGTACACACAAATACATGAGGTGACAAACTGCATAGCTGACATGGATTTTGCTCTGTAGCTTCAGAAAATCAAAAACCTTTGGTTGTTTCTGGGTGCTGAGCAGCCCCCAGAACAGCAACAACAGCAACAAAAACTTTCCTCTTTATTCCCAATTTATTTCCCATGGAATAATGCTCTAATTCACATCCCTCCTCCCCCACCCAACAGCTTACAGTTGCCATTCACTGTCAGAACAGTAGTCTGGCCCTGCTCCATAAGATCTAGTTCTCAGACTTTAGCCTTTTCCCATTTGCATACTGTAACACAGCAGGGGCGGGAGGGCTAACTTTCTCACATGGGAGGCCAAAGACTGTGACATAATTGTTTGGCACATTATTAACACCCGGTGGCTGTGAATGCGGCCTCCCATGCTTGGCTGAAGACTACTCTCCAGCAGAAACTGGATGTTTTTGTTATCAGAGCAAAAGAAAAAAAAAAGGGGGGGGGGTCACTATCAAAATAATGTGTTCCCACCCGCCCCCTAGGAAAGGCCTGGCCACCCGCGTCCCACTGATGTCAACAATGAGCTAAACAAAAAGAGCAACAACCTGCCGTAGCCCCCAGGCTGCCCCATTTTTTTGGCCTGGGGGCCGAGTCATGACATTTTGCACAGCACCACTTTCAGGGGACAATAATCTGCCATCATCATGCTGGGAATGGCGTTTAGCCGCATTGCTCTCCAGGTCCACTTGCAATTCACAACCATAAGCATTCTTTAGTGTTTTTGAACCGGCAGCCAAGTAGACAAACAGTCAAGGTGACGACTCCCACCCCCACTGCTCTCGACCACTCCTGATATTACTCTTGGCCTCAAAGAGCCTCTGGAAAATTCCCCTATGATGAGCTGGAGGCGTCTGTTCTGTGGAGAGGTGATTTCCATAAACCAGGTCACTGTGCTGGTGGTTAGGATTGTGATCACTCACACCCACTCCATCATGAGGGGATACTGTTGTTTTGTCTCTCCGCAGGTCGATTCCTTCAGATGTGGCTGTTGGATCATGGAGGATTTGCTACCATTGAGGAGGTAAAAGGTATGACATGAAAACATGCCTCTGCTTTAGTTGGATCATCTTATGAAGGAATCACAGTCAGTAATGATGAATCAAGAACTAACCATGATCTTTGCCACAGTAAATAATTCTTAAACTAATCTTTACTGTTGGACTGCAACACACCATAAATATGTGTTGGAATACCAGACAGACTATGATGAACATTGCTTAATTGTCTGTTCCATTTGTCCTTGGGTTTGTTTTGGCTCAGAATGAAAGTAGGACTGACTCACAGTGTAAAGAGAGAGCAAGTGAAACAGCAGGAGGACTTGGTTTCAGTTCCTGTTGTGTTTCCGCTCTTTGGCTCTACGCTCCCCTTCTGATTGGGAAGGAATGACTGGTGTCTAGTCATCACCTTAAGGTTGTCTATCAAGGACCTGGAACTGAGGCTTGTTTTTACTGCTGTTCCAACTCTGGATTATTTTCCTGCTTCAGTTGATGAATCATTTGTTCTCAAAAACATTTCAGATGTTCCCTTCTGTCCAATCGATCGCCCCAAACCTGCACAAATTCTGTTTACTGCTCACAGCTTAACAGCTTGAGGAAGTGAATGTTTTGGTAGCCACTGGCCCCAGCTAAGAAATAGTGCAGCATAATTCCTGAAACACTTTCTGGGCTTTTGTTATACACAAACAGAATACAATAACTGTGTTTGGCCTGTTTCACACAGCAAACTGCAGAGATGGAAACCTAAAACCTGGGGATGGTTATTTTGTTGTTGCTGCCTGTAAGTGAGTTTTTTGCGTTCTGTCTATATGCCAAACTACCAAGTGTGAGAGACTGGTGTGAGTGTCCTCTGACAGACTGGGGACCAGTGATGGGCACTATATACTGCCATGACACTTTTGTGTTCAAAGCAGGTGAGATAACGGATGGATAGATGGATGGATGCAACTGGAGTAACTAATCGTTGTTAATCAGTTTTAGCTCTCTACATGCATTAAATGTACCTGTCCACTTAAGGAAAATTGGTCTTTTGTTATCAGGGTTGTGGGTTTGGTCCAGGGGCTGCCAGCCATTATTGTGTGGAGTTTGAATGTCCTGCCCAGTGAGTGGGTGGGTTTCCTCCAGGTACTCCAGTTTCCTCCCAGAGTCTATTTATTGGACTCTCTTATTTGTTCAATAGATCATGATGATAGTCCAATGTGAGAGTGAATACTATGTGAGATGGAAGATAGGTGCCCACAACGCCAGTGGGTATGAAGTGAGTATGACGATGAATAAATGAATGTTAGCAATTCATTCATTGGTATCCATCTTGCTCACACAGCTACAGGAACTATAACAAGCGCCCTCATTTCTCCAGATACAGTATGTATAAAAAAAACATCTCACCTCCATTCTGCTTATTTAAACTTTAACAATATTTCTGTCCTTCAAAAACTCTGTTATTAAGGAATGCAGCAGAATGCAAGCATCGATCTACTGGAGCTGCATATTTGATCTGAGAGAAGAGATGAACTTTATGAGTTCACAGCGGCAGAGTGGCAATGCACACAAACACGGACGCAGACAGACAATGAGCGCTCCGAGGAACATTGAACCTATTTGTGTGTTGTTTGTTTTCAACTCATTGTTGGAACATACAGCAAAAAACACAACAAAAACAACTCAGCCCAGTTCATATTTTAATTAGTTTACCACTGTTGCATACACAAATCATAATTCTGCCAACACCCCACAGTTAATGGATCCCAATAAATGAAATGTACATTTTGAAAATTGAGCAGGCACGCTTCCAGAATAAAGGCCTAGTTAATCATACGCGGACAGTTATTCATTGATTCTCCGCATCAAGTCGACTTCTGATACCACACTTCCTTCGCATTTCCCCGCCAGCTATTCATTTCTTTTATTTGCATGACAGACTTCGTGCGAGAACCGTCCCTTTTTTTTCTCTTCACTGACATTGTTTGGTTTTGTCGGTACGTATCCTGTTGTTTTGTTTTGAGGGTGTAAAGGTCTTTGGGAGACTGAGACAGCCGTATCAACCCTGTTTAGCATAAAGCTTGTGGCTGGCCCCGTCCGTGGCCTAATGAAAAGTAGAAGATAGGCTATGCTTGTCATGCTTGGCTTGCCCTGTGATCGGCAGACTGTGGACAGTTACTCGGCTTGCATGCCAATTAATCTCACCCTCTGAATTTCCCACCGTCCTTGTTTTACCCACTGCTTAATGGAAGAAGTCGGAGGGGCCGCTTTCAAACAAATAGTCATCACAACAACGCGTGCTGGATTTATGTGCGGGCCACTGACTTGCGTGGACAGTTTATAGTTGCACACGGATTGATTTTGCTGAATTCGTTTTGCATGCTGGCCTCAGATATGGACTTTAGAGTCTAATGGTTTTATGTAGCTGCAGATAAAATAAGGCAGTAGGAGTCCCAGTTGTGTAGGATTACAGCTTTCCACGGACTGTTAGATGCCTCTCAGGATCATATTTTCCACCTTTTGATATGGTGCATTGGTTAAAGGGCACTTTCAGCCGTATTAGCATGCTGCTCAGGCAGCCACTGAACATTATTATTCCCTTTTATTTATATGTCAAAGCAGTGGGAGGAACCTGGATCCCGGCTCGGGCTCAAACGCTCCTGGCTCCGTCTCAACAGACAGCCTGAGTGTCTTTAAATGGCCAGTCATCACCATCGGAGAGCAGATAAAGATGGATTTCAGATGAAGATTCATCGGGTGAAAACAGACCTGAGCTTGCTGTTTCTGGCCCCCATCATTCATCACGCATCATCTGCTACATGCTTACACAGAAATAAATAAAGGAAAAATGTGAAAAGCACTCATACAGCTATTTTACAAATCAACAAAGAGCTGACAAAAAAAAGCCAGTTCATCATTAATAATAGACGTGTTGGCTAAGCTCACAAGGCACGGAATCCAGGTTACAATTTGTGGGATAAATATTTCATCGCTAACATCTGTCTGTATATTCTGTGCCAGTGTGTTTTGAAGTTGTTACAAATGAACGTCAAACGGAAAGTAAGTGAACAAGCCGTCGAGGGAATGGAACAAAGACGTAGCAGCACTGGGAGGAGAGGGGAGTATTCGGAGGAAGAAAAGAGTGAACAGCAAACAATTTTCCTCCGCTCGTCAAACAAATTAAATATGCAGTTTGGCGGACTTCACAGTGTTGCTCCTGCGCTGTGGAAGAGGGGAGGAAAAAAATTAGAAGGGATCTGAGAGGGGCAGGGGTGGTAGCTGGGTGGGGAGGTGGGGTAGCAGGGGATTTATGCCCTCCTGGGTTCTTGCTTCCCCCCTCCCACCAGCCCCCCCGCTCCGTTTGGGCCTGCGCCACGGCTTGGACAGTACTCGCATTCTTCCACAGCTTATCCCGGGACTCTCTCAATTAAGCGCTAATAGGCAACCACACAAAAAGAGCTCTCAAATGTTTTTCAAAAAAAAAAAAAAAAAAAAAGAGGATGAGAGGCACTCGCTTTCGCTTACATAGAAATTATTTTGGGCTTTTTTTATCATGACTTTTGGGGGAAAACAGGGTGGGGAGCGCACCCACCTAATTACCCGCACCGTTCCTTATTTCCTGTGTCTGTTAATTGTCGGGGGGGTTGTTTTGATTATGTCCCGAGGAATCCCCCGCTAAGACAACCGCCTGCTCACTTGAACATGGTCAATAGGGAAGCTGCACCTAAGATGAGACGTGACAGCTCTGCTTTGACAGCCACTTACAGCCGTGGCGCACAGGTCAAAATGTCAAACGGGCCCAGTTTGACAAAGTCCTGCGCTTCTGACTGACATTTTAAAACGCCCAATTGTGAGAAATACCAATAAGTTAACAACTCAAATTACCACCAGTTTCCTTCCTCCCTGCTAAATGGCTTCCACAGCCATTGTATAATCAAGAAGAGGAGAACAACACAGAACATGAATACAAAGTGCCTATAGCAAAGCACCATACTGAGCAGAGACTAAAGCAGTTGCCACATCAGAGCACATCCATATGAAATGAGTTACTGATCGGGCTGTTTTTCAGCTTCAGAGAATATGGCACCGAATCAAAAACCCACACTTTCAAAAAGAAGGCAACCCCCCCTGCGTCGCCACCAAAGCCATCAGCAGCGCCACAACCACCACCCCCTAACAACCAGAAAACATAGCAGAGGAGCCAAGCAGACTGTGCCCCCCAGTGTCTGCACTAATGTGAGAATGACTTGTATTGATGCAGAAGGAATTGAGGTGGGGGAGAAAATAAGTGCAACATCTAATGGCTGCTCTGTATGTGTATGTGTGTGTGTACATGTGCGTGTCCAGGTCTTTGATAAATTAATTATGTGTGATGTCTGCGGTTACAAAAGACTTTGTTAATTTGGGGCGAACAGGTTTAAAACGCTTGTGCAGAGAGCCCTTGCATTCAAAATACCTGTTTCTTTTTTTTTTTTTATTATTTTCACGCTGTCTCTCTTGACTCTACGAGTGCTCTCCAAATCCCCTCCAGTAAAGCCACCTGAGCAGGTTGCAGACCAGACTGAGGCTCAAGAATGTAAACAAAACGGTCTTAGCATTTGTAGCTAAAAGCTCCAGCCGTCAGCAGGTTACATCTGCTCGTCTGTATCATCGTTATTTTGCCCATTTACCATGTTGTTGACCGCGTTACTTATAGTCATGTTATTTTGCTTGCAATCAACTCCCAAGACGTTTCCACTCAGTTGAAAACAAAGTCACCGAAGGTCATTACTGAAAAGCGCTGAATACCACTCCCGGTTCAAAAGCAATAAAAGAGTTTTTCTCCCCTCATCTGCATCCTCTTGAGAGGGCTTTTCTTTCTCAAGTGCTGTAGCGGCCACAAGGACAACTACAAACAGTCCAAAATTTGAATATGGTTAGTTGCACAGGCATTTCTAAGATGCTCCGGAGGCAGAAAAAAAATCTCAGCAGTGGGGTAAAAACGAGGGACAGACCAGAAAATAACTTAATTGGAGCTACTGACATTGTATTGTGCAATGAGAAACTATCTAAAGCTGCAGACAGGTGTCCAGGCAACTGCACCGCGGGTAGAAAATAAACTCGAATGACAGAAGAAATGAGTCATGTCACAAGCAAACGGTGGAAAACATTCAGTATCACGAGAGGAAAAACTGGTTCACATCTTAGCCTTGGATTATAACATAACACCTGCAATGTTTATCTCACCCGGACCCGCAGCTTTTACAATAAGTAGCTGAGGTCTGAATATGCTTGAATATGTCGCTACCCTTTGCATGCTGGTGATGTAAACATTAAGTAATTCTGAAACAAAAGGTTACCATTTCCAGTAATGCCTGCAGATCTGTGGCTCCACCCTCTCCCTTATGATTCATCCAGGTGGATTTTTTTCTTCCCCTTTGAAAACAGTTTTGAAGCAAAGCAACTATTCAAGTGCTATTCACCAAAATCAACCACAAGATTTGTTTCCCAGACTATGTAATCCCCCCCCTCCTGCACCAACCCCCCCACTCTGGCCTGAGCACACTGGTGGGCTGAACCAATGAAGAATGCACCATTAAATCATGTATGAGGTTAATCCGGAATCGTTTTACACCCAAGTCTCTTTAAAGACAACCGAAACTGGCTTTGCTGTTTAGCCATGGTCCTATACCTCCCCCAAACCCCTTCCTCCCTTTCCTCCCCTCTGCAGCCCCCCCCACCTCCCCCCACTGTTTTCTTTCAATGTATCCTGGGAACCTGGAGAAGTAATTACATCATTACGACTCTCCCTTTTAGCCTGTCCGATTGGTTTTGTGGGAACTCTGGCGCAGGAAGGAAGGAATCGCAGGTGTGTTTATATGCAGGACTACACAATGGAGCTGTGCAAATGTTCTCTGCACTGCGTATGGTGCAGAGGAGGTGTTTGCCACTATCGCATGTGTTTTTTCCAGAGCTGCCATTTATGATATCACTTAAATGCATCTTTTATCACCACTTGTGCTCTGGCAGGCATTTTAACTGTATAATGACATGAAAACAACCACTCGGGCCACTTAAACACAACCAAAGGCAAGAGGTCACATGTGTTCGCCCTCATTAACGGACTGTTAAACCTTTTGTGTGACTGCGGCCCCCCGACAAGCTTGTTTACATCTGTGACTCCCTCCTTCTCCCAGACACTTCCATAATCTCCAAGGCGTATGCGAAGCAGGCCGAGCCCAAGCAAAGGTTCAGACTCGTCCATTAGCTGCGACTCCGAAACAGCTATTGTAGCACCACAGCATGTGGTATACACTCCGTGGCATGTGCGCTGCTAAAAAAAAAACACAGAGTGACACACTGTTTCTCTCTTTTGTTCCCTCATTCGCTCCATGTGCAATATTTGTTGTGCTGCTCCTTGTGAAGTGGAGCTCCCATGCGACTGGCTGCCGTCTGGCGTGAACCTGCTGCAAAAAGAATAGGCCACAGTTTTATTTATAGATGAGGCCCGCTATGACTGTGTAATGAACTGGTGAATATGTTGCAGAGATGCAAAGCGCACCTGTCACTTCACACGGGATACGGTGATGAACGTAGCAGGGTGTAAACAGAAAAAAAAAATCAACAACTTTAGAGCGTGGTAATTTTGCAAATTGAGTTTCCTTTATCTCCCAAAGTTTGCAAGGACAGGTTTCAAGCCACATGCATCATGAAAAAAAAGAGTTGCTCGGCAATAAAATTGGGACATATCTCTAGTAAATACTCTTGACATCGAGTTTGGCTTTGGGAAGAAGTACCCATTTAAAAAGCATCAGATAACTCTTTGAAATTCATTGGCATTGCAAATCGATTCTGACAGGTTGTTTCACGAGGTTTATTTTCCAGCATGTACATCAAACCGTGGTGTGCCCTACTAAACTTATTTTCAATTTGCTCAGTTTCGCTCTGTTCACTTGAGGTCAGAGTAGCTCAGCGGGGAGAAGCCTGGGCTGTGAATCCTCCATCTCTGACTCCGACTCTTTTGCACTTCAAAGTCTCACCGAGCACCTTGAGATCACCAACTCTGCATCTCAGATGGAAAATAAAAGAGATACATTATGCTTTGAAGAAATTGATCCCCGAAGATGGCAAGCTGGATGTCAGCCGGTGTGGTTATGATACTGAGAGGCTGTTATTTTTTTTCATCCTTTTGTGAAAGTCATACTATTAGATCTGCTATTACAAGTCAATAATCTTCATCTCCGGTGTTGACACTGCGCTGATGTGTTTTTGTGTGTCACGTCAAGCAGAGGGAAAGGTTGTCTCGCTGATAGCTCAAGATGCAGCTGAGATTTGACCCAATTTGTTTTCATTTACAAACTCCAGCTAAACACTTCTTCCCACAGCCGGCTGTAAATCTTGACTCCTCCAGCTGGAATTAAATAGAAAAAGGTAGACTTTATCACGACTTGATTTGCCTGCTGCAGTCTGCACCGAATCTCTTTATTACTGCCCCATATCAGACATCAGCAAGCTGGAGCATACAGCAAATTCAGCAATCAATGTGAATGTGAAACATGCTTACTGTTCAGTGGACCGGGATGGGGGGAAAGAAAAAAAAAATCCTTACTCCTGACACAACATTATTTCTATGAGTCTATTAGAAAATAACAGCATTTGCAAAGACGGGGGAGGAATACATTATCAGCAGTTAGGCTGAAATGACAACACACATTATACGGCGATTAGTTTACACAAGGCAGCTAATGGATCCAATCACAGCACATTAATAAACAAGACACTTAGCTTTGTATCTACCTGAAGAGCCTCATCAATCTCTCACCCAGATAGCCACAGCTGGGCTGCGGAGCACGGGTCCAATATTTTGACTGCCGGGGAACAATATCAATTGCCATATCTTGCATTGGCACTGTGAGCAGTTATGCAGAGGGAAGAATAAAATCTGGCCGGCCTGAAAGAGCAATCAGTAAGATTATTCTTTCCAGCCGGCTGCACAAAATGACCGTCATATATCTGCAGGAGTTGATAGGATTGCTGATCAATACCAATGGATCAATGATTACTTTGCCAGGTGCTTCCAGAGCTCCCCGCCCCCAATACTCCACCCATATTTGGCATTTTAAAGTGGTCAGCCGCAGAGAACGCTGCTATAAACAGACATTATGAGACATCTCAGCTCTGGAGGCTAACCAGCTTTACTCCTAAAACAACAAAAGCAAATGAAAGCAAAATGCCAAAGCTGTGTTATTGTTGTAGTGTTTAGTGCCATGATGTATTGCCCATTTTCTTCAATTAGCTGGCTCCTTTTTCTCCGTGTTAAAGCACAGCTTCATTGGTCCTGTCAAGTCCAAGCAGCCAAACTGTAGCACAACATGAGCGGAGACGCTGCTGCTGCTGCTGAGGGGAGGGGGAGGGGTAGGCTGCGTATGAGGGGATAAGTTCTGCGATGTTGTTTAAATTCTTAATAGCCACCAACAGAGAGCAGTAAAACAAATAAACGGTGTAAAGAAAATGAAATGTCCCAATCAGGCACGTACGTACTGTAAAGGCTAGAGCGGGCTAGTGAAAACAAAAATGAAAGAGAGCGTCAGACCTGCAGTGCTTATTACCAAACTGTCTGTAGATTCAAATCGATTTTACACAGTTGAGGGGAAATATGATTTTCTAGTCTTTACGCCTGTCCCCACACACTCCCACTCCCAGTCCATCGACAGACTTCAGCGCCAAAGAGAGAAATCAGCTCCGGATCTGTGAGTATGCAGAGAGATCAATCTATTATTCAGTCAATTAATCACCTCAAAAATGCATGTTTATCAGATGTCTGTAACACTTTCATTCTGATGGATTACATGCATTACGGCCCCGCTGCCGATCTGATTTGTATTCCTCGCCGCGCTGATGACAAAATTACACTGCTGATGCATTGGTTTTCTCCATCCAAGATTGATGGCACTGATGAACAAAAGGGAGCAACCAACTAAGCCTGTGGACAAAAAAAACACACTGCTGAAAAAAAATGCAAGAAATGGAGGCGGCTAAATAAATGCAAAGGTAAAAAGAGAGAGATTAAGCGGCTGATGGACTGCATGACAGGCAGGTCGGGAGACAGACAGCGAGGTGAATGGCAGTGATAGCAGAGTGAGGGGGGGCGGAGTCGTGATGGTGGGATGGGTAGGGGGGGGGCTTCGGCAGAGTTTTTGGCTCCTACTCCAGTTTTTTTGTAACTCGGGGGCGTATTCCCCGTGGTCTGCAGACAACCCCAGGCTGTTCTCTCAACTTCACCAAGTCTCTGTCTGTCTCTATCAGCCTGGGATCAGGGGCTGCTCCAAGCTTGTGTGCGCTGGTGGGTGTGTGTGTGTGTGTGTGTGTGTGTGTGTGTGTGTGTGTGTGTGCGCGCATGCGTATGTGTGTGTGTGTGTGTGTGTGTGTGTGCGTGCGTGCCCACGCTGTCTGTTGCTACAATAAAACCAGCCAGAGCAGGCTGGGACCAGAGGGAGATTGACAGACAACACCAGCTCACAGGCACACAATAATAATGCAGCACAAACACACGCCGTGCAACACACACACGTACACACCAGGACATGCAGAGTAGCTGAGCAACAGCATGCACGCACATGCACGCAGAGCCACAGCTACAGCGCTTATTCTCCTCTAGCACGCAGACACCCACACTAGGCGGGCGTCTGCCAGTGTGTGTATCTATGTGTGCGCGTGTGTGTTAGGCGGGGAATAGCAGGCCTTCCTTCCCCTGGGTGCCAGGTGCCGACAGGACATCTTCTGCTTGAGGCAGTTATCTGAGGACGAGCAGAACAAGAGGCGGGAGGAGGAGGAGGAGGAGGAGGTGGAGGAGGAGGAGGTGGAGGAGGAGGATTTTTCGCCAGAGTATTGCTTGCATGGTGCTGCAACATGCAAAGGAAAAAATCAGTGCGTGTTGAAAACTATGCACCAAAAAAATGCAAATGACAAGCTTTGAAGAGATTGTAGATGGGTGAAAGTGTTCCTTGCACACAATGAGAAACTGATTTGCACACAAGAGGAAAAGGTACAAAATAAAGAAAGGCTTTTTTTACTCCCTCATCCTACCATCAGTGTTTTGAGGTCAGTGACTATTTCAGTCAGAGAGTATTTTCCAGGAAAAGGTAGCTGAATAAAAAAAAAACATCAAAATCATCAGACTTTCCTAAACTGTCTCACAGCCCTACCTTTCGGCACAGAATGAATGTCCCTGGTCTGAATGTGAGCTAAAATGGTCTTTTTCTCTGAGGAGATCGCATGTTCCTTCTTTCTGTGTGGGTTTTCCTCTGGTTTCCTCCCACAATCCAAAAACATGCATTTTTAGGTCGATTGGAGACCCTAAATTGCTGCATGAGCATCACAGCTGACAGACACTCCTACTTGTTGGTGCTGATTCATATCCTACTCCTGTCTCGAGGTGCTGAATCTCCCATATTAGTGCAATTCCATGTAATGGGATTAGTAAGGACAATGATGCATGTGGATGACATGATAAAAATAAACACTGACAGTTGGAACATCCAATTTTCCATCCAACAATTTAGATCTCTGTGCAGTTGTGCATTCAGTTACAGTAACAGCCTTTTTCCTAATTTAATACTGAGAGAAAGTCTGGGCCCATTTGGTCACCTCTTATCACTGAATTGGTTCATGTTTGTGCTGATTCTAAATCTGACTGAACTGAAGCATGCCTTTAGAAATCTCCTGCCACCTCATCTTATCACGTCAGCTCACCCTGCACAGGATCACAGCTCGCAGTTCAAGGAAGTCTAACCTAGAAACATTGCAAAGAGCCAATTTAATCACTGGCTTGAAAGAGAAAATAATACAAATAGCATGAGAGACAAATCAAAAAATCTCCAAATCTGCCCTGAAACTCAGCCTGTGATTTTCTCCCCCCGTGCGAGACTCTCATTTCCATCCCATTGATAGGAAACAATAGTGTAGTATCTGCTGCGCATGCAGTTCTATAAAGTGATAGCAGAGGAGCAAAAGCATCTTGGAGGTGTAAGCTCTTCATAAGGTGCATTGTGATTAGAGCACACAGCCCACAGACGCTCCGCGCGCATCCATCGCTGCACTGAGGCTATTCTAACGGCAGTCGTGGCGTATGGGATTACAAAGATACACAGCCTGTACACGATTACAAAGACGCAGAGCACAGTGGAAGCCTGTTCGCTCTCTGCAGCATCCTCCTTGTTTATGTCCTGGAGATGTGGTGGAGGAGCAAGCAGCCAGTAGGGAATCCTCCATGGCCATGTAATCTGGGCTCTGTGCTTAGACACAGCACATGAAGGACAGGCTTATCTCTGGAGGGCTCGCTGTGAAACAGCTACTGGGGGAGAGGAGGAGGAGGGGGACGGAGGGAGGGAGAGTATGGGGGGGTTCTACCGCTCAATAGATCTTTTATGGAAAGTGCACGTGTTCTTCGATGCATTTACACCTCGATGTTGCAAAGCGATAAAACCCCCACAATGTCGCCATGCAAAATGCATTAGCATCTTGAATACAGCTTTATACATTTTGCAGCACTGGTATCATCTTGCTGATGTGCAAGTTTTTGGGAGGAATTGAAATGATGTGCTGCATTTTGTGCTTGCGGGGTGGAAATGTTGTATTTTCCCCCCCAAAAATCTCTTTTTTCCAGGTGTGAGAGCCAGGTTGAATCCAGCAAAAGGCTACAGACTCCCAAGAGGTCAGAGAATTTCTCGGTAGAATATTACCTTTGATAAAGGCATGGTCTGACATTTTGGCTCTCTTAAAGAGAGACAAATAGAAGATAGATAGCACTCACACTTGTCTGTCAAGTAAGGAGCTGGAGCCAGCAGCTGGTTAGCTTAGCAGAAGACTTGAAACCGGAGTCAAGCACCCAGGCCTCATCTGCCCAAAGTTGGGAAGGTTCCAATACCAATACCTGTACAAACATCTTCTCCTGTTACACACATACTGTACATATTGTCTGACACATTCATTTCATGCATCACACATAGCTTAGTTTTTTCACTCTCTTCCCCTGGCAAAGTCTGTACCTTTGTTGCCAAGAAAAAATCCTTGTATGCGTAATACTTACTTGGCAATAAACTTGATTCTGCTTCCTAAAAGTCAAATAAACACTTCTTGTTTCATGTCTTAGAAAATAAGGTGTAAAAAGAACTTGCTGTAAGAGTTACTGTAAGGTATTAGAGTTGAGAGTAGACGGATTTGAGCAGAGGTAGGGTAGGGTTTTTTTAACAACTGTTAGCTAAGTGTTTGCACTGTTATTTTATGCTAAGTTAAGCTAACTGCCATATTCAGCATGCACCCATGAGAACTGCTTTTTGCTATTTTGCTAATGTCTTAGCAATGTCTTTTGCTAAGAAAACAAATGAATGCCTTACCAAAAATCATTCACAACAAACAGTAAAAAATGCCCTCAAGTCTTGAGTTTTCCGCTTCACCCTGCAGTCGTTCTCCCACACATTCTTTCCTAACAGTAGTAAACAGGACGTTTTTATGGCAGATATTTGGGTGGTGGGTTACACGAGTGTTTTTCTTCAAAACCTTCAGTGGAGCTCGCTCTACTTGTCTGAGCGTGCGAAGGCCTTTGTTAGGTTTCACCTCCTCTCCCAGAGGACGCTTCCTCACCCCGTCTAACCCTGCTGTCACATCAACCCATCCCGCAGAATGGAATATTCCCTCCCATTCCCGTTTGTGTTATATTTCATTTCCTCGCTTTTGTACTCCACGCACAAATCCCAACCGTGGGGCGGATCCCAAACATAACAATGCAACCGTGCCGCTATCTGTGTTTTAACTGGCTGTGCCCGAGGACCTCTCTGGATGGGAGCCAAGACAATTCATTCACATGGAGTTCCTAACACGCCCATGTTATTTCACTCCTTTATTTTGGAAACTCAACGGAACGCTCTCATTCATCACCACTGAGGCTGCTGAAAATATTTTCTGGTTCCTTTTTGAGTTGGGGGGAGGTGTGTGTGTGCGTGTGTGTGTGTATAATTCACAGTGCCACCTGAATATATCACACATAAATAATTCAAGCAAAAGCTATTACAGTTGTTGTGAGTGGTTCGTGATGATGACAAGCATCAGGGAAATAATAGTTATTTTAGTTGTCGCTTTAAGTTCATCGACGGCTTTATGTTTATCCTCTGCAGAATCCTCATTTAGTACGTGGAGTTTCCACAGTGTCTGCAGAAGCCACTGCCTTTTACCCAGTCCTCCCACTTCAAATCAAATCTCTTCATCCTGTATTTCTGCACTTGGGAGATGGGAGTAAATTTCAGTTGGTTGTCTCATCCTCAGTCTTTACCCTTCTTCCTGTTCACCCTTTGCACCCTTTCAAACCTTGTTATCTAATATTACACATCTGTGTGCCTTTTTTCTTTTTTTTTATGATTGCGGAGCCACAGACTTGTGGGCCTTCATTCCAAGAAAAACCCAGACGCAGAGCAGCATGTGTGTGTGTGTGTGTGTGTGTGTGGGAGTATTCGTCTGTCCACACACCCAGACAAAAGTCCCCCTGCTATCAGCATTTAAAGGCGGGGCAGCTCTGTCTTTTTGCACCTCGCCAACATTCTGACCCACTGAAAATTTTATGCCCCCTCTGATTAGATAGCACTTAATTGACCCTTTGCAAAGCCTCACTTTGGTCCTGTTGCCAGAGCGTTGTCAAACGCTGCACATGCAGTATGCACTTTATGGCTGTATTATTGGCAGATGTTCAGCTCAAGGTCCTCTGTTAATTTTGAATGAATGTGTCTTTGATCCTGCATGAAGTTGTTGAACAAAGCATCTTCTCATATCTTCCAGATAACCTTCAATTTTATTGGTTCAAATGATGGTATTTGCCTTTGGATTTTATCACTTGTAGCAGGCTTAAAGCTGTCCATGGTGTGAGTTGGCTGGAAACTGTCACCAGCGCTCTTAAAAACAAAGGAGAAGTTTTTAAGCATTAAATGTCTTAAACTTAAACTCCAAGATTTGCATTTCTGTACCCTCACCAGCTTATTATCACACGCTGAGATATAGAAATAAGGAACTTTGTTCTAACTGCAGCAGGCAAAATTAAAATCTTGCTGCTGGTGTTTTGTTTTTTTCCATCTTGACATAACAGACTTTGGCTTTATTTTAGAGCATGTTTACGAAAATGAAGAATGAGGGCTGATTACTGAGTTTGGAAACAGTGTCTTAGATTTGTAGCTCAGTGTAAACTCGTTACATAAGCAAGTGTCTGGTCGAATGCATAAGCACACATGCTGTATGAATATACTGTATGTGACGCACAGTCATGTAATAGCTTACGAGAATGTCGTGTTACTCTTTCAAAACAACCCCCACCTCGCTCTGACTCTTCTCTGTGCTCTTCTTGCCCTTTATCGCATGTCTTGTGTTACCCCGCCCCTCCCATTCCTGGAGCATCAGTTCCTGGTGCTTTTTCACATTTCTCAGTATTCATATGAAGCTATCGACCAACTTCATTGTACCCATTCATATATTGCAGACATATACTGTAAGCTTTTACACTTTCGCAGTCAGTTTATTAGTTTCGGGAGAGTGATGAAAACTCTGCAGACTCCGGATCCGTTCGCTCGCCTCCAGCACAAAAGGAAATCAGAAAGCTTGCTGCGTCCAGTTTAGCATCAGAGACGTAACGTAGCATCATAACGTCACATATATTCAGCACATAGTGAAGATACAGCCGAGCAGATTTCCTCTGCTGTCTGAAGACATGTGAAGTCAGGGCTGGTAGCTCTCTGTAAACATGATATTGAGGCCTGCGTGCACATACCAGACATCATATCTTCTTTGCACTGCAGTGCTAATTTAATCTCTGTTACTATGGAGGTACAACATGAAGACAGAACACACATGGCCATTTGTATATCGCGGCCTCAGAGCCAAATATTGCGTGTTACTCCAGCATAGATTATCTTGTTTTCCATTCAGCGCACCCCATCTAATTGAGCAGCGTCACAATTCATGCATGACAGTGGTGCCACTTAATTTAATTTCAGAAATAAAATCAGCGCCTGAGTTATGGATCCTTCACCTCGGCGTGTTTGATCTTGAAGAATTTGGCATTTTTGCGGCCACGTTTTTATTTGAAAGGATGATCTGTTCCACAGGCGGACACCGGCTCCCAGCATCCTCTTTCAAAGGGCAAAAGTGATCTTAAAACTTCCTGCGCTGATTGGTTTTAATGAGAGTATGACCTTTCAGGGAAAGCCAACAATAAGTGGAATGGCTGATTTAAACAGAATCCATATCAAAGAAGCCCTGGGTTGCAACAGTGAACGCAGCTCACCGCGGGAGGATGAGGAACTCATTATTCTGTGATTCTGCGACTCACACAGCCGCAGCACCAGCAGCAGAGGCAGCAAGCACCAGCAGCGAGCAGAGAGGAGTGCAGAGGAGAGGAGAGAGAGAAAGGGGAGGGAGACGAGAGAAAACACAAGTGTGAAAGGAAGATTTCAAATGATCAAAATTCTAGTCACAAAACATTAAGGCTTAGGCCGTGTCTTTTACTGGGAGCAGACGAGGCTCTGCAACTCCGCCAGCCGCCAAGCATGTTGCATCATGAAAACACACTAAAGCCTCAGAGGGAAGTGTTGAACAGCAGGAGGGATCTGAGCGGCATCAAACCTCCATCCTACTGTTCTGTGCACCGCGCGAGCTGATTTCTCCGACAATGCGGCGTACAGTACATATGTCGCACCACAGGTCGGTGTCTCTAAGATCTCCGGCAGTAAATGAGCTACAGAGGTGATCATGAATGATAATAACACAGCAGAATATTGTATAAATTAGCTGTTACTGTGATCCTCGCGCGCATCGGTGCACACAGCTCAGCTCCAAGTAGGAATGCAAATGGCATTTTCTGCATTAATCCGAGACACAGTGATTGAATTGCAAATGCACTAAAGTAACTGTTTTTAAATTAATCGCTTTCGCCTCCCCCTGCACTGCGTAGTTTAGCAAAAAGAGTTGATTTTACCTCTGCCGCTGCATGAACCATTGACCACAACTGTCATGGTAAAATGAGAGGAACTTTACTGATGTGACATGCAGCACTTTCATGCAAATTAAAATACCTCCGTGGTGCATTTTCCACTCTACCCACTATATCATTACAGGAGCCAATGCAGACATTTGTAAAGAGAACATCTGAATGAATCTAGTCCATTGTAACTAGTTTGAGCTTGCTGAAAACTGGGCTGCAGCGTATAATTTAACCAGACCCAGGACTGGAGCTGTGGCAGCTGATCTGTGAGGCTTTGCTGAAGCACAGTGGTGCTGCGAGACAAATGCTTACACCAAGACGACAACATGCTCTCAATGACAACAGTAGCATGCTGTGCAGCAGCTCTGTTTAGCATATTCAGGATCTTATTTGACAAGAAAGCATTTGCCATTTGCAACTAAACAGAAATTAAACGTGAGGCTTATATTTTTTTCATGTAGTTTTCATCGAATGGGGGCGTCAATGTCAGAGTGGTGAAACGATGCCGCTAAAACTGTTTACCTCGCTCACTCAATGATTCTCAGTGAGAAATGTTGCTATCTCACATAACCATGTGATTATGGTAATAGATAGTAGAATTTAGTCATACATGTCCAAAATCTGTGACATCTGATAAATGGGTGGCATGGTTTCACCTCACCTGACCTATACTGTAAATGTCACTGTGTATATCTGTGCATGTGTGTGTGAATGTGTGCGTGTGCGTGCGTGTGCGTGCTTGTGTGTGTGTGTGTGTGTGTCTCGTAGGCAGCCGAAGTGCAGTGTGGAGATTCTTCACCTTTTTAAATGGTGACACCAGTCTGCCCAGCATCTATATCTGTCCTACACAGTCTGAAGTGCAGCTCCACAGCGGCTATTTAAAGCAGCCTGCTTCTCTCTGTCTACAAATTACATAACAGACATGAGGGGAAGTATACACCCAACCTACATCTTGTACCACTTAGAGCAGCTGCTGAAAATTGAATGCGCTAACCAGCGAAGATATCATAGTAGGACACACATACAATGGCGTTTGGTGAGCATGTGGGTTGTTTTTCAGGTTCACATTGGGCCAGATCTGATTTTTTTTACTCTAATTTTATGCTCTGCATTTTGCAGAATGTCATTATATACACATGACATTAGAAAATATTCATTAAATCCATCAAACTTTTTTTAAGGGATATGGGGAAACTCTGACACCAGGCATCGACCGACTCACAAATTTGAAACATGTGTGTTTACAGATCACTCCCAAAACTTTGTCACTCATCCATGGCATTTGATTCCACTCCTGGTAACTTCTACGGCCTGACCAGTAAATGTTCTGCTTATGTTCTCTGTCTTCACTTCTCCAGCAGTGACATAAATGTAGCCTTTACACGTCCTTTTTTTTTTAACCATTCCCACGGGTTAAACAGAGGTTACAATTTTGTGTAATTGTGTGAAGAATAAAGGTTGTAATGCCGTTTATTGTTGAAGAGATTCAGTATTCCAGACATTCCTGTTATGCAGCTTAAATCCATGTCAAAGGTTCGTTGAGGGGGAAATCGGGAGCGAGCAGTAAAAGTTTGCCCTCTTGTTGAATGAGGACTCTAAAAGGAAGAAAGGCGCTGATAAGAGCAGGTGAGGACGTGACACACAGAAGAGCCCCTTCACTTGCGGCATGAAAAAGCCTGAGTTTTATCTCACTATGCATGAAAGTATGAGATTGGACCCTTGAAAGGTGAATGTGTGTCCTTTCACTCTGTAAAATCCATCAACAGCTCAATGCAAACACCTCCTGTGGACTCAAGATTCATGTTAGTTTACAGGTCTACTCTCATTAGAAAGTAAAAATTCCTACGGATTAGAGCACAAAATACTGTTGACATGGTAAATAATGAGACAGCAATGCTGTGACAAATGGGAGCAAGATCATTAATGACGACTTACGAAACCAGACAAATCCCTCTAAAGTTGCACTCAGTGACTGATCCTAAAGAAATCCACCACTGTCTTAATGTGTCCTATATTTCCAGCTGCAGCTGTGCTGTGCCAGATAATTAACTTATAGAGCTAACTTTAACATGAGCAAGATGTCATCCATCATCTTACCCACTTTGTACCTTAAAGGTGTCACAGGGTTCTGCAGGAGCCTATCCCCAGCACACGCGAGGCGAAAAAGGGAATACATAGACATGAGGAACTCGCACAAACTCCAGTCAGAACACAGGCTGACAGAGGATTATTTTGTAAAACTCAGATTTTAACACTCAAACGATCCTTTGTGCAAATTTCTTCCAGCAAATGATGGGCCGTGTTCTAATTGAGCAATGAAAAATCTTTATTGACCTCTCTGTGCTCATTTAACAGTATGAGCTGATGCAATTTCAAAGGCATATTAAAGTTTATGCAGATGCATGCTTTGTTTAGTTTTACCCCCACTTTATGTGACTATCTTCTTCATTCTTCTGCAGGGATTTGTCCGTCTTGATGTTCAAGCATCCATTATTTCTCACACGGTCCTTAAGATAACAGCCGAACATAAAAGTAGTTATGTTTCCATTTGCATATGTTGAATGTTTTTGTATCAGGACTGGATCTCATGCGATGGCATACATTATTGCTTATAGCGTCTTAACCCAGCTTTAAAGAAAGATATTTGGTCTAATCATTATGAATGGTACGTCTGGGTTTAGTTGAAATAAAAGCAGCAAACCACCACAAGCCCAGCTGGTTAATATGCAGAGAGATATTTTACTGTGTAGAACAAGAAAATGTAGAATAAGAGGGAAATACTTGAAGGGAATAATAGCAGAGACACATCTGGTGGATGTCCCTTCGCCTGCACCGGGGAATACAGGCTACTATCAAACCTTGCCTTGGGCTATAACCTTTGTTCTCTGATATCAAACCCATACAATACTGTTGTATGGGATCAAAATCTGAGAGTAACATTGATATTCAGCCAAAATAGCAGCAGTGGCCTTTGAAATGATGTTTCCCATGCAAGACCATCCCTTTTCATTCCAAATGCACTGTATTAGGACACACTCTATCACAGAGGGAAGCAGTGGGGAATTCGCTCCGTGCTCACTTTGAAATCCAACCCAGTAAGATTTCTACTTTGCCTCAATTCACCAGGCGTGATGGCGATCTGGCACGCCGGTGCGTGCATGCGCGCGCGCTACGTGTGGCCTACGCGTGGATTGTGTATGTAGAGCGTGCTACGCGCTGCAGTAAATCATAGCAGATTTCTCCCAGGGGGGACGTGAGGATGAACCGAAGGGGAGAGTGAAGCAGGATTGCAGAGGGGAGGAGGGGGCTGGAGGGGTAGCCGAGAAGCTGACAGAAACATTATTCAAATGATGCTCCTTTTTGCTTTTTTTCTCCCCCTCGCCTCCCCTCCCCTCCCTGCAGCTGCAAACTAAAACCTGACATTTAGTCGCAGCGAGAGTTGAAACAATTCATGAGGATTTTCCACCTTCCTCGTCTTTGGCTCTTTAGCATCGACTCGTCCCTCGAGTCCCCTCGGTGGGATTGCGTGCACCTCGGACCTCCTCGACTCCAGGGCCCCGGTGTTTATGAATCAAATATTTGATTTGGAAGGACTCCCGTCCTCGCGGTTGCCAAGTACCACCCGAACAATGGAAAGGTCACGGTGAATCCAGCTTATCAGAGTGAGGAGGCAGCCTGTCCACCCTGCAACCTGCTGAACCCCGAGCTGCTGGAGGCAGAAAGGAGAGTGGATGCAGGGGGGAGAATGGATGTGATGAGGAGCAGGAGTAAGAGTTAGGGGGGATGGTGGTGCTGGATGAGAGCATGTAGGAGAAAGAGGGGGGGTTGGGGGTGGAGGTTTTTTTTTTTTTCCTCCAAAGCTGTCGCCTGGACATATTGTGCTTTGATGGGTTGGCTTTCATTTTTACTGCCGTTTTTCTTTGCTGTGGAGGAGCAGTATTAAAGTCTTCAATCTTTAGCTGATATTACAGGACTCACGGCAGATTGTGATAAACAGCACTGTGCCTTCCTGGCCACTTCCTCTCTGAACATCTGTTGGAACATCACACGGGTGACAAAAGCAATGTAATTATAATGTACCACCTAAACCTGCATACCACACAGGACCTCGTGTGCTTTTTTTTTCTAAAGTGGGTGTCACTTTGGCAGGCGTACAGTCGGAAGTGTGTGTTTGTGTGTGTGTGTGTGTGTGTGTGTGTGTGTATGTGTGTGTGTGTGTGTGTGTGTGTGTGTGGGTCAGTGCACATAGCCATTTGTCTGCCTTTTTAGGAGCTTAGAGAAATGACTGCAGTTCAGGTTTTACATGCAGCACCATGGAATTACAGCACTGCAGTCCACATTCAAGTGGGCTGAATCACGTTCACACGCACACCCAGTGACGTTCCACAATGGGCGCACACTGGTTATTTTAACGCCCACGCCGCTTGATGCTTTACATACCGTAAGCAGCAGGTAGGAAATGTTTTCAGGCATCACAAAAAGCCCTCGGTAAATGAAACAGTTGAAACTCGTGTCTCGTTCTGTTTTGTTTGAGAGATTTTCGAGAGGTGCCCCGGAGGAAGAGGGTTAACTGTTTACAGTCAGGAGGTCTTTGTGTTGCTTATTCATAAGTGGTGCTTTTTGTCTGTGGCCACAGGGCACTGTTCATCCACACACCTTAAGCGCTTGCTAAAAAGTTATTCCAGCATTTTGAGCCTTGGCTTTGATTTTTGTGGTTACAGAGTGCCTTTGTTCCAGTTGCACAGGTTTATCCAAAGTATATTTGTGGTCAGGTTTGCTGTCTATGTAAGACAATCTTCTGAAGTATGTGAAAATTATCTTGTCCATACAGAGCTTCACATTAGTACAAATACAATAAATGGATAACATAAACCCTACAATGCTATTCAACGGACTTGACTCCCAGAAAAGCCCAAAGGCTGGCTGACTACCAGTGTCCCTGAACTTTACTGAACAAGTTTTTCTAACACTTAAATGATAAGCATCAAATTCTCCCACCACCTGCAGTAATGAGC
Organism: Karalla daura; assembly: GCA_029224185.1. NCBI lineage: Eukaryota > Metazoa > Chordata > Actinopteri > Chaetodontiformes > Leiognathidae > Karalla > Karalla daura. The sequence goes on from CM055208.1 coordinate 12,164,224, forward strand.
TCTTCATGGAGCTCAGCTTCATTATCCCTCTGAACGCTAATACAAAGCACCGTTTTAGAAGACTGCCCTGCTGGAAACTGAGCAAGATAACTTTCACACAGGACCTTTGTAAAACTTCATCTGGATGATTTTTTTTTAAATAGAAAAAGAAATTCATCCATGTGATAAGCTTGAATCATACAGTGGATCAGCAATGGAGAAGAGTTCCGACTAAAGAGAAACGTTGCATATTCACTTTAGGCAACATAATGAGATTCCAGTGCCTCTGCTTGTCACACAAGTATTATATGTTGGTGAGTGTAATATAAACTGGGAATACAGAGACACATCTGGTGACTCTCTTTTCCCCGGGATAGTGGAAAATGCATGCAGGCAGCCTGCTAAACACAGCTTTAAAACCCAATCCATTTGGACATTTGAGCTTGACTGTGCAGAATGATTTATCTGCAGTGTTTGCCATGAAAATGCTGCGTTCACATTCATCTGCTGATTAAGGGAGAATGTCTCTGGGCTCACCTTTAAATCTCAGTTCAACACATGTATGCACCTGCAGGATTTAGTGACATCGACTAGTCTGCACGCAAATCACAGTCAATTCAGCTTAAACAGATGCGATGCACAACATGCACATTATGCATGTTTCCTCGATCCTGCATAAAATAGTTACAAAACTCATGCATCATCAACATCTATGCATCCACTGTCTAACCTGCTTTGTAGTCAATGGTATTGTAGAGCCCTGTTGGTGAAAGCAGGAAATACATCCAGAGCAGGTATCCAGCACATCACAGGACACACATAATTCCCTCTCACACTGATTTTACACTGTGGGAAGCAAACTTAGTCAGACACAGGGAGAACATGCAAATTCTGCTTAGAAAGCCCAGGCTGGATATGAATTGGAGACAATCAATTTAAGTTTTGAGATTTGTAAAAATTTAAGTTCTTCAAATGCTGTAGTTATTACCCATCATTTCACAGGGAACATCTACTTGTTTATAGTAGTAACAATGTGCTGATAGATTACAAAGGCATATCATAAAGATTGAGATGTAAATGTGTTTCAGCCACACCTCTTCCTGCTGAGATATCCCTTATGAAGCAATTCTGAGTTTCCATGGACGCTACTCACATACACACAGCACCTTCCGGTTTGTTTCGCACCTTCTTACGACACTAGAGAATAAACACAACACAAAACACAACAGCTCTCAGCCGGCGTTGCACAACATTAGCAGCCTGACTCAGGCCACATGTTGCAATCGTGGCGAAGATGCCATGCATCACTGCAAGTCCAGGAACAGGGTGTGGATCCACATTTTACAGTCTCAGGTTGGCGATAAGTCCACGTCCCCTCCCACAGGCCACAAATCCTTCCGAGAGCTGCCTGGGGTTCAGAGGTCAACATGTAAATGCATAATGTAATCTGCAGACAAACAGGCCCAGCCTGCGAACAGTCATCAGGGTAAATACTGCTGTGCTCATGCGTCTCGCCAGGTGTCCCACGTACATTTCATAAATGCTGATGACCTGCCAGCCTGTCCATGACTATTACACCCGCACTCGCTGCTGAATATCATGTCTGGGCCTATTGTTTGCGACGGGAACACCCATGATTATTTCAGTCACACATTCAGCCGCCGAGAAACGCCACGCGGGGGAGGATTACAGTCAAGGTTGTCGGCCTCGGTGGCTGGAGGCCAAGAGTGGGAGAGGGATAGAGAAACACAGAGGAAAGAAGGGCGAAGAGGGGGGAGTAAAAAAAAACGCCACAGACGAAAAAGAGAGACGTATAAGACCCCTGCAGTGAATGAGACTGCCTACTTATCAGCCGTGAGCGTGATGTGCAAACAGAGGCCTTTCAGGGCTGCCAGGCACACAATAGCTTTGTTTGCTATGCAATAGAAACCAGTTGTTCACTGCTGAGTCAATATTTACTGCCTAATGGAATGTGTGCTCTGCTACTACCCCTGCTCAACAACACCAGATTGGAAGAGGGACTTATTGCCTCCCCTCTCTGTCTTTCAGCCCCTGTCATCCGCTGCCCCCCCCCACGTCCTTCCCTCCCCCTTTTTTATCTTGCCGTCCCTATCGTGTCATCCGTTACTTCCTCCACTCCCCCCTCGCTCTCTCCGGTTGTGTCGATCCCATATCCTCTATCTTTGCACCGCCCCTAACTGGCAAAGAAACAAAGTAGTGGAAACTCCATATAAGGTTCTGGACCGGGAATATTGAGAACTCTGTGCCACAGAAGCTGGGAAAAACAAAAGATTTTGATTTCTTCAGTCATGTAACTTGGATAAAGAAAATCCTGAATATGTGTGTTGTGGTGGAAAAAACACAAAGAGTAGATGGAAACATAATAGAACAGGAGCAGTCAATCTTTTGTTTATGGAGGCCAATATCCTACCAAGGCCACACACACACACACACAGAGACGCACACACACAGATAGCTCAGTGATGAGATCACTGTGCTGACAGAATGATCCCTTTGTGCCCGAGCCCGATTGTAGGCAGCGAGTGCATTACAGCGTGGCTGCTGATAAACTAGCGCAGCTAATCACTCGCAATTTTTGGGGAGGTGCACGCAGCCAGTCACGCATGGAGACGAGCCCCACGCCGGACGGTACTCCCGCCCCCTGTCTGCTGCCGCCCAGGCACACAATCACACACACCTCTGCCCAGGTGTGGACGGAATAACCGGAGGCATGACACACTTGTCCCAAGTCCTTTAAAGGATTTTTACTTCTCCGGCAGCCTCCCCGACAATCCATTCCTCTCAGTCATGCATCGGTATCGTTTCCTTACAGCCCAGAGGATTACTGAGGAGAGGACAGTAGTGGGAGTGAGGGTGCCGGTGGTGGTGTGCATGTGTTGAGGGAGGAGGGAGGAAGAGGAGGAAGAAGAAGGCGGGGGGGGGGGGGGGTTTCCATAGTGACACCAAGGCAATGAAAAGATTGGACCAGTGGAGTGTGTACTGGGTGCCAGGGTGTGTATATGTGTGTGCACGGGTTTGAGTCCAGCTCTATAGCTCTGGGTTGAGACACAGTGGGACCATTCATTGGTTCTACTATCTGGCCCCCAATGGCCTTCACTCCTAGAGCGGAGCCAGCATGCAGCGCTCAGATCCCTGCAGGGTTTCCTCTTCGCACCCCCAATTCTTAGCCCAATGTGGTGAAAATGGAAAAATGATTTTTTACGTCCTAATAGCGTTTGATGTTTTCCGTCATCTCTCCCCTCCCACTCGTTACAGGCATTTCACTTCTGTCTAACAACTTTGCCAAAGTGACGAGGTCGTATTTAATATCGCTGTCAAAATGAAGTGAAATGGATGGCTCGGGGTTGTGTTTGTTAATGCTTCCACGCCGGCCGAAGGAAAAACAATTAGGAGGAGATATATTCATTGTCTCTAATTATCTTTTCGGGGAGCAGATTAAATGTTTTCATAAGTTTGGCCGCTAACGAGCCAAATACTCTCTGTACACAGGCGACGCATCTGTCCAGAAACACGAGCACTTTACTGCTGTTGTCATCAACTCACAATGCTCTGTGAGCCTGAGCCGTCAATATTATTTAACCAGGGCAGCAAGTGACTCATCTAATCGCCTTTTACAGCTATTTTCCAGTGAACTTGACCTTACACTGAGTCCATTGACAGACCGCTGATTGTGGTTCGGTGTGGTCAAAGTACATTTAACGGTAATTTGTCAATGAAATGGCTGGAAACGTGCGCAGTTTCTGTAAAAATCCCCGCTCTGCCCTAAGCATACATTACAAGGGGAATAATTTTCAAAGGGGCCTTGATTGTGTGGAGCCTATGTTAATGAAATCTGCAGTCTTTCATAGAATTGACAGCTAATAAAGACTATAATGTGGGCGCAGATGTCTTGAAAGAGCTGCCTCAAATTAGAGCTGAAATCCTAAATCTGGTGTAATACCTTGAAGAGTAATTTAAAGATAAGACAATTTCTCATTTGGCATATGAAATAATTAATTATCTTTTTAGTAGAAATATCTTAACAAGGCTACTTAGTATGCATATAAAATTTCGAATGGTAAAATCAAATTAGCATTATTAACTTATAGTGTGTTAGATTACATCTATTCTCTTTCAAAAGGTCCCCCAGAGTTGAATTGATAATTAAGTAATGAAATGAAAATTTATGATCTAATCAATGGCAGTCCATATTAGCTCAGCAGTAGTCGCAACGAGGCTACAGGCAGCCCCACAGAGGGGCCTCCAATCCTTGGAAATGACAGACGCCCTGAAGAATTGAGTTACAATGGCCATTTATTAGCACAGAGTCCTATTGTGATGAAATCAAAGCAGCTCAAACAAACCTGGTTTGAACCCTCACAGACTGTATCGATCCTCAGTTCTCTTCATGATGGATGTCAATGGATGCGAAGCCTCCTAAGAGCAGGCTGCTTAGCCACAGCGGTAGTTACAGTGCTCATGCTAACATGCTAAGCAGGTGTTGTGATGACCTGAGGGCAACATTCATCCTCCAGGAATGTTGGATGCAATGAAAAACAACAACACACGAAAATCATCTCAAGATGTTTTTCTGTAAAAGTAGAATCTAATGGTGGTAAAGGTAACATCACAGTCCCGCCTACACGAGGTTGTTGTTATTTATTTATTCTCAAGTCTTGGTCTCCCCCCTCACCCCAAGAAGAAGTGACACAGCTCATCTTGATGAAAATACTTAGATTTTATTGGGGTGTTTTGTACCGGCCAATAGCTATTGAGATATTCCAGTCTGGACCAAAGCGACACAGTAATACAATGACACTTTTACTCACAAAGCCATGCCACTAGTATAGCTAAAACTGTTTGACCTGTTACAGCAGGACCACTGCCACCAGACAAACAAGGAAAAAAGAAAGACAAATTTGAAATGCAAAGAGTATTTTTCAGCCATGGTTTCATTGTTAAACACAGACAGGTTGCTCCCTGCAGACACTTTTCAGTCCTGGTGGTTTTGTTGATATATTTTAATATTTGGCCTGATGCAAGGAGACACAGTGACATAAAAAAAAAAAAAGAAAAAAAAGCAGTGCTTCAGCTCCACTGCCTCATGGCGGGTTAAATGGAGCGGAGGGCAATGAGCAATTCTCCAACAATCCCTCTCCTCGGTGCTGCAGGTTGTTCTTCCCCCTCCAAACCCATCGCTTCCTGGTGCTCCGGCTTAAAGCTTTACCCTGTGGGGTCCCAACAGGCTGGAATAAAACACAAGTGGATGCGGCAAGTTGCCATGGAAACTTAATAAGCCGGCAGTTGTAGTGAGAGAGGGAGTCAACTACAGTACTCAGTGAAGCGTGTGTCTGAAGGCAATAAATTGAATGCTGTGGAGGGGAAGGAGACGGAGGAAAAAAAGAGGCATGGGGGAGCGCGTGTTATTGTGAAATAACCTTTTAAGTCGGAATTAAATATTTTGTCAGGACTGTGTGTGTGTATGTGTATGTGTATGTGTGTGTGTGTGTGTGTGTGTGGCTGCCAGCTCCAGCGCCGCCCCCTCCTCTCTGATGTGTCTGACGGGGGTAGAGGTTAAACGGCTGTCTGCATTGTCATGAGGATGCTCTCTCCTGACCGGGCCGCCTTCTGCTGCATGTCACAACCGGTGACCGAGGGACGCCTGGCTGTTTTTATTATATCTAATTTTTTATTTCTTTCTCTCTCTCTCTCTCTCTCTCTCTCTCTCTCTCTCTCTCTCTCTCTCTCTCTCTCTCTCTCTGTGTCTCTCTCTCTGTCTGTCTCTTCAACTTCACCTACAACTGTCATTGCTTTGTCTGGCGGGCCGTTACACGCCTTCGTCTCCAGGGCGCAGTTGACGCACCGTTGGCCGCCATGGCTAGAGAGACAACGACGTGCCGCCTGATTGCCAAGCATCCTCTTTTTTTGCCGCATAAATCTTTCATTAACCACCAATCTATCATTAATTATCGGCTCCTGGCATTTATGGAGAGGTGGGTGGATCGCTAGCGAGCGATGGGGGATGGGTTCGCAGCTTTTGTTGACTGTTTAGGGAGCCAATCCATAATGACTCACAACAAGGAGGATCCCTCTTAACTTTTATTTATAAGGGGGGCCCTGCTCGCCAGAGGTGTTGTTCATCTGTCGAGCTAACCCGATAACATTAGTCCTCGCAGCGGCTGGAAAACAGCTTTATCTTCATTCTCCGTGTCTCTCAGGGTCCGTCTCCATATGTTTTTGGACAGCTCGATGATCATCTCTCTTTAACTCTACAGGCTCTTTGTTTTTTCCCCTTAAAGAAGCGAATTAATTCTCCTCAGAGGCTTAAAGCCCCGAACCAGCGCGCTTGTTTTTGAATGCGTGTACGTGTGTGCTGTGTGTGTGTTCGACTTAAAGGTGAGGGTATTTACTTTTGATTCAGGGGCAGTTGACAGCTCCGTTGCCCTGAAAGCCTTCTATTATCTGGCTTTGCATAGGATTAGCTGTCAGCTACCTGCTGCAGTAAACAAACAAATAGGATGGGCCCAATTATAAGGGCAGTGTCCGCGACATCCTTATGTTGCCGTAGCACTCAATAAAACCAGGCCTTGTGCGAGTCTATAAATCATCAGGGAACCTTGGCCTAAATGTGCCAGCAAATGCATCTTCCTTCTCTCTTTACACCCTAATTCTCTGCCCCCACCACCACACCCTCCTTCCCCACCACCCCTCCCTGGACCTAATACTATTTACAGCTTTTCAGATGCTTAAGCCACCAAAATATAGCGTTGTTTTATCTTTAGACAAGTCGATAAGGCAGCATATTGGTTTTCTGCTAAAAGCTACGGATTGTGCTGCACACATATTGACTCATCAGTTGGGCAGTCCAGACTACAGCAGAGAGAGAGATACACACACACCCATATACACACATACACACTCACAGTCCTTGGTTTGCCCACATTGTTTCATTTTCTGAGATTCACCTGGTGGAGAAAAGATATTAAAACTAAGAACAGGGATCAGACCTTGGATAACACAATGTTAACAAGAAAGGGGAAGCGAGCAGGAGAGCAGGGGTCTGAGACAGAGAAAGAGAGAGGGAGGGAGGAAGACAGGGGAACAGGAATAGACGTGGAATGAACACCCCTCTGGAGCACTTTATCCTGCATTGTCACGCTCTGTTATCCCGGCAGTCTACTTGATATTTACTGACAAAGACAAGATTAGGGCTGCCTACCTATCGCTGCTGTCCCCTCTACACCCTGCAACACACAGAAATCCTCCATCCTCCATGCCGGGGCCCACGAAAGTGAGACGCAGCAGGTGAAATTTGCATCGCTCAAGGTTTCAAAGTCGAGCCGGGGTCAAAACCAAGGCTAGAGGAGACGGGGGAGGAGGAGGAGTAGGAGGAGAGGGAAGGAGGAAGAGGGGGAGGGGAGTTGACTGGTCCACGGGCCTGCAGACAGACAGACATACTTGTTACATTGGTCATTATTCCAGCTCGTGTCACAGTGGAATGGGAGAGCTCAGCAGGTTTCATTAAAACCCCCGAGTCGGCTGGTTGGCTGCGCAGCTAGCTGCTCTGCTCAGCCGACTGGTTGGTGGATTCTGGGAAGCGATGAATGGAGGGTTATTGGAGGTGGTTGACAGAAAATGACCTCTGTGTGTTTTGGCCCCACAGAGGTTATTATATGTGAGGGGCTGGCAACAAAAGCCGGGCTGGACCACTGTTTATTATCAACCGTCCTGATGTAAACAGAGCAGGCTGCCAGTCAAAACAACGCTTCCGTGACTGTCACTGGAAACAGCCCTTTGGATCGAATTTGATGCGAACGCTACGCTTTGCTGGTTTTCAAAGGAGGCTTGTTTTAGTACAATTTTTCAGCGCAGACGATAATTCCATCACAAATAAACCACTGACAGAAGATGAAGTTCAGCCTCCGAAGACTTCACTCCGCGTCAATCTGCAGGCAACGTGCTCCTGCGGCGCCGACTGCCGCGAGTTCCCGTGTCGAACCTGAGGAAGACAAGTATTGAGCTTTCAGCACAGAGACACAATAGCAGAATTAGGATTCATGCAGCGTGGCTTTACAGGTACTCTTCCAAATGACTCGACGGAACCCTTCAGGCTACTGTCAGCTGAAACCCTCACAGGAGACATACAGCTAATGCGCCCTTGGAGTTTCACAGCACTGGAGCAGATGGTTATGATATGGATTACACTGACAGTAAGTCAATAAGACCCAGATCCTGGGTTTGCACCAGATTAGTCAATTGTCTCTGGGCGCCTTTTTATGATTTTGTTTTCGGATCCCTCACGCCTCCCTGCTCTCGAGCTCAATTTGAAGCTGCGTTGCATTTCTCCTCTTTGGTGCGGAGGAACTGAGACAGAACTCGAAGAATAATAAAATCAGGCTGTGAGACGCTGCTCTGAGACGTTTGCCTCGTGGCGTCTGCAGTTCTGGCCTGTCAGGTCTGGGTAAACGGAGGACGCCTGTACTGATGCTGAAACCCAGCGGTCGTGCACAGAGTGCCCAACACAAATCTCCTTTATCGCTCCCGAGCCATATGTTACATGTCCACATGCTTTTACTCTGATATATTATATATGTACCCAGCTCGCAGACCGGCTTTGGTTACAATTAACCAATGCTCCATCCAACCAGAGTGCAGCAATTAAACTCCATCCAATCAAATTTGCGTGACAACCACACGCCTTTCATCCCAGCAGGGATCCAGACGGCTCCTTACGGCCCACCTGCCCCGAGCGCTGTCTCAGAGATGGTCTGGAATAACTAATCAGGCAGCACATTCAGCATGGGACGCTCGACGGCAAAGCCATACCAGTAAAAATTCCACTTGATCTCGTCATCAAGCCTGGCTGTTTTTTTTTTTCTGTTTTTTTTGTTTTTTTTATGTGTCAGCATTCCCGTTTTTGATCCATTTGTCAGCGCAGACAGAGGAGGGAGAGGAGCATGTTTGGTTTGTTTAACAGACTTTCAATGGAGTTTGCAGGCACCTGCTGTGCACATCGCAGAGCATGCTTTTCAACTGCAGTCCCACTTGCAGAGGAGGGGGGGAGGGGAGGGGGAGGATGGAGCTGGGACAACATTTCTTTTTTTTTTTTTTAATGTGTGTAAACGTTGGACTCGTCTGCGCTCATCTCGTCTTCATCTGTTGTCATGTTGTCGAGAGAATATTCAGGAGGTGATCGGCTGAGCAGCTACACAGCTTTGAGCTGCAGGAAGTGCACTTCAAAGAATGTGTCTCAGAGGCGAGGCTCTTTGGTTACACTTTTGTTAAAAGCAAATCCATTTTTAGCTATTATTCCAGGTTTTGTCGGCGCAAAAGCGGGGAGGAGGAGGGCGTGCAGATTATTCTGCCACGGCGTGATGGAAATATAAAAATAAATAGGATAAAAAGCATTGAAGTAAGTCACCTCTCATGGAGCTGCAAACATCCAAAATTCCTGTCCATCCTGATTTGAGTGGAGAGTGAGGTGTTGCGTACCCTCACAGCTGGAAAACAATACCGCAACAAATAATGTATGAGGGGCCGGCAGAGGGGGAGCACACGGCAGCCAACACAAATAGGAATTATTCATTAAACGTGCTCCATCCGCTGAGTATATGTGAGCTAGCAGGAGAGCTCCAGCCGGTTAATATGCAGTGTTTTCCATAAGTCAGACCGAGCCGCTCACCTTTGGTGCTGGAGAGAACCTGCTGAACCCACCTCTCTCTTTAGCTTTCCCTTTGTGTCTACCTTCAAATCCTCCCCTTCTCAAAACACGCACGCATTCCACTCTCACAATAAATAGACGGAAACAATATTTCACCACGAGAATATTTCACTCCATGACAAGGAATGCGCTCCCAGCCAAGACGGGCAGTTACGCTCGTCCTCAGCGTGTGCTCGTCTCAAACGTCTGGCCTTGAAAGGCAAAAAGCATACGTTCTCGCTCAAACCGAGCAGCTCATCAGTCATGACATACCATTAGTGTTCAAAAGGCCAATTACAAAATCCTACAAGGCACTCAGAGTCACTAAACGCCAGACTTCGATTAGAGCTTGACCTCACTGCGATTTGTGTGCACGGCTAAGCACCAAATAATAGATAGAAGATCTTTAACATAATTACGGCGTAATGGACGGCAGAGGCACGTTGTCAAAAAAAAGAAAAAATTGATATGCAGACTTCGGCGGCGTTTAAGGGGGAGATGGCAGAGCGCATTTATCTCCACGTCAAGAGAGACAGAGAGAGAGAAAGGACAGATGGAGGAGTGACATGCTGGGATGTGCATAGCACCACCCTCTGTAAGATCATCTCCCATCAAGCTATTCTGTGGCAAGTGCTATCAACTCTAATTGCAGTGAAAATACCCCGGCCCTCCCCTCCCCATCCAGGCTCCCCAACCCTTTTATATTTAATCATACCCCTGCTTCTCTGTTGACAAAGCCAGATGAACATCATTTCCACCGCGGCTGTCTCTACCGGCCATATTAGCGTCGGTGTTGACCAAGTCCTCCAAGGTGACCGCCAGGAAAGGTGGTCAGCTTCCAGTCTGCTGTCTTTCGAGGAGACTTTTTGTGTGGTCAGGCCCATTAATTCAGGGATAATTGTGTGCGTGTGTGTGTGTGTGTGTGTGTGTGTGAGCCTGTGTGTTCTCTGTGGTGAATATTTGATCTGCTGTTTGCCCTTTGCCGGCCACACGTCGCAGAATAATGGCTCTCTTTGAGCGGCACGAGGCAAAACCTTGGGCTCCTTCGGCCCAGTAACGGGCCGACCCAATTACTCTATCAATTATTAATCCATCATAAAGGTCGTCCCTTCGCTCCATTATCCACACCAGTCTGAGCATGCCAATGTCACAAGTGTTAACAGGGCCTCCAGGTCAAATACCGCCCCGAACACTTTCCCCACAGCTCCGCAAACTTCGCTCATGGTGGAAAATGCTGGGGAATCGTATATGTGTCTAATTAATGAGGGCTGTAAAATTTTAAATCTAAAGTGGGCTGGTATTGTATTCAGAGTAAAAATTTGCATTCCATTAACCTTATTCTAAAGCCACTCTGAAGCCTCATCACGCAGTGGGTGGCAGATAATGCATAGTAATGGACACATAATGATATATACACTTAATTTGGATAACTTAAGATGAACATCTGCACAATTTGCAGAGCTAATGGAGAGCAGAGCAGTAAGTGGAGATATCTACATATGCACACATATATATATATATATATGTGTGTGCGTGTGTGTGTTTCTGTATATATATATATGTGTGTGTGTGTGTGTGTGTGTGTGTGTGTGTGTGTGAACCATGCAGCTACACAAGCTGATCGATGCACTTGTGCCGTGAGCAGCGGTGCGTTGGAGGTCCTGTGTGGTTACATGTCACTGCTGACCGAGCTGTGGCTAATGTTGAATACGCCGTCTGGTTTGACCTTTACCTAACGCTGCTGCCACCTCTTAGCAAAGGTCACATTCCACAATTTAGCCAATCACGGCCAGTTGCATTAACCACCTGCCTACTGGTGACACACGCTGCAACAAACCACGGAGAGGTGAAACAGCGAGTGGAGTATCTGGACCGCTACACAAATAATAGTATTCCAAGTGTGATGAGGTGACGGTGATAATCAGTTTCATGGTGAATTTGATAGCGTGGCATGACATGACCTTTATAGACCCTGAAATGCATGAGCCCTGGGTCTAGGTTAGATTACAACATCAATATTTATGATAATAACATCTAAGTGTGTTATTACCCTCTCCATCTGAAACAGACCACCTGTATTTTTACTGTGCTGTCAGCAGCCAGACTGCAGTCCGGGGATTTGGCCAACATTAAAGATTAAACGGACAGTTTTTCACACATCTACTGCAAAAGCAGATTTTCACTGATGAAGCAGAGCACACTACTTTGGTAAATTAGGAATTGTCAAGGTTGTCTTCATTAAATTGTATTATTAGTCATATTAGCATTAAATGCATAATTGAATATGATTATCAGTAATTATTCTCATAAATTACAGCGAGGCTGCTGAACCACCAAGGAAACAAACACAAGGAAGTGTCTGTGGTGTATTTTTTTTCCTGCTTCTAAATTGACTGTCCCGTTTAGAAATACATCCCCCAAACAAAGCTTGCATTAATATTCTATTGCTGCAATTCCCATCTGTATCAGTTTGCAAAGCTTTCCGCAAACTTTCTTTTCCTCGCCGTTTGACGGTGTCATACATTATTATGTTCTAGGGCTGTGACATTGCTGCAGAAGTGTAAAATACCAAATATTATTATTACTGCTATGAAAAATTACAATACATCTCCTGCATGTTGAAACTTGAAAGTAGCATCATAATTCAACATCCAGCATCCCGTATAACACAGTGATGGTGACAATGGTGCCAGGAACGAGAGGGACAAAGATATGCAAAATAATGGCTGCTTTTACAACAGCAGCTCAGACCTACACATCTCTTTCAAGTCATTTCTGCTCATTTGGAAACAGGAGAGGGTGCATTTTCGTGCAGCGTGTCAGATCGTCATGGCAACATGGGAAAAAGAAAAAGGTTTGGGAAAGAAAAAAACGTGCCAGATCTTTTTGTGGACTTGGTGAGGTAGTGGAAGAGCCAGCCAGCCAGCCAGCCACCGGTGGGGGAGACAAAACCGAAACAAAGTGTGAGCGTGAGTGTGATCGTGCATGTGTGTTTGTGCGTGTGTGCGTCAGAGAGAGTGTGTGTGTATGTGTGTGTGTGTGAATGTGAGTGTATGCCTGAAACTGCTGACTGGAAAAATGTGGGTTTCTTCAAGAGCTCACAAAGCCATGAAAGCATGTGATGACAGAGTCTGGTGAACACACTCAATCACTCATGTGGGCACACATGCCCACACACACTAACACACACACACACACACACACACACACACACACACACACACACACACAAACGCACACTCACAAATGTACACACAGTAAAGGTTGTCACAGCAGATGGAGGCACTTAAATTTTGCTACAAGTACCTGCCTGGAATATGAGAAGTGTTTGAAACGTGTGATACCATCTTGTAGCCAGTGTAGGTGTTCTGAAGTGTAGCCTCAGATTATCACGCAGTTAGCACAACAACAAGACAGGTACGGCATGTTTCCCGGAGATGGACGACACTAAGGCCCTGAGACACAACACCCAACATCTTTCTATGCGGTCATTAATAATTCAATTACGCTCATCGTCCGAGGCGTGTTTATTAACACCTTTCGTGGCTCTTTAATTTAGACAAAAAACAGTGAAACACAGCCTCGTGTTTGTATTTATGCACCCAGGGCTGTCGACTGAATATTCCTCTGTGATGGGTGGGCTGAGAGCACCACTTTACATAAAAGCCCTGAGAATATAGTGACTGGCATGTTCCTGCACAAGAACCATTTTTAATAATCAAATTCCCCCGTGGCTCCAGCAAGAAACATGTGTGTGTGTGTGTGTGTGTGTGTGTGTGTGTGTGTGTGTGTGTGTGTGTGTGTGTGTGTGTGTGTGCATTCGGGACTACATGTGCCCGTGTGGCTGTTCGTTCCTGTTCTCATTAGGATCTACACTACAGGGCCCCGCTTCAATGTTGTTTCCTGTATAGCCCATTACTGCTACCTGCCCTGGGGTTGGAAGTTGAAGCCCGAGACAAACAGCGAGCCGTGTGCAGTAAAATGCACCCGGGAGATTAGCGTGGCGCGGAAATCAGAGTGTGTAAGAGGGGTGAACTTAAGGTTGAGTCAACCTGAGGCCACAATGGGCTGTTGTGCACAGATTCCCGACCACACTCGCAGTGTGGAGGGCAGAGGACAAACAGAAATGCTATGCGGGGGAATTGAGAAATACTACATTGTCAAAATAAGAGAGATTCAGATAGACGTTGGAGGATGAGGACAGCAAACACAATGTTATTCTTATTTGTACTCTTGTACTTGGATCAAGGCTCATGCAATGCAAACACATTAGGAATGCAATCAATCAGTGCGTTTTTTCTCTCAGTATAGACAGAACAATATTATCACAAGATATTCACGCTGAAGGCCAAGTCAGTGTGACTCTGTGCTTTATTCATGTGATTACGAGCGTCTGTCTTTTGTGTTTGGGACATAATATTAGCAACAGATACTGTGTTGTGTGTTGGGAGTGTTTCTGTTTACTGAAATGTAACCTCGCTTTACTGAGAATGGTCTCACAATTACCAGGAAGTCCAGTTCTTCCCGTCCTTTATCTCCATACTTTTCATCTTTTCTCTCCACCATGTTTGTGAAGTGAAGTCATACAATCTCTACTATGCATCTCCCTTTGTTCTTTAGTTTACTTCAAAAGCAATCACAACATTCATTTGTGGTCTGAAGCATCTGAAAGGCTGCATCAAACAATGCTTGTGATTTCACTTGACATTCATCATTCCCGTAGATTCCTTGCATAGTTTGACCAAAGGGGTGCATACTCTACTTCATATAAGTGGATCATTGTTAAAATAAGTCACATTTCTACTGAATGCTCAGTTCCTGGAACCTTTAGTTTCTTTAGTACTTTTAGTACCCAGAATCAAATGGTTCCTGTGGCCTGCTGTTGTCCCAGAGGAGAATATGCAGATACGATCGATGAGGTAATGCAGCACGCCGTCCACCCAGATCCTTTCTTCATATAAAATTGAATGAAATGAAACGCTTTTTTTAAAACTTGTTTTATTATTTCAGTCTTTAACTTAATGTACATTATGTCTAGCAACAATTCAATTAAATGCAACAGTACAATAAAAATACAAAAATACATAAAAGAGCAATAAAATAACTGAAATGAAAGCCTCTCCTGACTGTATTTTTTATTATTAACACATCTTTTAACAGTTGGTAAAGTGTGGAGTCCCACTGGGGATATCTGATAATAAGAAATACAAAAAAAAAAAAGATTGCGTGTGTGTGTGTGTGTGTGTCACTGCTCCTCATCACACACAGCAGAGGAACCCAGAGCGCGAGAGGCTCCTCGAGACATTTGAACGACTGACGTTTGACGTTTTAACGCGTTTCATAGTCTAGTCAAGTCTTCCCCATCAGTGTCTGTACGAGCCTGTCTCTCTCTCTCTCCCTCTCTCTCTCTCTCTCTCTCTCTCTCTCTCTCTCTAACACAGACACACACACACACCGCAGCAGTTGGTACTGCAGCGGGCCTGTGTCAGTGGACCCGAGACAGAGACGCTGGGCAGCCGCAGACGAGCTCAGTTCTGACTCGGTACCAAATATTTACTGTTCAAAGGCCGAGGACGGTCCAGATAAGTAGAAAATAAACAGTGGGCCAGCAGCTGGAATTTTATGCCGGGTCAAATCCAGTGGGAGATGTTCACTGTGCACACAATGCCAGATCTTAAACTTCTTCTAAAGCAGCTTACCCAAAACCAGGATTGTTTGTGGGGGAACTCTAACACTGTGGAACTAAATTTAGTTCCTGGTTCCTGCGGTCGAAATGCACGTAGTTCCAAGAGTGAGTTCCTGGCTTTAGTCTTATCGGTGTCTTTTGGGATGGCCTTGGTGTAAAAACATGAAATTGAAAACGACTGTGAAAGGTTCAGAGTGTCTCAGTTTGTATTTTCTTTGCTTCGCCCTGATCTGCAGTCACTCCCACAAGTGCCTGACAGCCCAAGCAGTCTGCACCCAAGCCAAGCGAACAGTTTTGTAGATTTACACGCAAGAGGAGTTTAATTTCAGCACGTCTGCACTGACTCATGTGACATGATGCTCTGTACACAGTCCAATCTGCCCCGCAATTTTCTGTCCTAAGAAGCAGGTGGTATACTTTGCCTCCATGTGATTATGAAAAGGCTAGTCTGTCAGTCTTGCGTGACTCAACCCGTACTACGTCTGTGTTGTGCCAATTGCAATTTAGCAGGTGTTGGTGGGGACGGCTCACACTGATACTGTCAGTCACCATGTTTTCCAATTACCATAGCCTGCACACCAACATGATTGCTTGATTGGCAGTGTTATTTCCGTGGCAATTATTATGATTCTGATTATGTCAATCATTTCACTCTCTGCTGCGTGTTGCATCAAATAGCAGCAGCTCGAGCCGCTTGCTTTTTATTTCCCCTCATGTGTCTGATGGCTGTTTGAGGTATATTCTCTCTTTTTACAGTAGAAAAACTTTTTAAAAATTCATGCTCTTCTCCCCTCCAGTGCTATTACCTTTGAGCTCGGTAGCTCATTCTAAATTACTAACGGCCTGTATATGGTCCCCATAATGATCATTTTCGCTCTCTGTCAGTAATAATTGCGAGGTTAGTTCTATTTTAGTGCAAGCTCAGGGCTTCTGGTTTTATCTTGCTACTTCTTGTATTATTCATATCATCCTCGTGTCTTTGAATTTTCCTACAGCGCCCTCCATTTAAACCGCAATTACTACTATTACCACCTCTACACTTCTCTAGTGGGAAAAAAAAAGAAAAGAAAAGCCATTTTCTTCATTATGGTCGTCATCACCACTACCACCATCATCATCTATTTACTACATGATTCAATTAGTGAGCCATCAGATAAAAGGTCACGGCTGTAATCAGTCCTTTGAGAACATGTTTTTTCCCCTCTCTTTTTTTCTTCACACCTTTCCACTGAGCCCGGTATCACATCTAAGAATGGCTAATGACCTTGCTTTCCCATTTTGTGACCACGGCGACTCTGGTGGCTGAACTTTTGAACTAAACTAGGATCAACAGCAACAAACGTCTCTTTATGGTCTTCAGACAGATTTGGAGGACACTGCATTTGAATCTTACAAACTGACTGAACTGACTGACACAAGCCTGCAACAAAATATGCACAACACTCAAGCTTGTGTCAGGACTGTGGCTGCAGCACTATGTTCCTACGTACATGGTAATAGGATGGCTGTTTTGTCTCCTGCACAGTGTCTGCAGCCCTGCAGTTTAAACAGAGCACCAACACACCTCTGCAAAAATGTTTGCTGAGCTCAGGTGTGGTCAGGTTACTTTTCAACTATTAGTTATCCCATCCTAGGTATACATTTCACAATGTGTATGCACGACGTGCTGCAGTGCAGTTTAAGTGGTGCAGACTGCACAACCTTTACAGGGTCCGCTTTTTCTGTCCTGCTCTCTTATTGTTCTCCAGCTGAGGTTCACGTAATCTGCCTAATAGTGTAAAATTTGCATTTGTTTTGATTGGTTCATGGCATTGACTCATGCATTGAGTTACATGCCAGAAAACATTTGTTTCCGAAGCTATTGAGTGAGGCTACATGAAGTGGATATTCTTCCTTTAGTCTATAGCTGGCTTCTTTGTCCTTGAAGAAGAAAAGAGAGCAAAACATTTTTTCATTCATCATTCTTTTGACTGTTTATTTATTTTCTTATTCTTTGTGCTATGCATTAGCATAAGAAAGATTTGATGCAGTCACCATGCTTTGCACAGAGATTGCTTTGCAACATTTTTATCGTAGTTGACCACTATATGTCAACATGCCACCGTATGAATAGTTGTTTTATCTATGTACATCATAGGTGCACTCTAGTACTCCAGCACTTAAATAAATAGTACTACACCTTAGTTTAACAGCAGCACAGTAGTATGGGTGTAGCCTTACCCTTATTCAACTTTGTTGCACCACTGGGAAACAACCAAGTATATATTGAATATATGGAAATAATCAAAATATTGAACATAAACAAAGATAACAACATTTTGCATATATATGGGGCATGGCTGAACACTTAAATGAAACATGTGGAAGCATCATCATCCCCTTTGTTTCTGGAAGCAAACTAACTAGCATGAACTAACTAATTAACAAACCAACTAACTCACTAAGTGTCTAAGTAAGACATTGCTTGCTCTCACACCCAAGCTGTTCATCATACACAACCACCTAGCAATTCAGTTCCAGGCTTCAAACTGGAAACTAATTAGGCAAGAAGCCAAGTTCTGCCACATATACATCTAATAAGGTATTAATGTGATGCATTTCACTGCAAGACCATTTCATACTGCAGCTAATAAAAGAAGATCCTTGAGAACAGTCTTTTTATTGTGTTATAGGATTGGGGCTAATCAGCCTAACGCACTTACTTGAAGTGTAAAATGACTGACACACTCACCGGCGATGACCTACATCTGAATGAGAGCCAGCAGACTGCTGCCTCTCCCACACCCACATGGGTACGCACACTTGTAATCACCTTAAACATCGTCTCATCTTTCCTGAACTCGCATACCCTACGCCTGCCTGATCAAAGCGCAAAACAGCAGACTTCACTGCATGTGTGTGAGTGTGTGTGTGTGTGTGTGTGTGAGTGTGTGTGAGTCGGTGTCAGCAGCTGCTCTGTCAGCATACTCTCAGTCCAAGAGGGGGTAGAGAGGGTGTGGGGGGTGGTCCGCACAGCATGGCTAAAGAACTCATCAACAACCCCAGGCACTGCGCTGGGTGTGTGGGATGATGTGCTGCAGACTCAGCCTCTCAGCCCAGCATATACCCCCCATACACACACACACACACACACACACACACACATATATATGGGCTTGAGTGTAGACACATTAACATGCTTACTGTCTGCATTCATCCAGCAAATATGCTTGTTACCCACGAGGGCGGATATTTTTGAACGAGGGGTTAAAATTCAGGAGCGCGGGAGCTTGTTATGAGAAACTAGAATTTGATTTGTTATGAATGCAAAGCACACAGCTAAAAAGCTCTGGGGGTATTTAGTCTCTGGCTATAGGCTTAATGAGCTCGCGTGCGCACACACCGTACATGCCGCGCTGATGTGTGCGGTGCGTGCGTGAGCGTCAGCATTTTGCGCGAGTGCGTGTGTGTTTGTTTTGCTCTTGTCAAAGAGGAGAGCGCCCTGGAAGTGTAATACACTTATGTGATGGCGAGTGGCTGGAGGCAGTCGGTCTAATTCACTCTCTGAGGCTAATTCCATGCTAACAAGTCAGCCATGCCACATGCTCGTCCTTGCCCACAGCCCAGTGGGCCAATCTGAAAGCAAACCAATTAGCCAGGCTCACTCAGGGTCTGTCA
This sequence comes from Karalla daura, assembly GCA_029224185.1. Classification (NCBI taxonomy): domain Eukaryota; kingdom Metazoa; phylum Chordata; class Actinopteri; order Chaetodontiformes; family Leiognathidae; genus Karalla; species Karalla daura. Next base: position 12,183,246 of record CM055208.1, read on the forward strand.
CCCCCCCCTCCACCAACCACCCTCCCACCACTCCCCACCCTCCGAAAAGTCATGCTAAGCCCCCCCCAACTCACCCCCCTCTTCCCTCGGAGCCTTTTGAATGAAGGAGGTCCACGAGGGGTGTAAAGGGGCCAGGCGCATTAATAAGCCTGTATCGCTGACATGAAAGACGTCCAGCGAGAAACATCAAATACACAAGGCTAAGCTGCCTTGCCAATTAACTAAAATAGCTATTTAGTGACAAATCTTCTAACCGGCGAATGAAACCACGTCTTATGTACAAGTGAAGAGATGAATGCAGTTTTAATGGACGCATTAGCGCACTAAGGGATTCTTTGTGGAAACTTTCTTTGCCCCATCACTGTAAGTTTGAAGAAAGTGGCAACAAGAAGGTGTCAGGACTCACTAAGTGAACTGACTTGACACTGTGCAGTATTGCAGCAGTTCCACTGTGGGAGTTGCTAATTGGATGGTAATTAATGGAATGGAGGCCGATAAATACCTTTGTGAGCAGGCTTGTCAAGGACATGGAGGTGACGGGAGGGAGTTTGAGAGCCCGGGCGAGAGAGAATAGAGCCAGAGAAAGCGACAGGACAGACACCTTTTCTTCATCATGGCAGCTAATCCTCATCCCTTCATCCCTCCTCAATTCCTAAATGAAACTACCACCCCCCCTCCTTCCCCTCATCAGTCCTTCCCTTCCACTCCTCTCTCTTCCTCCCCTTATCAGGCCCCCTGCCTATTCTCCCCTGCCCCAACCTCGCTCGTTTCCATGGAAACACAGGATAAAAAGAGTTACTTCCAGATTAAATCAAAGATTTTGAAGTGCCGAAAATATTACAAGCTCTTTTGAATCGTGTTCCTCGAGTTCAGGATGATACTCTATTTTCTCCTTCCAGATAGCACATGTGTGCCCGTTTCGCCGCTGCGGGAAGAAAAGGCGTGCAACACTGTCTATTCACTCACAGACTCACTCTAAAAGACCAGTCTGTCTCTGCAGGACCAATGAATAGTTTTTAAGTTGACAGTTTTTCTGTCTTCCTGTAACATTTATTGTTTTATTTTTTTGTTTTTTTTCCTCTTCTCTATTTTAAGGCTTTGAAGGTGTCCCACAAATCTGATTACCCAACCTGTCAGGAGCCATCACGGAGGTCTAGAGGAGACTTTTTGTGCATAATTGAATATCCAGGCTAGGAAAAGAAACAAAACCTGAAAAAAAAATGATTCTTGTGATGTCGCTGCAGGATACTGCAGTCAACGATCTGATAGGCTTGGCTGTCTTCAAACATACAGAGGGTTCCTGTATAACATGTGGTCGTCTCTTTGATCCTGATCACCACTACAATGCGTGGCTGGAAGCGTCTGCTCACTTATCTTAAGTAAACAGTAGCTTTCTGCTCTGCTGCCGAGACCACTAGCCAGCAGGCAAATGAGAAAAGCAAATGACTCGCAACTTGCCGCCAACACAAGTGTCTGACATGTTTGCTGTGTGCGCAGATCAGGCACAGAGACAATGATCGTTAGATAATCATGCATGAAAATTTAAGAGGTGACATTGTGCGCTGACTTTTCTCAACTCAATCGATAACTAAATAATTGCCTTTTTAATAAGTGCACGTTAACTTGGCATTTGTGTCTACTCCAGCATGCCATTAAAGCCATCTGCTTGATACGCCACAATTTTTTTTTACATGTAACATGAAACAAAAAATGATTACTTTGAATTAAATAATTCTACAGAACAATGATTTGGTGGATAGAACAACCACCATCACACCTGGAAGGTCGCCAGTTTTTATTTGGGTCAGAGATCACATCTTGGAAACTTTAGTTTACTCCCACAGTACAAAAACATGTCTGGAGACTCTGAGTTGCCTCGAGGTGTGAGTGTGAGAGTGAATGGTGTGCCTGTCCAGTGCTGGTCTGTGGACTTGTCCAAGGTGTATTCCCTGCTTTCCCTTGTGTGTGCTCGAAATAGGAACTCGCATCTGTTGGAGCACTGTTGGGTAGAAAGGGAGTAAGATAATGGACGGCTGGATGGTTATAATAACACCTGCAGAGGTGGCAGTAGCTCCTCCACACTCAGAGCTGTGGTCTACCGTTTATGCAAAGCAGAATTCCAGTGCAGTGTCTGTGTCTGCAAAATAGAGTTGCATACAGAATAATGGAGAAATACACTGAAGACATCACTGTCTATTTGGCCTTGTGCAATTTAAGTGATATAATAAAGTTTTCATAGCCGCTGCCCACATAATTTTGCACAAAACAAATCAATCAATGATCTCAGCTGAAGCTGAAAATGAGGGCTTAGAGAAGCCATTGTGCAAAGTTGTCTGCCCTAAAATGAAAAAGAAAAGGATGGAAACTTCTTTTCGTTTGATACAAAGGAAGTGGAGACAAAGCAGAAGCGCATTTCAGTCTCAGCATCAGCCCATCGCAGCTGCTGCTACCGAGAGATGACCTCCAACATGGCTTCCAGACAGTGATTTCATGCGTCACGTCAAACTTCTCCATGGAAACCACTGTCAGTTGTCTATCGCTCTGTGTCAGTGAGTGACGGGAGATCCACAGTGACACTGGTAGCACATAAAGCTTTTACCAGCAGCAGACAGAGTGTGTCTCTCCTTCATACATGGCTGCATCCTGAAGGAGATTACAGTGCGAGTTATACCTAACTAGGGCCAGGCACGTATGCATGTACTGTAAAAGGACATGCATGCACACATACACACACACACACATACACACAGAGAATCTGATGGCTGAAGTCTCAGGAGAGAAGTTGGAGTCTGGACATCAGTCTTTACAACGGAAAGCACGCTCCATCAGTCCACAAGGGAACCATCTGAGTAGAAGCCGTCTACTTTACTTTCCATCAAACTTGTGGGACCGCTCTGGTGGAATCCATCTTCCCCTGAACAATAAGTTTAATGGACGTTGATTTTCTTTTTTTTAATTCAGACTGTATTTCCTCCAAGTGTTGAAATCAAAGCGTGTGAAAAATCTTCAATAAGGGCACGATTAACTGCTGCAGGACTTATGCATTTTTTAATGCATACATTTTTTATGCACGTTAACAGGATTGTATAACTTACATCCTGCGTCTTTGTGCTTGCATTGTGCTCCGTTGCTGAGAGCAATGGCATGCATTGGGGAGAAAGGATTTTGCAGATTGGGTTACATTATTCTGCCTCTGCCACCCCATGCTCTACGGTGGTGCAATGCTACCACCCACCAGAGTATGATTTATGAGTTACACACTCGCCAAATTGCACCTAATGAATTGTATTTCTACTGACTGAAACTAACACCCCCTCCCTTCATTTTACTGCCTTTGTTAAACACGGGTTAACTGCCACAGGAATACCAATCAATGCTGAAATGGTTAATGAGTAAACGGCGTGAGATGGAGAATATGAAAGATTGATTTGCTCTTGCCCTAAGTGGGATTTATAGTGTGTGTTCTCACGCTGGGCCCAGAGATTAACCCTGCTCCCTGCACTACAAGTCTGGGCTGGTGTTACTGTATCCATATGTTCAGGCTGTGGCCCAGGAGGACGCCCCCTAAACAGATCCCCCACACACATCTGTCTGCAAGTCTCAGATCTGCCTCGACCTCCTCCCCTGTGACTGAATTGGGTGGGGGGTGTAAATTTAAGGCTGCACACACCTGCATCAAAACCCACGAATTCAGCAGCGGCAGAGGTCAGCATTCCGTAAATATCCTCCCGCTCTTGTTAACGTGTCATGGCTTTTTAAATGGATCGACAAACAGCCCACCTGGGACTCATGGGAAAGAGAAAGGAAGCAGGCGGGAGGGAAATAAAAAAAAGAGGAAAAAAAAAAAGCGGAACAGGGGCCCCGTCCGCTCCCGTCGTTATTTTTACAAGTCTTTACGACTCAATTTAGCGGATGAGAAATAAAACAAGCAGGGTGTCGGAGCTCCGGGGGCCAAGATGAGTTAGTGGTGCTCCCTGAGCTGTCAGAGAGCTCGCCATGCTGCGTGGGGGTGGGGGATCAGAGGGAGAGAGGAGAGGGATGAGGAGGGTAGCGTGGAGGGGGTGGGGGCACCCTAATCAGCCAAGTTTATTCAGATCAATGTCTTTAAGTTTGCTTCACATCTCGCCAACTTGCTGAGGAAACCGGGGAGCTCTCAGACAGCGAGGCCCGAGCATGTTCACACTGCAAGCCTTAGCGCTCAATATTTTTACAGAACCGACTTGTTTCCTCGTGTTCGCATTATCTTAAAAACGAAACCTATATCCAACTACGGTGTGAACTCTTCACAGCCCTGATGTGAGCCACATGACGCTATGGATGGGAGTAAACAGGAAAACGTGTCAGTGTTAGACAGTTGTCAACATGGAGTCGACAGATGTGTGTGTGTGTGTGTGTGTGTGTGTGTGTGTGTGTGTGTGTTTCTCTGTGGTGGTTACCGTGCAGAGGAAGCAGCCAAATGTGTCTCCACATAATGATGATGAAGGAAGACTGGAGAGTAACAAGTGCGGTCATGGCAATGTGTGGAGCAGTCGATGCCATATCCATAACAAGGACTGTATGGACTGTATGTATGATCGCTTACTGCTCCGGTCGCTAGGAATTTCGATCCAAGCTGCATCGCTGTTCAGGCTGAGGTCACATTTCAGAAAATCAAGTCTCTACCCAGTTCAGAACCACAAATAAAAGCGGCCCCAAATCGATCTGAAAATATCAGATTCCGTGTGGGATTTTTGCTATTCACACTATCATAACAGAAAAACTGAATTTGGGGCTTAGCGTGTCTTAGCTTGGCTTCGGCATAGAAGAGTAAAATATTTAGCACCTTTTTTTTTCCCCATCAAATTCTACATGCTTGTAATTCTCTCTTTTAATAAGGCCGTCCTTGGTCCTTTTAAAAAAGATGACTGACATATTTTTCCAATTCTGCCATTGCATTCAGCAGGCTGTATCGCTGGTGTTAATATTACACTCCGATATTGGCTTTTTGCAGCTCGCTCTGATGGTGCCGCGTTAATGGCGCCGTCTACCCCTCAGAAAGGCCTCCTCCTCTTCTTTCATTGCGCGCACACCCCCCCCCCCCTCCATCTCTCTCGCTCCCTCTTGCCGTTATTTCAGCCCAATTGGGAGCGCACACGCGTGGAAGGGAGGAGAGGGTCGGTAATTAAAATTCTGTTCAGCATGACAACGCTGTTTCATGCCTCATTTTTTTGTCACACGTGGGATGAATACGGGATAGGCGCAGGGGGACTTTAATAGGTGAGTAGACGGTGCCGGCGTGTGCTCACTCCTCCAGCACACAGGTGGAAAGCAGACCCTGCGAGCTTATCTGCAACACCCGCGCGTATGTTATGTTGGTAATGGCGCAGGCTTTAATGCCTAATAAAAAAAAGAAAAGAGAGAAGAGCCGCAGCTTTGTATTCACTGCATCTCTCACTGACGGCTGCAAACTTGTGTTTGTCTGCCAGGACGTGCAGTCAAGGATTTGTGCGTGTGTGTGTGTGTGTGCACTACATGCTTGCATGTGCTGATTCTGTGATGTGTTTACTCATTGAAAGCAGGGTGGGGGCACCGTGCAGCCTCCTGGGATGCCGTCCGTGGGGCTTGTCAACTACTGTCACTCAGTCATCACCCACCCCACCTCCCACCATCCTCATATCCCGTACTCCCCTGTTCCACTCCCACCCCCACCACCTCCACCTCCACCCAAACTGCAAAACAAAGACAGCCGCGGCAGCTGCATCCAAGGGGACCATCACTCCACCAGTATTTAACCTCTGCTACAGCTTCTTTCTGTCTCCCTCACTTTTCATTGCTCCGCTATGTCTCTCTCTCCCCCCGCTTCCCTCCCTCCCTCCCCCTCTCCTACTCTCCTTCATCAAAGCATTTCTGGCTATTTTGTTTCCCAGCTCTACAGAGAGTTATTGCTCATGACAACGATCACGGTCGTTTATTTTCTCTCCGCAGCCCCGGCCTCTGTATGCACGCCGGGCTAGTATTACCCTATGATATTCAAGCACTCTCTATTAAATATGCATGAACCCTGGAGATGAAAATTAATTTTGGGAATGTTCTCTCCCTCTTTCTCCCCTCGCTCTCCCCTTTGAATGTTCAAATATGCCTTCATCTGCCTTTGTGTCAAGCCGTGAATTCATTATTTCATTTGCCGGTGATGGTGTAACACCACAATATGTTTGGGACGCAGTGATACTGGTCTGCGTCACTGGAAGAAAGGGGGCGATGAAAACAGCTCCGGCCCATCTCGGGAAGCAAGTTTTCCGAGATTCACCCAAGTTTTGAGCAAGTTTGCCCTGAGCTCTTATCATTCATGAATATTTAGGGACATAAAATGTGAAAATATTAAATTGAATTATGCATGTATGAAGCAATGGAATTCTGCAGTAGGACACTGCAGTTTTTCTTCATCTTTTTAGTGCTACGTGGTCTTCTTAGCAGAGCCATCCCGCTTTTCGTTTCGCCTCATGATGAGGCGCCCCGATGACCTTCAGACTCCAGACCTGGGCATGTATGTGGGTGCTGTTAACACCGCTGTCCAATGGCGCTGCACGGTAAATTACAGTATTCCTCGGTGAAGAGAGTGCTGAAGAGTGAAATCAAAAACGCTGCAGACACAAACAGGCTGGCTGAGCAGGTTGTGTGGGAGGCGAAGGCAACACATGAGGAAGGATGAAACAAGAATCGCTTTAAGAAACGGAACACAGAGGAAAGAGGTTCAACGAGTTGCTTTTCCAAGATGTCTTGCACTGTTGGTTTTAATTTCATCTCCCATTTTTAGACTCAAGCAAGAGATCAGAAATCTGACTTAGTTTAGTCAAATTCATCTTGGTTATTAGTAATTATAGACCACACATCATATTAACTCAAAAAGCATGAAATATTTAGAAGCCATGCATTAGTCTTAATTTAAGTCTCACAACATGTCTTTCGGATTTTCCTATAAAATAAGTGTGACAAAGAGCAGCTCGTAGCCTGATTTTGCGCATGTGGCACCACTCACTTTTCACTGTAATGATTACAAATTTGCACTTTAATAATGGACAGACAGGAGAAACAGCATTACATTGAAATTTGCACCTTTAACACCTTGCATTTTTGCTCATTTGTATGCATACAATTACCCTACATTTTTCTCCATATCGATTGTTCCTTTTAAATCTTTGCTCTGCGGGCAGTTGCTGTGTAAGCCATGCAGTTCCACCTAAAACAGAAGGATTTAGGGTTGAATGTGCATCCATGTGTTGAATCAACTGGCTATGCTCAAAATGTAAGAGGCATAATATCTGTGAGTGCATCCACTGAAGTAGAAAATGTCTTGAGTACCGACCAGTCTTTGGGCATCCAGGGGCACAGGCAAAAGGATTCCCCAGGCAACAGACACCATGTTTCACAGTTCCAGAGAAAACCATGGAAAATTTGTTTGGTGTGGTGTAGATGGGGGTGTGGTTATTGTGAAATGTTATTGTGGGTTACATGTGGTGTTTACCTATGAAGTAAATGGTTATGTTTAAACTCATTAGTTGTTTGTATTTAGAGAATATAAAAAAGTGTGTGTTCAGAATATTGGTAAGCAGTGGACACCTGAGGATGGCATCTCCAATGATCATTAACTGGGGCACTGCATAAAAGATGCCAACACGTGGGCAGTGGTGCCAGTGAAGAGGAGGGAAGACCTCATCTGTGTCGCCCTTCAAACCTGTGCCATCCAGCCGTAATTATGGTCATTCTTACAAGTGGTGTCAGAAGTGGGATCTCAGGAGTTTTCTCTGCTGTTAATGAGGCTGCTGGCTTAAATCTCTTGGCTTGATTTTGGAGTCCGATCAGAGATTTGTCTTTCATCTGAGCACACAGTAGATAGAATAGACATTTGTGCCAAAACTGAGGTTTGTTTGACATGCTGGATTGCAGAACAATATTACACTATTCTGTGTAGCATGTCTGACCACTCTTGTTTTAGGTCAGCATCAGGTTCTGCACTTTGCCTGCAAGCTGGTGGCTTACTGCGCTAGCTGCTGTTGGTGCTGGATATAAAGGGTATAACATGCTGGACTACATAGCAATACAAGTACACATTTCTGCATGGTGTGAATCTTGTTTTAGGTGTGGAAAGAAACATCAAGTCCTGTTACTTCACCATGCCTGCTAGCTGTTGGCTAACTGGGCCCTGGATGTTACGTACTCTGGCTGAATGTTGTGTCAATGGACAGTTGTCACTGGCTGCTGAGTGCGAGTAAACCACAATAATAAAGTTGTGGGCTGAAAGAACAATGAGCTAGAAGAAGCTAAAGGGGGCCTACAGAGTCTGTGTACTGCACTATAACCTTATTTTCACAAGAAGATTGATGATCCTAGGTATTCATAAAGACAGATCATATTAAAGCATTTTCCAGCTTCTTTATTTCTGTCATTCTTCTATTTTGTCTGTTTCTTGTTCTCTTCCTTTGCGTTTCTGAATTCATTTCCTCCCAAGTTTTTGCTGTGGAAATTCTGGCTCTGCACTATTGTATTTCAGTGTTTCGGGGTGACAGGAGAAGGTCTCTGCAGCCTGCAGGAGCTGACCATCCGGCAGCTTTTGGCTGCTCTGAACCAGCCCCGTCACGGCCTGCATTCACTCACAGCCAGCCTCATCTACATAACTGCATCTTTCATGAGGTCTGGTCAATGTCCGATCCATATTGTATAGGCTTCTGTGTGTGTGTGCGTTAAAAAGAATATGTGAGGCCCTGGCTGTGACTCAGTGTCTCCCGATTCAGTGTTTTCATGTTGCTCTTACCTCCTAATCATCCCCAGGCGGCGGTAGAGTGCTCGGGCAGCTCCGACACCACGAATTAGCACTCTCGCCCAAATCTCTTCATCACCTTCATGGCTCCTACTTGTGGCACCTTGTTTAAGCCGGGTCAATATCAGCCAAGAGGAATGTGGGTGAATGTGGTTGGTAGACAGCCTCAGCAGTTCTTATCAGGTAAAGTGGTTTTTGATTAGTGTTAATGGCCGGGACTAAATAGCCCTCAGCTTTTCCACTGGCTACACCTGTTATATATATTTGTGAGTGTGTTTCTGTGTGCATTTGTGCTGCTCTGCTCAAGGGCATGCTAGCAATTCATCAGTGGGAAAAAGATACATCTACTGTGCAGTGACAAACAGGTTTTTTGCCTTGAAACCTGCTCCGTAAACCTCCACCTCTCCATCGTCTGCTCATTTTCAACTACCTAGAGAATGCTGCCGGACGGCGGCCGGAGGAGCATTTTCCTGCAGAGTTTTTTTTTTTTTTTTCTCTGTGTCAGCACCTCTCGCTAACGCAGACAGTCTGAATGAGGATTTTCGTGTTGTTGCATTCTGGAGCCTCCCTGATATCCACTCGTGGCCCAGAAAGACAGGCTGCTAGCACCCGCGCTCTCGCTCCCTCTCTCTTGGAAAACCGCTCGGCATCTGGCGCGACAGACAGCCTTGCATGTTAATGCAGAGTTAATATTATTATTATGAACCGCGAGTGACTTCGCATGTTAGTGAGCGCTCTGTCAAATTAATGTCAGTTCCATTAATGCCGCCGTCTATTTTGTGTCACAAGTGCGCTGGCGTCAGGCTCCCTGCTCGCTCTGGCACACTGGGGCTAGATTTGGAAACACACAAAGGAAGAGACACACACACACACGCTCACACACATGCAGCCTACCTCATGAAAAGATTCACACCCCTGCATCTCCACAGTGGATACATATTTACACACACACACACACACACACACACACAGAGTCACACGGACACACACACATACACACACACATCTATTCTCTGCAGAAGCGAGACACGAGGGGAGGAAAATGAATGTCCTGACTCATTTATCACACGGCTCCAAAAGTACGGATGAATCCAGTGATGAAAATCTGTCCTGAGAAATGTCAGGAAGATATTAACTCCAATACATCAAAGTGGAGCTGCAGTCTCTGAGCCGACTGCCAGCCGATGCTTCCAGCCTTTAGTCAAATAAGGGTAGAACACCAGCGCTGGTGTAATTTGCACCAACCCTGACCGTTTGTCACACCGAAACGAGTAAATAAAGACACAAGTCACTCCCATCCGAAGAATAACATCGGAAATGATGCAGAGCGAATGTCATTACCGCACAAACGCCATTCTTTAGATCCGTCTGATCTCAATGGAGTGTGAGAGGAGGGGTTGGGGGGTTGGGGAGGAGGGAAATTGCCTTTTCATGTAGATTTCACTAATCGCTTCCCTAACAAAATACGGCAGACTTGTACTAATAAGTAAGTTAAGGCTCAGTGGACAGATAGAGTGAAACAGCACAGAGGCTAATGGAAGTGAGAGCTTTCCATGCCTCCATGGGTGTCTTAATTGTCAAAAGGAGATTCTCATAGGAGTGTTTCGCCACTCGCCTGCTGGATTGTGGGAAGCCTAAATTGGAGTGCGACTCGCTGGGCTTGTTTTAAGCCCGGGCTTCTCCAGTGTGTGCGAGGTGGATCAAATCCCTTATCCAACGTCTGGAAACAGGTCCTGTGATTCACTCTTGTTTATTTGCCAAGCAGCTCCTGCAAAGTATATGTTTCCAATGCGGCCAACAGAGACTGCAGCAGACTGCTATCTAAAATCTATAACTTCCACTGTTCTGTGCTTTTTTATCTTGCACTCTCTGCTGGAATGTATCATGTGCTTACTTATGTTTGCATGGATCTATTTAGTCATAAATATTCATTCTCCGTGTCGCATACATGATTCATTTGAGAAACAAAAATGTCTTTTTTTTCCCCAGTGCTGGCCAGCTAGCACTCATTGCCACTCATTGTTATTGCCATCACAATACCCTCATCGAGATTTATTCCGGTGTTGCTACTCTCACAGCATCAGAACTTCCAACCACCATGGTTCATTAGTAGGGAAATTGGACTGTATAGGACTCCATGAGCAGATAGAGAATGTGCTTTTTAATCTAAAAAGGTCAATGCGCGTGAGCTATTTTGGAGATTCACTGCAAGCTTATAATTGGGGCCCTGTCTGAAGACAATGTAGAATTAAATGAAGACAAAGTTAAAGAGCGTGTGGTTGGCCTTTTGATGAGAATAGGGGAGTGAGGACCCTTCATTTGCAACCTTTAATCAGTCCAGTGAGATCAGATCCGCATGTGATTCCAGAAGCAAAGAAAGTGGGGGGAGAAACCAAATGGTAATTAGTATTGATTACCTATGGGCATATGACCCCGCAGTCTCCCCTTGCATTCTTAAATCAACCCAAATTATTGGATTTACTAATTTCATGCTCAGGGAGAAGTAACCGGCAACACGAAAATGCCTCCACAATGAACCGTGTGCCAATTGGGGTCTGAGGAAATTATAGCAATGGGAAACGAGGCGTCTTTCTGCACACAGGCGTGGGAGTGAGGCTGAATTAACCGCCCTGGTTTAAGTTAAGGATGATAATTATTCTAGTAGGGTCTGAGGGGAGTAAAGGTGATTCAGGTAGCTTTTTTCTTCAAATTACATTTCACGTCAGCGCACTGTCGCTGAGAGATGGCCTCGGCCCAGCCGTATACGCATGTAATTACTCCCAGTTTAGACAGAGAAAAAAGTGCCCATTTAAGCAGGAAAAAGCAGCCCAATTACATGTATACACAATTAATACACCCATGGGAAATTGAAATTTTCTTTCAAATGATAAGATTAATTCCTAATTATGGTGACAGACACACACACACACTCGCATGCACAGTCACACAAGGCCTCACACAGCTAATCTACTTTGGTGGATTTAAGCCACCATATAGTGAAATTGTGAGGAGCAGGAGTGGACAGCAACTGATGGAGGGAACCGTGTCAAAATGTACCCGGTGAACCCGGGCACCGGGGAAGGGACAGTGCTCTGCCGCCATCTGCTGGCTCCTCTCCCGGCAACGCGAGCCTCTGGCACTGCGTCCCGCTCTGGTTCTGAATCACTCGTAAACTTGGTCTCGCATCACTCGGTCTTCACAGAGAGACCGCTTTAGTTTTGCTGAAAGATACATCGGGCACTATTTCTTCTCTTGCGCTCCAGTCCCAATCAGGACCCGAGTCAATGTGATGCTCATGCTTTCCACCATCATACAGATTTTTCTTTGTACATGGTTGTTTTGCATCCTTTGAGCGATTTTGCAACATCCCCATAGTCCCCCTGCCCATGCACACACACATATAAACACTCAGCTTTAGCGTGGCTGTTTGACTCAGTGGTTTAGCGGTAGGGAGTGTCCCACGGTGCTTGTACTGTTGCATTGCGCAACAATCGCTGGCATGCAGCTACTGAAATCCAGGTGAGTGTTGCCACAAGGCTTGGCAGCTACCGCTCATTGCTCGACAAACATGCCACTGAATCATGTTTCAATGACAGCTCATTTGACGTCAACGCGCCCTGCTCGGTGCCGTTATTGTGACACTGGAGAACTTCCAAGTAGGCCGTGACTAAACAAGTTCAGACCGGTGACGGAAATGTTCCCAGGCTTTGTTCAAATCCAAATAAACCGTTTCACGGCCCACAGACCATCTGAAAGCTTCCACAGATACTTCATATCTCTTAATATCGCCGGCTTAATGTTGTGAAATGAGAGGCAAATGATGAAGGAGACATCTAGAATATTTCAATTAGATGGAATGGTGCCGCTATAAAACTGTTCCTTTCTCCAGTGTTCACATTAAATATCTCCAATGAAGCACTGGAATGACACTATAAAGAATATATATGACGCTGTCAGACGGAGCACGATTCCTCCTTTTTTCCAATTTTAAAGCTACTTGTGGGATAATAAAGGGAAGAGTGGATGAGGTGACGCGGTTGAAAGGTGGACATCGCTGCAGTCTCACGACGAGGAGGTCCCTTCCCCAGTTCAAATCCCGGTCAGATGGCGGGACTTTCTGTGTCGAGTTTGCATGATCTCCCAGTGTGTGTGGATGTTCTCTGGGTCAAGTGTGTGTGTGCTCTGCGAAAGACTGGCGGTCTGTCCGGCATGTAATATAATGATACATGCTGTAGAGTGCATATCAAAGAGTTGAATAAAGAAACCCAACAACACTAATCCGTAGGGTACACTTCTCATGTCTGATCTTTATTCTCTGGGAAACATTAGTCTCTTAGACGTCTAACATGTCGGTGCAATATAACAGACAGCTACTTAGTACAGCAGTGCCTACAGTTAAGAATATATCCATGTTTACGAGCAAAAAATAAACAACGTTAAAAAGATAAATATTAGTCTCGTGTAAAGCACAGCACCCAGTTCTCTCCTCGACTCGCAGCAGCAGAACTGTATTGCATCAGTCTCACAGACATAAATATGCTGAACCCCACACTGGCTCTAGGCGGACACACACACTGGTTCCTCACAGCAGACGCGGCGTCTGCTCCGTCCTGGCGCAGCTCTGGCCTCAGAGCGCGCCTAAGCGACTGCAGACAGAGAAAGTGCAAGTTTACAAACAACAGTGACACGAACACATCCGGGTCAAGGAGGACGCGCGGATGCACGGCAGCACAGCTGGGCGGGTGTGTGCGAGGGGGCGGGGTTACGCGTGTGTTCGGTATTAGAAACACTGCAGCGGCTAGCCTAAAGTGTGCCGTTTCTCTCTTTTCTTTCACGACAAAACGGAGAGGGACATTAAAGGAAATGACACAGACTGGAAATGAACACGATGTGTGTGCGTGTGTGTGTGTATGCGGGCAAACAGAAATGGCCGTCGTACTGGGGCTCTAACGACACGGGGACTGACACCTCGCCAACCTTTCACTCTCACACACAGACGTCCCGGGCCTTCACATGGCCACCGAGGCGTCCGACTCTTTGGGCCGGTTGCGGACGACGTGCTCCAGCTGGCCGGCGTCCGACACGTCGTAGCTGGTCTTGTACTTGGCCAGGATCTTCATCAGGGGGCGCAGCTTCAGCCACCACTGCTCCTTCGGGATCCGGTGACTGCGGGCAGACGGAGGGAAATGGTGATGCAAGGGCGACTGAAAGCTACAACTGGTACTGAGGGGCACCAACGACTCGACTGGGACATGAATGGAGGAATGTTTCTCATGAACGCTTGCACGCGTCATCTTTGGTGGCAGCCCGGGCCAGTCAGCAGTAGCACGTAGAATAATTAACGAGGCAGAACTGCATTCCTTTGTCTGTAACCAGCTCCGCCACCTGGGCTATCCTTGAAAGACTGTGCCTCAGAGAATCAGTTAGGTTTAATCTGACCAAATCTGGGATTACACCCACTCTACTGCAAGGCTGCACGGTGGCAGGAGCAGCAGATGTATTAAAGCCATGAAGGCTGTGCTCATAGGACACAGATGAACGGTCAAAAATCAAAAGAGCTTGTGTTATGGGTCAGACTAGACGCTGCACTCCCCGTCTCTTTCTGCCTTTCACACATCACACCATTAGTCAGGACTAGGACTCTGAACTCCGAGGGGACACCGTATCCTTCAGGACTGCATCAGACTCTGTGTCTCTGTGCCTTGAACTCCCCGTGACCAGTAAACTGTGTCAAATTGTCAAAGTGCCCCCACCCCCCCAGCCTCATACGTACACAAAGTCGGTCTCATCCTTGAGCTGCACGACGGGCTGGAAGACCAGGGCCCTGCGACGCATTCCCAGCAGACAGCAGGAGTCCTCGCTGTTGGCAAACACGCGGCCTGCGGGGGGACACGCGCCGCCATCAGAGGTGCAAACACAGGAAGCCACTCTCGCCACTGTCCTCTCTGCCGGCACACAGCAGTGGAGCGGAACCCAGGCAGCGCACTCAGGTCTGCTGCACCTCCACTTTCAGGGAGGTGTGTTTTTTCACTCCCAGCTCGGTCCTACTGGATCAATTCAATAACTTCAGTCTATAGTCACCTTGCAGATATTGTCTTTGTAGGTGATTTATACTTCGTATTAACAAAATCCTTACAGCCGAGGCTACCCTGCGGCGCGTTGAGCAGTTTGAAATGGTAAAGCCCAACTTCAGCTTCGACTGAGACACACTTTGTACCATTTTGTATATTAAGTTCTTCCTGATTTACATATACGTTCACTTTACCTTAAGAACGTCTCCTAGGCTATAATAGATCTGAGTACTTCTTCCATTGCTGGTTGCCAACAAGCAGAGGCACAGAACAGACATTTGGCAAAGGACGGGGGCGTTTGGAGCGTATAGCATAACGATGACTCCTTCTTTTGGCTTGGCCGACGATTATAAACAATGAGCTATTTTAATGGATCTACAGGAGGACTACAACAGGGTGGTGCAACCGATGCAAATGGGTGATATTACGGGGTGATATTTGCCTAACGAAAGCAACATGAAGTGCCATAGACACACAAAAGAAATGTGGGGCAAAGCGGAAAAAGAAATCTGTCCAGCCCGTGCTCCCAGATTTCCAGTCCCGGCGGTTAGGATGACTCAGGAACTGGAAATAGTGGAGCGCGATGGCCGGGCCTGTGAGGCAGGGACAGAGCGTAGCTACGCTCAGTGAGGGCCCAGACAGGTGGCGCGGTTTGTGTGACATGGCAGAACAGTGGGAAGACAAGACATGGACATGGAGCTAAATCAAAGGATGGAGGTGGTCATGGAGCCAGCAGGAAAAAAAAAACAAACAGATTGAAAGTATTTACCTTCGTCTTATGTCATCCATGTGTATGGGAAAATAGACATAATAGAAAAAAAAAAAACAAAGAGGAGGTTCAACTTTAATTGTTGCCCTTGTCGACATGCAGCACCACGGTTCAGAGGTGCACATCACTCACAGCCGGCAGCGTAATCGAATCAAATCCATCAAGAGGAATAAGGGTCTGCTCATTCGAGGGCATTTCTCGTGGAATTGTTATGCTGATGTATGCAAATGGTCGATACATAATTTCCTCGGAGGGGACGGAAATATATCAAAATGTCAGTGACTCCATGACAGATCTGGGTAAAGGTCTGCATCACAACGGTCACGCTTCTGCAGGGAGGGAGGGTCCACTAGCGCGGGTCACGTCACTGGTCCTGGGGCGGAACATCGACCTTACCCTGTCTGAAGGTCTCCAGCAGCTTCTTGGTGACCCACTGCATCGCCTTGGCAGAGATCTTGGTACCGAAGTTGCGGTCGAACGGCGACGGCGCTCCTCCCTTTCGGGACAAAACAGAGAGAGTATAACAAGGGCCGCTTATTGGACATCAAGTGCATGAAAAGCACAGATTATTAGTCTGCACGCTCTCCCCAAGCCTGCACCTCTAGGTACTCCAATTTCCTCCCACAGTTGTAAAAAAAATGCATGTTTAGGTCAATTGGAGACTCTAAATTGCCCAATTACACTGCATTGCCTTGTATATACATCTCCACTCAGCCGTAATGCATGCATTTGGACTGTGGGAGGAAATCAGTTTACCCAGAGAGAAAACAAACCATGTTTTCCTAGATGTTTGTCTGTGCTACTTTCACATGCAAATCTGCAGCGTTACTATTATGTATTTTTCTGTCATGTACATCATGTCCTATGCCCTCGATTTTGTGCGGCGCATTTTATTCATTTGAAACGTTCTGACGATGCAGTGAAGAAACTGGAAACAACGATCGTGTTCATTTTGAAACGGACTGAAAATGAGAGTCCAGCGGCGCAACCACATTTTGCTTTCAATATCACAAGTGTGCATTTGTCGAGTGCGCTCCCTGTGCTATTTTAAGAACTTTTTTCTTCTTCTTCTTCTTCTCTCGCTGCAGACGCAACCCGTACTCTCCTTGGAGAGCAGCCGAGTTTCGTTTGATCCGGTTTCATCGGCGCTAATCTCAAGACGCGCACTAACCCAGAGCACAACAAAGACCACGCATGCAAAATGGATGATACAAATATCCATATCAGCGGCACAAACGCAGAACACCGTTGATTAAAGCCTCTTCGGTTTGGACAGATCGGCTCCCCGTAGCAGCGCTGCTGAAGGGGAACACCCTCGCTCAGTCTGCCTACCTGCTGCATGTGTCCCAGCACATTCTTCCGGGAGTCGAACACCCCCTTCCCCTCTTCGGAGTAGAGCTGGTAGATGAAGTCCGTCGTGTAGTTCTCGTTACAGTTCTCATTCCTATGCACACGTGGGGCGAGAGAGAAAGAGAGAGAGAGAGAGAGAGAGAGAGAGAGAGAGAGAGAGAGAGAGAGAGAGAGAGAGAGAGAGAGAGAGAGAG
Organism: Karalla daura; assembly: GCA_029224185.1. Taxonomy (NCBI): domain Eukaryota; kingdom Metazoa; phylum Chordata; class Actinopteri; order Chaetodontiformes; family Leiognathidae; genus Karalla; species Karalla daura. Next base: position 12,200,424 of record CM055208.1, read on the forward strand.
AGAGAGAGAGAGAGAGAGAGAGAGAGAGAGAGAGAGAGAGAGAGAGAGAGAGAGAGAGAGAGAGAGAGAGAGAGAGAGAGAGAAACAGATGTCTGAATTTACATAGGCCACCTCAGGCGTTCGCGGCCAGGTCGGCTGGTTATTGGATTCTGTCCCCGCCGCCTCCGCTTGGAGTTGCGGTGACAGCGACATGAGAGAGCGGCGAATGTCACGAAATGTCAGCACTTTAACTGATGACATCAGCGCGGCCCGCTGTTTACTACACAAGCGGCTTAAAAAGGAAAGTGGCAGGTGGAAACAGTGGATCACGCACACAGAGCTGCTCCGTGCAATCTTTCGCCCGTTACGTAAGCACTGATGGATTGAGGCTTCAAATGCACCGGCTGCGCAGACTGGAGGGTGTAGGGGGCGATGCTGCTGTTTGTTTACCTGAGGACCAGGCCTCTTTGGATGCTGGTCTTCATCTTCTCTGTCAAGTGCTCCACGTTGGCCTGTGGGAACAAACGGTGAACGTGAGTGATTTCACATGCGGAGGCTGCTCAGCGAACAGGGCCGGACGCGCCCCCTAGTGGACAGAACGGGTGACTGCACGTCGAAGACTGGATGCTTTGTGTCACCTGCAGGTCCCTGATGTCAAAGGGCTCCTCGTAGATGTAGGCGGCGTCGGCCCCGGCTGCCAGGCCACCCACGCTGGCCAAGTAGCCGCAGTAGCCTCCCATGGTCTCGATGATGAACACGCGCCTCTTTGTGCCGCTGGCCGACTGCTTGATGCGGTCGCAAGTCTGACACACGCACACGGGGCTCAGAATGTCAGTACGCAGACGAGATAGCTCTGAACTCGTTAAAACACACAGTGGTTAGGCTGGCAAGATAGGCCGTGTGATAGGAGGGTCGTCCACTGTTATCAGAACACATTCCACGGAGAGCAACAACGGCGTCACACCCTTGCCAAGGCCGACATGCTCAGTTATCAGTCAACTCTTAGACAGGTCAGGCTAAAATGCTGCTTTCACCAGTCAGTCAGTCAGTCAGTCAATCAGACTGACTGACTGAGTGGAGCCCTGCACCGGGGAAAACAGAACAGAGGTGCAGGTGACATTTACACTCCAAGTGTTATTAAGACACTTGATCGGTACTTTTTCAAAGAGGGAGAACTAGCAGGTTTCTGACATCCAGCAAAGTGAAATATATTTGACAGTCCGATGCTGATAATCAGCATAGTGTCAGGTGACCGTGGCGGAGGCTACATCAAGGTGAAGGTCTCACAAGCTAATGAGCTCCAGCTTGATAATATCTCTCATTAAGTTCTACTTGCCTCCATCTGCATGCACAGTACTTATCTCGGAGCCTGCGCACCCACAGTTTTAAACGCCGGCTTCTTATCAACATAATTTCACAGGCTGTACTCAAGATAGGTAAACTAAATTTGACAAAAAAAAAGTACCCTTTTAAGATAGACGATTAAAGACGAATTAGCTGGCGTCGAAGTTAGTCTTCTACTTTAATTGGGAAGGATTTCAGTTTAGGACTAAAATGATGTTCAGATCATCTTAACAATATGTAACTTATTGATTCTGCTTTTGGGACCTGACAGATGTGTAGGTTATGAGCGTTGGACTGTCATCAGTATCTTGAACAAAGCGCTCGGCGGTGGTTCGATTGCCTTACCTCCACGATGGCATTGAGGGCCGTGTCTGCCCCGATACTTAGGTCTGTGCCCGGCACATTGTTACTTATGGTGGCAGGCAGCATACACATCGGGATGCAAAACTCCTCATAGGTAGCGCGAGCCTCATACAGCTGCAGCAGACTCTCAAACGCCTGAGGCGGCAGTATATGAAAACGCGTTAGGGGCGTGGACGGCCAGCCACTGAGAGAGAGAGGGGTGAGTCTCTCTCAGCCTAGATAGAGCGTATCCTGCCATTCCGGCTCGTTCCGTGTGATAGCGGCCAATGGCTTCCCTTTGGCAGAGAGGACGGGAGGAAGACAGAGGTGTGGACAGAGACGGAGAAGAATGTGAAGGAGGGAGCACGAAGAGGGATGGATTGACACAGAGCGTAAAGGTGATGGCACGTTACAGACAGACCTGAGGGAGGATGACTTGGAAGAGTGGGACAGACGTCTGCATGTGTGTGTGCGTGTTTGCGAGCCTGAGCAGCTCGGGCGTAGTGACAGCGCACAGCGCCACCTCATCACAGCCGTATATGCTGAGGAAGGTTATATGCAGGCCAGACAAGCGAGTCTGCACACTTGCAGGAGGGCAGGAGGGAAGGAGGGAGGGAGGGTGGAGAAGATGGTGGCACAGCTTGGAACTTTATCTCCTGCTCCTAACAATTGGGAGACATGCATGGCAGTGCATGTGTGAAACGAGACGTGAGGTTGTAGCTGTCGGGCCACTCATCTTCATGTTAGTGATGTGGGGAGCACAGCAACACAGAGTCGGAGGAGCGGGAGGAGGAGGGGGGTGATAAGGCGCAGCAAACATGGTGGTCACGACACTCGTGCACCTGGCAGCATGCCTCCATGTTGTCACTCACTTACCTGAGAGGGAAGGGAGAGACGCTGCTCTGCGACATGGCTCCACGCGTACCGGTCACGCCTCGAGTCGGGTTTTAGCTTGAAATTTGGGTGCTCTGATTACCGGCAGATTTGCTCCGAATTTGATGCGAGAGGCGTGATGAGTGACCGGTAGCATGTGTGAGAGAGCGGATCCCCCCCTTCTTAAAACATGTCTAGCTGGCTGGCGTGTGTGGGTGCGTCCCCCCCCCCCCCCACCCCACCCCCCATCTGTTTCTGTCTGCGTGTGTTCGCTGCTGAGCTTAACGCCTCTGGTTGCCAGGGCCCATCACTTACAGTAGTGATGGCGTTCAGAGCCGTGTCAGCGCCAATGCTGAGGTCTGAGCCCGGCACATTGTTGGAGACAGTGGCTGGGACCATGACCATGGGCACACAGAACTCGTCATATTTCCCACGCGCCGTTAACAATTCCAGCAGTGACAGGAAGGCCTGCAGGGCAGAGCCAAGGGCTTTAGTCTCGGCGACGGGTGGAGCTCGGGCAGGGTGATTTGGTTGAGAGATGCTACTTGCCACAAGGGAGGGAAAAAAGTGGAGGGTGCCAAGGGGAGGAGCCAGGTCTATCACAACGGACAGCAGCGAAACAGACAGGTACCACTCCACATACTCTGAACATTATCTCGCTCTCTCTCTCTCTCTCTCACACACACACACACACACGCGCATTCACACACATTCACACACACTCGTTCCCATCCGTACATAAACAGGAATATAAAGCTGGCGAGCGTCTAGATGGGGGTGCGTGAAATGATGGGAAAAAAAAGCGGGTGCTCTTTGTTTCCAGTTAAGGTCATATGTTGGTTATATCATATCATTGTTTAACAATCTTAATTTCTCTCAATGGATGTATTCAAAGCACTGAGCAGCATCAGTGGAAAATAAAAGTGTAGGTCACTGCAAGATCTATTGCCAGATTGCAAAGGGATGACTCTGAAGCATGGTGTCATGTGCAGGATCAGGTATGGAGCTGCATGGTGATGTGCTGACATTAATGGGGCACAGTCCAGTGGAAAGGAGCAACGATACAATGAACATCATAAATACACAATAAAAATGTCTCTGCGAGTGCTTTTTAACTGCACGACTTTAATGTGCCTTCAATTACTCCTCTAATGCTGCTGAATGTGAAGTGTAGCGTTAGCACTGGAAAGCTCATGAAAACTGATTATGAGAAGCTAGCTCCATTATTCTAAATTAATTTACGGGGACAAAAAGAGTTCTCAACGTACCTCAAATCCGCCAACAATTAGCAGCGCGTTAATGTTGTGCTTTCTCATCTGCTCTGCTATTTTCTCTGTGTGCTTTGCAGGCAGAGTTCTGAGAGAAGGAAGGAAGCCAGGGGACAATGCTGTTGTTACACAGCCGTTGTTATTCATCTTTAATGTGGAGTCGACAGATCAGATCTTTACCTTTTAGTTCCCAACAGAGATCCACCTTGTCCTGTCCATCCTCCCACATCACCCCACTTTATCTCCTTAATCTGAGGAGGGAGAAGAGACCAACTCTGTCACACAGACTAGATCTAGGATCAGCTCCACATTCCTGCTGGCCTGTTCACCGCACACCTGGACACGCCCACAGGTCTCTGCCAACGTCCTCGTGGGACAATTCAGGGGATCTGTGCCCTGGACACACAGTCTTGTGTCTAGCGGAGGAACTGGACCAGTGAGGGCATTGTGCTGTATAACAGAGGGCCCTGGTGCACTCGAGTACAGACATCCATTACTCCCACTGATCAAATCTTGTTAGGGTCAGCCGGTGCAGCCAGCTGGCTGGGGCACGCGCAGGGTGTTTAACTGAGCATTAATACTGGAAGGCCTTCCATGAAGACGAATGCTCAGTCAGGCTAACTGCTGGGCTCTGACTAGGACCTGTTGAGGGGATTGAAAGGTTTTGCCACTGGAAAAGGTCAGAGGAGGAACCAGTTTCACCAGTCAGGGAGTGAGAGAAACTCTCAAATTACAGTAGTCACACTAAACAGGTTTCACTCGGCCACTCAGATATCCTTTACAGTTTTTTTTCCTCCTCTAAATAAAAGAAAGGCTCCATGATTCATTGTTGGATGAGGGGAGAAACCTGGTCCCACTGTGTGTTTCACCGTGTGTCGCCCTCTACTGCTCCGTGGTGGTACTGTCTCAACTCTGGCTGAGCGGGGCAGGGGAGGGACAGTCGGCGTGGGAAATTGGTTTACGTTAATCTGGACAGATTATCCCCGGGGTTTCCCTGATTATTCTTTAGTCAGGGGGCTCACAGTGATTGTGCAGCCTCCCTGCACTCTGCCCACCAATTCAATTCAGCCGGCCGAGGGGAACGTGATTACGGCGCTGCACGCCGCATTGCCTTAATCTGAAGATGACATCCTGGAAGCTGCTCACACTGGACGGGCCTCCCGCCGCGGGCCGGGGCTGCTCGCCGGCACCCACCTGTCCCTTGTAGAATCCCTCGAAGCCGTCGCTGACGGCGAACATCTTGTGCCCCTCCGAGATGCCCACCCTGACGGCCGAGCGCACCGCGGCGTTCATGCCCGCCGCTGGGGCGCCCACGTTCAGCACCGCCACGTTGAAGTTGCTCTGAGGGCACAAAATCATCAAGTAAATGAAACAAACGCAGAGGACGACTTCAGTGGGTTTAATCACCACATGAGGAGGAAGAGGGGATGCTGCCACTGAGGATCGAGCCACTCCAGGGACAAATCGATAAATGCTTCTGCGCTCCCGGCTACATGTTGCTGGGCCTGTGCTAGTCATTACCACAGGTGTGAGGTGTGTGCGTGTGCGTGTGCGGGTGCGTGCGCATGTGTGTGCTGGACCCTGAGGCGCCCTCCGCAGCATGCCTCCACACTTCACCCAGCCTGAGCTGCCTCCTGCGGAGCCGCAGCTGCTGCAGCTCTGTCGGGGTAGAGCGAGTCATCCCTCAGCGGGGAGCCGGGTGTGGCATCCCTCCACCGTACGCCACGGCGACGCCTGCACGGACGCCTCTGAAGCTAACGCCGCAAACTGGAGGGGGGCGGGGGGGGGCTGTTCCGTTATTACAGACGATCCCCGTGATTTTAGAATAGAATAGAGCAGCTTACGGAGGCTTGTTGGCGTCCAGCGTCGCCCTACCTACGAGAGGGCGACACCGTTCGCGGGGGTGTTTCGGTAGGTGTGGAGGCCGAGGACGGGCTGAAAATAGCCTGCGAGGGCTGAGTCATTACCGGTGGGCAGATTCTTAGATCGCCGTCATGAAATATTAAGCGTCTCAGTGGAGGCGGGGAGGCCTGATTCCACTCTGCGGGGAAAAAAAAGCAAAGCAACCCGCGCTCCGGGCAGCACGAGCACTGGCGCAGCTTGGAACGCCACAGTGAAGCACGGCAGACAGCGCTGTCACCGTCACCGTCACTGTCACTGAGTCCCCGGGTGACTTACAGTTGGGAGTTCGGATTCCGGTTTACGATGAGCCAGCAGTTTGTACGTCTTCAGGTTGTTTTCAAAGCTCCTGCGGGGGGAATGCGGGACAGGGGATATAAAAGCGTCAGAGCAGTGCCCGTTGTAGACGTGTACTGTAGCAGAAAATGCAGGATTGAGGGGTCGGAAAGCAGGCGGCAAAAAGCTGGTGGAATTATCAGTGCAGGCCTTATTTCCAAGTGATGGCTGGCTGAGCACAAACAGGGGGACGCTGGTGTTCTAAAATAGCACCTTGATCCACTTTCCCTACAACACCTGTCTGCAGCAGGCAACATCAAAGCGATGCTGCTGATCTAGAGTGAAGTGATGGTCGTGGTGTCTGAGATCGGTCCCGGCAGCCTGTCAGTCATACCTGCCCCGAAGCTTCACCGCCTCCTCAAACCGCTTCTCGTCCATGGCCTTCTGGACCTCCTGGGTCTGAGGAGAACACGGGGATATGTTAAATGCCTGGAAGTACATGTTTTTCATCCTCTGTGTGTGTGTGTGTAGGCATTGTGTAACAATGTGGAGGCCTATTATGAGTGTTAAACGAGAGGACGATGCAAAATCTAACAGGCCGTCCTCACGTCCGGGTCAAAGCGCGCCCAGGAAACAATGAAGCTTTTTTTTTTGCATTTCTGTGGGAGCGCTTTGCAATTACATCACCATCCTGCAGGCAATCATCGTCAAGCCTGCCAAATGCTTCAGATAATCATTAGCCAGACACAACTGCCTCTCATACAACACGGCCCTCTTGTGAACATTAGAGGCACTTGAGGCCCGATGGGCCGCTCTGCTTCTCTCTGCCACTCGCGCTCCTCACCACCCCGTCCCCGTTGACTCGAGCCGAGTCATCCCCCACTGCGTTTGCGTGTGCCGCTCTGCTCAGACTGCCCCACGCTTTCACTCGTGTGCATATTGAACGCGTCGCGGCCTTGGCTCCGCTCCAGCCCGCTCCAGCACCTACCATCTGTACGCACTCCATCAGGGGCAGGCGCACCGACTGGTTCCCGCACAGGGAGACCACGCAGGCCGGCGTGTTGGCTGTGGTCTCCAGCAGGGCCAGGACGGCCTCCACGCCCATGCGGCTGGCCTGCGGGAGCACAACGCAGGCACAGAGAGACCAAAGTGAGTCACGCACGATGTGAACAAACCTCGTCCGTTTTCCCCCCAGTACCCCACCCCCATGTTTTCACTGCTGATAAACTGAGCTCCACGTCGAGGAATGGTGTCACAAGCAGTCAGAGAAGAGCAGCGGATCCTCCACACCACTTTGCTGCTCCCATTATTAATTGGCCTGTTGAACAGGGAGAGATCTGTCGCACTCTCCCTGTGATGCAGCGCTTCACACTCTGAGCCATAAATCTGTTAATGTGCTTAACTTAAAACCCCGGGCTGTTAACAGGAAGTGCTCTGGAAGAGTGGACTGAAATGCATCAAAATACAGCAAAAGAGTAAACTAAGCGAACAATAAATGCTGGATAATGAAAATTATGACAATCAGTGTGTAATTAGTGAATAATGAATTATCAAAGGAGTGAATTTACTTCCCATAGCCAAAGATGTTCCACAGGGTTAAAGGTCATGTTGCATTCACCCAGAAACCAGAAACAATGCAGTGAACTACAACACGCTACATTTTGCTGGGAAATTGGAAGACTTAAATCTGTTGGACCTACCAGGATGCGATCGAAAGCAGACGGGGTTCCTCCTCTCTGAACGTGCCCCAGGATTGTCACTCTGGTGTCAAAACCCAAGCACTTGACAACAAGCTAGAGAGGATAAACGTGTTTTAGTTAATACTGTGAAAATACGCCTCACTATAACTCAGACGAGATGGACTACTATACATGGGATGCGTCCTTATTTTAACTACATGCTTGTTAGCAGTGCATCGGTTGTGGAACTATGTTAAAATGGTGTCATACTTGGATGTATAAGTGCATAAATACTGTACATACATGTGCAGACAGGTCACACACTGACACAAACACGGTAGAAAAGCTGGAGAGAAAGGGGAAACAGCAAAGCACAAGCAAGCCATTCTAGTTTTTCAGTCATGTTAGTGGGGAGCTCTCAGCTTGTACCCAACGTACATCCCAAGCAGGAAGTTAACTCAACCCGGGGATACTGGACCAGAAAAGAAAACCTTCTGCCACCGAGAGCAAGTTAGTGCATTCAGTGATCCTCTCTCGGAGCTACTGTCCACCCTCAAAGTGTGGAGTCATGAATTAATTGATCTTTTTTTAATTCAACACAAAGGTGTGAGGTTATGTGTGGGTGTGAGGTTTAGTGAGGATACCTGAGTTGTACAGCAGAGGTAGAACGTGGTGAAAGCCATCTTACCAAGCTACAGTGTGTCTGACAGAGCACTCCAGAAACACAGCATTAGAGTCAAAGCCACACCAGGGCAGCAGTACAGTAGTAGGAGCTCATACAGGAGGCAGTCGAAGCTGGAACTTGCCACACTTTTGGGGGTTTTTTGTTTTGTTTTTTTCTCACAACATACTCCGTACTTACATTCTTGATATAGTCAGTGGTAATGGGCTTGTTGTTATGATCAATCGCCCCCTCTGCTACAATTATGATATTCAGCCTTTTCATCCCTGCTCGGTTCTACAAGGGCAGGGGAGGTGGTGGGGAAGACAACATGACAGAAAATCTCAGACGTTGGCTGTGACATGGTCTTTCAGAAGCACGGGGTCCAGACGATGCTCCGGGCAGCGCAGCTGAGGCCGGGTCCTCTCATAACGGCACATTTGCACTTTGTAAACATCAATTTCCTGCCGAGCTTATTGCACGTCTGCCTTATCAGGGCCCGGGCCCGTTATCTTATCGGGAGCTTTTTTTCGCTTTTTTTCCACAGCGCCCGCATCAACATCCTGCTGTCGATCTTCATGGCAGATGGACAACAATCGGACTGTTACACAGAAAACTGAGGCTCTCTGCCGGCCCGAGGACGGACTTCCATCCATCAGTCGGGTCTCCGCGCTTCTGGCTTCCCCTTTCTTAGCACGCCGGTACTCACATCCTTGACAATACTAGAGGTTATAGGCTTTCCATGCCTGTCAATGGCTCCCTCTGCAACTATGATTATGTTCAGTCTCGTGCCCCTGGAACGGGTCTGAATCATGGAACAATGGAACATTTCCAGAACAAAAACAACAACAACAAAAAAGAGTGAGACGAAACACTTTGCATCAAACCACTCCTCTCGGGTGAACAGCCATCCATTCACTCCTTGTAGGGGGAAAAAATAAATTACTGGAAAGTTGTGCAGAATAATAACATTGCTGTGCGACGCATTATGCGGCATCTCGTCACGGGCACAAAACGTTTCATTGTGTGTACTGTAGCGAACAAGTGAGACAGTGTTACCGCAGACAGCTTCTGACACATCTTATCCTCCCAGCCGTCCTCTGGGGGCATCTCAGGGATCAGCACCCAGTCCGCCCCACAGGCCAGGGCGCTCACCAAGGCCAGGTAGCTGAGATAACACACACACACACACACACACACACATGGACAGAAGGCTGCGTCTGTGCTCAGGTGATAACCACTTCTTTATCTGCTTAAGGAACTTCTAGCGCTGTATCTCACATTGTTTGGTTTATCAGAAGCATTCTTACCCGCAGTGTCTGCCCATGACCTCTAACACAAATGTTCTCTGGTGACTGGAAAAAATCAGAGCAGAGAATGGACAGGTTTGATACGACTATACACGGTGTACTTTTCTGAGCAAACTGCACAGTGTACATGTGGAAAAAGTTAGAAATCAGTTCTATTCCTCTGCTTGGAAATGGCTAGAGTAACACAGCTCGATAAGTGAGCATGTTTTATTTCATTGAAAGAATTACACTATAATGATATGTAATTTCCATTTCATTAAATCTATGGGACAAATTCTTAAAAATCAATCTATAGCATCTCTCTCTCTCTCTCTCTCTCTCCCTCTCTCCCTTCTCCCTCTCTCCCCCTCCCTCCCTCTCCCTCTCCCTCTCCCTCTCCCTCTCTCCCTTCTCTCTCCCTTCTCCCTCCCTCTCCCTCTCCCCCCTCACCTCTGTGCGGTCGTCATGATTGCGTCCACCACCTCGATGATTCTGTGCAGCGCCGAGTCGGTGCCGATTGTCATGTCTGTGCCGCAGAAGTCGTTGTCGATGGAGCCGACCATCCCCACGATGTGAAGGGCCGAATACTTCTGAACGGCGTCGGGTTCGATTAGGCCTAAGAGAGGGATCGGGACGCCGTTAATTCGCAGCGGTTACTGTCACAGCCTGGGTTCAAATTATGAGAAGCAGTGGAGGGGGGAAAAAGGAAAATAAGTCCTCGACTACAAAACCGATTTGCAAACCCATTAATTGAAGGGATTCTGAAGCGTTAAAATCCAACCTTTGTTCAGCTTTTTTTGTATTGTGACTGGAGGTATTAGGCCATTTACATGGTTATACAAAAACCTTTCACTGAGATTAAAATTTCAATTGTAGGGGAGGTGGAATGAGTTGAGCGAATTACGCAAAAAAGGAGGTGTGTGGTGGGGAGCAACGAACAGTCAGAACGAGTAAAGGAGGCAAAAGGCAGCGGGGGGCCAGAAATGCCACCAGACCGTACAAGCGCAGGGTGAGTGTGCACAGAGGGCAGAGCGAACACACACCTTTCTCCACCAGCTCCGCCAGGAGGCCGCTCCACTCCTCCCTGAAGAGGTTGGCCCCCGTCAGGCTGCCGTCTCCGCCGATCACGCACAGGTTGGTGATGCCGTGCTGCACCAGGTTGTACGCCGCCTTCAGGCGTCCCTCGTGATCCCGGAACTCTTTGCAGCGGGCGCTGCCGATCACAGTCCCGCCCTGGGGACAGCGGGGGGGGGGGTCAGAGGCCATTTCTTGAACCGAAATCTCTGGAGATACCACGTTGTCAAATCCTCGACCAGTGCCATGACGGCCTGTTTACTACAAAAGGCTGTATCATCATAGTTCAGGCCAATCAGTGCACAATGTTTGAGAGAAATGCCATTAGGGTGGGGTAATGGAATCTTCAGTCCCATGCTCAGTTTAACAAGGTTAAAGAACAATAAAATATGATTGGATTTTTATTCTGTAACGTTCAAACTGACAGAGGACGGAGCTGTGTTTGCAGTCCGTGAAGCGACTGCATTCGACGTATGGGACGCAGCCCCTGGAAATAACTCACCACTTGTAGCATGCTGGATACACTTTCCCACGAGGCCTCCTTTATGTTCTCCCCACCATCCACCATACCCTGATACCCCTGAGAGAAACAGAGCGGAACATCCCGGTAAAGACGGAGACTGATGAAGAAATGACAAATGTGAAGTTAACGGCTCGGACAGACTGGCGGATACACTACTCGTTTTCACTTCAAAACTCGAGGACTATCTCACGTTCTGTCCGCCCTCACGTGGGATCCCAGCGCAAACACGCAGAGCTCTGCGGTACCTGAGTGGCAGGGCAGCGCCGTACGAGGCATCTGCCAAAGCCTGATGTCAATTACGTAACAACGCGCCGAGTGAGGATGGCCCCGGCACACACAGATGTGCAGGGATCAGGGAGCCGGGCCCCGCTCAACATCTGCTGCCTGAGATAAACATCCCTGCGCCTTAAGATGTCAGGCCCGCACCCTGCTGTTCACAATGTGCCGGAAAAGGCACTTCACCCTTCCTCATCGAACGTGCTCGTTTGGGAGATGCTCCTCGACAAAAAGGTGCGCAGAATCCCACAGAATTCACGGTTTGCGCTACGGATGTGTGGATGAGAGCTACAGCAGTGGCGTGGTTGCAAGTCGTGTCTTTTCACATTACAGTGGCAAACGGCTTCGATAGTGACCGTGGACACAAAGCGGCCTCACCTCGTGAATAAAATAAACTTTTGCTCCCACGTACAACCCCATGCGGACCACGGCACGCACGGCAGCGTTCATTCCTGCGGGGAAAAAAACACAGAAAAGTGACATCGTGTTAATAAAAACTTACAGTAACTTAACAGCTGAACTGAAAGGGTGCTGTCATTTCTTCTCTGTTTCATCTTCAGTGTGCAACATGTGTGCTGGTGTGTGTAACAGGCAGAATGAACATGAATAAGTTGCCCTGTGGCCCGGGGTCAAACTTTCGAGTGTTTTCTCACTACAGCTCATTGCCATTTTTGGGCAAAAGTTCCCCCACCCAGCTCCTCCCACAGCTCCCCAGTTGCTTTGCGGTTAGTTAAAACGTGGCCTCGGTAAACAAAAAGGCCCAGCTTCCATGACTTGAATGTCAATGGCAGGTTATCTAATGCCTCGGCCGCTTGGCTGAGCGGAGCGGAGTAGGTATAAACAAAAGGGCCGGGTTTGTGTCTACATCTACCAGACTCAGACCAGCGAGCACTGGGGCTTGACTGGCAGCCAAGCAGTGGCGTTGCTAAGCAACACAGAGGCTGGGGCCATGCGGTCAGCGCGGAAGACGTGCAAATGGGAACACTGGAGCTTATATGGTAGTAAATACAGAGGAGAAAAAACACCAGAGGTGTGTTTTTGGGAGATTTTTTTTCCTTGCATGGAAAGTCACAGAACGACTGCAGCAGGCAGAACCTGTGGAGGGACCAGCTATTCAGCCCGCTGCCCAGTGTAACGGCCCATGAGTTATTGTCTCGTTACATAACTCCGCTCAAATGAGCAGAGAAGGAGAGAAGAGGAGGATTAGAGAATGGGAGACAGACAGGAAAGCATCGGATTCAAGTTTGAAGATTATACCAGAAATGTAACCCTTGTTTACCTCGTCTAGGATTGAGGGTTTTATGCACCTTAAAAGAAATGATGTTTTGTCATCTCCATTCTGCGGGAGCGACACTTTCTCGTGTGCAAACGACTAAGCCAAGGCTACACAATGCCTCCTGACACTGACATTCAGCTCCTGTCATGCATGCTGCAGCCTCATTGGTTCGCTCTGGGGCCAACTCCAAGCGTGTGTGTGTGTGTGTGTGTGTGTGTGTGTGTGTGTGTGTGTGTGTGTGTGTGTGTGTGTGTGTGTGTGTGTGTGTGTGTGTGTACGAGTTCGTAGGAGTGCCAACAGCGAGCTCTAATACGAAAGCCTCCCACCGTGAATCGATTCTCTCCTCTCTCCAAGGAACAGAGCTATGTCACACACAGATCGGATGGCGACTAACACACAGTAAACTGCACTACTGCGTCGACTCTTAATGTCAACATGAAGCAAATAACTCAGTTTGACTGCAGAAATGATAGGTGCAATGCTGCGAGAATGCAGGCTAAACCAACACACACAGAGACCTTTTCCGCAAAGGTATGTCTGAAGAGCAAGTGTGTATATTAACAGAATGAATAGCTAATCCTGGTTAGCTGCTTTGGGTTGCACTGTGCGAGCACATCAAAACAGGTGACTGTGAAAAAAAAATTGGTCATGCAATTACTGTTTGTGTTAGAGCGGCAGTGTGCTGAAGGAATACGGTGATTATCAGGCAAACTGTTGCACCAAATACAACAGGAGCGATTCCTCCTTCGTATGGGATCGTCTAACGTCTCACATTACACGAGTGGGTATCATCCATTCATTATCTTTCCCTCTGCCACCCTGAATAGTCCATCACTCTCACGTCTCCGTTCAATTTACAGTCTAAACATGCACCGTGGGAGGAAACCAGAGTACCCACAAAAAGCCCATGCACACACAGGGAGAGCAAGCAAGCTCCTCATGGAGATGAGTGCAATGATGTTTTTATTTCAGATGATCCGGATCATCGTTTAGGCAGAAACACAGACGCCGTGTTATTTTGCCTTACTCTTGCTAAGCTCGTGTAGCTGAACGGATCCTAACTAAAACACAACTTTTCCTACTGTGGACAGGAAACTTACATTTCCTGTCTGATATCGCATCGAACAGCTATTTGTGAGCCACACTGAGGGCACTTCTGTGCCGTGTGCGCTGATGCTGGTAGGTGTGTTTGGCTGGTGCATCTGTGTGATTCAGAGCACATGACCAGGGTTTCCTCTGTGACGTAGCGAGGATGGCTGCAGCTCATCACGTACACAGGATATTCACATCCATCCCACTACCGGCCCACACACACCCGAGGCTGACCGCAGAGTCCCGCTCCCATGCAGTGAAATAGAAATAAAAGAGCATCTGCAGTTTCTGCAGCTGCTGCTGCGGTTGTTGCTGTTGTTGTTGTCCTGCAGACTCGGTGTCCTCCATCGTCCAGCAGCTTAAACAAACCGCAATGCAGTGTCCTGCACGTCTCCGACAGCCTCTGCATCAGCTTTAGCAACCTGGATCCTCACATCGAGGTGTCATGAAGTCAGTAATGGAGTCTAATATGTGATCGAAACTCTCGACCTTGAGTTTGTCTGTAAACTAGAGGCTCAGTGAGGAGACACTGAGATGCCAAGTCAATGACAAAAGGATGCTGCTGCTGCTAGCCCGTTAGCATACTGGTTTCTCTGGCACCTTTCCCCCGCCTCATATGTCATGTCTGCGTAAAGCTGTGCCTCTCCATCTGTCTGTGTGTGTGTGTTCGTGGTCCTGTCTCACAGAGGCCTGGTCCACTCCCGCAGCGCGTAAAAAGAGCCTGCGAAGCGGTCTCTTTACCTTGAGCATCCCCTCCGCTCGTCAGCACCGCGATGGCTTTGCCTGCTCCCGACAGGTTCTCAAAGAAGACTTTCTTGCTGTCTGGTTGAGCCATTTTCAGGGTGTTTACCGGTCCAGGTGGATAAAATAATAAAAGCAGGTGGCGGTGAGGAGGAGGAGTGTGAAATTGTGTTGAATGATGAAGGGCACTAGAGCTCTGCCCCCTCTACCCAGGTATGTCCGCTGCGCTCTCTCTGGCTCCTGTTCCGCATCTATTCGCTCATTTGCATGGACTGACGGCGAGTTGGTGGTGATTGACAGCAGCATCAGCCAATGAGAGCTCGACTTTAGAAACCCTCCTTTTTTAACCAATAGGAAGGCGCATAGCTGATGATGAGCACAACCTACCATGTAAGAACGGAAAATAATCTCCCTTTAAAACATAAAAAAACCCCAGAAAGGAACCAAAAAAAAAACAAATTTAATCACTCTAAACCTCCACATAGCTCTTAAAAAGGAAACGGACTGTTGAATGTTTGTATCTGCTGTTTGAGTATTAATAACTGCACCAGCACTTTGATGCTGTTATATCAACACATTTTTGGACAATTGTAGTAACAGCAGTAGTAGCAATGGTAGTGGTAGAAGTTATAATAATAATAGTTAATTCACTGTAATGACTATGTCATTTTATGTTACTTTTATTTCCATATACAGTGTAATAATTAGTTTTATGTATATTGTTTTTTCGTGCTGCGCCATTCTCCTTCCTGATTTCTGTGCCAGTCATCTCGGTAAATACCCAACAGCTGGAGAAC
Organism: Karalla daura; assembly: GCA_029224185.1. Lineage (NCBI taxonomy): Eukaryota > Metazoa > Chordata > Actinopteri > Chaetodontiformes > Leiognathidae > Karalla > Karalla daura. Next base: position 12,215,813 of record CM055208.1, read on the forward strand.
TAAGACATGACAATAAATGTGATTCCGATTCTGATTCTGATTCTCATAAACTACCAGTCATTAGTCAGAGTCCCCATCCATAGACTCACACTGGATGAGCAGGAAAGGCCTTTTTCCTGTGAATGAATCCAGGCATGATAGTGTGAGCAACGATTCTTGCTGTTGCATGAAAAGATTAGATGCCGTCTTAACTCGTGCGTGAAACATGCAAATCCTGAGGTATCACATTCACGTTACATTTTGTCTCCACCAAGTGGCACGAGCTACAAATAACAAGCATAAAGAGAAATGTTTTCCTTATCCACAGTACAGGCAAATATGTCTGTCCATTTTGACATATTAAAGAGCTTTGGCCTTCCTGAGGCATTTTGATTTCAACAGTATTCATAGGTTGAGACAGTATAGAGGCAAACATAATCCACAAACCCTAGAAATTGTCATACTACTCCTTGGATTATGATGACCTAGACACATGAAAACCTACAGATTTCTACAGCCAAGATTTGTCTCACTGTTTTCACATTTTGACAGTGTGTGGATAGTTTTTCCTCTTTTAATCGGTTAATTCTTCTCCATCCTGCATATTTCCACAGTTACCTCTGTCTTCACAATCAGCAGTTACATCAGGACCTTTGCATGACACAGCAAAACATTAAGTATTTGCATGACTGTGAAAGAGATGCTGTTTTCATTGCCCATTATGCATCTGAGAAGTAGCTTTGATGCAGTAGAATAATTTCCTAAACATAGAAATGAAGTGTAATCTATGTATCTTAAAAATAGTGTTTGTACCTTGTAAGTGGCTCTAAAAGCAGTCAATATAAAAACAGTAAATATAGACAAGTTCCCCATAAATAATGAGTCCTCCATTGTTTCCAGTGCTTCTATTTATGTGTGTTTGTGCTTCTTTTTTTTTAGCCACTTTCTCCATGGAGAGGAAATTGCTTCCTTTGCATTAGCTAGGCTCCCTCTCCTCAGGCGTTTACAGCAATCATATGGTTTCACACCATGGGGTTGGTGAGAAGATGGCTTAGCTGGAAACCGCAGAGATGAAGCTGCTAGCTGGAATCTCAAGCAGAGCCTCTTTATTTTGCACTTCTGTCTGTGTGCATCGTTTCTTTTTTCTCCCTTTTTTTGCCTTCAGCTTTTGACTTCACATAACATGAAAGTCAAGTTCGGTATCTCTTATATCATCATCCACATAATGATGCCACTTGAGAATGATTCCAAACTAGGCAGCATATAGAGGAAAGTTCATCCGTGTGATAAATGAATGCCCCATAAATATATTTTTAGTTGTATCTAAATGCAGCAGCAATCTATTTCAGGATTATGTGATTGCTGCCCACTTTGAGAATATATTTTAGTATTAAGTGACAAGTACAAATTTTAAGCCTGCAGTACATCAAATGCTACTTTGCAAGCCCTTCTTCAGTCCTGTGTTTGCTGTGGAATACTATGGACTGTTTTTGCACATACCTGGCACTCTTTCATGCTCATCTGGAAAGCACAAAGATTGGAGGTGGGGGGAGTATGGTTTGCATCGCACCCCTATTTTCTCTTCATTTGTCTGTATTTAACTGCAATTTTAATATCCACAAATTGGCTATTGACCAGATCTGTCCTTTTTCAGCTGTGTTCTTCACTGTTCTTCTTCTAGATCTGTGTTAAATCGAACACTTCAAAAGGTGTACAACGCTGGTGTCATCTTTCTTAAACAAAGATGTAAACAGCTCAGAGAGCGCTCTACTGGCTGGCAAGCTGCCACGGGTCCTGCTTTCACATGGTGCCTGTGCAATCAAAAGAGGAGTGGTTTTTAAACAACTGAATCAGAAAGTGGACGCTTCCTCTCTTCCTGTTGCACTCTATGAACTTCTACTTTGTGAATGCCCCTAATGGAGGCAAATGGTTGAGTAAACTGCAGTGGAGAGCACTGAGTGTGTTCACGTCTTAGATTTGCAGGTAAATCTTACAAGCATGAAGCAATATATGAAAGACTGGTTTTGAAAATGTCAGCGCACTTCTGTGTTCACGCACGGCTGCTCTGAGAGACCGGGGTATGTAAAAGCCAGCAGAAGTGACAGAGGAGCAGACGAAAGGGGAGAAGAAAAACTTCAGACGTTACTCTCAAGTTGTGGTTTGTAACTGTTACTATTGCATAAACTTTGTTTCCATTGCGGTTGCTAAGCAGCCACTGCTTTTGTAAACGAAACGAAACGAAAGCAGTACAGTGTGTGATTTCATTTTTCCAGGAAGGCTCTACCAAACACTAGTAGTCGAATTGAACTGATTCAAACAGCTCAGTAACTTCATTGTTTATGAAAAATTATGAGCAAACTTAACACATGAAAAAGAGTAGTTGCATGAAAAATGTCTATTTCTTTAGTGCAAAATCATAATCAAAAGATATGTACTGATGACTTGAATTTGAAACACCACTATAGACCCTCTATGTCCTACATTTAATCTCTAAGTTAATTAAATATGATTTGACCAGTGATTTAAATGCCATTTGAGTGGTTGACGTGACCTGTTCCCATTTTCCCCAAACAGATAACAACAAGACAGAGAGACGGAACTGTACCACAGTCAAAATGAACACCAAATGAAAATTGTAATAATGCAATAATGAACAAAATGGTTTAAAGAGTCTCTAAGTGTATAGTCTATCCATAAAAGTTTATCTTATCTTTTATATACAGTCTATGTGTCCACTACGCCATTCAAGATGGCGGGGAAGTGCTCCACAGATATGTAGCAGACTCCTTAACAACTCCTGCGTGGCACGGATCAAAGTTACACAGGTGTGCGGCATCTCTCCAAACAAGTTAGAAAACCCAAACTTTCCAAGAACCACACGGACAGCTGTCTAAAATGGTCAGGATTTCAGAGAGTGAATATTGCGGATCATCCTGGATGAGGGATACAAACAAGCATTTCACCGTCACAACTATGAGGTGAATAGACTATTAAACTATTCCAACTTTGGCAAAGTTGTATTTGAACAGGAGTTGTAGCTCCCACATTAGGTTCCAAAGGTTTTTGTCGAGTAGGATGTCAGAAAACGCAGAGGTCGGAGTTGTCTGGCAAGCAGTCTACCACTATGTTGAACCAGTATGTTGATGCTGGGTTTACTGAGACCAATGAAAATAAGTCTATATGTGTACTAATGTTCAGTCCAATCTGTTAACTGGCATCCATTAAAGGCCAAAGAAGACCATCCTTCTGTCAATGCTGTGAAATGCTTATCATTTCATTATCAGATTATCAGAAAGACAAATACTAACATAGCATCTAATCCCTAGTCATTATCCGGCCTCAGAGCTTCAGCTGTTACACTTTCCTACCAGCAGAGGTCACTCCTGACTCCTGAGTGGTGTTCTATCCCCCAGAAGACCTAACTCTGTCAAATCACATTTCCTGTTTGTAATTTTACTCCTGGAACTTGGTTCCTGATTGCATTCCTCAGTTACCAGTTGTTACCCAGAGGAAATCAGGTCTCAATTTGAGTAGGTTTGTTCGGTGTAGGTTGGGACATTGACTGTTTGATTATTGGCCGAAGGCGCCCATTCAGATTGGGTCCTGTTGTTGGGATATGGTTGTGGCAGATGTTGTGTCCTGGAGGGATGGAGCTCAATCCTCATCTATCCCACGGGAAGAAGCGCTGTCTCATTGCTGAACCACAACAAGTTCAGGTCAAGCACATGGTCTTCTCAGAGTTGCTCAAACCATCATCAATACCATTGGAAAAAACAGGAATGGAGTGAATGACACATACATTGTGAGTTATTGGAGAGGGGAGTAAGTATAAAATTCTGAAATATTGTTTACTGTGTTGAAAATTGACCTTCATTTTGTTTAATTTTTGGCTGCTGTGCAGGAAAATTCCCTTTGGTGGTGAATAGTATCTCTGTTTTTTAACTTATCTGAAATTACCTAATAAGAAGCTAAAATCCTTGAATTGAACTGAATTGCCACGTACACAGACACACATGCGTTTGAAATGCTAAGAAATGCATGTATTTAGTCAATGTGTGTACTGACCTATGCAGTTTGGTTGTTGTTCCAGGTTTTTAAATCACATTTGTGGACATCACACAGTACTCATCACTCACATTATGTTTATATCCAAATCTGTCCTGGTAGCAACTGAGCCACTCCAAACCTAGACAATTAAACCATAATTTACAAGCAGTAAACTCTTGCTGATGGAATGAAAGTGCTGCGCCCTATGGAAAGCGCCCCGAGCGTTTCTGTGATTTCCTTCCACTCATTTACTTTTTGTTCTGTTGCATCAAAGTCCAAATGAAGTGTAAAAATGAGACGGTGACACAGCGTTTGTGTTTTTCCGCGTTTAAAGAGTGCAGTTTAGATTACTTACAGTTTATTTTCTATCTCCTATGTTGGAGTGGGATGGCGTAAAGTGCACAGCGGACAGACATTCTGAGGTAATGGTGTGTAAAAAGTGGAGAGCCGTGAACAATATCCTCCATGAACGGAATATTATTGTGCTTGTCGTGCATGTCTGCTGCAGAGACGCATCATTTAGGCTGATACATGAGGCTCGTTACAGCATTGTATTTTGAGACGCTCGGGGGGCAAGCTAGTTCCCTCTGATTTTAAATGCAGGGAACATATTCCACATATGTATTTAACCGCGCTGATTATTAAAAGTAAGCATCGCCTATGTTTCATTCCTCTTTTTTCTCGAGGAGACAGATTAGATTGAGAGTATTGTTACCAACAAGCACAGAAAATAACTTGTCTAGGGGTTAATGGAGGTCACATTTTGCACCGAGGACAAAATGGTATATATTTTCAGCAGCAAGTCACAGCGAAGGGGGGTAAGAAAAGTGTTGAGAAAAGTAACAAAAAGAACACAAAGAGATAGTTTATAATGTCAGGTAATAGCAAAAAGGTTGTGAACTGATTTCTTTTTCCTCTATGATTGCCACATGGGAACAAATGAGCGAGCTGCCAATCTGCTGAACTGATTTCAGGGGGCCTCAGGTTGCTGATTAATGAAATGTGGGAGGACAAAAAGACGGCTGTGAGCGGCGCCACAGCCTACCCACAATCCCTCACTGCTTCTTCTGATTGGGCTAATCACCCTATTGTCCCCCAGCACTTTGAGCCTGGGATTTTTAACGGCAAGAAGAAAAGAGAGCGACGGAAGGAATGGCACAGAAAACTGCGTTTCCCTTTACTTCCCCCTCCTTATCCCCCCGCCATCTCCCCTTTTCTCCCACATCAAATCTTGCACCATTACCTCCAGTTTTTCCATAACGCCTCATGTGTCATCCATCTAGCTCACTTTAATGGCAGCCTCATAATTATTTAGATGATTATGTGTTGCAAGCCATTTAGCATGCTCAATGACACATGTTTAATTTATTTGCCGCCGCAGCTTCTCGTGGAGGAGCCGAGGAAAGAATTGAAGACGTGTGCCGGTGGTGGTGGTGGTGCTGCCTCTGCTGCTGCGGCAGTGGTTCTGGTAGTGGGGCAAATCACTGCCAAAATTGTTTGATAAATTGCAGCTGTTGATATAATATGCTATGCCACATCAAAGAGCTAATGCGATACAAATAAGGTGTGCTTTGTGTAGCATTGCAAGGCAACGTTTGCTCGGGCTAATGGCGTGTGTCTTGGTTGACCAGTGAACCCGCATAGCACGCCGCACCATTGAGCAAGCTATTAGGACATGATAATGGGCGAAGCCGCCCGGATGCTGAATGGATCCTCGTTTCCTTCAAGGCTTTCTCAACTCCGGCCGAAGGAAAACAGGGAAAAATTCACTGATGAACGTCCAACAACTTTCTTCATTTGAAGGAAATTGAATCGTTTTCCTTCCATCGGCGAGAAAATCTCATTCTGGCACTGGTCTGTTTGTCTGTCGAGCTCAATTAGATTAGAAAATGTCATTTTTGGAGGCGTGAATATTGCAATACGGGGAACCTATGGAGGAAACGGCAAACAGGCTCGCATTGCATTAGAGACGTTTACTTTTGTATTGCTGCAGTAGCATCAGTCAGCCACTAGAGAGTACTATTACCTCATTGGACAGTTACAGAAGCTACCGAGTCGTCTGAATCCCAGAGGGGGTTTATGGTCTAAAAAGATGTAAAACATTGACAAGTACAATGGATATTCTACGTATGACCAGAATACTCTACACATTTAAAATCAACTTTTTTGTCTAAACTTCATTTGAAAATCGATCACACGGATAAGGAAAACAACAGATGCTCTGTTCTTGGATCTCATCTACTTGAAAATTATTTCTTCACTTTGATGAGTTTTACATGGAAATTGTTGCCATATTTTTTTGGATTAATCCACGCATTAATTCAGAGTTTGGATTGCCTGATAAGTTTGGAAGTCAATCACAGGCCTGTATGCAACAGGAGTGTTTTGTCTTGAAACAACCAGTGCTTAAACAGTAAACAGTTTCATGTTTTTAACCAAGGAGACACACTAGACATCATTTTAATTTTTTTTTCAGCAACGTCAAACAGAATCACCCTCCGAGGCTGCCTGCTTTCTTCCACGTCTTCCAACATCTCTGGAGGGCGTCCTCCTCACCGGCGTGCGGTCGCAGGGCGGTGTGGTCAGCACAGATTTGTGCTTGCACGGCACTGAGCGCCACAGCTTGCAGACTCGACGTGGAGCGCGGCGCGCTGCGCTGCAGCTGGGTCCTGACGCACGCTGAAGCCTGTCACTGCACGCGCGAGCCGCTCTGTCATCTCCCGCATCTGCTCTGACTTCTCGTTGGAAACGCTTCTGGAACAATCACAGCTCTCTGCTTGTCAGCACCTGGTGGTTCTGTCTGCGTCCGTACGGTCTACTCTCGTCTCTCTCTATCTCTCTCTCTATTATTCTCTCTCTCTCTCTCTCTCTCTCTCTCTCTCTCTCTCTCTCACAGACGTTGAATCAGACCTTCTTATATTCTCAATACATATGCGAAAAGATGTTGCTGTGAAATGTTTCCAAGATCTCCCATATTGTAACTTTAAATTTCACTACTTAGTTCCAGCCTTGGTGTTGGCAGCAACAATCTTTTCAAAACCTTTTTTTCCTTTTTCTTTTTTTTCTTTTTGCAGCTGATCACAGACATGATTCATGTTCATGTTCCACATTTCTTACTGCTACATAATTCTCTGTTGATAGAAATATTCAAAAAATGTAATCCAGCCATTCAAGTACTGATCCAGATAAAAAAAAATCATCATCTAGTTGTATGTGCATAGCACATATTGTAACATATAGAGACTGACAAGAGTGGGAGTGGTGAGAAGTGAAGCTCACTAGAAAGACGTTGCCTCAGAGTGGTTTAGTTTCCAACGGCTTTGCCGTGTGGAGGAGGAACAAAACATCACAAGACTTTTAATATTGCACGACTGTAATTATAATTTCACTCAGCAGCTGCGAGTTAAAGGGTTTGATGCAGGCCCATGTTAAGCAGTAGAAGTCTCCAACTGTGAAATCAGCTGTGGTTCATCAAAACAGCGAGGATCTTTTAAAAGCTCTGCATAATGTCATTGCATCATTTTCTTTTTTGTTTGTATCATGAATATACAAATGTTTTTTGTCAGGTTTTTTTTTGACAGATTCTATCCAGATTCTGAGCTTTAGTTGCACAGTGTTCACAGTTTTACACAAGACACTTTAGCTTGTCACAGCAGGCCAAGGCCAGGTAGAGCTAATTCTGTTAAACTCAGTGAAATTACTGTTCAGAGGCAGTTTTATGTGTGGCACTCTCTCCTCACGCTGCGAGCAAAATAATTTTGAGCAAAATTTCTTCACCACACGGCTCACAGCCCGGGTGACTAACTAGCAGGGATAATGCTAACCCATGTTTCATCAAGTTACTTCATGCAGGTAGCAACAAAAACAGTCCGATCAGATCCCAAATAGCACTGGATTTTAACACACCTAACACAGCGTCAGCTTAGAGCAAGCAGAGAGGTCGTAATGCTATTTCAAATGATGATATAAACTAAAGGTTTATATTGGGCCTTTGTGTTTGCACAGTAGAGAAAGCTGCATGATGAGAGGAGAAACATGAGCTATCTTGGCCTGAACATCAAGCATTAAAAACATTAGAAAGGTAGCTAACAGTGTCGTGCATCCCCAGGATGATCAGCTGCATCTGTTTTGTCTGTCGAACAAGGCTCCACGATGAGTTACAGCAGATGCAGTGCAGCATGGGCTCTGATTTTTTGAGCTGACAAAGAATTGAGGATTTCACGGGCACTCATGTTAAACTGAAGGGGAACGTAATCCCAGTTGGTTTTTACTTTTTGTGTGGGCCGTGCACTCTGGTTTCCTCCCACGTTCCAAAAACAAGCATGTTTGGGTCCCTAAAGACTCTATACTGCCTCTAGGTGTGGGTCTGAGGTTGAATGGCAAGTATGCCCTGCAAGACCATTGTGAAGAATTTCTCAGCCTGTAGCAATATCCGCATTGTTGTAGGACTAATTCTGTGGGGATTATGATTATTATTATTATTATTTTCTTTGTACTGTTGTCAGATGACTTTTTATTTAAAAAAAAAAGACAAATATTACTGTTCAGATTCACACACAATTCAACTGCGATGGAGTTGATGCAGCATCTAACAGTCCTGCTGTTTGTGTGTTGCATATTCCAGCACTGACTTCACCTGCAGTTCCTTAGCTATCAGTAATTTTGGAAAAAGATCTGCTGTTAAAAGGTTTAATGTAAAAGAAAAACACAAATGTGTGAGATAATGAGAGAGATTTTTCATTATTGATTGTATTCATTGTCCCAGAGAGCAATTACGCTGCCTACCTCACCTCTAAGAACATCCGCCCCCCCATCTCTCCACTGCTTAGAGGTAGTTTGATGTAACTGATAAAGAAGAAAAGACAAATAAGAAAAGAATAGGTCTGAGGTAAAAGACTACAATCCACAGTGCTCAGGACAGCTTCAGGCATCCAGCGCTCTTCAAAGTGAATTTACACTGTAAACACGTCCTCTTTGCCATTTTGGCCCAGTTTGCTTTAGCGGCTTGTATCCAAACACAAGCACAGAAGAAAAACTTCCAAGTACTTTTACTCAACTTTTCAGTTTGAGCTTTTCTGAGTAACCAAACCCAAACTCTATGGGATATATTTAGCCTCACCTCACTTTGCTTTGCAGTCTCTCCCTTTTGTTTGTCAGCCAGTATCTAAAGTGGGGTACCGTGGAGTCGCATCTCGTCCTCATCACTATTAATTAATGACTAAATGATGATTGAAAGTTCCCTCACCTGACTGCTTATGGAGATGTATTCAGCTTGCTGATTGAAGTCTCTCAATCAGTACTGAGGTCTGCAATCAACACCTGATTAGAACGTGCCAACATACATACAGTGGTCCTCCTGCCCCCTCCATCTCATTTTCCTCCATCCTAAAATCATCTTTCATTTATTTCAATTAATCAGTTAATGGCGTTAAGGTCAGTAAATGAGCTGCCTCTCGGATCTGCTCCTTGCTCACACTCGTTTTTCTCCTGCGCGGCTTGAACCAACCCAGCTCCATCACTCCATCAGCCAACACATTAAAGCAAGGTGGAGACTGATAATCTTGGTCTTCATGTGTTCTCCGTGATTGATTGCCAGTCAGGGAGCGGGAAGGCTGTTAAGGTTTCCGATAAACTGAAACTACAGCCAAGACTGTGTCCCAATTTTTTTTCCCCCCTCACATCTGACACAGATCTGATGTTTCCTTATCACGGCGAGCAACAAAAAGCTGCGCCTCGTGAGGCATTTTTCAGCTCACGAATCGCACAAATGCGTGGTACACAGTCGGATTCTGGTAGATGCAAATGAGTGGCTTCTGGTTTGTTTAATCCCAAAGAATGAAAGCCAGGCAGAGGAGTAGACTGGGACTTGAAAAGGTGTCTAAATTCAGTCAAAAGTTAAGAGCGCATGGCACGACTGAAAATCTTCAAACAAGTGGAGGAAAAGCACAGGTACAAAAGTGACGCTAGTGCCTTTTGTTGTTGGCTCTGTGTGTATTTTGGCAGCATCACTGTTCCTACTGGTAACAAAGAGTCTGTTATATCTTAGATATGAGCACACATTCAAAAGGAGCTAGTTATGAGCAGGAATTAATGCTTATGAACAGTGAAATACAGATCGAGTGGAAAGCAAAAAAATATATTTTTGCAGGTTTTTTGGGGGAGCTATCCTGCTTTCTTGATGCAAGTTTGATGAGAAGATCAATGTTTCTCTCAGGTATGCATGTTCAGTTTTAATCCTAAGAAGGAAGTGACTTCGATTAGTTTAGCATGAAGGCTAAAAAAAGACCAACTAACCAAATTGATTACCAAAATCAGGGAAACACCCAATCAAATCAAGAACATTCTAGAACTCACTCAAAAACACCTCACTCCTTACGATGCAGAATAGCATAAGCAGAATTCATGTCACTTTTTGTATCACTACACATACATGTTCAGGATAGTACAGTATAGTATATGAGTTTTCTCTCATTTGCGTACAAGACACAATGATAAAATGTTGATAATATCGATTAAATCTTGATTTTAAAAATTACATCTAGGACCCTGAGTGCTAGGCTCTATTGATGAAAAGATAATTTCACCTTTGAGTCATTAAAACCAGACTAAACTTTTAGGAATGTTACATTCTAGAGACACTTTCGGGGAGATGAACTTTAGTTTCCCCTCTCTCTAGTATTCATGTTAAACTAAGCAGACTTCTGATCTACTGGTACTGAACCTTATTTTTAAGTTTGAATCACATTTATCATCCATACACTTGAACCCCAATTTAAGATGGATATAGGCAGCTTTTGCTTCATGGCGATTATACAGTACTGTATGTGTTTGTGCCCCAGCTATCAATACCTGCAGCTTCATAATGTGGTTACTATTCTGCAGGAAAAATATCCCGTACAGTTATTTAATGTAAATATACTCAAGCAAAATCTCTCTCACGTTACCCTGGACTGTGAGTGTCAGTGCAGAACTGACGGCAACACTTCCCAGTCGATTGCTCGTAGAGTAACAGCTGATTTGCATTTACCATTCAAAGCCATGACCGCACTGTGCCATGTATCAAAGTGAATCATTAGTGACAGCCACCAGGCAACTTGCTAGTACAGAACCTGCGCAGCCGAACTAAACAACTGAACCCTTCATAAATATGCAGCAACACACGGCAAGACGGAGCTGTTTCACCTCTTAGCCAGCGACATCTGTCCTGCTTCTGCAGAAACATCCACGAAATTACAGTACAACATATACATAAAATCCACGTTACAGACCGGGACATTTTATGGTACTCAGGTGTGTCTTGTGAGGGTTAATAACAGCTGTAATTTCAACATCAAAGGTGAAAGGAGCTATAAATTCATCGAGGCCTGGAAATTGGTGACAATTCTGGTTTCGACACTGCTGAAGATCCCAAATTGTCATTTAGATGCCAAAATGTTGGTATATGGCAGAACAGTGGCTGTTGCTGGCTTCCATTCATGGTGGTTACGCTGCGAGCTCTCTCCCTCGTACTTTGCGGGGGCCGTTCGTATTTGGTGTCACTGAATCATTGAAACGTGCACAGAGTTTGTCTGATTCATCCTCGCCGCCACGCTCCATGTTTGTCCTGTGTTTTCGTGTGAAAAAAAACACCTTGAGGCTTGTTGGGAATCGGCCCACTCTGCCACGTTCGCTATCTGTGCTCGGGAACAGAGGGAAGTTGGCGCCAGCTCGTGCACACTGTGACGTCCCACTAGAGGGCATACAGCGCGATACAGCACGCCATCTGTGACAACAAGGCCGGCTCTCTCCAGCTTTGTCTTTATCACTCACCAGTGCAATGCTGAACTGTGACGTTCCAAAATCTCTGTTCGGTAAATCTCCTTAAATTCATCATGATTGGCTGACATTTGTGTATTAGCGCTGTTAGCAGATTTTTTCAAAGTTTTTTAGGATTTACACTCGTTGGCTGACGTTCCTAATACCCAAATTCCAGTCCTGGCCCAGGAATCGGGGCTAGGTCACTGCAATCTCACTGCTCACAGGATTATAGTGAAATACTGATTACCTGACAGAGGGAAATGAGACCACAGCCAGTGTTAGTGGGTTTGTTCCAAATCTGAATTGACAGGGCGGAGGTGGGTGGTTAAGTTCAATCCACTATTGCTGATGAGCAGGCTGATTTCTATTAACCTGCAGCCTGCAGATCAAACAGACAGTTCCATGCTGCTGCTGCTGCTGCTGCTGCTGCTGCAGCTGCTGCTGAGAGAGGGAGAGGCGGAGAGGCAGAGAGAGAGCGAGAGAGAGAGAGAGCGAGAGAGAGGCTGTGCCACCAAACTTTTATGACACAGAAAGTCTGCTTAATGGGCTGGAAGATTCTTCCCATTTAGCCCGGCGCGGAAATAAAAGGAAGCTGGTCGGTGCTCAGAAAAAATGGCTACTTCCAGTTAAGTCCCCCAGTGGATTGGAAATTAGGAAATTAGAAGCAGAGTGATCAATCATGGAGGAGTGTGTGCCCCGGCATGAAACGCCCCGGTATTCTCCAAGATGGGGAGAATGTAGAGCGACGTCTGACTTCATCTGAGCAATTATCCTAGGTGCATTTCTGCCTGTCCCATTAGTTCGAACACGCCTGACAGAGCATGTGCCCCGCTCGGTTGCAATTTTCATGTGCCTGCTCACAGACTGAGCTCAGACGGGCCGCCATTGTGGTTATTTTTAAGTGCCCGGCACCAGCAGCAGGTACGTGGCGAGCGGGGAACAGGCAAGCACAATATGTCACGCACATGAAACAATCCCATCGATTCGCGTTGATTCCCATTCACGCCACATCCTGTTTCGTCCAGCCAGACGAGAAGGCCACCGGCGACAACCACTCAAACAAGCACAACATCCAGCGTTAAAAACGGCCGCCGTGTGCCTCGCAGCCTCCCCTCGTTTGACAGACGCACGAGCAGACAGGGCTGGGCGGCGGCTGCAGTGCCGGATCAGGAAGCCCCGAAAGGAGGAGCAAGAAGCGGGGCCCGACGGGGGGAATGTGTCAGCCACGGTGCTCGGAGAGGGGCGGAGGGTGGAGTGTTGATGCAGAGCAATCATGACAAACAAAGATGCAAATTGTCGCCGTGAACTATCAAACATTTCTCGCGGCTGACAGTTGGAGACGTTTGATTGATAGCGATAGTGAGTCAGAAGTTTTTCGGACGCGAGAACTGTTTTAAAGTTTAAGGCGGTGACGCCGAACTTGTTTGATTGACGCCGAGCGGAGACGTGGCGACAGCGACGGAGCAAGGAGGCAAATCGGGAGAGTGTGATTCCTCTAAACAGACGGTAGACAAAGACGATGTGAACGCTGCTTTCCATATCAAACGTTTAACCGGTTACATCCACAGTTAATTATTCTGATGACTGGAGGGAGAAAAGTTTCGGGTTGGAAAGTTTTGGAGACATGTTTTAAAAGTCTGTCAAGTTCTACATCGGCTCCTGAAGGGATGTATAGTAACCTGGAGATTAGACTTGTAAATCCACATTTGGATGGCGGGAGCTGTGGGGAGCTAAGATGCTGCAAGCAGTGCTAGGCAAGTTCCTCCCAAATTTTGTACATTATATATTACTAGTTAGTCATTGGAAGCACATTATATTACAGTTTTACCTCCTATTGAATTGTTGTAGTTTACACTATTTTTGAGCTACTTTCAAGTAACAACAGAGCTACGGCTAAAAATGCTCAAATGTGGTGTTGTAATGTTATGCTTCTTTAGGTTTCCAAAGACCTAACACTTCTGTATAGCACTGCTCTCTGTTAGCTTGTCAGCTGTTGCCAGTGGCAGCATATCTTCAACAACAAACTCTGCCACAGCCGCTGTACTTTATATGCTTTGAGCAGCATGACAGACCAAAATAAATATCTTTTTGCCCACACTCTCCTCAGCCCTCTGTTCTGCATCGGTGACTCTGTGGGTTAGCTTAGTGTTAGCGTAGTACAGCAAGTCCCCCCGCTTCCAGGAAGTGTGTAATTGTGGTATTTAATAGTGTTGGTTTTAGATATTGTAATGCACATTACTGAGACTGTAACAACTACAACCCCAGAATGTCATTAGAGTTACATTACTATGTTACCATAATTAAATTAAATAATAATTTTGTCTGCATGGACAGTTCACCTCTGCTGAGACCCCATTCTTTGTTTCTTTTTTACTCATGCTACCCACCCCACTAATGACTCAAAGGGCCCAACATAAGAGCACAAACTTCCTCAGAGATAGAACGTAGGTGGCCTCAGTTTTCCACCAATTTTGAGCTAAACAATGGTCCTCTGGCACGTTGTGCTGAGTAGCTAAAGAAGCTGACATCACTGTAAAATACGATGTCCAGACTTTATGTTTGTGCAGCACGCTCCATCCTGGATCTGATAGATTGTGCCCCAGAAATAGTTTATGAGTTAATGTTTTGATGGTTTTGGTAAGACTGAGAGAGTATTAATGTTGTGAAATAGGCTCCATGATGAAAATAGGCCTTGTGATGAAAGGTGTGGGCAGGAAAATCTTTTATATATAAATGGTCTGTGTGAGGAGGAGATGAGAGTGAGGAAGAAGACACAGAGGGAGTAATGGCCAGAGAGCTGGGAGATGTCTGGGATGGCTATAGGATCAGAGCGGGACTGCACGCATATGTGTGTGTGTGTGTGTGTGTGTGTGTGTGTGTGTGTGTGTGTGTGTGTGTGTGTGTCTGTGTGTGTGTGTGTGTGTGTGTGTGTGTGTGTGTGTGTGTGTGCAGCCTGCACGGGGAGCTGCAGTGGCGGCTGTGCGCTGATCATTCATGATGGCACCTTAGAGGCCTTCCTGTAAGGAAGAAAAATGAAAACTATTAAAGGCTCGCTGGGCTATGTAGGCTTTGGTGTGTCAGCAATTATTAGCCAGGGACAGCAGTCTTTAGGCGCTCAGACATAGAAGAGTGGGAGACAGTGGCAGAGGAGGGAAGGACACCGTGATCCCGTTCTATTTGCCGCCCAGAGTTGGCCTGCTGAGCTTTTTTTCACCGCACCACACCCCAGAGTTTCCTCTCATCAATGACTTCCTGAGCTGTATTGTAGCAATAAAGTTGCAGTGAGCCTCGCAATCTGTTATCCTCTGTTCTTTGGCTGTATCTTTAGAGCTAAGAAGCCAAAGAGTAGACGTCTACTCCGAACAGCAGCTGTCTGTCAGTCACAGTGTGGGCGGCAGCGTGACCCCTTTTCTTCTTTCTTTTCCTTTTTTCGACTTTTCTCCACCTCGGTTCGTATGCGGTGTGTTCACGGCTCCCACTTTTTCAAACAGGTTTTTAACTCTCTGCCTATTTCAAAATAGATAACGTCGTGTTTGAGGACGATGATGTGCTGCCAATTCACGTGCCGATGGATGGGAAATCCTGTGATCAAAATGCTGCTTTTTTCTTGTCGCACTCACAGTTACATATACTACCTATACTAGCTATACTATGGATGAGAATATTTTGTTGCTTTTTTTTTGTTAGTTTTGTGGGAAATTTTAATTTTGGGGGAAAAGCATTGAGCCATTAGTCCACACTCTCAGTCCATGTCTCCATGTCTTCATCTGTGATTGGATGCTTCCTATCTCTGGCATTGTCCTATGTTGCCATGCCAACAGAGACCCAGCATGTTGTGTCTGGATGGCTGCAACTGTGTACACAACCTGAAAACAAGGCAGAGTTGTATACACACAATAATGGGGACCTGAAATGGTTAAATGGTGTATTTATCCTTGCTCCCTGTTGAAGCTATGCAACATTGATCTAATTAAAGATTCCCAGGAAGGTCTTTTACAACTTTTTATTTAGGTGTTTTATTTTTCTTGCCAATCAGATGTGAGCTTTAAAAGGTTGAGTGTCTTCATGTACATTTCAAAACAACTGTGCTTGGCAACTTTTTCCCAGATTTCCTCAGTGTAATTGGAGCGTCACAGCTCTGGAGCACATGCACATCCAGCATTATGTTTTTTGAACCGTAATCAAAGGAGGAATCAAATACTGAGGAAGGGGGGTTAACATAGACTGTCGTAGGCTGATATTTCCCTGGAAACTTACCTACATACCTTCATTTACTTGATCTCCTGAATGTGGGCGTGCACATGTCACTTTCTGTCACTGCGCTGTTTCAACCATTTTAATTATAATGCTATTTAAATATCCTAGATGTACATATGAATGAGGAGTTAATGATACGTCTGGACCTGTTGTTTGGACCATCTTTAGCCTGGAATGGACTTGTTATTCAAAAAAAAAAAGTTTTTTTTTTCCATTATAGGTCCCCTTTAATGCACGTATGGTAACCTGTAGAAGTAATTACAGCCTTTGTTGTGAGGCCTTTTTGTGCAAGCAGAAGCACAAAAGCTTTGAGGAATGAAAGAACGAAACAAGCTGTTTAACTTTAAGCAAACATTACATAAACAAGGATGTAACACACACACACACACACACACACACACACACACACACACACACAAACGAAAGGAAGACCCAGTTGTGGAATGATAGTGCCTGTTTGACTTGTTTAACTTTTTTTTGTTACAACATATTTAAACCCAATTTATGGTCTTCTTACATGGTCTATTTATGGGAATTGAAAAACTTTAGAAATTCAGTACATTGCTTGTATAAACTTACAAAGAGACAGTATTTTTTCTCCCCACTTTGCTCATTTGAAACATGCCTGAGCCATCAGAAAGATTGCTGCACGGCAACAAATTTGCCAAGTCTGCAAGGCGAACATTGATATATATGCTAAAATGCCGCAGATGATTACTTTAATATTACATTTTCATCATCAATAACATAAGAAATGAGTGCCGAGACGTGTATTATAAATCACATAAATGAAGGTCACCGTGTCCATTAATGCATAGCCTGCTGGTCATACTCACATATTGCATGATCAGACCTTCTACCTGCTGCTGAACGTGGTGTCCTTGCATTCGCAGCCCCTGCTGGAAGACAGATCCTCCACGGACTAACCCTCATTACTCATTACAGTGTTTGAGGACGTGGGGGACCACCTGCGACACTTATAAATGGCTTGCTTGTACAGTTTGCCGTGGGGCAGAGCGGGTGCCGGGCCTGACCAGATGGCCTGTGATCGACTCTCGCTTGGTGCAATACACACGCAGCGTGTCCGTCGCCCCGGGGCCCAGTTTACTTTTCACATGCTCCGTAAGGTGAAAGAAACGCTGCGTCACGTGGCTGTCTCGCTCCACAACATGTTTGTCGGCGATGGCCTGGTTTCACAGTCAGTGGGAAAAACAAGCTACCAGTCGTCATCTCTTGACCCAACACAGCTCTCACACTAATTCTGAGTTCAAACTTCTATCTATATCTACAATATTTTTCAGGACTATAGGGCCCACTTAAAATCCCCTAATTTTCTCGAAAATTGACATTGCGCCTTTTGTATTGATTCTGGATGTGCTCACTGACCTCAAACCGATTTTATGTAGATGGATTATTGGAGAATTACGACTGCTGTAGTCAGGAGCCTTGTGGAGTAATATGTACTGTGCTTCAACGCTAGGCGAGTAAACGCTAAACACTATCTGCCAGTGGATTGTGGGTGCCTGGGCTAAGGTATCAGTCTCAAGTGTCGTCGAAGCTTCTATAATCATCACTGAACAGCTAAGTAACAGCAATGAGAGTGACTCAGATAATGATGAGAGGGATCCGGGCATGTTTGATGGTGAAATCGCCCAACTGTTAAACTCAGACACTGAAGATGAAGAGTTTGATGGAAGAGGAACTAACTGAGAAAGTTAATTAATTGTTCCGTTTGTATTGTTACAATGTTGAGAGTTATGAATGTTATCAATGAGTTATGAACGAGCAGAATAAAGTTTAACTTATCTGACTTTTTTGTTTGGTTTAATGCGCCTTATAATCTGGTGCACCGTACGTATGAAAAATGGAGAAAATAGACCTGTACGTTGATAGGAAAACACGGTATATCTGCAATTTAGCTCATATGATATAGTTGAAAATGTAAAATGTAAAAATGTTTCTGTCACAGGCCTCACACACAAAGCGCCCTAAAACTCAATGCCCCTCGTCATCTTGGTACATCTGTATTCAGGTTGGAAAACAAAGGTGGACACGGAGCCCGAATGGCAACGTTTGTGACAGTAATCCATGGCGGAGTGGGAAGGTGATGCAAGAGGTCAGCGAATGTAAACGCCGCTGTTATTCGGGTAGTGTTAATCCCCCGGGCAATGGGACTGAGCATGCATCAATCACAGCCGTGTGTGTCCAGAGGTGAGCCAACAGGCATTAACCTTGAACCAGAAGTCAAAGTCTAGCTGCACTACCCCCACGGCCACATGATAGACCGCCACCACGTCCATTCGCAGGAACGCGAGCTGGAGTCGAGCCAGAGGTAGAGCGGGAGCCGATCGCTGGTGGAACGGGGCTGTGGAGAGCGATGATAATCAGAGGCGCTTGTTTTGACAACCTTGTTACAGGAAAATCACGGCCTGTTTGTTGTTTGTCAGCCTATTTGTTCTTAAGAAAAGAAAGAGTCATGTTCTTAAAGATGTCAGTATGTTCTGATATAATATGACCTAACAGACAGACTTGGATAAAATTAGCATATAATTTTCTGTGTTCACATCTGGCAGACAGACAGTGAGCATGGTGTAGAGTTGTTTCGATGGCCACCTAAGCACTGAAAGTTCATCATAGATCACGCGCTAGATGATAATTACTTATCGTTTTGTAGATGATGCTGTCTTATACAGGGCTCAGTTAGGTAGTCTGCAGCACGTGAAGGCAGATGAATACTGGTTAAAAAAGGCTTGATGAGTGTGTGGGAAATGAACTGAACAGTGAAATTTCAACTCTAAAGCTCCAAATGGCTTTTCAGTGGGTACATACTGCCAGTCAGGAGACCACACACAAGGTACCTAAATAGTGAATGGGATGCACCTGGCACATTAAAAACAACAACAACACACTTGTGGAAAACCTCGCAAGGAAAGATCAAGAGGAGAAACATGAGCTTGAACGTCAAGCATTAAAAACATTAGAAAGGTAGCTAACTGTCGTGCATCCCCGGGACGATCAGCTGCACCTGTTTTTTCAAGCTGCGCAATGAATTACAGCAGATGCCTTGCAACATGGGCTCTGATTACGTGAGCTGACAAGGAATTAAGGATTTCACAAGGGGTGGGGGGAGGTATATGAAGAATGTACCTGAGTGCTGGTTGGACCGATGTGTTGAGTTTACATGTTCTCCCCAACCATACAAAACTCAAAATTGCCTTTAGATGTGCGTGTGTGTGTGTGTGTGTGTGTGTGTGTGTGTGTGTGTATGTGTGTGTGTGTGTGTGTGTGTGTGTGTGTGTGAGGGCCGGTCCAGGGTGTGTTGACTCCGCTCACCCTATGTGTGCTTGAGATGGGCATCAGCAGTGCCCTGCAACACCACTGGGTACAAAGCGGGTAAGATGATGGATGGATGGGAAGTGACAGGGATACATCCAAACCTGTGGCTCTGCATCCACAGGACTTTTGCAAAGGCGAACACTGCTTTCGCTTACTTAACAAGTAGTTAGTTTGACAAGTCTGTAAATTTGCTGAGAATGATGAGCTCCGCCTTGGACGCTTGTGCGGGAACTGAAAATAAGAGGAATTATTTAAACTTTTACTGTCGACCAGAATGCTTTAGTCTTCTTTTTCTGCCAGAAAATAGTCTGTGATTTTTATCCCTTGATGCATTCAGCATAAAAATTGGATAATTGGCCATTTTGAAGTTATAAAAAAGCTAATTTGCTAAAAAAAAAAAAAATCACCATGTGACATATCATGTAAGACTCAACACGCGATTGTTTGACCGTTTTGTCCTATAGATTACATTTTTCTACGGTGATAACTTTTTGCCTCGTGGCTATTTTAGAAAAGACTAAAGTGACTTTATAGCTTAGATCTAATCACGCTTCCTCAGCGAGCAGCATCAGATAGGCTCCCTCACCTTATCAGTGTAGGCAGGCAGAGGAATCATTTCAAGCATCTACGGCCAGGAGGGAGGAAAAGGAGTAATTCATGGCTGTAATAGCACTGGTTCAACAATTAGCGGGAAAGCCTTAGAAACGGGATGAAAAAAAAACAACAAAAGTACACCTTGGGGGCTTTTGTGATTGGGGGTAAAGAAAAAGCAGGAAGAGGAAATGAAGAAACAACTACTTTTATAAAATTCCAAGAGCAGATGACAACGATAAGGCCACATAGTGCTGTTTGATTCCCTGGATTGTGGAGCAGCTTTTGATTTCCTGCTAAGTTATATAAATGGCGCTCATAGACAGAACATCAAAATTCAATAACTCCCTTTGAGATCAATGTTATTAGATTTTCATATGAGTGGAAGGTCCTTTAATGTAGCAACAAAAGCTATGCAGCTGAAATAAAAAACCCATTGCCTTAATCTCACATCAATTAACATAAACCTAGACCTCTGTGACGCTGACTGGACATAGTCAAGCTGCGCTGCTCTTATATGCTGTTTTCAGTAAATTTATATGGATGCTGCGTAGTGTGCAATATTCGGCTGTTTACCAGCTCTGTATCCAACAATGTCACAGGGGATCCATATAGGGCAAAACACACACACATACACACACTATTCAGTCTCACATTCACACTTAAGGGCAATTTAGAGTCTCCAATTGACCTAAACTTGCATGTTTTTGGACTGTGGGTGGAAACTGGTGTTGGTGTGCTGTTTTCAATAGCACACAAATCATTTATAAACATTTTCACCGACATACCATCTCTTGTAAATAAATATTTTTGATAAAGGTATTCTAACAACATATCACAGCCAGTCATTGTAAAGTGGTCTACCGCATTATCACGTTAGCTATAAATGCTGATAAGATAACGTGATAAATGGTTCCACTGTATGCAGCCAACAATTTAGTGATATGTAGAATATTAATGATCTATTTTCTGAAACTGATAGGGTAATTTATGTCAAATGTTAATATGTACCACAGTGTAAATTACTGTAATGTATCTTGGTACTATAACTGGCGCAGGTGAACTGTTTATATTGTACCTGATATGAATGACTGATGAGGGTGAAGGGTTCTGCTGGAGATGCATACAGAACAGTGTTGACCCATTTATGATGTGTAAGACTGATAATATAGCTACTTTGTCCAGTAAATAAGATGAAATCTACCTGGCGTTTTCTGTTGCTGTTAGAATAGTGTGAAAGAGAACAGCAGCCAGGTCATCTTTAACCCACCTAAGTAATTAAAGTAAAACTGATCCTCCTGTTCAATCAGTGCCTCATTTGGACTCTTAATAAGAGGCAAATGTATGTTTTCTGATGTACCCCGATTGTGTCACCTTGATGTCCGTGTGCGACTAATCTCTCTCCAAAATGCCTCGTTCTTTATTGACGTGGCTGCAGAGAATATTGCATCAGGAATCGGAGATGTCTAATGCGGTGCTGAGAACGATTTGCCACTTTGAAATGCTAAACAGAACGGAGGTACAAATTAGCCTGGAAATGCCTGGCGCATGTAATTAAAGCCCCCAATGAATTCCAATAATCAAATAGGCCATCTTCTGAGAAAACTATTACAGGGGGATTATTAGTGTAGCAGGTTTCGCTAATCACTCACTGACAGACCAGCTGTCTGCCAGCAGCCCTGTCTCCCTGTCTGCTGTGCTAAAGAGACACACACACACACACACACACACACACACACACACACACACACAGGGATATACACAGGGATATACACACAGGCATGCAGCCACACACTCGGACACTAACATGTAGTCACAGACTTAAAACCTCCCAGAAACATGTAGCCGGACCAGCACTCACACACACTCTCACACACTAATACACACACACACACACACACAGCCAGAGACAGTCAGTCAGTCCTATTGATGTCAACCTTTTGCTCTCAGTTATCATCTGCACACAGGCAGGCTTCATATTGAATCAGAGGGACAGGGTTAAATAAAACTGGAAGGCTTTCACTTTCAATCTCATCCAGCCTCCAACTTACATGTCTCCACCGAAAGATTCAGCAGAGATAGAGGGGCTTTGGACGTCGACACGCAGAGCCGACATATATGGGCATTCAGCCCAGTGTGCACGTAAGTATGTATGCGTGCGTGTGTGTGTGTGTGTGTGTGTGTGTGTATGTGTATAAAAGTGTGGGAGTGT
This sequence comes from Karalla daura, assembly GCA_029224185.1. Lineage (NCBI taxonomy): Eukaryota > Metazoa > Chordata > Actinopteri > Chaetodontiformes > Leiognathidae > Karalla > Karalla daura. Next base: position 12,238,032 of record CM055208.1, read on the forward strand.
GAAAACACTCAACCGTGGTTGTTTCGTGCGCAGTCCACACAGCCTGGATTAAAATTCGAACCGTATTTTATGATAGAAAAACTGATAATGTGCTGCCATATTCCGACCCTTGTTCTCCCTGGCAGTGAAATATTTACTACACCAAATTCAGCCACACACACACAGGCTCCTCGCACGCAATTTGTTAGCTGTCAGCCGTCTGCGGCGGCGAAGGACCCTGGCAAAATTAATCAGTGACATTAAAAAACAGACCAAAATGCGTCACGCTTTGATGCAACCCAATGTGTTTATTGATTAATAAATGGTCAAAGGATTCCATTTCCCAGATATACTGTCTGTGCCAGGCGCTGCTCTTTTTGCTGCCGAAGAGGCTTTTTCCCCCAGGACAAATGTGTTTCAGCTGAGCTGATCCAATCCCTTCTCCATTGTTTTTATGTACTTCTCTTTAGCGCTCCCCGAGCTCCACTGACTACCTGTCTGTTTAGAGGCCTATAAACATAAATCAGACTTGTTAGAGACTTTTTCATAAATTCCTCAGTACAGAAAAAAGCTGCTTCAACAGATGGATGAAACACCATCAGGGCTTTTTTTTTCTTTTTTTTCCTCCCCTCCCTTCAATGCTCTGAAATGAATTTCTGTCCTCGTGCTGTACGGAACATTATTGGTATCATTAAAGGTCTGATGAAAATCTGTGGTAGTAAGCCAAGAGCCATAGCACCACGCTATTGTTTTATGTTCACATCACATACAGTAGATTGAAATTATTGGATCAGATCAGGACTATAACCTTTTTTTCCCCACCAGAACGTATTGACATTCTGCTCACACTACGGTCCCTGAAAGACGGTGATATATAATTTATACAACAAAGCCCAGAGGGCCTATTCTCCGTCCTCAATTTTCTGCTTGTAGAGGATGGCAAACAGTGAACACAGCTGTTCTGTCATGCATTGAAAATCTTCATATGCAATACTAATCCCCGTCACTTGAACTGTAGCAGCTATACAAATAGGTAAAAAAAAAACAAAAAAAACCTGAAGCACTCTGACCCCAATCGTTTTCTTTCTCTCTGCCAAACGCGTTCAATATCCCAGTCCAGCAGGCGTCTTTGATTACAGCCTCCATTGTGCGCGTTAGCCGTCATAACTCCCCAGTTTTCCCCTCCGCTCGTCTTTTAGCTGGGAGGGCTGACCTTTGTAGTCCACCAGTGGAGAATCTATGTCACCTGCCGCGCTCCCATTTGTCCCCTCACTGCACTTGAGTGGGAAAGATAATTACGCTCCAAATGAAGGTCCGTTCATTGTGTCGGCTAATGTTTCAAAGCTTTCTCTCTCTCTCTCTCTCTCTCTCTCTCTCTCTCTCTCTCCTTCACGCGCCTTCCTTGTCCCGCTCACTCTGGCCTGAGCACAATGTGGAGGTTCAATGGATCCACGCTCACCTCTTATTTACAAGATTCATGTTTATCTAATGCAAAATCAATAGCTCAACACCAGGGAGAAGTTAGGGCTTGACTAACAATCATTGAGAGCTACTTAACAGCACATCTGCCAGTGCTTTAGTGGGCCATAAAGGAGAGGGATCAGTGCAGGAGTCCAGTGGCCACAAACGGCAGAAGGTCGGCTACAGACCTGTAGTACCATAGTTTTATTGGTCACATGGGGACAGCGGAAACAATATTGTAAATTCTTGAGGCCTGTTCACACAATGCGGAAAATTATTGTGCTATTACATTTGTTTTCCCATTGTGTCTCTCAGGGATGTCCCGATCACTTACTTTTTTTTTCTTTTTTGCCAATCTGCCCTGATTTCCAATTATGTGATTGCATTGGGGACTCCCCTAATATCTTTTTTACATCGTACATCATGTTATATTTCCCTTGTCATCTATTTGAGAATTAATATTGTTAACAATGTTGCAAACAGTCATCTTGATAGAGCGCTAGTTGACATTGAGCGAGATTGTCAGTCATTTTATTGTCCTTCGCTGGTCTCCACCATCTCTAGTGATCTGGTCCTCAGTCATCTACACACAGTAGCTGCTGAATATCGAGATTTGAATAGATGAGAAACAGAAAATCCCCCAGAAAGACAAGTGTAATTTAAAGGAAAATAAAGTACAGTAAAGTTAATATACTATACATCTCTAAGATCAAACTGCTTGATATTGTTCTAAAGAATAAAAGTTGTATTTTAACACAGTAGACAGTGGTTGTGGTACCATAGTAAAAACATTTCCACAGCCATTGATATGCACTATTTGTTGCTATAATGGTATAAATTAAACTTGTGTACAGGTTTTGAATAGCACCAACAGAGGTCTGCAATATAAGTTTTAAAGACTAATTGACTATCTACATCCATAGTTAAATTGCATCTCTTCATCATGCAAAACTGTCCCTCGACGTAGAGGTTTAATATCTGGCAGAGCTGTAGAGACACCTCTACCTTATTTCCTGGTTCCTTGCACTTTGAATAGATCAGCACTTAGAAGCCTGCCTCAGTGGCTCTGCTCGGGGGCGTGTATCATTTGGCCCCAAAATTCACTTTTCCCCACCAGTAAGCACTATCTGCCTCGCACCTCTGTGAACCCCCGACAAAGACCTTGCCATCTGTCAGTGTCGTTCGGCGCAAAGTGGCTGCGATTAATTGAAAAACAATGGCGGGGCCAAGTGGGAGGGTCAAAGCAATATGCATCGTGGCCTCGCCGGGTCACCTCCTCATTTCCTCATTGTCGAAAACGCCTTTCTCCTGACATTAGCCGCGGAGGTGTCTGAACAGATCGTGCCTGTTTGGTTTAACGTCCTCCCATCGTTTGGCAGTGGGTATTATCGGGCGGACAGATCCGGGAGACTCTATCTGTCTCTGTCCGTGTCAGCGTAACAAAGTGCTAATCAATGCTGAGGGGGATAATGTGGACTTGATCCCGAGGGACAGGAGGCTTCTTCTGTGACAAAACCCTGCATGAGTTATGACCATGGTGAAGAACTGCCACTGATGGTGATGGACAGCGAAGCACAGCGGAGAGAATGAAATCGACATCGGAGGTTAACGGTGAATGTGAGAGCCCAGCATGAGGCCGCGCCTCTGTGCGGCGGGCGCTCCTACTGTTATTTTTAATCCAGAGCGAGTTTCGGGCAAAGCCCGGCCTCTAACTTTCAGCTGTGCTGCCTCTGGAGTGAATTTTTCCTCCATGTGATGGGTTCCCCCCCGCCACCACCACCATGCAGCCTCAGCAGATCGAATCATCCCGCACACATGCTTTCAGGGTTGGCTGAGCAGCCCCTCGCCCTCGGCGAGCAGGTGGAGTGACCCTGTCTATATGCAGACTTACAGCCTGACACCTCCGTTTACAGCCTGCCGGTCCATTCTGCTGACACTGTACTGTGAGCCGGCCGCATCAAGAAGACGCCGCACTTCCATCACTGCCAAGCCAGAGCCGGTCATCTTTATGTCATGCACCACACTTTTGCGTCCATCTTTCCCTAGATAAATAGCCGGTGCCGCTGTGCCAAGGTGAAAGAAAGTTTTTTTGACTTAAAAATGCGACAGTAACTTACCCTTTGGCAGAATTTCTTTTCTTTTTCAGTTTTTTTTTTTTTTGCTGCAGCCATTTCTTTCCCATAATATTACTCACATTTTTCTGCAGGACTGAGACTCAAAGTTGAACTTGTTTAAGAAACCCGAGGAACGCCAGGCATCTTTTCTCTATACTGAGACGGCATTAGCCAGTCCACGCAGGGCAATGGCTCGCCAAACACAATAACTTAGCTATCTCACCAATAAGGAAACAAAAAGGAAACAATTGTTTTTTTATTTTTCTCAGCCTGTTTTGTCTTATATCTTGGTCTGCTACTTATCTGGCTCACAGTAGACTCAGAAGAGGAACCCAAACACTCCTCCTTACGTCCACCAACTCCTCCAGGAGGATCCCGAGGTGTTCCCAAGCCAGCAGACACATATTGTCTGTCCTAGGTCCTAGGTCTGCCTCTGGGTCTCCTCTCACCTGAAACATTTCCCCAGAGACATGTCCAGGAGGCATCCTGGCCAGAGTCCCAAACCACCTCAGCAGCTCCACTTTGAGCCTCTTCTGGATGTCTGAGCTCCTCACCATATTTCTAAGGCTAAGCCCTGAGTAGAAAACTCATTTGCCCACAGCTCATGACCATAGGTGAGAGTTTCGCCTCACAGCCCAGGTCTCTCCTCACTAGACTGCAACAGTACAGTGTTCACATCACTGCACACACTGCCTCAGCTGTCCACCTCTCAAACCCTTGTCCAGATACTTAAGACCCAGATACTTAAACTCACTAAACACTGCTTGGTGTCTTTTTTTAATTTTGGAAATGTTTTATTTTGAATTTTTTTATGTAATATAAAAAGCATTAATGGAAATAGACTCGAAATAGACATGATAGCACTCTGTCCTCTTTGTTTGCATAAAAGCATAATACTGTCACAAAGATTGGGGGAATAAAAAAGTGGGACAAAAACAGTCGACTGCCTAAGAAATCTAAATAAAAAAAAAACTTCAGTATGGATGAGCTGATCACAAACATGATACATTTGGGAGTATGAAAGTATGTGATCATTTTAGCTGTAACTCATAATAAGCATTCATGCCGAGCATATCACATACGTAAGATGCCTTTTCTTGAGTAAAACAAGTGCCCGGCACATAATCATCATTGTACAGTATCATATATTATACTATTGGTGTCACTGTGTTCCTGGAAAACAAAGAGGCAAAAAAAAAAGTGCTGAACTGTTCCAGTGATCAACCCCAGATTTTCATCATATCCTCCAAATCAATCTTCCATTTCATCTCCAGAATTCAGCACGTCACAGTGCTTGAAAATGATATTATCAGCAGTTACGTAGGCCCTCTGAAGAGGTCACAGCAGGTAGATGAGCAAATCAATAACTTATATTTTGAAAATTAAGTGTAAATCATATCCATGAAAAACAATAACAGTCTCAGCATCGTTGCTGCTATTAGAAGAGATTACATTGCTGCACTTCAGGAAGCAATGAGAAAAGAGGGGACAGCCCCTCATCTGTATACAACCTTTGGAAAACCTTTTCTTCCTCCTAATTTGAAGCCGCAGTCGATTCACCTATAAAGCTTTTTCTGGCATCATAAACTTCAGCTGCAAACCGCCAGGCTCTGAAGGTTAAACTGAAAACCGAGCAAGTTTGAAACCTAACCAACTGAAAAGAAAGTTTAGTTTCACTCCGGCCTGCAACTCTATATAAATATGCAGCGCAGCCATTTGCTCTGCCATGTCTTCTCTTTTTAAAAATATCCCTCAGCACTGCATTTAATAACATCTTCAACTTCCTTCATTGCCCATCATGAAAGGATTTTCTCATGTATTTCTGCTACTGTGTAATTAACATTAAAATTATTCATCTGATACTCGTCAGACTGCAGACAACCAGTGGTTATGTCAGACACTGTTCTAAAAAAGATGGCAGAGGGGCTCAATTACCTCCGGCTGAACAAAACCACTGTCTATAGTGCCTGACGCGTGGCCTAATACCGCATGATTTGATTATTCTGCACAAGCAAACACATACAAATTGCATTTCAGTTTGAAGTTGTTAATTTCTATGTGTGTTGATTACGTGTACGCACAAATGTGTCGGAGATATCCTGCCAGGTACTCATGTTGATTCCAGATCAAAAACATAGAGGAGAGTTCAAAATCTTTATTTATCTGTGGGAAGAAAGAAACACTCTGGCAAAGGCTCAGTACATCTCCCCAATCCTGCTTTCTTTGTAATTTTCCTCTTAAATAGGCCCGAAGAAAGCCAGCCGGGGTTAACCTTGGAGACCATTTTACAAAGTAAGGGGAGATAAAACATGGGCCGACCTGGTTGTTCACTCTGCCATCCAAGCCTTTGTTTTTCTCACAGTGTGGATGGCCATCTGTCAACCTTACCTAGAGAGAGGCAATGATTTTTGCTCGCCTGAGTGAACACCCAGCAAAGCAATATTTCACATGTTAGCACTGAAAAAAGACCCGTCTCTGGGGATTTTGCTTACTGGAGTGATGTGGTGGTGTACATCAGGAGTGATAGCGGTGTCTCGGTGATGGAGCAGGCAGCTCCAGCCGGCCTGGTTAACTAGGAGCACCACACTCCCCCAGAGCTGTTTGTTGGCGGATCCCTGCCTCTTAAATGCTGTGCAGAGCACAAACCAATGTGTGTCGCTCCTGCAAAACACATACTGGTCTTAGTTGTTATTGCATTTAATAGTATTCGCTCTTCCTTCCATCCCGCCAACCATCCTTCATCCATCCATCATGCAGCATCATTAGGAGCCTGAGGCCTATCCCAGCATCCTGTGAAAAAAATAGATATTGGCCCACAGAGATCAGGGACGTGTGAGAATTCACTTTCTGAAATTATGAATCATCTTGTGGTGTATTTGTTAAATTAATTATGTTGTTGTTGGTATAGAAATCAGATTACAAGAATGTGAAAATTATGCTGTATTCAGGATTTGGCAGCCTTAAATTCATTAATTGAATATGACCAACTTATGAGACTCGACAAACCTGAACTTCAGTTCATTAATAACAGTACAAGAAATACATTAGTTTTGCATCCATCCCTTCATTTTCTTGTCCACTTTGTCTGCCAGTGCCTATCTGCAGCTTACATAGAGCTTCCATAGCTTTTATGACTGATGCAGTAATACATACAGGTACAAAGATGTTTGTGTGTGTGTCCTAACCTTGGTAATTATGAGGCACGAAAAGATCAGAAGCTCAGTCATACAAAACTTAATGTTCACATACACTTTGTGTTACTACTTTAAATGTATCATTTGGATCTTGAATACAGTATGTTGGAGAGTGAATTCTTGTGATACTGTTCAACTCCCTGGAGAGGCTGCGGAGTGCATGAGTAGAGATTTTTAATATTCCACTCCGCTGTGCGTGAAGTCAACCCCGTTTCCACCTGCACCTCTCCGACTTTCCCCCCGCGACCTGGAGTGAGAGTAGATCCACTCACTCTTCTTGCTGACATTCAGAAACAAAGGACCACAGGTCTATTAATATCCTAATAATAATACACGCAGCTCAATGTGACCAACAGGCAGTAACACCTGCCAAAACAAAGTGTCATTCTGTCTAAGCCATTAGCCTCCAAGTACAGGGGATCATTTGTCAGATCTCAACTTCTTTTCAAGGTCGCAGTCTACAGTGGGGCTATAATTCAACTATCATCTAATTAAGGAGGCCAATGATCATTTGAAAGGAGTAATGAAGTATAGAAAATGCCTACGTCAGACCTTATTAGGGCCAAGCAGGACACTTTTAGAAGTGATGAGCCATTAGCCAAAAGGATACAAGTAAATGAACAACTAATAAGCATCTCAAAGGAAACATAAAGTGCAAATTGGTTAATAATTATTGTAGTGTCTCCAAAAATAAATATTGTCACTAATTCACTCATGCAGCAAACGTATCGGTGGAACCGGCAACATCGTGGTGCAGCATTGTTCAGTCTGGAAATGAATCCCGCTAACATGCGTGTAGATGAGCTACAATTAGGATACGTTTTGTAAGTAAATGTTAATTAAGCACATTTTTAATTAATAGCACAAAACAGTTGGTCCAGCTTATGAGTGAGGCAGTTTTCCTTGGAAAAACAAGTGAAAGTTGATGGAAACACCAACCTCCAGTTGCTGAGGCTTGTCAAATTGCTTCCATTCTGCAGCTATTTCTTCCACAGCCATGTAATTGTGTTGCTGTCATACATTCCCTCTCTCCTGTACGAAGCTTTGGATTCTGGTTCTTTATCTAATTTATGCATCTCGTGAAAGTACAAGTCTGAATTTATTGGCGCTGGGCTAATGGCATTCATTAACCTTCGCAACAGTGAAATGTTTGATTGGAATATGGCATTTCCTCCCTCAAAGGGATGTTTCATCCCCTTTGCAATTCAAATACTTCAAATAAGTCATTAAATGCTATTTTACTTCAAACGTCCAGTTTATGTATGGTAATAACTATACCTCATCGCACTTAATGTGCGCATAGATCTGCAGCGAGACAGACGTGCATCATGAACACAGGCAGACGAAATGAAATGTGTTTTGGGGGGTCACAAACATGGGATGTTGCTTCCTGATGACAGATAGTTTACATCTCACAGTCTCTGTGCTGTGTTTCAGTGTTAGGGTTTGATTAGAAACAATGCATCTGTAGACATAATTGTGTCTTATCATTAGGCTGATCTCCCACTAATTACACCTTCTAATTAATGAGCTGTGATTATGAAACTAATTATGAATTCCAAGTTTAAGTTTGCGCGATGCTGAAATGCAAAGCAATAAATGAAAGGAGCCAACTTTGGCGACGTCTCGAGGAATAAAATGTGTTTATTTTCTGTCTCGCACTGAAAGACTGAACTGGATTACATCTTTAAAGAATATTGGACCCAGGGATAATGTCCAATTGTGAATTGTCCTTTGTTATTCCCTGCCTTTAGCCTAAGTGCACCAATGTATCACAATGTAAGGATGCATATGCAATATTTAGAGCCTCCTTGTCATTAAGATAAATGTGTCACTCACTGTGTTTATATCAAATACATCGCAGTTACATGCTTCATTTTACATGCTGGTTAAATGCCATAGATCCTCTGCTACTGCAGGTGCCTCAGCTATAAAGCCTTGGAAGTATAGTGTGCTTTTGTCAGAGTATTTCTCTGAAAGTGCAAGGCTCATCTGGGCCTGTTCTCCTAAGAGTCGTCACCTCTGGATTACGCTCCTGACTGGTCTGACGAGGAAATGTTTCGTTCAAGGGCATTTTGGTCACGCAGAGATCCACGCCGTATCCCGAGCGGCCGATTGCCTCCAAAGTTATCCAAAATGTCCTGTAATGATTTTTCCAGACAGCTGACTGGCCCGGCTCGCTCACGTCACTCCACAGATTTCGCCTGATAATACGCTTAGACACAGTGGCTGATCACATTCACCTGACCTTGCTGCACCAGCTAACTCGGGAGAAGAGAGGAAGAAAACGTTTCTGCTTATCTGCTCCATTCGCTGAGAGAGGGGAGATTCTCCAGCGCCCGCTCCCAGTGTGGCTCCCATTGACTTTGAAGCTTTTGTTTTACGCGGGCCATGGATAGCATCTCAGGGGCTGCTCCAAACGTGCACACAGACCCTCCAAGTACAATTAGCCATTGCGAACTGAAGAAACGTGAAATCTCGGAGGGATGTGACAGATTCATCTGCCTTATTTGGCACAATGTTGTCACATTTGTGTTGTTTTGTAGCGCTAATTGCATTTGTCATTGAAGGCTGACTAAATCAGGCAGTTGCACCGCCTAATGAGATGCTGATTAGAGATTCTGAAATTCACTCACTACTGATTTGGTGTTATTTTAGCAGAAAAATGAGGATAATTTTCTCTAATGCCACTTGTAAAGGTAATTACTCCATAATTGCCTTATCAAGGTGTCATAGAAGAGCTGAGGCAAAAAATATCACTACCCCTCAGGGGCACTTTGTCACTCTCCATTTATCTTTTATTCTCTTAAATGCAGTCCTATGGCTCTGGCACCACTTGCACAGATTGAATAAGTAAAAGAGTTTGTGTGGCATCTGTGAATATTACTTTGCCCGTATCCGTAGGCAACACACATGGTGGCACAAAAACAAGACCACCAGCATGTAAATAAAATGACAACACAGCAACAGCATACTCGGTTTGGAGGGGATCGTGTTTCAGATCCTGAACCGAATCTGTGGTCCTCATTTCAGGCTGAAAACATGCGTAATTACATTAATGTCACTTGATGAAAAAGGTTGCAGTCACTCCAAAAGTTGATTTATTGGAAGTGAAAATACACAAAATCGTCCGACAGCGCCTCTCCTCAGATGTCATGTAGCGCTGTGCTTCCTGCGGGGCTTGCTATTGGCTGATCCCATGTCACGCATTTTACTGTGATTGACAGCAACCAGCAGAGATGCTGCAGTCTATAGGAAGCCTTCCTCCCTATCTGAGACCAGCAGGATCTGACATCAGTGCAGCGGACGACACTGAATCCAGACGAATGTGGTTTCTTCAGCCGTCACTTTCACACTATTTTTTTTTTCTTTATCAGAAATATACTCTAAAGGCAGCCTTGATGCTAACATGTTTAAAGATTGGAAAAGGAGCTGCAACCTACAGTGTTCTGATTACAGTGGAAACGCTCAACAATAAGCTGCTGATTGTGACCGTAGCTGCTCACTCAACACGGTGTGAACATGGCTCCCTTTGGAGCGATTCTTTTTCATAATATGCTACCACGTGTCGTTCACAAGTTTGCTACCACGTGTCGTTCACAAGTTTGTGCTTCTTTTTTTTTTTACATCATGGTCATAATTGTTATTACCCTGAGACTGTGCACAGCAGGAATGTGCAGTCACTCTCCCAGTAACTTATTGGTACAAATGTACAGTATATAATTGTGAGTCACTCTGAGCAATTATCCATTGTAGGTCCTGACACTGCAGGTCAAAATAACTAAGAGTTTTGCTTTAAGAATAATACAGAGCAGCTGATATGACAGTCATGGACTCAACCCATTTTCTTCTCATTTTAGTGCATGGTCAGCTAAAGTGACTCAAACACCAAACCATCTCCTGTAAGTCAATATACTTCACACCGCAGTCTTATCGTCATGCAGATAATATTCTCCATTAGTTCCCTAGGAAACAAATATCCTCAGAACTTGCATCTATTTTTATTGTGCACATGCAATAAATTGCCTGTTAAATAATGGTGGCAGAGCAGTCAATGAAATTATTGTAAATGGGCTGGTTCTTGGTGCTTTTCTAGCCTTCATGACCACTCAAAGCTCGTTATATGATGAGTCACATCCACCCATTTGTACATCCCTGCACTGCTCAACCAGGATTTCTAACCACTTTCAAGCATTCACTGTGATGAGGCTGCGTCTTGGGCAGCTTGGAGCCCGGGATCCCTCAATACAGGGGCTCAGATCAAACCACTGACCTCCCTTTTATAAACATATGATCATAGAAAAAAACATAAACAATCACTTTTGTGTCTATTAATTGTCTTAATATGACTCATAATGCCACTAAATAAAATCTGGTCCATTTCCAATTCCAACTCAGTATTTTCCATAAGATTTTAGTTATGTTCAGTCATCAATTTTTTTGACAGCACCTAACCAAACACTACATCCTGCAGAACATTGGAATTCACAAATAACAAATTAGAAATGATGAATTAAAACCAGTGCATCAGTGGTCAGACTTTTTGATACATCGTATTAAAGGTGGAGTTGTTGCTACTCTTTGTGACAAGCAAACTGAGTGTGTCACTCCCAGGTGCATTGGGATATTTATACTTCATGTAATATTGGCAACAAGGCATCATAAACCCTGGAGCTACCCAGAAATGAGAGTAGATCAAAATGCAATTGGTTCTCCTTCAGCCCCTGCTGCACATGTCCACCAAATGTCAATGAAACCAGATAAGCAGATTGACTTATTTCTGTAACGTACCCAACAGACAGACCAACATCTTAGCTCTGCAGTAAAAGTTATCACATGACAGATCATTTTAAAACATTTGTTTTGTATATAGTAAGTGCTGAAATGACCAGCAGAGGCTACGTTCAGCTATGTTGGCGAGGAGCGCTGTTTGCAGACATGACCTGTTTCTGTCTGTGTCTGTCGTGACTGGACTCACTTTTTGTGCTTGCATTCCACCAAAGACAGCATCTCTTCCAATATGTTGCAGTGTCACAGGACTGTTGTGACTGAGCCGTCCAACTGGTGTAGATGCTAACAATAACCACAACAGAACCGCTTGTCACAGTTTCCGCCAGGGCTGGATGTTGCCCTCGGACCTGTCTAGCCTACTTTCACAAGAGCAAAGCCTGTCTGTCATAATGCGTTACAGTGAATGATGGCTTTTCTGCTTTTATGCTGCACATATTGGAGGAGCTTTTTATTTTCTCTCCAAGTGAAAGGACCACTTCATGCGACAGGACCAAACAAGGGGTGTATTTGACTTGCAGTGGCCAATCTATGCTCATTTATGCAGCCTTGCCTCTATTTCTCTCAACTATAAATAACAAAAAAACCTCTCCCTAATGGAGTAATTTACACACATCCTGCCACAGCCACTGACAGGACGCTCTCCTATGGCAAATGTCTGGCATTTAGCAAATCAATGACATGAGTTATGAAGGGGAGCCGGGGCCTTCGCTGCCTCTCCATTCTTCTCAATAACAAAAGAGGAAGTGCATTAAAAACTAGCATTGATGGGTTGTTGGGAGTTGCAGTCAATGAGCTCTCTGAGTTTAAAATTAAAAGGCTCTTAGGGTGAAAATTGTTTTCTCTGGTCATCCGTCATGTCGTGAAGGGTCTTTTTCATAGTGATTAATTAGAAACTAAAAGGGTAAAAGGAGGAGGGGGGGGGATTAGGAATCCAGTTGTTGTAAAATCTTGGTGCACTTATCCTGCCCAGCTGTGAGTTAATGACACCAGCTTTCGCCTTGACTAAGTGTTATTGCAGCAGTCCATAATTTCATCTTGAAAATGGGCGAGGGAGTGGATCTTCCTTATAGTAATTGAGTATTGATTTGAAAATAAACAGCAGTGAGACTCCCACCCAACTGACAGACCCATCTTTCGGATGGAATCGACAATAAATGGGCCCCTGGTCGGAGGGAAAGTTATGGATCAGAATGATACAGTCAAGCACGCCTTTCCCCCTGCAATCTCTCTTCTAATATATATTGGATTTTAGATAACCCATTTACGAGCCCTGTCATCTAAAGCCTATAGTTTTGAGCAGGGAGATGATAAGTTAAGGCCAGGGAGGATCTTTGCTGCTTACACATCTGTAGCTGCAGATGTGTGTGTGTGTTTTGTTTCTTTTTTCTTTTTTCCAACGCCTTCATATCACACAGGAAACATCATGCAACCAAAGTGCAACCTGACTGAAATGAAATGAGATTCCCGAGCAGTGTTAAGCAAATGTTTGATGTCAAACATAATGTATGCTCTCATAAATGCAAAGTACATCTGTCTTGCCGTGGGCAAATACCTTTATCTGTCTGTGAGGGGGAGAGAGAGTGGTAATGGTTCAACAGCTCAGTGAATCGACAGAATACGAGGAGTCTAACACTTATGTCAGAGCGGCCATTAACCTCTGCGTAATCACTGTTGAACTATGTTCACACGCCCAACACTTCCCCACCGAGCCCCGGCTCGCCGCTAACGACATACAAATGTGCTATTCGTTTTCATTAGCTGCCACTTCACTTTTGATTCAGGGGACACGGCGGCAGCAGGTGGAGGGGGGCGGGTGGATGGAGTGAGGTGGGGGTGGGGGTCAACGTGGAGGAGTAACGTGGTGCTCTGCCAAATGACCTCTAGGTTCCTATCAGCCTGGGGAACAGATTAACAGAGAGATACGGGCCTCAGTTAATTTCCCCCGGCCGCCCTCAGAGGGCTGGAGGTGATGTCAAAACGTAGTTGCCGGCGTGCTATTGTGTTGTCATTCACACCTGCCTAATGACTCCTGATTATCATTCACATGCTAATGCTTCATTTGTTATCGGTGTGACCCGCGTCAGGCGCATTATGAACCGTTATCTCTATTTATCTTGTCAATTATTGATTGCCTTTTCCCACTGCACGTCATTATTAATTTGACGTGCTGTGTCAAACTCACTGTTAATCATATTTAAACAGATATGGGGGAGATAAAAATCAATTTTCCATTATCCTTCAGGGTTCCTTTTTTTTTTCATACCCATCCAGCACCACGGAGGGGACTTGAGAGATCGGCTATGCATGACTGAGCGGATCCAGAGTAAATAATCACCTAATTTGACTGTAATGGGAAAGCAGTAAAAAAAGAAGAGAGAGAGATGAAAGTTATGTTTTGAGTTTTTCTCAAGATAAAATTATTTAATGTCATGTTTCTCTGAGCTGCTGTTATGGTATTTACCCACTTCTTATCACTTGGTGGAAGCTGTTTCTGGATCCATCTTTCAGACAATCAAGACAGACGGTTCCTGTAATCTCCAGCATCAGAACTCACTCTAACAGGCCTTATGGCGGAGCAATTATATGTGCTGAAGTTGTTCTACACCATATAAAGGAGTCGTGTAGCGTGTTTCAGAAAAAGAAACAAAGCAATTTCTGTTGTTTCTTTTATTCCTGGTAACAAAAGAAGAGAAGAAAAGAGAAGAAGCCTAAAGAGCTATTATCCAGTGGAAGGTAATGGCGCGAGGCGCAGGAGGATACAAATAGCTGAGGAAGGGCATTTCACCCAGATAATGGGGTTGAAGGATTCTGGCATGGCGAGATTCATGTACAGACAAGGCTTCTTTGATGCAGTGACATTGGAGAGCCCATAAAAGCCATGGTGTAAAATACAGAGGCGTTTCTCCGAGCTAATAGGATCCCCAGCTTTTTGGAGGTAGATTTAGCATAGCCTGACACGGGAGACACAGAAACACTAATTGGATACACCTACCTGGGTTCAATAAATGAACACAAGGGGATCCATCAGAGGGGACAGAGTTCAGGTCTGCGGGGGTTGGGGGGGAGGGCTGTATAACATCTGTGAAGAAAAGTGGTGTGGGTGTAGCCCTGAGCTTGCAGCACCAATCATCAGCAAATGAGTTCGGAAAAGCTTAAGACGACTGATATAACAGACACATGATCATCCATATAGTTTCCCATTTTTTTGCCTAATTTCTCACCACTTGGAAGTGGAAGTGTAGCCTTAATATAGCAGCAATTAGTCTTCAGTCCACAGCCCACCGATAGTTTCTGAGCATACAGCCAGCTGAGCTGAGGAACATGTAGTGGTCAAATACAAAATTTGGACAATGTGAAAAAGTTTCAGGGGGACAGCAAACATCACACAGTTCATAAGAAACCACTGTGTATCAGAGTTTACATCCTGTTAAATAAATAATATCCATTGACCACCACAGAAGTCTTTAGCAGTGCCTTATAAAAGATACAACTATTTATTTATGTGATGTAATAATAACCAAACAACATAACTATTTCACGTAAAGTAGCACAAGTTCAGACTTATATTACAGTTGTTTTTATCCAAAGATACTCAGGAAGAACAGCAAGCTGTGACCTCACCTTCAGCTTATGCAAGTCCATGTGGGGTTCGGGATGCTCAAAATAAAAAGAAGAGATTCAGATGCACAGATACAGTAATACATACAGATCGACATTGCACATTTACACAGTGGTTGTCCTGTATTTCCCTGTCATGTCAGTGGATCATTACGTTTTGCTCGTTCCCAGTCAGCCCAGAGGCCTAGAGGTCTGGGTGGCGCTCAGCATGAACTCCTAATGAGAGACTTCTGAGCCCAACATATGCCATGTAGGCTCTGGCCGATCTTGGACGAACAATACATGGATGATTCATTTCACACGCGGGAAAGCGAGGTTTGTTTCTCCCCGTCTGCATCTAGCCAGACACCATTTAGCGATGCTGTCAGCAAAGCTCTTTAGACGGACTAATCTTTGGCCCGCTGACAGCTGTGTCCTCTTCCAAAATGAACACAAATTCCCTCAGACCAGCTTCTCCTCCGGCTCAGATCAATATGGCTCTGATAAGCCAGGACACCTTCCAAGAGCTGCAGGGCATAAGGAAGGGCTCTGACATATCATGATTTGGGCTTTAATTACTTGGCACATGCAGCAGACTCCAATGCATGTATAAATGTGTGTCTGCGTGTATACATTCAAGGATACCTGTGCCTGCAAGGAAATGCATCAGCGTGATTGATTACAGTATTCATACACTTGTACTGATCTCACATGTCGCCACCCAGATGCAGAGGCAGGCGATGAAGCCCAACTTTCTGAAAACGACATTTATTTCTATGTCATACTTAACTGTCAGTGGAAGATTCAGTGGAATTAATTTCATGTTACAGCTTGCATGTGAGCGTTCGATAAATGTGACTAGGTTCATTTTAATCCGGCAAAGCTATAATCAGACCTAACAATACGTGGGAAAGGAAATATCTGTGATTGCTCTCGAAAACATGTATGTGTGACGTTGCTCACGTCACTGAAAATCAAAGCAGAAAAAATAGGGCTGTCAGAGCTGCTGCTTAAAATGAAAATTTAACGAAAAACATGCCAACTGATTTTTTTTCTCAAGTTTTCAATAGTTATCTGAACACTTTCAGAGTTGTTGGATTTGATTAGTTGAGAAAGGAAATCAGTTTGAGGAGGAAAAGATTAGACGAACAGGCAAAAGCCAAAAGTGTGTGAATCATCAGTTCAATCTTTTTAAAATATTGTAATTTTCTGAACACATCCGAAGTTTGGTTAAAGGTATTTAAAAAACTTTTGAAGTCATAGTTCAGTGATTACAGAGTAATTTTCAAGCTCATATAAATCAAAAGTATAAGCATTGTTGTAAATATTGCAAATCTAACAAAACTGATATTTCACTCCAATCTGATGTCAGTCAGCAAATGTAAAAAAGTGAAATCATTTCTGTTTTTCATTTTACATTAATTGCAAAATTTAAAATAATTTATTTCAGAAAGCCTTGAAATTGTAAAATTTGCAGTTTTTACAACAATTTCCACAATGACACTTAACTTATGTCGCATAACATGGAACCACAGATACTGAATATACTTGTACAGCTGTGTTGTGAAGCCCAGGTTTGCTGCTTGTCCATGCTGTAAATCCTGCGCCGGCTGAGATTGCTGTAGTTACCTGAGGACACTGAGCATCATTACAACAAACAAGCACAAGGATGGACTCTGACGTAGACTCCCCTCTTCTCTGTAAATGAAAAAGAAGCCGGAGCAAACCCAGCCTGGATCATAACCTCAGTTCACCTCTAAACAATGTTTTTATGGCTTAAGCCCAATAAATAAAATATAATAACATATATCACCCCACATACTGTGTCATATCATCTGCTGAGAAAACTCTAGCACCCCCTTATTTAGATATTTCTATATGTTTATATGTAGCAGAGCATACATTGAGTCACATTTGATGTCAACTGTGCCTGAAATGCCAGCAACAAATGTAGAATATTCTGATGTTGATCCACTGTGAAGTAAATCCTGTGCTGTATGTTTTTCTAATGGTCTGAGTGAGGACTTGCCTGTCCTCCTGAGCCGCAGCATATATAATCCTTCTCAGCAGACACATATTTAATTTATTATCTCCCCAGCACGCTGCAGGCCTCTGGCTAGCATGGCGGAATGGGGAAATAAATGACACAGAGGGGAGTGAGCCTGTCACTCTGCCAGCCCACAGGCCCTCACATAAATAGCTTTTAACATGGGGATCAATAATGTTAAGTTGTGATTAAATAGATTATTACATTCAAAATTAGACACCCCAGGGGCTTACACATGCTTATGGGAAAACCAAAGGAGAGTGGTTACTCTCTTACAGTCTTTAAAGGAAAGTGTTTTTGATCTCAGTGCCAGTTGTTTCTTTATGATATATCATACAGTTATTTTCAGACATGCATTTGAGCAACAAGAAAACAGCAGAATCATTCAACTCATTCTTTCCGGTCGGGTCATAGTCTTTAAAGTGCTGAGCTCGAAGATCAAACCTTTTTCTGTTGTTCTAGGAAATTCTTGTTCACCTTCTACATTGTTTCTTAATGGACTGAGGTGGCCCTCTAGGGTTAGATCCAGGGCCATTACTTTTCTGTGGCTCACCTTGGACCACAACCTTAAGCAATGTAAAGACACTTTTCAAGTGAATAGATTTCAATTTGCATTCTGACTGCCTCTCAGCCTGGATACAACTTAAGGGCAGCAGCAGGTTTGTTTCATCTATCTTGCGTCCAGAATTGTTGTGTTGATTTAGTCAGGCCGGTTGTTTCTCTCTCTAAATTCATAAGACCTGATTTTAGTGCATTTTCTGTGGAACGTTAACAGTGACTAAACAGTTTTGGAGTCTAAAGTAAATGTTGAAAATAAACTCAGAAATGTGAACATTGGCATAGACATACTCGTATTGGCACATATGAATCGAATGTGGTGATACAGAAAAGGTTCCCACACACGCAACAAGAATAACTCCATTGTATGAAGATATGAAGATATTCTTCTGTATTTTGGTCTGTTGTTTCAGTGCTAAAATTCAAATGCACTTCATGTCTGTCTTTTCTCAAGCTGGCAGTCTCTTAAGCTTTTCTTAAGCTTTCTTAGTGGTGTTTGTATACACACACACACACACACACACACACACATATATAGAGTGTTATCATGAAACAATGAATAAATGAACTCATCCAACATGTGTTCAGAGACACACTGTGACCACACCAAGCAGCAAATCTCCTATAGTTGCTTCAGTGATTCAAAGTGCGTGATAAAGTCCTTTTATCTCTACTGCCTTTCAATGAGCTGGGTTGGCAGATGTCTAACATCTTACACTAGCTAATATGTGCTATTACAGCGATGCAGCGCAGGCCCACTGAGGGAATTGGCAGCAGAGACGGTCTTGACTTCATCGCGATGTGGCAGCTGCGGTTGAAGTCTTTGCTTTGGTGTCTGGTCATGTCAGAGGCAAACTGAGATCCAGCTAAAATATATATTTGAAATGAGATTATTTATCTCTCAAGTGGCTCTCGCTTCGGTGACAGTACAACTTTTTTCAGAACAAAAGTTTCAACAACCTCTGTTGCTTTTCTCATTTCAGGTTTTTTGATGGCGTATTTTAGCTTCAGTGCCAGAAGTTGCAGTCACTTGTCTCGTCACTCCGGTCTGTTTCATTGAATTCCTCAGCGCATTGTTTTACCAGACAACCCCAAGGAGAACATGGCTCCATTCTTTCAAACCTGTCTCACAAGGCTAATCCATTTCTGACTGCTTTTCTTATTCTCTGGCATAATAGGGCCCTGAGTCCCTTTCTTCTGTCTGTGTGTGTGTGTGTGTATGTGTGTGTGTGTGTGTGTGTGAGGGAGAGAGAGAGAGAGAGAGCGAGAGACAACGAGAGGACACAGAGGGAGGGAAAGAGAGAGATATGCTGCCCCAAAGCCTTTGCCAAATCCATTTGACTTCACACAGAAGTTAATTTATTAAATCTTTAATAAGCCCTGCCATTATGTATGCCCATAAAGATTCTAATAGAGATGTAAGGTGGCAAAATGTTGCATTCTTTAAAAGCTCATGAATCTTCATAACATCGACTTTTGGGGAAAAACTAGTTCCATTTCGCGCTACTATTTTATTTACATTGAAATATTTATTCAGTTTAATGAAACCAAATATGATTTATGTTGTTTCCCCCATTTTGGAACGCACTCATTATGAAGACACAATGCTGTTTAGTAACAGAATAATTGCCAAGTGGAATTACAGAAATTCAGGGGTTGCAGCTTCTAAAACTTTTCAAGGGGTCCAGAAAAGCTTGGCGACACTCTGATGCTTGTGCAGGCGACGCTTGAGGCTACCGACAGATCAAACCTCCTCTCAGAACGCTTCAAATGGGCCAAAATAGCTCCTGTATCATGCGTGCTGGGGCAGACTGGAAATGGCGAGGCATTATGGGGAGGTTTCATAGAGGATGGTTGGTGTGCTGATAAGTGGCAGATAGGGGTTTTACACTTGGCCGGAGCATATCGGTAATAGCTCCAGGAGCAGCGGCGTATTGACTCCAGTGGAGGAGAGATGGAGGAGCAGGAGAGGAGACGTTTCCGTCTGCAGGTTGAAGAGGGTGACGCCCCGCTCTGGAAGAGTGCAAGCCTACAGGGAGGAGTATCTGCCATGGAACAGATGTCCCAGTCACACAGGCTGAGGGTGCAAACATGTCTCTCATTTCTCTTCTTTTTCTTTTTTTCTTTTTTTGAGTGAGGTAGGGAGGGTGGAAAGAAGATTGTTGGAGACTGGTGTCTGTTAATTTAGTAGATTTCATTTCATTCAGTCAGTACCAAAATATCCAGTCAACAGTACAGAAGAGTAGTTGCACAGGTTGAAGTTTATGGAAGTATCTATAATTTTGGGCTTATTTTATAAACACATGCTAGCACAATTGATTGATTTTTAACAAGGGTTTCCTTTCTCTAATGTGTAATAAACTTTGATGATAGAGATATAGCTGATAGATGAACTGTGCAGATGGCCTATATAACAATGCACTGGTATAACACTGACTTACCAGCTTGGAAATCACAACTGGTGCAGCACAACCAGAGATACCATCATTTAATGTTTCTGTTATCTGTTCTCCATCCTGCCAAAACCTTCACAGAGCAACTCAACCACAGTCCTTCTCGAGATGGGAGCGTATTATAACTAATATATGCTCAAGGTGTGAGCTCAGCTACATAGGTGTGGTAAATTTAACTTCAGACTCAGAGATTTTCATATTCATATCATATATAAAGTGGGACCTGTCCAATGCCCACAAAAGTTTTCTCCAGACACTTTCCTCCTCATACATGTTTAGATCAATAAGATATCCTTCTTGCCTTCACCTTTTGAGCAGTAATGAGGATAGGGTCCAACCGACCCCCATAATCCTAACTGGCACAAACAAGTCAAGATAATGGATGGATAGACAGAACCAGGGTTTTGAGCATCAGCTGGTTCAAGTGACAATCCTTGAGGCCATATAATTCGCTTTGGGGCAACAAACAAGTCTGATAGATCGTCTGCATAATGGACTTGTAGACAGAAGTGGATAAACTTGAGATAAACACCTGTAGTAAATTAACCCATTTTCACTTTTCTAGACACTGGTGTGTAGGGCTTAGTGGGGCATCTAGCCACTGTCCTTTCCTTGTCTACAAACTGGATCACTTTAGCTTTGCATGCTTGAAGGTTGAGAAGATTCCAGTAATCCCTCTTCAAGTTTTTGAGGTTTGAAAATGCATAAATTAGCTCATTAAACTTTTTTTTTTCCCCACTGCAAAACTGCAAACATTACAGTCAGCACTTCATCTCAGGGCCTTAAGCACACTGTCCAGAAGTGCAGCCATTTGCACTTTTTATAAGCTTTATCCCCACCTAGTTATTCTAAGATCTGCTGCTAAATTTGTCCCTCATTCCCTCTCCCTAAGCTTAAGCCGTCAGCCCAGTAATACAGCTTCAAGAGCACATCTCTTCCCAAGTTATTTATTTATATATGTGTCTGCCTTTGGTTAAGGCCGCCATATTGCCGGGGTGCAGCACAGTGTGAGACACGGAGGCAGAAATTTTGTGGTCCTTCACACTGCTTAAGTCTCTGTGGTATAGCTTATCTGGAAAGCACCCTGTTTGATGCCAGGCAAGGTCATTCTGATAAGTGAAAATGCAATCACAGAGGAGTTCGGTCTATTTTTGCTGTATTAAATATATAAATGCTTACTCTGGCAATAAGGGATGTAACAGGATCTTTTTGTGATCTCTAAACATATAAAACAATTCCGCTTGTGACATTAATACTTATTTTGTCGCTCAGTGCTAAATGTATTTGCCCCTGCCCAAGCTGACACAGTTTACTTGGAGCACATGCAGCATTTAATTCTCACCGTCTTTCCACTCAGAACATGGCTTTATCTTCCCCCAACATTCAGAGGCAGAGTTTTTTCCGAGGATTGTGTTTCTGTATTTCACACCTCGTGCTGTTCTTCCCTCTGTCAGAAAGCAGCGAGGTGATATTTGGGTAACTGCGGGCTGTGAGGTAGAGCACCAGACTCCACCAGAGCGCCCGGAGTCAGCAAGGGGAAGGGACGTCATGATGTGTCAGCCGACATCACATCATGTTTGGCTCCCAGCAAGGCGAAGGTCTCCGGCCAAATCAGTTTATATAATAGACGCGATGGAAAACAGCAACCTCAGTCAGACGCCGTGTGTAGACTCGGACACAATGGGGGCCCATACATGCGTGATGTTTTCACCACTGATCAAGTCATTTCAAATTCAGGAGTTCATTGGGAGGTGAAACCTAATCCGAACCCGTGGGGTTGAGGATTGCAAGAGAAACGAGGCCGAACGGGGAAGGGATGAGCGGAGGCCGCGATAGGGATCGATGGAGCGCCACCAGGTGTGGCATTGAGACTCAGGAGTGGGAGCGAGTCCGGATGAGGCTCCACCGTCTCTCCTGTGGGAGAAACTTGTCACGCACAGCAATAGATGGGCACAAAAAAAAGATAAATTAAATAATAAAAATGTATGGTGCATCTTGTTACATACATATTTAAGCTGTTCTTTGTGATGCTGCTGTACTCTTTCAAATTTCTCCATATTAAATACATAAAGCCGTTTAACCATGTCATACGTTTCTTCGTCTTTGTTATCTCCAACGCATGTACTGTAGGGCAGAGGCAGGAAATACGCCCCGGGCGGGCTTCTAGTCCATCACAGCCCATGTCAACCTTTTTGCAATATAATCTGCGATCTCACGTCTTCATTCTGCTGTGCCTCTAAACTGTAGTTGCCGGTGTGTGTGTATGTGCGTCACCTGGGGGGAGCTGCTCATGATGGACTCCTCAATCTGTTCTCAGCTCAGGCGCCCGGGAGGGCAGCACTCAGCCAGGTAGAACAACCTGAGCCTGAATGGACCTTCTTCAATATGATTCTGGTCCATTGTGGTACAAGTTACGCTAATGTAAGAAATAAGTGGTTCTTGTTGTAATTGCCAAAGCAGCATTAATTTGGCGCCTTTTTTATCTTCACGATTATCAAATAACAAGCAAGATATTCTTTTCTCTGTCAGAATATAAAATAAATCAGCAAATCTAAGTCTTTCATGCAAACACATCATGTCTTCCTTTATTTAAGAAATGTGAATGCAACAAAACCAATATCTTCATTGAGTTTGCATGTGTATACAGTATCATATTGGCTACAGTTACAGATAATATGAATGAAAAATATCCAAATACATACTGTTGTTCATTTCCTTACATTTAGAGAAAACACAATTGACTTGAAGAGGAAAGGGGGAAAAAAAACAGTAGCTGAACACTTTCAAACAAATGTGACCTTTAGACTGATATGTTCGAAAATGTTACCTTTCATTTTATATTTAACCCTGCACTTAAAATGTTTACTCATCAAGCGTTTCCTCATTTTGATCTCCCAGCACCGTGCTCGCCTTTTGTTTTTCATTTGTCTCTCACACAAAAGCCACTAATTAAAGATCCTTCGATATAGTAATCATCAATAGAGAGTGGCCTATAAACAGAGGCGAGCACAAATGAAGGATTATAGGTCTTTTTGAGTATCTTGCTCTCACATGACATGAATCAATCAGCAGACAAAACAGACTCGCCGGCCCGATGACAATGAGTCCAATTGAGCTGAGCTGTGATTATGATTCACTGAACAGCGTGATTCAAAGAACTGTCATGTTTAGCCCAAAGGAAAGTGATCAGGCCTTTCTTTTTTTCTTTTTTTCACAGGGACTTCTCCGCCGCTTGCTTCCCAGAATCAGGCAGTTGTATCCCTGATGATGATGATGCTGCTGCTGCGAGTGCCACTCAGTGGGATAACTTTCAAGTGATTGAGGAGGCCAATGAGATTTTTGTTTATTCAGAAGCCAGGTGCAGATAACAGGGCCATTAATGATTGGAAGTTGATTACAAGTCACTTCTGCAGAGCGCAGTGGGATGTTTCGCAGTTTAATCAAGAACAAAAAGTTAATGGGTGCAGCTTCTCAGTTTGTTTATGCATTAATATCTAGGTTAGTGTTTATCGGCGGCTGGTCGGGCTGAATATCTCCCTGCAAATTCAGTTTTGCCCGAAAGGAAAAGATGATATTTAATGCTGAATGGATTCACCAGTGTTGGGATCTGGCAGGGGCAGGCTTGGTTATTAGAAAATCAATGAAGAGATATCAACAAAATTATTTGGTGGGATTAATCATTTCACCACCTTTGGGTTAGGAGCCACTGAGTAAATGGTGAATTGCGGTCTCACAAAGCCTTGTTCACGAGAAATGTCAATATTTTCATGCCATTGAACAAGCAGCACTATTTAACACTACTTAGGTTCTAGCAATGTACAAATCATCACACAAGGTCGACAACTTACATCTGCTGTCCATCTAATACTACATCTGCACAGCAAGCAGTTATAATATCAAGGTAGACACTTCAAGGGTCCTGTATACAAACCTGAAATCAGCATCATCTACATATCTATCTACATATCATCTAGCTTCAGCCTGTCTTTGTTCACTCATCAACATTCACCCAAGTGGCCAGAATGACTTTGTTCAGCCTGTGTCACCTCAGCTGAAAACACACGGATTGCGGCCACTTCGATGCGTGGTTCTCGAACAGATACAGATCTGATTTTCTCAAGTGCAGCCTCAATCTGTCTGTGACTTCATCGTTGCCATAGCGATTAATCACCATCATATGCAGTGTGATAGATAGTAGCCCTGGACTTGAGCTGGACTGAGATTTTGTGTTGGAGCCATTTAAGTCACAGTTCCACCACTCAGAGCGTCTCTCATGTTGTTTTTGCTTCACACATGGCCATGACTGTACTTCTAACCCTCAACATAAATTTGTTGTGACATTCCCTGTATTCTCTGCACTCTAACTATTGCAAAAAAAAAAAGTTCACACACGTGTGGTCCATTTGGTCAAAATATTGAAAGATTTTCACACTCGAGCAGCTGGAAACAGGCTACATTAAAAAAAATGTCTTGCAGTGTGAAAGTAGTCCAGCATGTACTCAGCCAAGTGTAACTAAGAACATAAATTAGATATTCATTACTTCATCAACAAGCTTCCTGCTTTAATACACCTTGATAAACAGGTCTGCTTGTTTTCACTTAGAGCTGTTTATCTGTGGCACAGCAGCCAAATATCTTTAATATTTGCTTATGAATACTGCTAATACAAACTTTTAGTCTTTAGACTGGATTTGATTTTTTTAGAATATTGATATTTCTGCATGACGTATTCATTGCTGATTAAAATTTCACAATTACAGCTGGATTTGCTCCATGGAGATTTCGTGTCCTTGTCCATGGAGATTTCGTGACACGGCTTGTGCGACGCGGTGCTCCGGTGGAGTTCTGTTGGGCTCGAGTTTGGATCGCGCCTCTAACGAGCTGTTCTCTGTTGCGCAGCCTGTCAGGCTTCATGCTCGAAAGGTTGAATGTAATCATTCTCCACCAATATGAAATAATGAAGTATGAAGGGTAATTGTTAAACAAGTGGCCTCCTGGGAATCCTTACAAGATTGTACCTGACATGTGTGATTTGTTCAAGGCGTCGTCTTAGCATGGATGCGCACCCAGGCACACACACACACACACACACACACACACACACACACACACACACACACACACACACATTCACACTCATAAACACTTGCAGATTAAACCCTATTAATGCAAACTCAAAACCCAAGTGACATCTCCAGCAGCGTAATGAAAAAATTTAGCAGGAATGTGAGGCTGATTATCAGCTGCAAATTTGCTGTGGCGCCAGAAATCAGAGGAGACGGTACAGTGAAGGGAGAGAAATGAAGGGGAGCCAGCAGCGAGCGCCCGAGCGCTAATTAAAGCATACCTGCCTCTTGTTTCCTGCCATCTTCTTAACATGACAATGCTGCCGGGGCCCGCAGGACAATTTGTTTCCACGCCACAGAGACAGACGCCCTGTTTCCCGTGAATTGCTATTTACTCCGCGGTCCACCCGTTCTTTAACTGACTTATGAATAAACATGACAACATGTTTTGTGCCTTTTTTTAAAAAAAATTGCCCTTCTTTAAATCTGCCAGCTTGGTGACATCCACTCACCCATCGCAAATAACTGTCCCAGGGTTAGAGAGCAACTATGAAGGGGGGTGTGTGGGGGGGTAGGAAAGCACAAACTAGAATGATAATCGCCGCGTGATATTCTTGTCTGCTCAGGTGTCGGAGGGTTAATCACAAAATTAACTTATCATCTTCCTGGATGAAGTAATTAAGCAGTGCAGGACAAACTCTTCACATAATTGAGGGTGAATAATGAGGAAGAGGCACGCGGTCTAGTGGGAGGGAGAAAGATGGAGGAAAGATCACAGATTGGTAATTAGGAGACGAGACACTTGATGGAACCTGGAGGAGAAATGTTGTGGTGGCGCCCATGGCACAGTTCTATCTGTGTGATGTAGGAGCCGAGGCAGGAGCGACGGGATGGGCGTGTCCTCTTCTCTCACCCCTGCTCTTAACAAACTACCTGCGCAGGACTAAACCAGGCCAGAGCAGATTTATCTAACGCACAGAAATAGATGCGCAAGGCGCATTAGTGGCTGCACATTTGCATAAAGTTTCGGAGTCGGTTTCTAGGTAAAGGTCAAATGTCAGCCAACTCGCATGGAGTCTTTCTTTAAAAGAAGAGAGACAGCCACTCTGGCTCCATTGTAGTGACGACGGAGTTGGACTTAAAATCTTCAGATGTGAAAGAGAATTACGGCTGAACTGGATTTTCCTTGCTAAAACACTCTAAAGCCATTCATCACAAGGGGATAAGCTCCAACCAGTTACTGTAGGAGGTCTGCAGGAGTCTGTGCTTGTGTGCGTGTGTGTGTGTGTGTGTGTGTGTGTGTGTGTGTGTGTGTGTGCCAAACCTATAGTTAGAGACCCCTTTACAGATAGTCTAATTCATGCATGAATCAGTATTCATTGTGGGCAAAAACCGTGAAAAAATACTCCCACAGAGAAATCTTACATGAGAGTCATTTTTTATGTTTAACTGTGTAACAACTGCTCCATGGAGGTGTGGTGAATAGGGTTGGTCTCTAACTGTAAGAAGGCCTCCGGCTCAAATCAAATCAGGGGGTCTTTCTTTTATATGCACTTTGTAGGTTTTTTCCATTTACTTTCCAGTTTAGATCGTCTGGTTTGTGCACCGGAGTCCCTGCACACTGTAACGTTACAGAGAAGGTAAGATGTAATGGATGGACAACCGCTGCAGACACCTAGATTGAATTTTAATGGCTCCTTTGTCTGGTGCTACTGAATATTTACTCATTCAGAGTGTTTAATAAAGAATCACTGTGCAGTTCGCGTGGGGAAAAACATTTTGCAACGGACGCATTTGTTGTCGAAGTGTTGTTCACTGTCAGTGAACTGTGCGACCGTAAGCCAGAAATCTCATCATGGTGTTTGATTAAATACAACGCAAATGAGAAGGAAAGCTTTGAGCACTGACGTTTCTCATTATACTTGTAGACCGCTGTTTAGCTCTTACCCGGGTGTAACGATTGTGTAATGATGCAGCATTTACATAATGCGAAATGCTTTGATAGACTTAAGTTGAAGCATTTAAATGAAGCAGGATACGCGCCGTGGTATTATGTCAATGTCAGAGCCTCGGAGCCGGCCGCGGATCCATAAACGTCTGCATAACAGGAATTCAATGCCCGCCGCAACCCCGGGTGCTAATGTGCCTTTGATGTGCAGGTCTGTATCTCCAGAGGTATTATTAGGACCATTATGTCTCCCCGAAAGACAGTATCTGTCCCCTCTGAATTTTCTGCATGGCGAGCGCATGAATACAGCGAATCAATACGGAGAATGGCAATCGTGAAGGAGCGCTGGAGCGTTGGCGAGAAGTGCGTCACGCCACGCGGCGCTCCGCTGTTTAACGGAACATACGCGGCCTGCTTAGGCCCTGCTCAATTTATTGACTGCTGCAAGAAATCAACAGTGGCAAGCAGCTTAGCGCCTCTCCCATCCCATAATAGACTCCATTCATACAGGCCTTTTATTCTGCGCGTGGCGTGAGGTGACAAATGGACATGATGTCTGCTAGCCTGCCTCCTGAATTTATTTGATTTTTTCTTTCTCCCTTTTCTTTTTTCCCCCCTCTTCCTCTCTCTCCTCTCCCTCCGCCTCTCACCGGCGATGCTCGCTGATATATCTTGACGCTCTGAAGTATCCTGAGTAAATTCACTCTGCCTCTATTGCTGTTTGTAACCTTCAGAGTGCCAGGAACGATCTGTGTATGCACGCCGCAAACGCCTGTTGTCATCCGTGAATAACTTGAAAATACAGAAGACAAGGGCTAAAGACAGGCTCCGAGCACCATGAAACAATGAGAGGGGCTTTTAGGATGCTCGGGAAAGTTCAAACGCGTGTTTCCTTTGAATATCAGAATTTCCTTAATAGTTATTAAGTCGGTGTTTCCGGATGATAAAACACTGTCCATGCACTGCATCATAATTTAGGCAGGCGCAGATGGTAAACTGAAAAGTGCTAATATAAATCAGATTGGGATTTGTTTATTGCTACAGTACAACAGCCAGTAAATGCATCTTCTCCGACTGACATAATCTTATTATATAGAAATAAACATGTTTACCGCTTTGCAGAAGTTTAGCAACACACCATCAAGCACCCACTTCTTGTTTACTTGTGAGAAAAAAAGGTGGAACAAAGTCAAAACGATCATAATTCCACGCAAAGATGCTGAGCATTAATAATGAGAGCATTTTACTACGGCTGTAAATAAATATTTCAGCCTCAGAAGGCTCGCGTCGGTAATCTATCACCCCACTCCCAAAGATGGGATGCTCCCCACGGGAAGATAATTCACCAGTTGTGGATCCTGAGCAGCAGATGATCTATACAGTCCTAGAAAAGGTTATTTATCGCTTTCATAATTAAATTTGGTATCTTGGTGGAGGGGCTGTCACGGCATGATTAATCAAGTCCCACTGGCCGGAGCCGGAGAGGGCCAAGTAGCAGGTGTTGCTCACTCCGGCCTGAAACGCTGCAGCTCTGCACCGAGGGTGCTGCACGCAAGCATGCTGCTCAGGTTTCTGCAGGTTTACAAAAAAAAAAGAAAAAAAGGGGAAAAAAAAGGAAAAGCGACCAAAAATGCCAGGAGCACGGCACAGTCGGTGTTTGTCATGAAAGCTCTGCATACGTGTAAACAGTGAGTCTGTTGAGAGCAAGAAAACAGCAGCTGCAACACTGACACATAGCTATATAGGTGTATATAGTTTGTATTCAACAGCATGTTTCTTGTTTTTATTCTGTTTGAACATGTGTTTGTAAATGATCTCAATCTTTAATGCTCACATCTCCCTGTCTCCCTCACTATCATTATGTGTTTATGTTTTGCTTTTGGCTTTTGTTTTTCCAGAGCTATACGTAATTTATAACTGAATTTTTACATAATTTTTAAAATAAATTATTATTTTATAAATAATCATACCTGTGTGTGGAATAGTGTGTGTATACATCTAAAAAAGCAACCACTGCAGTTCAAACAGAAGCTCAGACAAAACTATGATTTCAACATCAAACCTCTGATCACTGACATGATTCGGCAATATGTATAAATAAAACAAAATCTTTGCTCTCCAAATTGTATATTTTCTATGTTGACTTTGACAGCTACATACAGCCAGTTTCACAACATAGAAATATGACTGACAGCATGTTCTCCACTGTTTAACCAGCACCACGGTATATTTATATACAGATAGCGCTGATCCCTCCCTAACAGATCACAACAGATCAAATGCCGTATGTGATCCTACAAAGCATATTATTTGAAATCATATGGGAAGCCTATTCTCCTTGAAATCATTATGACTCAAGGTGTTACATGTGACAGTAATGGGAATTTATTGGTTGTAGCGCAACAGAAATAGCCTCAGGCAACATCCTGCAGCCGTGTGTGCAGTGGATTGTTTTGTGAGACCTGTTACTGGTTCCCAGTGGACTCAAACCCGTGCTTGTGCGTATCGGACCGCTCAGGCAGTTCACCATAAAACCTGCTCACACAAAAGGAAGTGGCGAATTTTTGCCTGAGAAATGACAACTGATCGTTAAAACGAGTCGATTAATTTCTGTGCGCCCACTCTCTGACTGATTCTTTAAGTGTTAGTATAAATCAGACACAGATAACAAACCTTTATCACACCTCCAGGAGAGGAGCACTGTACTCAATCGCATTGCCCTCTAGGATCTCGGCAACAAACACCTGACAAGCTCTTTTTCACCTAAGATGGATGAGTGCTAGAATAATAGACATTTCCATTTATTGATTAAACGTTACCAATTCAACAAAGGGAGACGGCGAGTGAAGGATGATGGCAGCCTTGTTGTCATCAAGGAGCCTTTTAACCACAATAATGCCGCTAATGAATATGAATGGCAGCGACTGGCGATTTAGGTAATTAGAGCGGACGCACTTTGAAAGATGCAAAGGTGGCACGTCGGCGGCGCTGTGTGTGATGCTCAAACCACCCGAGCCGCCATTTCACCGGGTTGGAAGAGAGGATGAACCGGCTGTAGGACAACAGAGAGTCAATATCCGTGTTGAGCACAAAATGAACACGGTGTTTAATCCTGTGTCCACAACAGTAGTCTGCTCCATCACGCCGCTGCACCCGAGCCGTTGCTCAGTTTACTTTCGCCTGGCAGCCTGGAGGCGCAGGCGGAAGGTGTGTGGGGTTTATTACACCCAGCCCTGTCTGTGTGTGTGTGTGTGTGTGTGTGAGCACATGTGATCAGGAGCTATATGGATTACGCTCTGAAAAAGCTGGTCCTAGACGTGTTTTGGAAAGGGCTGGAATTGGCAGAGGCAGTGGAAAACGTGGCAAGCTCTTGTGATGAGTCGGTCTGATGATGGTCGTCTCACTTCCCTGACAAATGCGATTAAAAAGGAGACGTTATGTAAAGTTGGGATTAGCGAGGTTTTGACAATCTCCGGTAAGAAAAAAAAAAAAAAAAAGAGGACAAATCAAGTCCTAGAGCCATATTCTGCGAAGGCTGGGAATCGACAGCGGTACAGTACGGGACTGAGCTGAGCGCTGTACTTTTGGGTCTTTCATCTTCACGTGAATGCTGCAGTCAGCTGCTTCACCACCGTGTTCAAAGTGAACAGGCACAGATGAGGAAAAGAGGAGGTTTTTCAACTCATCACCATCAGCACACAGGTTGAATGCATGGTTCATCAGCGTGGAGCACAGCGGCTTAATAATTACCTGTCATCTGGATCCAGAGAAGAGGAATTTAGAGATAAAAAACTCGTACGGTGGATGTGAATTTCCGATATTAACGGCTGCCCTTTTAGTATACCAGGATGCAGTCTCTATCATTTGTAGTGTATCTATTGTTTGACTGAGGGTAAACACAGTCAGACGAAGTTCTCTTAATGCAGACATGGTGCCTATATATTCATTAGTAAGAAGCATTATGATACGAAGGTGGATATGATGCATCATATCTGTCTTTATTAGGAATGTGTGTTGTTACTGCCTTTTTAAATGAATGAAGATCAATAAAAAATATGAATATAAAGTAGTGTTCACATATAGGACATCCGTGCATTATCTTAATTGTAATTAAATGAAGTGCCACGCTGAGTAAATATGTTTTTGAATAACACTGATCCTTTTGACTCATTACTGTGAGTAAACTGATGTGCATGATTGACCAACCATGATTTTTTTATATTGAAATATATGAAACTTTTAATTCTCTGTAAAGCACCTTTTTTCTTTATTTTTTAATTGGTCAAATTGTTGATGGCAAATGGAAAAGATTCTTCCTCTTACACCTCAGCCTTTTTCCCCCACAAAAACTGCATCAAAATAGGAGACATTATAGAGGATTTTTATCTTGGTTTCATACATTCACATTCTGTTACATGACACAAGTTTAATGACTTTGATTGTGTTTTGCAGCTTCATATTTACAGTTAGAGCCATTATTGTGCCCCGTACACTCTGTGTGCTATCTTTATTTGCCGCTGCAGGGTCTCAGTTTCCCCACAGGCCTCATTACGGTTTAGTCGTGTGTTATCCCGTCAGCTGCCTCTACTATACATTGGCTCTCTGCTCCAGCCTGACGTCCAGCAGCAGCAGCAGCAGCAGCAGCAGCAGCAGCCTGCGTGGTGTTGGTCCACCAGAGGCTTGCTTTCCTCTCTGTGTTGTCCTGTGGTTTTATCCCTCTCACCTCCTCACCTGGCTGCTGGCCTGTGGGCTGCCAGGCTCAGATGGTTAATTATCTCTTGTCTGAGCCGTGATCACCTCCCCTCGGGCCCAGCAGCACAGCGCTGTATCAGAGGCAGCCTATTGAACTTCCTCCCGGCCCACCGGGGCGTCCAACCACCTGGCTAATAACGATTCATGCAGCTGCCAATCCGGCTGAGCCGCACCATCAATATTCCTGTCTGTGGTATAACATCAATTAAGAGACAGGGATCTAAACATTGAGACGCAGGACAAATATCAGCTGCTGCGTTGATGTCTTAAATGGTAAGAATAGACAGCTGAGTGCGGACTAGTGGAGACTTAGATCACAAGAGTGATGAGTGAATGAAGATCAAAATCATGCTCATATATCCTACACCTAATGAATATTACGAGCATTGATCTTGCAATATAGAATATAGTTTTAATAGTTCTACTAAAAGCAGATTAATAGATTGAACATATGACCAAAAATGCAGCTTTTTCCTCTCCAGTGATAGTAGTCAAGTTGCAGAAGGAACCAGATTAACTGTTTTCTTTCCCACTTTGTGCTTCAACAGAGTTACGTTGGGATGTTGTTACACTTCCCAGCACACATAGGGTGAAGGCAGGGAATACTCTCCAGATAGGTCTCTGGTCCATCACAGAACACACATACACTCTCCATTCACTCTCACGCTCACACCTAGGGGCAATTTAGAGTCTCCAGCTCGCGTTAATGTGTGTTTTTGGACTGTGTGGGAAACTGGAGAACCTGGAGAAATCCCACGTAGACACGGAGAGATCAGTCCTAGGAGGGTTGAACCATGGACCGTCTTACTATCAGTAACTATGCTGTTCACCAATCGACCAGGTTGAAACAGTATCCATTTGGCTTGAAATAACGTCAGACCTATACATCTGGAACTTGCTGTGTAGTCGATGAAGGAAAATCCTCATACGGCTATAGTCACAGTTTGCATGTTCATCCTTTTGTCTCGTGAAAGACAAATCTTTCATGAAATCTTGCAATCTTTACGGTATTGTCAAATAGCTGTAATTCTGTGTAACTTCTTCAAGAACCGACACAGTTAAAATTCATGGCACAGACTCTTAACACGCCTCCCTGGGTGGCGTGTTAAGAGTCAAAGGCTGCCTTAATCATGCTGAACAGTGGGGAATGCCTCAGAGCCCTCTCTGGTAATGGCAACAGCAGTGAGAACAGGGGATGTGACAGGAGGGGCAGGCTGAAAACCCTGGGCCCTACAGTGGGGGCCGGGGTTATTATCTGCAATTACCCTGATTACTGAGCCCTTCATTTGAATGAGTAAGGTGAAATTCATTTTTCCCTGGTATTACCAGCAAACCAGTTGGCGAAATCAGTCACTGAATGTAAGGCCTGAATTTTACTTGTGTGGAATAT
This sequence comes from Karalla daura, assembly GCA_029224185.1. Classification (NCBI taxonomy): domain Eukaryota; kingdom Metazoa; phylum Chordata; class Actinopteri; order Chaetodontiformes; family Leiognathidae; genus Karalla; species Karalla daura. The sequence continues at coordinate 12,271,382 of CM055208.1, forward strand.
AACATGCTAGGGTATGGATGCAGTGGTGCCGTAGGTTCCCAAGAAATTGCATTTGCCGACATAACAGTGTCTGTGATCACTGAGGATCATTTCCTCTGCACTCCGCTTTTCCTTGCTCCTCTAAAACTATTTCACTGAAACACAGCAAAGCCTCATTGCATTTAATAAAAGCACTTTCATCGCCCTAGTTATGCCATCTGTGAAAGTCAAATTCCCAAATACATAGTTATTGCTAATTCTCCCAGCGTCCTCAGACAAATATTGCTGCTAGGGAGCACCGTATCTAGTGATCAATCATATCACCTCTCTGAACCTGCTATGCAATTTATTAAGTGCTGAACAAATGGGCCGGAGCAGGCGAGCGGCTGTTCCCAGGGCCGGGGAATGTAAATCTAAGCAGAGTAACAAATTAGTCAGACTTCGCTCTTTTTTTTTTCCTGACTGCATACTAAAATTGCTGGTGGCAATGCAAAGCAACCCAAGGTAGACATTAAACTTGCAAAGGTTATAAGAGAAATTTGTATTTGTGGCCAGACAGCAAGTAGTTGTGCCTAGTGGTGCACTTGGTCCTATTAGAAAAGTGCTGCTCTACAGTAATTGTTTCCTTATCATTCAGGACATTTTCACTTTTTCCTCTAATTATGAATGAATTATGACATAGGTCATTTGCTCTCATTAACATTACTATTTACATATCTACACATTTATCTGTAAAATAAAGTGGGGGAGCATAAAAAGTCACCATTTGAGAGCAATGAGGCTTGTATGAATTCAGAACGAGGGTTATAGATAAGAACTTATATATATAGATGACAGTACTTCCTCCTGTGACCACTTCTTCCCAGCTGTACGTACGAATCTACCTCTAACGACCAGATGAAATTGGGCTCTTCCTCTTCAGTGACTATTCAAAAAACTCAACCCAGTCAGTTCACTTACAGTGTATTAGACATAAACCCACAATGAACATTGATGACACTATCTTTAAGAATGATATGCAAATATTTCTTAAGCCATGCTGTCTGTTGGTGTGGTGGTCGATTGGTTGGAAGGTAGGAAGGGAAGTGGGAAGGTTGGTTTGTCCGGTAGGTGGTAATACTGTTGGTTGTAGGTTGGTTGGTAGTTAGGAAGTTGGTTGGTTGGTTGTCGTCTTGGTTGGGTTGGCAGAATTTTTATTTGGTTAATTAGCAGTTTGGCTGCTTCATAAGTTAGCAGGTTGGTTAGATGGGTTTTGGGTTTTTAGGTGTGTTACTAAATTGAGAATTTAGTTAAAGTCAAACTTTGGATGAAGTAACAATGTGGCTGAGTTTTTGACAGAAATTCACAATAACACATAAACAATCTAACATTTGGTGTCCCTATAGTATACGCAGCCTCAATTACTTCCTTAATATGTAGATACCTCACCTCAGATTGAGATACCGTGGATGTGTTCCCTCTAGCAGAGTTACAGACTGCGATTCCATAAAAATTAATAACGAACAAATTGCATTATTTCTGCCACAGGCCCAAATATTTACTCATTATGACTTCTCCATTTTGAGTTTAAGCGGATAATTTGAGTTGACTTTATCAATCCAGACACATTACAACAACTGCAATTGGCATTATTATTTTCTTGGGCACCAGTTTGAGACATAATTCAGACAAAGACAGCACCATAAATTGCGGGAAGACTCGGGTGGCGAGCGTGTTGCAAATCAGGAAAACGGGCAGCTCATCAGTAATATTTTTTTTTTCGCCTCGTCCTCGTCATGGATGGAAATGGCATCATAAGGCCCTTTAAAGATGAATACCAGCCTCATACCGATGCTCCGACCCGGTCGTGAACTTCCCGGTATCTTTAGCAAACAGACGTCCCCCTGAAAATGGCAAAATGTTTGAAATCCCTCAGCTAGATTTCCTCTGTGCCATATAAGAAGAGGAGATTTTTTTTTTCGTCTCCCTTCAGTGTTAGCACTCCCCAAACCTCACCTTTTATCTGGTCACTTAAAATTCATAAAATGCGACTCGATGATTACTTTTACACACACTGCCTTTGACCTCCCGTCGCTTAATTAGCATAAAGCTTTGCAGAGGAGAACGAGCCGTCGCCTCCTCCTTTGTGCGACTGTAATTGCATTCTTAATTTTGGGAGGTGAGGAATACTGATACAGCGGCTCAGGCCTGATATCACAGGAGTTACATTGTTGTGGTGGGAGGAGGCGGGGAAGGGATGGGCCCAGTGTAGAAACAATAGCAGAGACACGGTAAAGCAGCGAGAGCCAACCTGAAACCATAAGTTGGCCAATATATCTTAAACAGGTTCTGATAAGGAGGCAACAGTTAAGCCATGGGAAAATTGAATCTGAATGATTGAAACTGAGTGAAACAAAATGATTGAATTCTGTGTATGAAGCTCGAAAATTTGCAGGTTCCTTAAATTTTGTCTCTTACCTCATCTCTGTGTTTTTATGTGTGTGTTGAGATTTTGTTAGGTTTGACATGAACAGATGCTGTTTTCTAAAGAGAGGAACAGTTGTCGGTGTTTAAGCCAACAACACCGTTCCTGTTTGCAATTCTCCCAGAGATTCAGTTGAAGCAACAGTCATGCCAGAAATAATCAGATGGTTACAGCCTTGCCAGCAACTGCATGACACAGCACACTGTGCATCGTAATACTGTCAAGTGTCAGTTTTAGTCAGACGATTAGCTTAACGTTGACATGATCTTATGAAATCTCAATAACGATGTCAAAGAGCCACACGTGTCAAAGAGCCACAGCTCTCGTCTATCCATGCCATATTTTACCCCTTTCCCACCAAAACGCCTCCAGTCTATTATATCAATTACGTTGCTGCTTTTCATTAACACTGACCCCTTCAAACAATGGGTGGACTGCACATTCTTTTATTGATTTATTTTCACATTTACTTACTTTAAAACAAGCAAAGTGTCAGGTGTCAACATGCTGGTATGGGCCCATACCAGGGACCAAGTCCAGGACACAAAAATGTGAATTTTGCTCTTCCTCCTTAGTCTTACTGATCTTCCTTTGTCTTACTCCTGGCCCAGCAAATACATGGTGCTACTCTGGAACCAGTTTTTTAAGGCCAAAGCAGAAAGAAAAGTTCTAAACAAAGCAATAGCCCAGATCAATCACTGGAACTGCGTTGGTGGAAAAGGGGTTAAAAATAATGTTCATAGAATGTTTCAGAACTACAAGGTCTGTCAGCTTCAACTTCTGGTTACCATTGATTGGTTTATATACAGTGTATTACATACAATACTATGGCTCAGAGCAGTGGACCCCACTCCCCTACAGTAAATAAAAGAGCTTTGAGTGGTCATTCGGATTTGACTACCAAGAATAACTGAGATCTTTCAGTGTGGTACCGTCTGTACCACAGTGATGGAAGGACCAATACTGACACCCAAACATCCATTCTCCTGCAACAGCTAAAAATACATCCAGACATCATGAAGACTTTATTGTTGCTGCCTTTGAGAGAACTGTGCAGCCTCTGTTTAAAGATTGTGTTCAGCGCAGTTAATTGGCCTGAGCAGAGAACATCATGCTATCCACAAGTCAAGGCTGAGAGATCCTGAAACAATGTTCAAACATTTTGGTCGCTACGCAGCTTCCACACAACGCGGACAAAGGGAACCGTTCGGTTCATTTTGCTTTCAGTTTCTCCCCTCAGATTTCACCAGCACCCCCTTTGCCTGAAACCATCTCCAACAGTACAGCAACCATGAGTAAATCCCACATAACCTTGTCAAGGTCGAGCTTTTGAAGATAACAAGATTCAGCTGCGATAGTGACAACACAGATAAGAAAATATACATTTTATAATCAAATATTGATTTTCTTTTCTATCTTGTTTTCAAGTGTGTGACATCAAATTGACTTTGCGGGACTGCATAGGCTCATATTTTTCTATGACAGCGGTTTAGTGGGAAATACAAGAATGTATGGATGTTTGTGATTGATAGTAATAAATGCTAATTTTTACTCATCACATATTAAACTGTGTAGACAGTGATTTTTATTTACCCACTGAATCATTGTGCTGGGCAGTCTGTGGATTACATATCGATGGACCGGGGTATTTGCTAAATGTCAAATTGTGTTTCATCAACGTTTGTTGGGAATTCTTAACAAATGTGTGTGATAGTTTTCTAACAAACTGACATATCACAATCAGCGGGATACATTCATTTCAATATGGAGTGTGTTTGTTCTGCTGGTCCTACGTTGAATATGAATATGGACAGATTTGGCATTTTGGATGTTGTAAATGGCTGCTGGATGAAACGTCTGCTGTTTATTCACCAGTCAGTCAGCCACTCCCACCAGACACACAAACATCCCTCCTTCCCGTACTCTCTTCCTCGCAGTCTGACCTGTCAAGCCAGCAACAGATTGCTGTTGATAACACATTAGCGGTTCTTCATTAATGTAGTACACAAAGAAAGTTTTATGGGGTAGGAAGACTTTACTAATGATGCCTGTCCCATAGTGATTTCTCTCCCTGTGATGCAGCATAAAGTACCTCATACAAATGCCCATGTATTGTCTTTTTCTCTTGCTTTGTGACTCACGTTTTTTCATATAAATGCAAAGCCTCCATCTAAGTTTTTTTCTTTTTGTTTTGCTAATTATTTAAGAAAACTGGAAGAAAGAAGCAAAGTAGCCCATTTCCCATTTTAGATATTGATAGGCTCTGTGCACTTGCCCAACCAATGCCTTCTTGTGGAGTCTAACAATTAAGCAAAATGATTGAACAAAAGAAATCAAAAGCAAATCAAACAATGAGCAATTGGTGATGATAACAGGATGGCATTAGAATGAATGAGTAGTTGATTATTGATGATGGTTGGTGGCAAATGGCGTCTCAGTTTTAGAAAGATCGTGACAGCAGGCTGACTATTGATCAGTGCTGTGTCATGGTATAAACTCGGCTGTCTCTCAAAACAGTTCAAATAAATTAGAGCTAATGCAATGCACACAATCAGTGCAATGATTTCAAACTAACCTCACTAAATACACAGCATTCAATCATATAGGGTTTAGTTTCTTATTGGCTTATGTGGGGAGCAGGCTGAGAGTTGTATAATGTCCTTTAGCATGCTGTGGTAATTAATCTGAAAGCTATACAGGCAGTTCAGAGGAATGAGTGCTGCCCACCCTCATCCAGTGCAGGCTGGTGATGATTTAAGACTGTAAATTGTGAACAATATAAAAAATTGAATTTGGACAAAAGTGTTTTTACTTCTTCTCCTTTGGTGGACTCTCACTTTTAGAAGTACTGTACCTTCCATAACAACCTCTATGATGGATGAGAAGTTATTTATGAGAGGTACTACTACTTTAACACATTTCAGTGAGTACAAAGTTGGTGATATAGGTAGCTGGTTGAACTCAGTGCTTGCTGGTTGTAGATTAAGTAAGACAGAGGGACAGGAACACTGAGAGAGTTTCGATCAGGCTTTTATAGTTGCAGTCAGTAAGTCACAACACAAGGTCGGAACTGAATGCGCTATAATCTGAATTTACAGTATGTGGTGCTGATCGCTGCCAGGTTAAAACACTGTAAATTCTCTGCTGCTAATAAAACTGCACGTTAACTGATTGTAGGTGATTTTACTCTCCACTAAATCAACATTTACAGTGTTTGTGAGTTACGGGTAATTCAGTCATATTTAAAGTGGACTGTAAATAACACTGCTTACCTCCCAAGCTTGAAGTTTCTCTCCTAAACTTCTTCTTTTGGTTCATATGAAGGACGATCTAATCACATGCAAACAAGTGGGAGCGTGTCAAGATGGAATAGGTGGACACAGATTATCTTTAGAGCATTTAAATGTTGAAAGAGTGACGGGAATAAAAAAAAAAAAAACACGCTTCCCCAGGCGCTCCACTGACATAACCAGGCAACACTGGGAAAATGGTAATGCAGCGTCCCTGGGTAGATGCAGCTTATGTAGAAACAAGACTGTAATCAAGCACGAGGACAGGGTCTAATTAGTCACCCCCCCACTGTCTCTCAGATATCACATCAATGCGCATGAATTACAGGCTGCATGGTGACCTGTCTCTGTCAGGGGCAGTCTTTACTCTGACAGCACCTGGCCCTCACACACACACACACACACACACACACACACACACACACACACACACGCACGCACGCATATACATAAAGTGGCTGTTACAGTTCATGCTGCCACAAGAGTAGAGAAACAGCTGGCTGTAGTGCTTCTTACTTGTTAACTGTAAAAGCTCAGTGCTATTCACCTGTGTGAGCAAATTCAGCTTACTCTACACACGACATCAACTTGATAGCGATGATGTAAAAAGACGGAAAAGTCTCTTTGGATTCTGGGAACGTATTCCAGTCATGGAGCGTGTGGGGGGGCTACAAATGAAATGTGCATTCTGCGCTCAATTTGTGCTTTTCTGCTGATCAACAATGTTTTTTAAGGATGAAAGGTAGAAATACTGAGTTTTAAACACCCGGAAAACTCCGCAGGGTTTCTTTAACAACACATGGGTTGTCAGAAAGGAGTGCTTTGTACGGGAGCGAAACGCGATGTGTTTATACATGTCTTTCTTCATCAAAACATATTGCAGCAGCAGATGCTGCGATGCAAGATGGTTTGTGGTTGTTTAGCAGCATAAAAAAATCATGTGTCAGTTGTCATTTTTGAGATATTTATGCCGTGAATAAAAAGTTCAAGAAATGTATGTTTCTATCCACCCATTTTCTTACCAGCTTTGTACTGTACTGTACCCAAGTGTGTATCTGTAGTACACTTAGGGAGAAGCTAGTAAATACACCCAGGACAGGTCACCAGCCCATAACAGGGCATGCACATAGCACTCACCCCCACCAAGGGACAATTTAGAGCCTCAGATCAATTTAAACATGCATGTTTTGGGGCTGTGGGAGGACACTGCAGTCACTGAAAAGTCATGCAAACATGGAGAGAACATGTTAAGCCTTCACTGAAAGGTCTTTAGTCTGACAGCTATTCGACTCAGGGACCTTCTTGCTATGAAGCAAGAGCATTAGCCATTAACCCACTTTGCTGCCAAAAATAGAACGATACTATATAGAATATAAAATCCTCGACTGACACAGAAAACTCCAAGCATCTAATGTACTCGATAACACAACAGCCAAAAGTGTATAATACAGTAAGAGTTGGCAGGTTCCTGTTTTCCCAATGCGAATTGTTAACTAAGACACTAACTTAAAAAAATTACTATTTCTGGCCCACTTTCGCTATGGTGTAAACAGCAGTGAGTCATTTTTGACTTATCGCCTGATCACGTGTAAATATTAGGGCTGTGCTCCGCAAGCGTCCTCCCATCAGCTGTTGAAAAAATAAATACAGCACGCTGCGTGCCCCCTCCCCTTTCCCGGCTGAGATTGATTTACCTTTGTGTCCCAGGCCTGTCGTTATCATGGGCCTCTCAGACAGGCCTGCTATGATAGCTCAGGGAAAGTGGGACGGAGGTGGCAGCAGGCGCATGATGGAGAAGAGCTTCTTATCACCGATGGAGAGATCAATCATTCTTACGGAAAGAGCGGGAGAGGGAGGAGAGGAGCTCTTATTTCTACAGTAGGTAAACAGTTGCACTCACTGTAAGATGATTTTTAAACTTAATGTGATTCAGCAAACATCAACTAAGAGCTTGTGTTTGAACAGAACTGTTGAACATCTACATAAAACCTCCATCTAATTCTTTAGGTCTCTGATCATTTCAATTAAATATGGAAAAGTTCCTGGTGTCTTTTGAGATCCATATGTAGCAGTAGCACCACATGAACATCTCTGTACATGGCAAATTTATTTTTGAGGTACTTTTCTGTGTTGCTGGACAGCTTGAGAGCGATCTGGCTAACATATGCTGGAGAGGCTTTTAGTCACAGAAGGCAGTCACAACATGCAAGGTTTTTCTTTTTTTCCAGAGGGAATTCAACAACATTTAACAAGCATTTCTGAAGTTTGTAAACACAAACAGCTCTAAATTAACCCATGTGTTGTATTTGACACCTGTGCACACCCAGCGGTCTGTTGTCAGTGAAGATACGTGACGTCACACCACTCACCTGTACAGTTACAGGTTAACCGAATGTGGGCTTTATGTTTCTCATGGACCAGATAATCATTTTGAGGTCTTTGTGGATTGGATCGCATAGCTCATGACAAATAGCCTGTCATATACACACTGTAGCTGTTATTTCAGCTCAGATACATATTTAATCACATAAGATTATTCATATTGGCAGATTATAAAGGGCTTTGGATCAGCCTCAGGGCCTTGAATTATACATCTGTACCGGTAATATATTTTCTTTATTTGCCTTGTATCTCCTAAGTACATAAAAATCTCAGGCCTCGTTCATGTTAAGTGGACAAAGCCCTCGCAGGAAAGTCCACTGCCCAGCAGGAAGGGGGAAAAAGATTACTGGTCAATACCTAAACAGCAGAAAGATAGCTTCATCCACAATAAAAGGCTTTACTTACGCTATGGTCGTGGTCCATCAGCACTGGTCAGCACCTGGAGTGTCTGTGCAGTCAAGCACTGCAATTGCAGCTATGTGGCGTTATGCACATGGAGTAGACATTGTTGAGGAACTCCCAGAGGAGCCGTGGTAAGTGGCATTGATGCTGCTGCTGCGCGCTGCGCTGCCGTAAAGGTGTTGACAACCCTCAGACAGATTTAAAGTTTTTCCTAATCCATTTATAAACCATGTGCAATGTTTGCATATTTGAAAAGGTGATAAAGTTCATGATTGTGTCTCTCCTCTGCAGCGCACCATGTCTCCGGTTAATGCATTTTTTTTTTTTTACAATTTTCTGAAACAGCACACCCCCCCTTTTTTTTTCTTCCAACACTATGACACTAGAAGGCTTTTTTCATGTTCACCACCAAGAGTGAAACATTTCTCTGCACTCATGAAAATCAAAATTTAAAGATGCAAGGCTGTTGGCATGATTGGTGATATCGCAAATACTTTTGAGGTCCATCCAGGTCCGATATTCAAGTTGAAGTGTTACGTAGAATCTTAAACCACCAATCCCCAAGGTAGGTAGGTACATACATCCTAAGAAGAAGAAATGACACATCCATGCATTCAATACTGACCTGAATGTGTGCTTTCAAAGTTTTTGAAGTGTGGGAGATGAAAATGGGCAGACTCGACATAGGGGCCCTTGGTCCAACCATGTTGCGAAAATTAACTAGATTCGAGACTTTGTAATGAGGAAGTGGACGTTTTTTCACACATCTTAAAACATCACTTGGAAGAGCTATTGATGATAACATTTCTCCCCTCTCATAAGCTACCTGTCAAGCAGTGCATTGCCCCGCTAGAGAAAGAGCTGTCAGATAATTGTGTTTAAGTGTCAGACCATTACATCACAAACCATTTCTGTCTGAATAAAATGAGTTTGCAGGTTCTCGATCTGTCTGCCTGGGTTATCAGCGGGTACTCCGGCTTCCTCCCACAATCCAAAAACATGCATTTTAGGTCGATTGGAGACTGTGAATTGCTCCTACGTGCGAGTGAGAGAATGAATAGTGTCAGTGTGTGTGTGTGTGTGTGGTCTGCGATGGACTGGTGACCTGCTTCGAGTGTATTTCTGCCTTTGCTCTGGGTTTTGTAGGTATAGAGCAGGTTAGAATGCATGGATGGACCGCTCACTGAATCAGCCCTTACTCTTGCACCTACACCCCACTTGGATCCATCTGGTTCTGCAACTGCAGTTACAGTGCTGAAGTCTAAAATGAAAGTGCTATTGATCCTGTAATTTCCGGACTGTGGATAAAGTATGGGGCTCTGTATCTGACTATAATTATGAGTCTGGGTTGCAGGGAGAATGTGCTATCCTATCGACAGGCCATTGTATTATCTCCATGAGATTTTACTCAGTCTGTGAGAGCATATTCGTCAACACATGAAGTCATGGAGCCACACAACAAAGTTTTGATTCTAATACGGTACGTCAGTACAAAGTGTTCATTTGTTGCTGCCATGATCTCTTAGTTTGTGCAGCTGAATCATTCCCACCTACCTACAGCAGGCAAACAGTGAGAGCCCACAAGTGACACATTTGGAGATAGACAATGAAGAGGCAGATGGCCTCTGCTGATGACCATGATGCCTCTGTGATAACTTATCAGTACCCTTTACACAAGCTATTTTATCAAAACCATTTTTCAAGAGCTTTCAGCAAAGGCTTCCTCAGACACAGATTATTTCACACGGTAATGATCATTTGCAACCTGCACCTTACACCAGTTTCAATCTGAAAGCATGACTGTAGATAATTACAGTTTTGCTCTTAGTTTCATAGTTCATGCTATAATAAATCCAAGTAAGGATACAATTATCTGTCGTCAGATTTACTGATTTGAGTAGGGATCACAAATCAAAAACCTGCCTGAACTGTGAGTTCAGCATATGTCAACATTAACCTTTGAACTCACTATTTGGACAGTGAGCAATGCTGTCACATTTTCAGATCTCACATAACAAAAATTATATTTACAAAGGCAAGGATGGAAAAAATCTTACCAGCTTGTAAAAATCTTGACACAACTTTCATTTAAGTGTAAATTACTAACCTTTAATTGCCTAAATTTGTGACAGAGGCTTTGGATGGGAAAGAGCACATTTCAATCAGCAACTCCTGTATTGAGAGTTGACTTCAGTACTCCATGCAGTTTGTCCATTGAGATGAATAAGACCAGCTTATTGTCCAATATTGTTTCTTGTTCGCTGTGCTGCCCAGCTGTTTATGCAGTCCACAAACATTACCGTGCTGTGCGAGTTGGAGCCAAATGTGGAAGGACACAATGCCCGAGGGTGATTTGTTTAACTTTGAAAGGTTCTTTGGTTTGTGTTAAATTTGCTCGGAGCTACGCAACAGCGGATCATCTCGCCCGTTCTCCCGAGTGGGTAGCAGCCAACATAGTCTGAGCGATGCACGTGGGTAGAGAGGCACAAGATAGCCCCACCAGGGACCAAACGACAGTCCTCATTTAGACAGCGCTACGCGGGCCAGCCATTTAGCAACACAGAGACAAAAAACTCCATTAGAAAATCTTTTTTTCTCTCGGACTCTCTCGGGAGCGTAATGTTGTTCTCTAACCAGCAGAGAACGAGTTAGATGTATCTCATGAATCACATTAGAGCGCCTCTAATCCTCTAAAGTGAGGGTCTCGGGAGGGTGAGTTCGCAGATGAGGAAGCGCCAACTAAGGAGGCAGATGACAGAAGAAACAGACTGGAGGGAAAAAGCCTCACGCAGAACCAGGTAAAAGACAAGATAAGTCTGCTGCCCTGTGAGCTGTCAATCTATGCAGCAGGATGTTACCTTTCCCCCAATGGGGTTATGGGTAAAGATAGCGCTGCTTCCTTTCCTCTACCTCATCCATCCCTCCTAATCCAGCCTAAGCACTTAACCAAAGAGGTGCGGTGCGGAGATCACCGTGGTCTATGGGGGATCAAAGCCGCTTCAGCGAAAATAAGAGAAGTCTTGAGGAGGGAAAAGCTGATGTAACAAGAAGAGGTAGATTAACATTAAAGACTTGACAGATGCAGGAAAAAAAGGAGAGGAAAAAGACAAACTTCCCTGGCTTCAGCAATAATCTTTACTGTGAATCATAGCGCATCTGGATCGCAAGGTAATGGGAAGGGTGCCAACATAAGTACCCGTCATAAGAAGAAAAAGCAATGTTTCACCAAATGAAAAGGGCAGCATTGTCTTTTTTCCTCCTTTAAAAGCAAGCTGGCTGGTGTGAGATCCAGTTGAAAGTACTAAGAGTAATCCTCAAAGTATGAATGTGAGATGTGATGTTTTTGCATCTCTGTGTAAAATATAGCCCTCTATCCATAATTAAGCAGACGGCTCCTGTCTCTTCTCTGCTCGCACCAGGCCAAAGACCCCCCCAAGTCATATTTCAAACCGCACATAGTAATGTATTTTGACAAGTAAATTGCTTGCCTCTTTGCTGATAGCTACTTACTTAAATAATGAATTCTTTGTAATAGCTGCAGAAATAATGCATACCTCGGAGTGGCGGGGATGAATGAGTTATTACTGAGAGAGGGCACATTTCCTGAAACGGTGGCGGATCTGCATCATCTCAGACCACACTGAAGAAGTGTGTTTCAGAAAACAAGATTAAGTACTGTGCGACTAAGACTTTGAAAATGTGAAAAATCATGGTGAATGGGATTATCAATTTGTGGGAACGACATGTATTGGAGAACCACCCAGTGGTAAATATGTTGCTATAATCCAAAAATTTTAGCACGGACAATGTCTGAGAACCATGTTTATCCTAATAAAATTAGATGAAAAATCCAACCATACAAGGTATAACCTTCAGTTAATGGACTTACTACTGTATGGAACTGTTATAGTCCTTCAGATCTATTCTTCAGGGATATTATGCTCAAATGTTGATACAAAAGGTTTTAAACAGCACAAATGACAGCCCTGCTGCTCATTCCATTCGTACAGGATAAACAGACTGTTTCATTTACGATCTGGGGACAATCAGTGTCAGCTGTTGTGTCATGGCAGACCCTAATATAGGCAGACCCTAGTATATTTCTTTTTTTTTGGTGGTTGACCAATCTGCAGGCCAACCAAATTGCTTGGAAAACCATTGTTAGAGATATGTCTTTTGCTTGGTATTATCACAAGATGACTGAAATCTGTTTCATCATCTGAGTACCCAGAATGGTTGTAGCAAGTGTCATGGCAATCCGTTGTGATATTTCAGTCTTTGGCCAATTGACCAATCAGAAGCTCTGCCAACACCAGCGTTCCTGGAGCCATGCCGTCAGGAGGATTAACAGAAATATTAATTGCATCCAATTAAATTTAAAGGTTAATAACTGCAGCAAGTCTGTTGTTATAGTGTCCACCCAATTAAATGTGTACAAAGAAGAATCAAGCAGAGAGAGAGAGAGAAAAAAGGCCAGGAAACAGAAACCAGAAAGGGAAGGACATTCATTCACAAGTGTTTGACACATCCTAGAAAGGGTTTTTAGTCTTCCACTGAGTTGTGCACAAGAAAAACGTTTGACTGGGCAGCCTGAGGCGTTGGCTGCTCTGATAGGGAAGGGCATGCTGATAATGCTGATTAGACTCTGATCGTTATCTACAGTACAGCTTATGATGGTCAAAATCAATGGTCGGAAAGCAAAGAGGTAGCCCTGCAAAAAGATTAAATGTCTCACACCGGAAGATAAAGTCGAACTCATCAGGCACTGTTTTTCAACTCTGAGAGATGTGGTTTGAAGCTGTGGCGTCTGTAGCATATTCACGGGGTGCAGTCTGACACAGCTTTCCCCACATCCAGCCTCCTCACTGGAGTGAAAGATGGAGTCTGGCCCAGTTTGTTTCGAGAGCCTGATAAAACACACAACCTTGCATCAGCACACCCCTCCACCGACATGGCCTCTGCACATCAGGTTCATACGGTAACAGGCCCCGGGTGTGTGGATGCAACCAATTTTGGTATCGTGGTCCGTATCCCCGAACACTTTGAAGAGGGAGACATTTGACACAGCATCAAAGACTCCTGGGAAACAAAGAGAAGAGCGAGGTGGCAAATTGCTGGATATTAGCCAACATGAAACACAGGGGCGCATCCTGCATCCTAATATGTGGTTGATGACGCTGTTTTGTTGTACCTCAAAACTCGTTACAGAGTCACCCCAAACATGAAGAGCACACTTGAGGAACTTTTGGTGACTTTGATCTCCTCTTTGCGCCAGGCCTGTTGTCAGGACAGCGCACACAACATGCTTTTATGGTTACAAGGCTTTCAAAGGATTTCTGACTGCAACAAGATTTCTGCTCGGAGCCTTTATGTAGTTGGGAAAGAGAAGTTCAGGTCATTGTTATCTGCCCCATGCCTGTGCTCACATAATTTAATTCTAGATGAACACAATGAAAGGAATCAGCAATTAGTGAGTAAAACAGTCATCATATATCAAGAGGTGTAATTATGGAAATATGACCTCTAATCTTCATTTGAATGATTATAATTTTCACAATGGCATCATTTATATAATTTTACTTTTTACCTACCGTGTAAGCTTTTTTCTATTTGTTGTAGTATGTTTAATGCTGAATGGATGAGAAATGCCCCCCAAAAAAAAATCAATCCAACATAATACAGGATTGATGCAATCAGTAGATCTTCAGTCTAAACAACAAGGCTTCCCACTTCGTCCAGGTACAAACACAGTGTGGAGGGTCACTAAAGTTGAGGCTTAAGAGAATGAATTTTTCTTCCTTTTTTTTCACCTCCAAAGTGTATAATACTGTCGTGTGGCAGTCAGTCCACTTGTTCAGTTTCCCTGTGTAAGCATTACAGAAGAGGCTAAAAGGCTCAAAGATTTGGAGCATGCTGACGCCGTATATTCTGTCAGTAAGATTCTTAGTGGGAGAGCGGAAATGGGAATAAACCAGGGCACGGCTGGTGGTGGGGCCGACTTATCTATCACTTTAAATTGACAACACAAACCATTTACTACGAGGAGCTGTTGAGTAACACGTACAGGATTCGGGGATAAAGCCAAACCTGAAGGATCCCTTCGAGGTCATATTGAAGTATGTCGCGGTTTATGTTGGACAAGGGGACTGAGGCAAGACTTTGCCGCATAGCGCCTAACAGAGTGTTCAATGACAACAGTCCTGCTACTTTTGGTGCTCCTCCGGAATAAAACAAGGGCTTACCAGTGCCAATTTGCTGTTGTACAACAGAGCAAGAAAATAGTGTTAACATGAGTCTGCTTCACCTGCTTTACAGTAATGTTAACTCGTTGTTAAGGTATGTCTTAGCATGGATGGTAACATTTTCCATCGTCCTTTTCTCCATTGCTGACATATAATTTGTGCGCTTTAAAGCCTTTTTCTCAACACAAAGGAAGCTGTAGCCTCATACATTTGCAGATAGTTGTGCAGGTAGTCCCGCTAGTTTCTACCCATTTGTCCTAAGCCCATTTGTTATAGTTTGCATTTATATTTTGCGATTAGCCCACATATTCTGTAACAAGTCATTAATTCATGAGTCTTTAATCATCTGGATCTAAATACCCATGTTCCTTATCCTTTACCCCAGTGCATTTGGCTGGTACAAGAGAACAACACCACTTGTTATATTCCTTATGCACCTGTTCCATGATAAACGAGTGTGTAATTACTTACACACCAGAGGATGACCAATGAGTGTGACCCGCAGACCGCTGTAGGTCATAGGCAGGTGCACAGTGAAGCTGGCGGTGTGTTTCGCTCAAAATGAGCTCCTGCTCCTGTAAGAAAGTTGTACTGTGTTCGCTGTAGTGAACCTCAGCTGCTGCTGCTCTTCTTCCCACACGGCTGAAGTCTTCATCCCAGTGGCCGGGGAGGCAGACTTCAGGCAGAGCTGCTGGTTAGTGGGAACAGAGAAGAGACTCATTAAAACTGAGCCTCTTGTCCGCTCCAGCCTGATCGCTCTCAGCCCCGCCAGCCACCAGAGCTCCCTGTGAGGAGGCGGGTCTGATCTCGGGCCCTGTTGCGTTGTCATCCTCAATCTGACCCACGCTGCTAATGAGGAAGAGGCTGGGAGGAGGATCACCGTGCTGAGCTGGGAAAAAGTGGAGCAGTAGGAGTAGTTGTACTTTGACTGTTTTTTTGCTGCTGTGGTCACAAAACATCAGCAGATCTGGCTTTTATCAATATCAAGACACATTTGTGGAGTTTCCAGCCAAACCACCAACTATGTTAAAAGTTAAAAATGAAGTGCAGCGATGATCTTGTGAAATGAGCAAATGGAACAAAAGAAGTTTGTCTTGGTGGAGATTTTGGAAATTGGAAACATAAAAACACAACAGGCTCAAAGGAGATATGTCTCTTGGACATACTGTATGTGACATGTATGTAACGAGATGATAAAGCAGATACCTTTTGATGCATAGTCAGCTGAAAGCAGAAAAGTCGATATATTCAATGTTTGACTTCATCAGCCTCATTGATGTCTGTTAGTATCTTCTTATTCTTAATGTGATGCCAGCAGCTTCTAACATCTTCTAACTGAGGCAACAAAAACGGTAGAAAAGTTGTGAATTACTATAGAAACACTCAGACATGTTGCGTAGAGGTGACAACTGTTGCTTGCAAAGGTTATCATCTGTGGCTTGCTATGTTAACAAAGTTGTACTTATTTCATCTTATAATAAATCACCAGCATCCTCAGTGATCCAGGCAGGACCAATGGAAATACAGACACTGCACTGTTATTGTGTTGCTATGTCAAGTTTGTCACTTCCATTTTGAAAAGCAAACATGGGAGTTCAGCCACTTATCAACTGTGTGGTTTAACACAAGATCTGCACAATGACAATAGATATGATACTGGAATACTAGAATTTTTTGTCAGTAACAGCGGCTTGATATTGTCATGTTAAAAAAATCACTTACACCCTCACATTTAATATCTCCCTTTGAGTTAGGAATGGGAACAAGTCCAGAAAGTGATCTGTGAGCAAACCTCTCCACACCCATTAATTTTCACATCAGGAGCGTTATTTCAGTGTTGCCTGCATGTGCTCCCGCACTCAATAATCCATATTTACCTTTTTCCCCGCTGGTTTTTGTACCTGCGAGACGGCTTCAGGGCTTCCCTTTGTTTCCCCCCACCTCAATTCCTTGAAGAATCAAGACAGACACAGCCTTCTGTCCTTGGTGGTACCTGAGCGGTGTGTACAAAGAGGCGGTGTAGCGAAAGTCACATCCCCGGAGGAAACTGTGGGTAAAAACCAGGGAAGCCAGGGAGGCGGGGAGGGATTAAAGCGGGGTGTAATGATGTGGGAGTGAGGAGGAGAGAGGTGTGATACAAAGTGAAAACACAGGGCCCCTCTGTGGCAGCGAGAACAGACGTGTGCATAAATACACAGTGCCTCATTGTTTCACAGAGAACACGAGCGCACCTTTCTGTATAGAGATCACAAGCGTAGACGGCGTTCGCCATGATAACAAGACGATGTCAGACACACTTTCAACAGCCCGACAAATCCGGGTAAAACACGGGCTGTGGGGGAAATTGAGGGTGCAGACGATCAGATGAGAGTGTTCTTGCCTGCCCTCGTTTCAAATACAAAACATGCACAAGGGAAACGCATGAAAGGAGTGAATATTTTGAGAAATGCGTGAGAGAGAAACAAACGACAGGTAGCAGCAAGCTAAAATATCTCTCAGGAAGATGTTTCCACCGCTCAAGCAAAAGGTAATTGCTCCACAGTGTGATTAACTAAGTGTTGCTGCTTCTGCTTCAACCCAACTCCTTCCTGGCTTAAACGTCTAACAAGGCCGACACTAGCCTGCACGGCTTTGCACTTTGATTAAAGCTAAGTGAGCGCTCGCTGTAATCCCTGAATCCTTTTTAGTCTCGGTGGGATTTAGGTGAGAATGATTTCCTCTCGGCGCCGAGATTCGCGGCCCGCTCTGGCTTTGTTTGGGATGACATCTCAATGTTTATTCAATCACTCTACGCGCGCTTCGCAGCTGGCATTTCGGGGTGTATCAGAGTGCCTGAAAATCTGCCCAATCGCCCGGAGTTAAATACCGAGCTAGAGCCGGATTCTACGAGGCGTGATACAGTTGTCTGAACACATGTAGCAACCGTAAAAAAATAAATAAAAACAGCAAATGCAACCTGCGCGGTGTTGTTGTTGACGTTGCTGCTTGTGCTTCTTTAATTTTTTATTTTTCCCTGGCGGTTTGTAACCCTCGTTGACTCTGTCTCCAGATACGAGCGTCGCCATGGTAATACACTCACCAACGCAGCACGCTCCGGAGAAATGTGTATCAGCGGCTCCTCTTTTTTTCCTCCTCCCTGAAGAAACATCTTGTTAATTACTCAGTAACACCAACATGGCAGGAAGGCTAACAGTGCCTGTGGAAGGTTCGGAGATGGCCAAGCGGAGCTGTTTATTGGTTCAGATGTGTGATTCATGGCGCCTCATTGGGAGGACTAAATCATCTGTGCGTGTGCGTGTGTGCGTGTGTGTGTTTGCCCACGGGGGAGTAGAATAGGGGACCGCTGATTGAAGTCTCAAAGTGTCTGGCAGCCCGGACTCCTTTACGTTATTCCTAACTCCAACCACTTAGCCGCACACCGAGGAGGCCACGATTAATTGGAACGTGTGTGGCTAACAAACGAGGGATTAATTTCCCAGCAGATTTGCCAGCGTGAGCGGTTACATAGCGCTGTCATGTCTGTCCCCCAGACCCGACGCCTGTGGTGTCTCGCCGCGCCTGCTCAAAGGAGCAGGTCAGCAATGAGAGATTTGCACCAGTGGAAACATCAGACGGGGCGGAATGAGACTCAGTTTGCTTCACTCTGGAATCAAGTTTAATCCCTGTTGGCCTCCTACTTAACTCTTGCATGACAGGAGTGAGGAGTAAATATAAATTAATTGATGGGAATTTGGAGTCCTTGGTGTGGTTTGAATTTGTTTGCAGCAAAATAATAGCTTTTTTTTTTATCAGAAATCTTGAATAAATAACCAGCTGAGATAATATGTAGCTCTGAGCTGAGCTTCAAACTCATCTTTCACATCAAGCTTTTTGTTTTACACTTTTGTGTGTTTTGGATTGCATTATTTGGATATACATTAAAACCTATATTAAAGAAGAAATAAAGCCTTGCAAACAATACATTTCAAGGCTTTTTTATGTTGAAGTGCAAACTAAGTTTCCTTCGCTTAACTTCTCTGATAACTTCTAATAAATCCTGAACAAATCAAGCACCTTAAGTTTCTATTGGAGAGGAGGATATGAGGACCTCATACTCTAAGTTTGATGCTCACCCACCTTTTAGCTTGTTTTTTGAACTCCAGCAAGAAATCTGTCAAAAGATAAAAATGTAAGAGAAAACTGCTTAACCATGATTGTAATCATGGTAATTTTCAGTTGATTTATTCCTGCCAGCAACAAAGCTAATACCCAGGTGATGGGTAACATCTTTTAAAGTTTGAAATTGAACAATTTGTTGAACAATTCAAAATGCTTTGCCTAACCTTACTTAATTTTGACGTGCTTTGCATGTGTACTAACTTTTTGTGAGGAAATAATTTAGGAAATAATGCAGACGAGGCACAGAACAGTGTGCCTCATGTCACAAGCAAAGTTGAAGTATTGAGTAAGACTGGCCACAGTTCGGCCTCAACAAAATACATTTCGTACAACAATTAAACACTGTGATGTGATCTTTTGCAGTTTCTAGTGTTTGTGTTTTGTAGTATTTACGGCTCTTGTGGTTTGGTGTCGACTCACAGTTTGGATCAGTCCTCTCAGTTTTCTGAACTTGGTTTTAAACGTGGTTGGTGCTTTTGTATATATGTGACTTCTTAGACGGCTGTGTGAAGTCTGGTTTACCTTGTGTATTTGGAACATAAAATAATCTTGTTAAATGGCTGGGAGGAGTGAGTGGACTTCTGCCAGGACACTGTAGGCAGCACCACGAGTGCCCATTATTCTTGGCAAAATTATGAAATTACATTGAGATGGGGACAGTTCTTCAAGACTGGATAAGGAATGAATAATTTAAGGCCTAATGATTAATCCTGTGGCAAAACGCCCTTCTGAAATATAGCGTCTCTGAAGGTAACTTTAGCCCTCAAGAAAGACGGATGTGGAGGTTTGTCACACGATTTTCTCAGGGAAATTTCATCTCAAGCATGTCATTAATCTCTCTGGCATGTGGGAAAAGTACAATAAGTTCATCATGAACACGTCTATATCACAGACAATTATAGCTCACTTGTGCAGGACCCCGGGAAGCCACATGTAAACTCGGAGCAAATCACTTCCTGAAGTTTGTATTGGTGCAATGTTTAATCCTGTTGTTGATACAGACTTTCCAGCTACTTTGTGGATGAGCTTACAGGGTTTGCTGTGAGTTAAAGACCCTCGTGCTGTCAGTTGTACGTATAGCTTACCAAGAAACTTCCAAAACATTTTGAGCAGCCGCTGGATTACAGCATTAAACGGTCTGAACTGTCGCTGTGTGACGCGCATGCTGGTGGATGGGTGTGCGTCACCGAGGAGTTCGAGGGAGGCAAGACGGGCAGAGCGTGCGAGCTGCCTCCTTTCCCCTGATAAATATAGATAGCACTGAGGGCGAGTGCATATTGCTGCACACAGTGAAAAACACAACCTAAATCAATTTCACAATTAGCCAGTTCAGTGTTTTAATTAAAAAACAACAGTCGCCTTTGAAGAAATCAATTCCAACTAAAGAGGCAAAAGAGAGAATTCCCCAGCCACTTTACCCCCCTCAGCTGTGTCAATTCAAAGACAGATATGGAGATGCTTTTGGGCCTCTCTCTCGTGTACATACAGCACGGTGTGAAAACAGTACAGTTATTTTGTTAGACGGAATTTCATCACAGGCCAGTGTGCTGAAATGTGTTTCTAACCCAACAGACAAGTCAATATGATCAAACAGAACATCCCATCATTATTGGAAAGAACAGAAATTCAGTGTAATGTGGTTCCAAAAATGTGTTTCTTCAGTTACAGAGTTAGTTTTTAATCACAAAATTGAACTTTTTTTCTCTCTCTCTCTCTCTCTCTCTCTCTCAGATTATGTGATTTACAATATGGGAGCATTGGTCCAGCAGCCATAATGACCTAAGGCACGGCAATCGAAAATTCCTCCATTGACTGGTTACACGTGCTGGGTCCCCGGTGAACGCTCCACATATCGCACATATCTGAACGGGTGTGATGCATATGGGGAAAAATGTTCATATTAAATGTACGTGCAGAGATTCTTTGTCTTCATTAACGTGGTTTGGGAGGCATCTCAGGCTCTTCCGCTTGTGCTGATGGTGGATGACGCGTAATAAAGGCTCCTAATGAAAACACGGCACCGCACAAACCTCAGACCACCGCTGCCAGCCATTCTCAGAGACATACTCATAACAAGGATGTTTACAGTAGATGTATCTGGAAAAAATGTTTAATTATCAACATTGTTAATTAAGTTTTCCCACAGCACATCATGTTTACGGCTGTGCTTAGGTAATTAAAATTCTTATTAAATTCCACATTCATATATATTTCGGCCTCTTGGAGCCAGCTTGTACAACCTGTGAAGACAACACTGATATATTATCACCTCATAAAGTTGAAATCACATCCCTGGCACCAGAACACACACATCCACATCCAGCTGCCTGAGTCATATTTCTTAGTCATAATGTGAGTCCAGTGATCACTCTCCTCCAGCTCATTTTGAGCTTAACCATCTTGTGAGGGGAAAATTCGGCTCTTTATCCACTAAATGCTTCACTGTATTCACCTGCTTCGTCTGTTTGAGGTTGGGGCGTCGAGCACGGCATGAACAATGAGACCTGTAACAGTGAAACTAAACTAAAAACTGCAGGGTGGAGAAGAAATTGCAGGGATGGAGAAGATGCCAGAATCCTGTTTGGAGTGGAGAAAAACATCAAAGGCATCGTTTCCTGTGGGACAACTTGGCTGGTTATACTGAATGCAGTATAACAACTTTGATATTAGGGAAGATGGTTTTGGTAAAATGTGAACAAAATGAGTCTGAAGGTTTGACATATGTTAACTTTTTTATGCTACCTTAACTCATAATGGAATGGAATGGCTGGGATGACCATTGGAGACTCTGAATGGTGTGTGTGTGTGTCCTGTGATGGACCGGAGACCTGTCCAGGATGTATTCCTTGCCAGGGGGGTAATGAAAAGGCTCCTTCTTCTTCTAAGTAGAATAATCGACAAAGTTTACTCCTTGTTATAAACATATCATGGGCTATTATCAGCCTAGATTACATCAAGAGTCTAATATCTGTGATGTGTTGTCTGACAGCATTTTGGTTCCCGCCCTTATTGATCTGCCAGTTTTAATTTCCATCAACAGCCCCTTTTTTCATGAGAATTTATGAGCACAATCTCCACCGCTGCATGGCTACGTGTCGTTTTTTTTTCTTTTTTTAAAATTTCTCTCTCATGAAAACAAATCACATTCACGCGTGTCTTGCACGTGGGATGACAGTGGTGGCTGAATCCTTACCCCTGTTCCTTCCTTGGTCTTCCTTGACGGGGATCTAGTCTGGGCGGCTCACCTCCGTGGTGGTGGTGGGGGGGGGCAGGGCTGGTGGTGGGGGCTGGAAACTTCAAACGCTGCCGCTCCCTGACGCAGTGATAAACCCTGCCTGATGAAAGACTGGAGCTTCACAGAAGAGGAAGTGATGAGCTTAACTTAGGGGATTTAGCAGCTCCGTCTCTCCCTTCCCGCATTTTGTCGAACGCTGCGGAGCCTGAATCTTATTCCGAGGAACAGCAAAGTAATGACACTCGAGCTTGATCCCTGGAAAATGTTAACACGGGGTGAACAAAGGTGACTACATATGAAACAAAACGTTACGCAGTCCTGCTGCAACTGTACCTCCAGCAAGGATCTGAATTATTGTCCGTTTCTCACATTACGGTACCGAATTGAGACTCATAAATCAAGATGAATTTCAGGCTGTTTTTCCAGAATAAAACAACTGACAAACAATGATAAATGCCTTGTTCTGGAGAGCTATTGTGTCCAGGCTCTGCTGTCTTGACCCAAGCTACATGTAAAATGTTAACTACCACCATCTACTGTTCACTTGGAGTAGTTGACTTTTTAAACCAGTGCAGTTTATCCATACAACTCCATTACATACACAAATGCTTTGATTTGAAGCTAAAGTTGTAGAGTGCAAATGTAATAACTGTTTAAAAAGGTATAATTTAGGAAACTCTATGTTGAAGATACTGTCACTAGTTTTGTCTCTCCAACATGAGGACACGTTGCTTCCATGGATACAGACGGTCGTCGGCTTCACTGTTTACAACATTAAAAAAGAATCAGAGGAATGCGTTCCTTCCCTTTCATCCAGGACACATAGGTTACAGTATGATTTCTGACATTGTGCTGTGCCTGGAGAACTATCTGGAAAGAATGAGAGCCATACACCTGTGAGTGAACTTGATGTTTTTCAGCTATGTTACCCCATCGTTCGAATGCCTGAGCAAACTTCTGTGCATAGTCCATTTCAACAGTGTTTTGGGATTCACAAAGGAATACTTTATGTGAACACAGAAGCACAGAAAAAAGATTTTACTTTGTTGCTGAGATCATTCTGACAATGTTAGGATATCATTTCTGACAATCAGTGACATTTTAACAGTCCAATGTTTTCCTATTGGTATGTTTCATTGTGCGCCAGTACTGAATGTGCAATGTAGAGAGCATAGAAGATGGCATGTGCTGTTTTTAAGTGCAAACAGAGGAAGTAACATCTTTGCAGCAGAAGGTAAAAGGATTTGTGAGGCATATATTGAGAATAGGACAGTTCATCTCACATATGGTCTAATTTAGTTGTGTGTGGTAGTGTAATGGAGTCTAAAAATGCCGGTTTGAAAAGTGTGCTTTGAAATCAGCTTTTCTGGGGTCAGTCCGCGGGCTTGTTTGACGCCCCAGTGATGGACAGAACAGAGGAGCTCGATGCTCGGCTCTGCTCACTAAATTCATTTCATGGAGTCACCGCTGTTCACAGAATCTCTTTGTCATAGCCTGTGGGCCCCTGGGAGCCCTTTAACTCTGGCCTCCTAAGAGTCCCACAGGGACCACTCTGTCACTCATGCGGACAGCGGCCTCTGATTGGATCAAAGATTGATTACACCCTATTCACGCGGCGCCATCATTGGAGGACAGAGGCGCATGCACGGCCGGTCAATGGGGCCTCGCAATCAGCGCCAATGCAGCAGCCATGTGGCGCCATGGTGGTAGGAAAATCACTCGCCTGATTTCAGTGCAGGCGCATACCAAGTGTTGTAATTGCGGTCCAAATCAAAAATGGGCCATGTCCTCGGCACATACAAAGTTAATTGCCAGGCGAGGATTCAGTGTGTAAAAAGCTCAGAGTGCTTTCCAGTCAGCCTTTTATTCGTTGCTGGCAAATGCGGAGAAAAACATCCTGTAGCCCTAATCCTCATTAATCTTGAGACACATAATGTTTCATGCGCAAGGCCCAGGCTCGACGCTCATTTGGTCAGCGGCTCAGTAATATCACTGGACTAGTGAGTCCTTCATTTCGTGGAAGTACAGAATCAAATCTGGCAGTGTGGTAAATGTCACTCATGGCGAGACTGTGTCAATTCGCAAACTTTCACAATATGAGAAAATATTGAGCAGAGGGAAATTTTAATGATAAAATCCCTAGAGCCATCTGTTGGTGTAATGAAATGGCTGCTGGCTGCAAGAAGATCTGGATGACCTCTTGCAATCCACAGGCAGCATATGCCGCGGCGCCCAGTCTTAGGCACAACCTTTCCAGTGTTGACGGCCATCGGCATCCTCATAATCATCAAAACCTCATCTGTTATACTCATAAATCCCACGTTGGTCTGGATTCTTGAGGATTTGCAAAAACAGAGTGCACCATATGCTACCATGCTCCGCACACTCGGTCCTGTGAACAAAGACAGGGAAATTAATTAAAACCACGGCCTGCTGGTTTGATTCTTTTTTTTTTTTTAAGACCTGCAAATATCACAGGGAAAACAACAAATGTAGCCCCGTTTTATTCCATGAGGTATTAAGAGTTGGAGACGGTGCTGCAATCCACAAGTGCTAAGACTCCGTAGCCAAGCCAGCGATTCCTCCCTGCATTGTGAGATTAACACACTCAACTCCTTGCCGCGCCAAGCAACAAGAGCCGAAGCATCATTGTTACTTTCCGTGACTCCGTAATACTTCAAACGCCTGCGAGACTTAAAGGAATGCAGGCTGCGGGCTTTAAAGTGCTAATGGGCCGGATATTAGCGACGTGGCAAAGCATGTTTGTGCTGCTGTGAGTGTGAGTGTGCGTGTGTTTTCGCCCGTTTGACGCCATGCGGCGGTATCCTTGGTGTGTGTGAGTCGTGTGTGCAGGCTGGCTGAGATGCTGTTGCACCAAGAAGAGGCAGTTTCAAGGATTACTGTCGGGGCGGAAAAGAGGCAATTAATCTCTGTCTTCAAAATGGGATACAGCTGAGCTTCAAGGCCTTTTAGGATCTTTCTGAGAATGATAAGCTCTGTTTACTCATTTTCCCATGTGGTCATATGACGGTGACAGATATCCAAACGTACACGTGAGTGTGCAATTACAGGTTATTTAAAAGCAGGTTTGGTGATGCAAACCGTTTTTGTTTTTTTTTTTGTCTTTTTTTAATCAGACATGCATGAGAGCGTCAGAGTTTGTTTGATTTTGTTTTGCTCATTTTCAATTACAGCCAGCTCCCGAGCGGCTGCAGCGTCCAGGGTGCTATCAGTTGGAACAGGATGTTTGATCAGAACTAAGCTCCGCTGACATTTGATTTTTTTTTTTTTTTTTTTACCTCCCGTCCTTGTCCCCTGCTCTGTTGTCAGGTCAGAGGCAGAGCAGCTCATCATGTCTGCACAAGGTGTACAACAAACACAGTGCCAGGAAAGACGTACATGCCAGAGCTTTAGAGAGGTATTTTTAACTTCTGTGGAATATATGAGATCTGCCGTTGGGGAAGTCGAGTCGAGGGGGGAGTTGCCAACACTGTACCTGCCTGACACCAAAGAGCAAAACAAAAGCCGAATGTAGCTGTACATCACTCTCACTAGCCCCCCCTCGGCTGCAGAATTCAGCCTGATCAGACCTGGCATCTTTACCTTTAGGAGCTCCTCGCTGGTTTTCTACATCTGTCTGTGTAGATAGAACTCTCTATCTGCCTAAAAACATACAAACTACCAGAGGAACAAAACATGTAGCATGAGTTCACATCCTGCGCCAGAGAGGCTAAAACAAAGAAACAAACAAAACATGTTATCTAACGTTTCCATGCAAGCCAGATCTCTAAGTGAACATTTGTGATGTTTATGCATCTCATGTACATTGTTTCCCCTTTATCTAGAATTTTATGTTATCATAAAGAACATGTACACTGAACATGTGAATGTTTTTTGAAAATTTAATCCTGGGTCCCTGCGTTAGTGATCTCTTGATGTGTGTAAAAAAAATCTTCTTAGTTAGTTTCTTCTTAGTTTTCTTTGAACTTTTTTATTGTGTACATTGTCTCTAAACCTCATGGATTTGGACAAATGCAAGTTGATTCAACTAACTACCAGTGTTATTTAGAATGACCAGTAATGCAAGGATTTAACTGAAGAGAAGTGAAAGTTAATTTCCCTCTGAAATACACACTATAGAGGTCTAAGGAGCTCTAACCACTATACATGCCAGTTCATTGCCATCGTTGACTGCAAGCAGCGGTTTAAAGTCTCCATTTTGTGTGTTAAAAGCCTTTGATTGAAAATGGCATGTGAGCCATTGTGTTTACACATTTGGATTTCACTTAGAGTTAATTAGTTATTTAGCTGACGTTCACATTCTGATTCAAAGTGGACGATACCTTTGGGTGGATCAGATTTATACAGTTATTCATTTTCAATTAGACTGCTTTGCCTTTCTGGCAGAAAGCTCCGTGGGAATTACATTGCTAATACTGTAAATTCAGTTCAGTTCCGATTCATGCAAAGTGCCAATTCATAACAATGTTATCTTTAAATGAGAGCTGGTTTATGCCAAACTTTCAATTAGGCATGAATAAACAGGGTGCAACAAATCCCACATGTGAGGAAACAGTTGGCAGTGGTGACAAGGAAAAACTTCCCTTCGACAGGCAGGAACCACAAGCAGAACCGAGCTCAGAGCAGGTGACCATCTGCCACAACCGGTAGCTGTTATTTTCAGGTTTCTATCGCATTTTCAGGTTCCAGCAAAAATAATAATAATAATGAGAGTGACTTGGTCACCTTTATCTACAGTACGAGAACTTGGCCTTTTGTGACTGTAACGTCAGCAGCACAAGACAACAATAGTTAGCATGCTCGGACCCTAATACAATGAAAATACATTATACACAGACATATAAAATATAAATATGTTAAATATATTTTAAAACCTGCTCATCTCTTTCTGGGTTTACTCCGGGTGCTCCGGTTTCCTCCCTCGTCTGTAATCACATCTGTGAGATTAAATAACAAAAACAGACCAATGAAAAAAAACACACATGAAGATTATTCCAAAAAGCAAAGTATTTTCTGGAACAAAGAGCTTACAATGACTGATTCTCTGAATGTCTTGGTATAGATTAAAACACCATGGGAAGGTCTGCTGAACGTTTTAACTCACAAATAACATGACTGGTCCTAAAAAACGCATCTGGTTGCATTTATTAATCAGAAGTCAGTGGAACAAAACTTGTCATTTTCTTTTTCGAGTGTTCAGGTCTCACTTTTAGTATCAGCTCTGCTGCTGACACCAAAGGTGATATCATCATGGAAACAGGGTTGAGTGTAGTAAGATGGTTGTTGGTTTAAACCTGCTCCTCCTCTTCTTCTTCTTCTTCTTCTTGTTTGGGTTTTCTCAGGTTTCCTCCATCACCTGAAATCAGACAAAAAAGAAAATTCAATTATGAATAATCCACAAAGGAAAGTATTTTTTGTCTAAAAAGAACTTTCAGTGCATATTAACCTTAACCATGATCGAGCTTGGTTTAAAATTGTATAATTCCAGTACATTAGGTCTATAATTTCCATTCCAACGTGTCAATCTTAATATTTATCCTTCTACATATGTTCTGTTAGTGATTATATTTAGCTTCAAAGTATGCTGAAGTTTCCGGTGCATGTAATTTGGTGTTCAATTTGCAAATAATTAGTTTGAAGAAATTAATGAATATGGGCGCGTCCATTTGGCTGACAGGGGTGCCCCCCACAGGAGCGAGAGAGCGAGTCATATTAATTGGACGTATAGACTGTGTTTACCTCGATCGTATGGCCGTGTAACAATATCCACCCGATATCCAGTATGGATCGTATAGATCAGCGGGTATGTTGAGGAGGACGGAAGTGAGAAGTCATTCCTCTGCCCCCCGCCCTACCCGCCCTATGGTTTCTGCTGGCTCCATTACGAGAAACGGCAGCCCACGGCAACTCAAACTCCTGGCGTCACTCAACGTCCTTCGCAAACCAACAGGTGACGTCATGGAGGGTTGGAGGCTGGAATGTTGGAACGCAGGAATATTTTCACATTAAAAGTCTATTGAAGTTGTTGTAATGAAGTAAAAAAAAACCGATAGAATTCTGACTTGCATATACAGGACATGGGTAACTTCCCCTTTCAAACATTTACAAGTTCATTAGAAGTGGCTGTCAATTAGGTTATTGTGAGGAAATTATACAAAGCAAGCTTCTTCAGATTTTATTTTGAAAATCTATTTCCGGCCTAGAAAAATGCTGGTCGTCATGAAGGCATTTTTTAAATGCCATTGAAAAAGATGCAAGGTTCAGAATCGTGACGTCATCGACCTCATCGACGTCAAGTATAAGGGACCCACTCACCATAGCTGCTGTGTTCTCCAGCAGCACGTGAACAATATTATATCGTACTCGTATCTGTATCCATATTCAAATCCATTTTTACATTCGTATACAAACAGAAATGGATCCACGCCAGATACCTTCAGGTTCCTCACATAAAAATCGTTTAGAAAGAGACGCAGCAATTTCCATGAAGTTCAAAAAGCTAATGCAACTGGGTGAAGGCAGCTTCGGAAACGTTATTGAATGCATTGACATCACCACCCATAAGAAAGTGGCCATGAAGATCTTCCAACCAAGCGATTCAGATTATGGTCAAAGAGAGGTGGAAATGCTCCAGAAAATCAGACAGCTTGATGTAGATAAGAGTAACTTGGTCACTTTTATTGATCATTTTACAGAAGCAGGCCAAATTTGCATAGTTTTTGAAAAGCTGCAGCAGAGTCTTGATGACTTTATGACAGAGAGATTTGATAAACCTTTGCTTGTGTCTGAGATAAGACAAATAACTCAGCAGATGCTGGTGGCTTTGGATGCCCTCAAGAGTGTGAATATTGTCCATGGCGACTTAAAACTAGACAACATAATGCTGGTAAACCATGAGGCAGAGCCCTTCAGGGTAAAACTCATAGATTTTGGATTGGCTACTATAAATAAGGACCTCATCTGTGGTGACACCTTTCAAGTTCTTGGTTTCAGGGCGCCAGAAGTCCTTCTGGGCCTCCCGATGAGTGAGGCACTTGATATGTGGGGACTCGCCTGCATTGTGGGTACTATATACCTGGGCGCTGAACTTTTTCCAGTATATTCTGAATATGATAACGTGAAGGCCATCATACAATTACTGGGCAACATCGAAGACAACCTTCTGGACAAAGGAATTCATACTAAATTATACTTTAGAAAAGACCCCATAACTTTTCAATGGAGGCTGAAGAACTTAAAGGGAGACGAAATGTCACGTCTTTCTGCAGTAACCAATATTAATGAACTTCCAATGAGACGTAAATTGAGAATTGATGTCAGCGACCAGAGCGAAGACCATGCTTTTGTAAGCCTCCTAAAAAGCATGCTGCAAATAGATCCTGACAAAAGAGTCACCCCCAGCGAAGCTTTAAAGCATGAGTTCATCACCCAGAAACCCTGTTGTAGTGACACAAATAACACTAGGACATCAAAATTTCAAATTGTGAATATTGAACACCTTCACCACAAGGAAAACCTAATGACCAGTGATGACTCAACTTCAAGTTCATTAAGTATTTCAGAAACTGAAAATGAAGCACCATGCAGAGAACCTTTTTCATCTGTCTCAACTCAGAAACCATTGTCACTTGAAGTGGAGACCAGTGAACCACCCATGAACCTGACCCTCAACCGTGCAACTGTAACTTTTAAACCTCATGTTAAAACTGAGGAACTACCACGTTTCTCGACTGATCAGAAGTCAGATGTATCACCAAATATAAATGTCACAACACAAAATTATATTGGCATCAGTATGAAATCGGACCGTTTCGTTGATCGTTTATCTGAAATAGGGTCAGGTGATGCAGATGGTGTGGATCAGCAAATGGATCCAGACATAAGAAGCAAACCCAGTGAGGACTCGAAATACTCCTCAATGAATGAAGTCATTTTAGTGAAACCAACCCCTATCACCAATGAAAATGTTGACCTGGAACCAAGAATTACAATAAGTACCAGTGAAGCCTCAGAGAAAACCTACAATGCTGAGACTTTAACTGTTGAATCCTATGTTGAAACAGAGGCAGCGCCACCTGCTGTAACCAATCAGCACTCAGAAGAAATCACCAGCAGCTGTGATGATGAACCTTCGTGCCATGTTGAGGTCAAACCTAAACAGAGGCATCGTAAGGGGATCTCCACTTTCTTCGGCAGAATTTGCAAACGCACAAAATGCTGCAAAACAGATTCAAATACAGTGGATCCCAGCAGCAGTAGCTCCCCCAATAATACCTCAAGACATTACTTCAACAACAAAGTAAACTTTTATGATAGCCCTGTCAGTGACAGTGAACAAAAACCAGAGCACTGGAACACGTGTGACGATGCACTGATGAACATCTTCAACTGTGCAACAACTGTCACCGACAAACCTGATATAAAACAGCAACCAAACCAGAGCTGGTGGAAGAAGTCCTGGAATAGATTCACTGGATTGTTCAGGTGTACTAGAGGTACAGATATAACATAGGCATTGACAGACATTTCCAGTTTCTATCATTAGGCATATAGAAATATAAATACACAAAAATCTAAAAAAAAAAAAAAAAAAAAAATCTAAAAAAACCCCAAAAAAAACACATACCCACCCTCTACCACACACACACTCCCCCCTACACATCCATACACACACACACACTCCTACACATCCATACACACACACACCCCTACACACACATACACACACACCCCTACACATCCATACACACACACACACTCACACACACACACACCTACACACACACAAACAAAATATAAAATATAACAGATATATTAAAAAATCTAAATTAAAAACAGATTGAAACACACAACTAAACAATGAAAAATAAAAAAACAAAATAAAAAATGTTAAAGATATATAAAATGAAAATACATTATACACACACATAGAAAATATAAAAATGCTAAATATATTTAAATCCTGCTCGTCTTTTTCTGGGTTTTCTCCGGGTGCTCCGGTTTCCTCCCTCGTCTGTAATCACATCTGTGAGATTAAATAACAAAAACAGACCAATGAATAAAAAACACACACATGAAGATGAGTAAAAAAAAGTATTTTCTGGAAGAAAGAGCTGAAAATGGTTGATTCTCTGAATGTCCTGACACTACGGTCAGGTCTACTGAACGTTTTAACTCCAACATAACACGACTGGTACAAAGAAACGCATCCAGTAGCATTGGAACAAAACTTGTGGTTTCCTTTTTCGAGTGTTCAGGTCTCACTTTTAGTATCGGCTCTGCTGCTGACACCAAAGGTGACATCATCATGGAAACAGGGTTGAGTGTAGTAAGATGGTTGTAGGTTTAAACCTGCTCTTCTTTCTTATTTTGGGTTTTCTCCTTGTGTTAGGGTTTCCTCCACCCATCTGAAATCAGTCAAAAAAAGAAAATACAAACATGAGGATTATTCCACAAAGAAAAGTATTTTCTGTCTAAAGAGAATGCTAAATAGCATATTAACCTTAACCATGATAGAGCCTGGTTAAAAATTGTATAATTCCAGTACATTAGGTCTATAATTTTCCTTGAAATATTTTGACTTAGTGGTCAAAAACTATGCTACTTTATGACCAGCATTTTTTTAATGACCAACTTTTAAATACAGTAGCATAGTAGGCCTAAGTATTCAGTTACAGTTATGCCTATGTTAATAGCAATGCAGTGGTTTTATTCCTAATTAATATATTTATCATTATTGTTACCCATATCAACGAGGTCAGTGGTATGGGAGATCCAGAAATATCTCTATGAAATCTAGGTCTCTGCCTCGACAAATTCGGCCGCTCTTCAGCGGTCTGAATCTACAGAAATATCTTCAAACTCAAAAAATACATATATTCCAAATAACTTCACTATTACTCCCACCATTACATGGGTGGTTCATGAAGCGCCTGGTGAACCACTTGGTTCGCCAGGGAGAGAGGGTGACCTAATCGGTGACTGTTCCTGGACATTGGGGACGTCTGGTCACCCTACTCAGGAAGCAGAAGACATTGGTAGTGGTACTCTTGGTTTACTGAGACGGGGTTCAACTCCCTGCGATGTCTTGTTTCTCGCTGAGCAAAAACATTCACTTGTCCATAGCGCTATTGAATACAGTTAAATCCATCTATTTATCCATTGTCTATTGCAATGGTTTTCAAACTGGGGTAGACTCATACTATTTGGATACTTGAAGGCACTCAGGGGGTACCAATTCAAATGTCCATTATGAATAATGTTTAATAAATATTTCAATTAAATATCAGTGTTTTATAAGTTCATCATTTTGATTTTATATCCACTGATCTATTCAGTTCCATTATGCTAAAAGGAAAATGAGTCTGCCCCAAGCACATATTTATTCATTTCTTTAAGCTCTAATATCGTATTAATCATGAAATTAAATTATGTTAAATTATATCATAAAATGATTTGCTTATTGACTACCAGATTACACACAGGCATGGGAAACCCTCTTTTGGTCTCCTTGGTATTACCAACAAAGTCACTTCCACATTGGCCTCGCTTTTCATACTGGAAGACTTGGTCCATATTTTGTATACAGTCTATGGTCTGCCAGGTATACCAGGAAGGCTTGACCTAACTTGGCATGTTCCACATCACCTGTCAATCAATGCTGTGGCAATGACAACTCCAACAATGAAGTCGTAGTTAAAACCCAGCAGCCGCAGCACTACAGGCAAACAAGGTGAAGTCATGTCCCCCAAAATCCTTACAGTATTCGGGAGAATATGTTTTCATGGGATGTTCGTCCTCATGCCCCAGTCCACCCATGGCATTGTGTTTCTGCTATGGGGAAAAGTTGGCTAACAGCGATAAGACAACAACATATGTATCTATATCTATATCTATCTATATCTATCTACAGTAATGCTCTACATTTCGTCTGTTATATTTACTTCAGTAACTTTACAGATACATTGTACTTGTAAAAGAACTAAAATTCAACCTGACACAATATTATGCATTCATGTTCATTGTTAATTTGTCAGCAAATACACTGCCAAAATACATTTTGAAACACAAAACTTGATTACTGTAGCCACACATTGTATAACACTGCAATAAAAACAAAATACTCTGTGTGGCTTTGCAAAAATTATTCGTATTAAATCACTGTGTAGTTTCATTTACCTGTTACATGGTCACTAAATGGAGTTGATCAGGTAAAGAGAATGATAGATAGGGTAGATAGGGTTGCCGCCTGTGTCAGACAAAAAAACGGGACATTTAGTCAGCCAATAGTTTGTTGGCGCATGGTGCAACCTCCCGCCTAACACATTGACAGCGCACACCCACATTTGGTGGTGTATCCACGCACACCCTCCCTGGACTAACAACAGTGCATCCGGGCTACAAACAAATACACAGATTTTTATGCTTCATATAGGAAAAACAGGACATTCAGTGTACAAGCAGAATTTTTTTCCCCGGGACGATCTGTGAAAATAGAGGACAATCAGGGAAAACCGGGATGGGGGGCAACACTATCCGTAGATTGTCATACAGCTGTCATACAGCTGCCTCTGTAGTCCTGTTCAAAGATGGCGGTGCTAAGTTCTTCTCAGTAAAAAAGTAAGAAGTTCCAGTCCAAAGCACACAGGACACGGATCTACGACAACTCCTTACACGTACATAGGGTTCTCCCAACTTTGTTGCTCAGATCCTAATGAATGGCTAGTCCAGTTCAGAGCACACAAAATGCATTAATGCCCAAAACTAAGGAGAAAAAAAAGAATAAAACTGTGGAGTTGAGCATAATAACCTTCTCTCTGACAGATGGTTTCTGACACGTTCATTAGTTAAAACAAATCCTTTGTACATCTATATACGTACTGATTTCCAAGCAACGACTTTTGATTTCACTTGAACAAGGTGTCTGGATCCACCACTATGGAGACAAACTATTTTGAGAAATCTGTTCTTTGCTAAACAGAGATCAAATTTACTTTTATTCTATTCATTTTCTCCTTTCCTTTCTCCTTTCCTGTCTTTCACTGATAAGCTCCCCTCGCCGCTGAATACAATGGCTCCATTGTACTAAACCATGGAGCTGATAATGTTACGTGACATTAAGGGCAATGATGTTAGTTCCTATTCACAGAGACATTTTGATTGGAATGTAGACGCACAAAGAGCGGCATAATATTCTATGCTTTCAGAAATTAAGGTATCCAATATTAAGCATAATCGCCATTGATCTGCACAATTATGGACTGTCTGAGTATTTTATTAGGCTGTGTGTGAGGAGATGCTTACTTGACAGATAGACAAAAGTGAAGACTAACTAATAAAGCAATAATTCAAGGCCTTAAATGATGATTCATGCCAGAATTTGCATCTGCACATATCATGGAGCCACATGAAGGCTTCCGCTAGCAATGCATTCAGAGCCTAGCACCGCAATCTGTCCGTGGCAGACAAAACTCTGAGAATTCCCAATGTCATTCAGCCTCTCTGAAGTAAGAAGTCAATTGTTTTTCCCCCTCTTTTTATGTATAATAATATTCATATTCCCCTGAACGCTGACCCGCACGAAAGGGGGCTATTTCCGAGCTGTCAGTGCAACGTCTTTATCTTCACTCTCCAAATGTTGGGGTCAGCCAAGACTTGACGCTCAGCAGACAATTCTTCCAAAGACCTAATGTGATTAATGGGTGTCACTTAAGAAGGGGTGGGGTGAGGTTGAAGAAAGAAAAGGAAAAGTCATCCAAAGGAGATTGTTGCCGAAGAAAAGGTACGATGGCGACACTTCATCAGCGCCAGCGAGAATTCAGCCCCCCTGGCTGTAGCTGCAAAATGAATTGTTCAATGTCACTTTCAAAGTTTAAATACGGCCGGGGAATGCAACCTTGAAATTAGATGTGGGCAAGAGTTTGCAACTAGCAATTAGTTCCTTTTGTGTTGGTCATGTCTGCAAGACACATTAAGGCATAGTTTGTTCAAATTTCTGACATTGCTCATAAAAGTATGAAGTCTCTGGTGCAAACCTAACTGCAAGCAATATTGCCTCTATTTGCTCTTTGCCACTAGTGTAAAGGCCATGTGAGGTATTTTGTAGAGCGTTGCAGTCAGTTCCCTGTCACAGATGTCCTTGCTTGTCCTCCGCCTTCATTCTGCTCACCGTCTAAGCCACAACAGCCTCTGGAAACCTAAAAGTATAAAGTTCAGATGCAAGGATGGAGGCGGTTGAAAAGCTGCCTTGACACGTGCTGATAAACACTGCTTCGTCTTGCACCCAGATTTCTAATTCATTTGCAAAAACAGCGGGTCACAGATGTCACTTGCTCTGCTTGTGCTGACATCACTGGATTTTTTTTTTCATTCCAGTACAATCCTGATCATCCAATGCCGGAGGCATGTTTCTTATTGAAATGGCCAGAACCTCACTAATACTAATACTTTTTTGGTAGAATCTCTCTGCAGTGTTTTTTTTTAGCTTATTGGGATCTTAAATTTAAATTTGGATTCAAAGATCGATTTTGTTGTTTTAACTGGCTGGACAATTGCAACCTGCTAGAATGGCACCAATGACATCAATTTTATAATTAATTCTAGATATCTGATATTTTAATATTTGGAGAAAAAAACTTTAAAATGCACAGATGAGCCTGCAAGCTACTACAACATTTGCTGTTGTTCCTGATTTATTTTATGACCTTGTAAGTACCAATGTTTGCTGCCTTTAAACTATGAGAAATAATCACTTTGTATGTGCTTTATGGGTTTAGAACAGTAAATGTTACCCAGTGAGCAGTACATTCAGACATGGACAGTATATATATATTTTAATAGGAACTGAGAATAATTAAAAAAAAAAAAGAAATGCCAACTTTGGCTTTGTTGAATAATGACTGTTTATTATGGACTAAAGATAAGACATCATCATCCTTATACATGTATAAATTTCAGAGGTTGTAATCTGAATCATACTAATAGATTTGACTTAATTATATATGGTAAAGATAGGGATAATTCCCGATGATATGAATAACAACATTGAAGTGAACGGATAGTTGCTTGTCTATTATGAAACGCAGTGTTACCTGCTATGAGCTACTGTAGAAAACAGCAGTGACAGAGTTGTGCTGCGGGCCTGATGCTGCTGTCTGAACTCAACTAGAAAGGACTGAGTATCCTCACACAGCACCACCTACTCTATCTCTCTCTTGCAACAATCCCACTTTGTTTAGAGTTTATTTCTCCCAGCATGACATGGGAAAAACACAATGCACATGTAACACATTCCCACGTCACAGCCTATTTGCATCTTGTCATGTACTGCAAGTGGAAACAAAAACTTTTGTTTTTGTGTGTTTGTGATTCCGGAGATTTTTCAAAGGAATATTTGTGGTCATTTTTGTTTCTTTTTTCACAGAAAAGCCGTCACATTGTGATAGTGTTGGAGGTAAAATGAGTTATTTGGAAGGTGCACCAAACACGGCAAAGTACCAAACAATGGTTCCAAACAGAGCTAACACAATATAATAGATTTCACTGTCAAAACTATAAATGTGTCTGATAATGCTTTACTTACACTGGGCTGTTGAGGTGTGAGTTGGAGATCTCTCTGGGGACAGGGCGGTTTTCGTGTTCAGCCTTCTCCAAAGATGGCTCCAGGCTGAAGCTTTGCATTGTTGACACATGTGCTTTCTCAACTGTTACCAAAAAGGAAACTGTTAATTACATTATTTCTATTGAAGAGCAACAGATGTATTACCATGGAGACAGTGAGTGTTGTATTAATTATTCTAATAACGAATGAAAAAAAAGGGTCAAAGTCAACAAACAGAAAGCACTCTGAGACGCATATGCAGCAACAATTTAATTTCTAGACAGCCATATTCCATCAAACGTGTGGGGAAAAAAAGAAAGAAAGAAAATCAAAAGTGCAGAAAATGAATGTGTCTGAACAGCGTACTGATTGGCCTCCTTATCTTAGATTGCAGGTGTTTGATTTGATGATGGAGAAGAGAGCAGTTGTTGCCACGTGTTTCCCATAATCTCAATTTAAATCAAACCCTTTAATCCATAGATATGACATCAAACTAATGCAAAGTGTTTGGCTAAATAAATCCAGTAAGTAAACAGGAGGACTAAGAACAGTTAGAGCCACAAACTGCACTGCACTGTTTATTATTATCCCCATTTCATCATGATTGTCAAGTATGTATAGTGTGTATATATATATATATGAGACTGTGTGTGTGTGTGTGAGAGAGAGAGAGTAAACGTAAAGGTGTTTTTCAAAGTAAGAGCAAAGGAAGTGGTTCTCCATGGTTACAGACATGGAAATGCTTAAAAACAGTAAAGTAAATGGACAATGATACTTGTTGCCCAGTCAACAAGTCTTGCCTTCATATATTCATACACAAATGCTCAGCCAGTGATACTTAAAGTAAAGAGAGTGTCAATCAGAAACGCAAGGGTAAACTCGTTTGTTTACTCGTGACATTGTGATTGCATGACATCACATGAATATATCTTCTTTAGAAAAGCCAGGCTCCTGACCATCACACTTGTACTCAGACACATCCTCCCTTTACATCTTCAATCAGTGTTACACTTATTTGTACACATACATGGAACTTGTGGAAACAACGATTCAATGTCACTATGAGAGGAGTCTTCACCAAATGACTGGTTAGACAGTTGCATTAACAAACACGTTTGTTTAAGCGCCACCTCTTCCTCATCCCTGATTCTGAAATCAGGTTGCTGTTTTCTGTACACGTACCAACAAGTTTCATAAGTAGCTAAATGAATTCACACCCTGGTGTTAACACACACTTTAAATGACGTGATCATGACAAGCGTAAATGACTCCCAGGCGCCCTGTGGCACATGTGTGTACTGTTAAACCATTTTAAGACAACATCTTCATCTCCATCATTCATCTCGGCAAAACAAACAATTTAACGACATCACCTAGGAAACTGCAACGAACGTTGTTTATTATGCACAGTTAACAAGTCACACAGCCGCACGATTGATGGAAACACCCATGGGCGACACTCTTGGTTTACAGATCTCAGACTTGGGGTGTGAACCACTGGTCTTGCATGTGGAAGGTGTTGCAATGCGATACAGGAGGAGATATGACTACTTAGGTGGTAAGAGCTGTCACCTCACAGCAAAGAAGTCCTGGTTTTGACCCCTGGGACAGACCAAGGGTCATAAACATAAAGGGTGGGCGCTCACTGACTACTCCAGTGTCCTCACACAGTCCAAAAACATGCATGTTGGAGACTCTAAATAGGTGTGAGTGAATGTGTGTGTGCCGTGATGGTCTGGTGGCCTGTCCAGGTTTTTCCTCTGGTGTCACCTACAGTATGAGAGCTGGGATAGGCTCCAGCACACCCTGATACACTGGTCAGGTCTAAAGTGGGTTAAGAAAATGGATGGATAGCTCTTAACCCTCAGTGAGGTTTTGCATCCATTCAACAGCTAGTGACCTTGCTGTGTGTGTGTGTGTTTGTGTGTGTGTGTGTGTCTGTGTGAGCGTTGCTCCACAAGCCTCTGACCCGTACTGCGGCCCACCCACCCCGTTTGCCGTTATCTGTGTACGCTGCTGC
This sequence comes from Karalla daura, assembly GCA_029224185.1. NCBI lineage: Eukaryota > Metazoa > Chordata > Actinopteri > Chaetodontiformes > Leiognathidae > Karalla > Karalla daura. The sequence continues at coordinate 12,310,174 of CM055208.1, forward strand.
CCCCCTCCTCCCACCCCTGCTCGCACACCTTCATTACTGCCCCAGATAGTGGCATTGGCAACTTGTCACTTGTATTGATTTCTCTTAAACTGCAATTTACATGGATATTTGTGGGCGTCCTGAGGGCAGGCTGCACCCTCCCTCTCCTCCACTCTCTCTCTCTCTCCCTCTCTGCCCCTCAGGCCGGAAGGAACCGTTTCCACCCAACAACAGCCTCAAAGTGACTTTTCAGTCTGACGTCTCGGTTTTCCTGCAACCACATTGTTTTCCTCTCTTTCACATTAAAATGGAGAAGATTCTCAGGAAATGGCAACATTTACCAGACACTGAAGGTCACTTTTTTGCCGTTTTTATGCAGGTATCACTTTTTTTCTATTCCATCAGTGCGCGTGCAAAAACCCTAACCCTGAGCCAAGGAAGACAAATACAAATTTATGTGTATGAAGAGTCCTGAAGAAATCTGCATTTTCCTTCTCGCTGCACCAGCCTTGAACGTATCGGCGCCTCCTCCCAACCCACGGCTGACCTTCCGCAGTGGAGGCTGTGGGAATAAAACAATAACCTGCAGCTAGGAACGCCACAAATGCTTTCTGAAAGCTTCGACACTGCACTTTCGCACAACAATGCCAAAATGTCACAATCTTCAAACTTGGTGACTGCGGCACACTGTCAGTAGAGTTTGTGCCGACTGTGCTTGAAGGTCACCCGCAACCTCCGAGCGGGATTTTCGACATAAAAAGGAGGACATATTATTTTCTTATTAGGACTCCAGTGTGATTATAAAGCCTGAATTTGTCTCAAACGTCCTGTGCGCTGTTTTAACGTTGGAGTTAATGAGTGTGTGCCTGTTGAACACCATGCATCTCTAAGTAATCTCCCTTTGAGGACTCGTCTGTGACTTTTAGTGCAGAATTTATTTACGATCCGTAATCCTGCGAGAAAATTTTAAATCCCAAATCTCACAAGGCAAACAAGGAGAAAGAGGAGAAGGATTGGTGTCTCCGAGTCCGTATCAGCACGCCAGCCTGTAGCTGCACCACACCACACTCACATCCCTGAAACATCCCACTTCTGAAGTGCCCCTGAGCAGAGAAGGCTTTGACCCTTGACCCAGCCTGCTGTGTGAGCCAAGGGAGAAAGGGAACAGTCTCCCCCTGCAGTGTGTAGAGGAAAGTGAAGGCACGGAAAGTGTGGAGTCGCACCCAAGGAAAAGCAACATTTGAAGAAGCAGAGGGTGGAGAAGGGGTGTGGGTTAGTGCTGATGTCACGCCTCCCACGCAGCCACGATTGGACCCTAATTAGAAAGCTCGCCAGCAAATAGATAGGCGCCCTGCATGATTGAATCCAAAGTGGCTGAGGGGTAAAAAAAAAAAAAAAAAAGAAAGAAAGAAGGAAAGAGAGAAAGAAAAAAAAACACCTGCAGAGGCGCAGGAAACAGCAGCGGAGGAGACGCGCCATCTGAACCGAGCTCCTGGAGCGGCAGGACGCGCTCAGTCCGGGGTTTGGAGGGCTAAAAAAAGAGAAAGAGAGAGAGAGCGGGAGGGAGAGGGAGGGAGACAGGAAATATAGAGTCTACGTCAAACGCGGCGTTATCAGAGAGCAGCGCAGGCTGAGGAGAACAGGAGAGGAGAGGAGAGAGGAGCAGAGAACAAGTTGTCTGCGAGCTGCGCTCCGGAGGCTGCGCCATGGCGTCCGTACTGGGAAGCGGCAGCGGCCAGGGCAGGAGCAAGCTGAAGAGGAGGCGCAGGAGGAGGTCCAAGAGAAAAGGTACAACTTTTTTTTTCCAACTACACTTGTCTAGTCCTCCTTAATTCTCCTCTCCTCTATGCGGAGGAGGCGCGCACCTTGACGCGGCAGCGGAGCGCACCGCGCCGCGCCGCTCTGCCGCAGCCGCGGCAAAGCCCGGCGGCACCTGCTCGATCTGTAACGACTGGACGAGAGAAATGTTTCCTATTCTAGTGACGCACCGTCTGTTTGCCTGGGAAAGTTCAGTTGAAGCCGGCTTTGAAAGACGCCTCTCTTGTCTTCACACCGAGGACAGCGAGAACAAACCCTGAATTCGCCTCTTCGTGTGAGAAAAACCGTGTGTTTTACCGTCAACATCTTCTTATTATCGCTTTCGCGCCGGTTTCCTCCATCATCTCTTTCAGGCGACTACTTTTATTTACTCCGTGTCTGTAACTAAATTGCACGATTCATTCGCACAGAACACACCCCAATGCCGCGAGATTCATCTGGCATTAAATCCACTCTTTTCTAATTATTTCTTTCTTTTGCTATTGGCCCTCCCCAAACTTTTTTTTTTGCTTTGCCTCATTACAGCTCCATATGCTTATTTCAAGTGCACTGAAAAGCCTCAAGTTTCTCGGCCTCCAGCAGGGCGACAAAAAGCAAGGGAAAAATGTCAGTAGTTGTTCTGTCATTTAGTATAATGTCAGCTTTCACGCCACTGTGTTCTTGAGTTTTCATAATGAAGCAGCGGAAGTCCATCAGTGTATCAAACCTGGGTGGCAGACTGTACAATAGTTAATTACATTTCTAATCAAAATGGAGAGGTGAGCTGATTTCCTGTGGCTGAAACAGAAATAATGCAACATTAGCCTATAGATGCAGCTCATGTTAAACAGGTCCCCTCTGTGCTTTTACGCCCTTCACCCAGCAGATTCACACACACTTTACTCAGGTTTTAATGTGGAAAAAAAAAAATCTGTATAATTATGTCCAGCATTTTGGCTGAATGCGTGTCCCCACCTCTCACTTTTATACTCAAGGTTTTTCATCCATGTCAAAATGATGGCAATTTCAACTTAAGTGTTGTTCAGAGATTAAACAACCTTGCGATTGCTGAGTAATTTTGCACCGGCTTGCTGCAGCTGTGACAGAATTGGAAAATGATATTTTAAAGAAAAAGATTAAGATGGGACTTATTTCAGTATGTCAGAGAAAGCCTCACCACTTAAAAGCTTCACAGCCTCTTAAGAGATTCTCCCCTGATCTAGTTTTCTTGATTATTTCCTGAGGTATTTTGGCTAATTAACAGTAAGTTATCCAAACTGAAGCATCAAACGCTTATTTGCTCTGGCACGGGCCACAAACACTCACAGAAATCGTTTTATTTTTTTATTTTTTTATTTTTTTTCTCCTACTTTTCACATTTTCTGCCTCCTCCACAAGCAAGCAGAGAGGGTCTAAACATAGCAGTGGCAACATATTTATTTGTATTTATTTTCATGTATAACAGACGATAGCACAACTGTTAGTGCTGTTTATGCTCGGAGACACTGACGCGCCACCCCATTGCATTGTGGAATAAGGATGAACGCTTGGAGCGTGTTGACGTATCCGACTGCAATTGAATGCATAACGAGCTTTCGTAAACACTTTGCACTTGTCATCAAACTACAAACAGACAACTGCACCTCATTTCCATAACCTCTTGATTTTTAATAGCCCAAGTAATTGAGACAAGGGAGACAATACATAAAATATAGTGCTGAGGCAAATGTATTTACATAATGGAAACGACAGAATTGGTTCCACAACATTAAGCATTGCATATGAGTAGCACACAAACGCGTGCACATTAGCTGACAGGCCTGGGCGGCGTGTTTCCGAACGGCTAATTTATCAGTGCTGCTGATTCATTCTGATAACACGGGACATTAGGGGCCAGTTCAGGGACCGGTTGTAAATGAACTGTGTCTTTGGGAAGTGCTGATGGCCGCTGACTCCTCCAAAAGCTGCAGGAGGTGTGCTCGCTGTGCTTCAGCAGCTCAGACCTTCACTCAGCTCCTCTCTCTCCTGTCTGAATGTTTTTCTCCCTCTTTGTCGGTGTGTGTGTGTGTGTGTGTGTGTGTGTGTGTGTGTGTGAGTGAGTGAGGGGGACTCAAGGAACTGTCCGGAAAAAACAAAACAAAACACAATTTTATAAATGTTTCTTAAGCCGTCCAAATAAGGTCACAGTTTATGATTGAAAGATTTCTGCGGCGCCTCAGACTTGACCACAAATTACGCAAAGCCGGATAGAGCTTTATTTTCCCTCCTTTTTTTTTTATTTATCATGATTATCCTCCAACTCAAATGCCAGCTGATCATCATCTTGAGATTCACACACAATTAATTTATAGACCGTAAAGCAAAAAGTCACAGAGGGATTATTGCATGACATTTGGGTCTTAATCCCTTGAAAAGGACTGCAGATTATTTCTAGATGGGCCGACTAAAACCTGTATGTGTATTCACAAGGTTGGAGGAGGACCCCCTCCACGCGCTCACACACTTCTATTGACTTTTTTTTCTCCTCCTCCTCTTTGCAATTGTCCTTTTTTTGGCGGCAAAACAAATAACCACAGATTAAAGATTGGAGATTTACATGTGCGCATCTCTTGTCACCCGGGCTCATCTCTTTGTGATGAATTCGGAGAAATCACACTCTCCTCTACATTTATAGACTGTTTTTGCTCCCTACTGTTCCTTCCCTCAGATGGCCGCCACTGCCTTGTATTGTTCCTCCCTTAAGCACAGTGTTTGACCAATGTCGTCGCTCCCGGCAGGATCTATGGACATGCTTCGTGCCTGTCTCTTAATTAATCACAGCATTGTGATTTATGGTTATGTCCCCCCAGGATGTCAGTGCCACAAATAAAATCCTTTTGTAGGTGTGTGATGCACAGGAGGCTCTGTGTGAATATAGCTGGAGTCCAGTGTGTGTAAAAAGCACTACCTGCCAATCATCAGTGACCTTTTTTTCCCCCTCTCTACTGCTTTAAACTGTGACATACGTCCAACCAGCGCCTCGTCCTTTATCTACAATGTGTTTTTTTATGAATAGAAATAAGCACAGCAGAGATTTATAGACCAACGTTATTTCTTTCCTCTTTTTTTTTTTTCTTTTTTTTTACAAGCACACTTATCACCCCGCACTCTCGCTTGTACAGTATATCAGTGTATCATCAAGAGTGCCGCGGGGGTAAATGTGAAAAACACAGTGCAACATAATTTATGTAGCAATTACTGTTTACGCCGCCGTCGCCCGCGAGCTGGCGGCAGGCAGAGGGGTCGAGTGCGTAGCTGTCGGGATGGTGATGAAAGATGAGGTGGAGGAGGAGGTGGGGGGGGCAGGGGGGCGGTGCTGGTGGAGCGGATGGTTCGGGGGAGTTGGGAGGGCGGCTGTAGAGCAGGGCAGAGGATGAGGGTCAGCGCCTTTGCACGTCCGAGGGCCGGGGACAGAGATATTAGAGGAAGGCAGACGAGTCGATCGCGTCGAGCCCCTCGCTGCTCTCTGAGGAGCCGCTCTGACCGTGTGACTCATCACTCGGAGGAGGAAGGAGTGAGAGGAAACTCCGACCTGCCTGGCATCTTCCCTCTCTGGGCTTCTCTGTGTGTGTCAGGGTGAGGGCAAAGGTCAGAGTGCAAGGGAAAGATAGAACCTCTGAGCTGCAGCATTTGTTGTGGTTGGGAATCCAGGAAGGTATGTTTCTGCCGCATCTGGTAATTTTTAATCTGTGGTTTCTGCGCAAAACTAGCAGTAACAGTCTGGGGTTTTTTTTAGGATCCCATCCTGGATGGTGTTTGTTTCAGCCTTCTCCCATGAGCGTGAAATGTAAATAGATCAAATGTGGTTGTGGTGGCAGTGAGAGAGTGAGAACAAAATTTCTAGTTATTTTCTCTTTCTCACCTCGATGCCTGCAGTCTGTCTGAGCCTTGCAGATGTCTTGATTTCCAATTCATCTCCAATTCCTCATCGTAAAACAAATCCTTATTTTTTTTACCTGTTTTGCATTCATGTGTTGGTGAGAAAAGACAAAGAAAGACAAAGCGCCCTCCTCAAAGCCTTTGTAGCTTTCAAATGTTTCGGAAAATGACAATCAGACACATCTTTTGAAGCTTAGTTTTTAACTGTAATGAAGTAACTTTGAAGCCCTCAGTTACAAGGTGTTGACACCATTTTCTCAACTTCCCGAGAGTCAAGTTTCTTAAGCAGCAACCACATTTCATAGAGAAAAAAGGAGAATGCAGTTTTTAGAAAATAGATTTCTTTTATATGCCGCACAATTTCCACATTGGTGTCTGATAGAGCCTGACTGATAGCATCAATAAAAAGCCAGCTGTGAGTAATAAATGAGAGTTAAAAAAGATATTCAGAGATACGCACAGTGCCAGATAATGCCCCACACGGGTCTCTTTGAAGAACAGTTTGAATGGCTACACTCGTGTTCACATATAAACAGTCCAAACGCTGTGTGTCGAGTCTGCAGCGCCGTACAGCTGCTCATTGTGGCGCACCGCGCTGAGCTGTTCAGATGGAAATGAACTGGGTCTGCCTCTCTTTTCATTCATTCATTCATTCAATTCATTTTTAATCTAACCTGATTACGCTGTAGCTACGTCACTGTTCGTATGAGCTCGGTGCAAATCCATTACAGTATGTGAATAAAATCCCAGTGAGACACAGACACACACCTTTCTCAGTCCTGACCATTAATAACCCGATGTAGCTTTGTTCACACAGCTGAGGGTTATGTGTGTGTGTGTGTGTGTGTGTGTGTGTGTGTGTGTGTGTGTGTGTGTGTTGTGGTTTCCGCCATGGGACGGCCCAATGTCACGCAGCCCGTGTGTTGTGGGAGGGTGGAACCGAGATGCGTTTCACAGATGCCGAGCTCCAGTTTTAGCCCCGAAACACTTCTGTCACATTTGTTTGTGTTTGTGCTGATAACCGCATTAAGAGCTGCGACAGAAACACCGCTGGCATTTATGAGGTTAATGAAGGTCAGTGCCGATGGAAACGGCGCGGCGCTCCTCCGCGTGCGCACGCATGGCTCTGTGAATTTACCGGCACTTCCTGATTAAGGGTAGCGGGCGGCGGAGGCGGCGGCGTTTTAGGACACGGCGTCCTCTAACTGACTGAGCATTTAGCTGAGGGAAAAAAAAAGGTTATTACCACTGACTGTGGTCTCTCGAGGACAGCTGATAAAATGACCAACGAAAAGGAATAGCACAACTTTAGCACATTAGCATAATTAGTAATTATCTCGTAATAGTCCCTCTTGGCTTTTTGGAGCTCGGCAGTGAGAAATTGTACTTAAAGTTCAGGCACAGAAAACAAATTCAGTGCCAGAGCATCTCTCTCTCTCTCTCTCTCTCTCACACACACATACACAGGTAGGCGCCTCTGTTAGGTTGCGCACGAAAACGAATCACGAGTATCAAAAGCACAGATGCAGATTTAAAAAATGCAGAAGGTGACACTTAAGTTAATTAGTCTGTTGTTTGATGACTCCCACAGTTGAGGAGATAAGCGTATTACTCACATCTCAAATAACTTGTTGCACCTGTTGCCATGGCGACGGAACGCAGAAACTTAATTGAGTTAGTCATCTGTTGTGCTCCGTCATTCCGCCCGCCAAGGCTTTCGAAAAACAACAAAACTATTCTTAGGGACATATTCACATAGTTGTAGGGCAATTTACAGTTTACAGGCACTGATGTATGTGCGTGCTTCTTGGTGTGGTTTAGCATAGATTTGCCTGTGTGTGTGTGTGTGTGTGTGTTCACCTTGTGTGTACATTGCGAGCCGCTGTGCCGCCGTCGCTGTCAGTCCTCATAAACAGAGATGCCGTGCAGCCAGTCAGCAGCATTATCGCTTCCTGTCAGTGTTTGTGCGTCTGCAGTCCACCAGACAACGCAAAACCAGAGAGTTGACGGCGTAAAGGCGGGAGCCGAGCTGCCGGGAGACCTGACTGGGCTGCGTGGAGCGCCGTCGAGTCAAAGCGCAGACTTGTTTCTGCCGTTGTTTAAAACCGCAGCTCAGATCAGAAATAACCCTGGGATGACGAGCCATGTCAGGCGTTCACAGTGGTTTTAAGCAGGAAAAGTCCTGCTGATGTGTCTGTTATATGATCTCCTTTCCGCATTTGTTCAAGAACAGTATAACTGTCGTCTTAGACTGTCGTTGAATTGAATTAATCTGGAGATGAACTTAGATATTCTGCTTGTTATTTATTCTACTGAATCTTGAAAAGTGTTTTTTGGATATGAAGGTATTGTTTGACCAATTTGCTTCACCGTGATAAGTGGAAAAATACAATAAGTAAAGCTAACCTCTAGTCAGTTGTCAAGATGATGAATTGACTAATGGTTTTAACTGACCTTTGAGTCGATGCCTTTCTTCAATCCCATGTGACATCTTATGTATCTGAATCATCTGCAGTTTAATCAAAATGCCACTTTTCCTTGACACAATAAAGGAGCTAAATACATTTTTTATTTTATTTGATTTTTATTTGTACTTAAGTCAGGCTATGCTGTTGAGATTCTCTTTGCTGGTGCTAGGAGCATCCACTGTAAATTCATTATTTGTTAAGAGGAAGTCAAATATTGAGCTTTTTTTTTTAATCCTTGAGTGGTGTCTGCAGTCTCTGTCCCAACAACCTCCACACGTAGAGCATTACTTATGTGGACCGAAGGTTGGAGCTGGGCAAATAAAAAGTTGTACTAGAGTAAGGAAATGGAATTGAAACTGTAAAATGCAGACAAAAAATTTGTTTTCAGAGGCGAGAGGTTCCTTTTCTTTAAATTACATCCTTTATTTGCTTGAAATTTGAAAGAAAAATCCTTTTCATGCCAGGTCTTGCATCACAAGAGCCAGTCTCAGACGTCCAGCGTAGTCCAGCCTCATCTCTTTGTTTCTTTCGAGTGTTTCTGTTGCTGCTGATTGAAAACAGCTGATTCTTTTTTTTTCACCATTTTTTCCCCCCTCTCCATCTCTGTTTATCATGCTGTCTGGACAGGCTCTCACATCTAATCTGAAGTCTTGCCAGTAGCGTGGAAGTGCCCCACACATCACGGTGGCAAAACATTTCTCCAGTTTATGATCCTAATTAGCTCTAACTGTGCCATCATCCCTGAGTCATCATGCCTGGAGAGAGGCCAGATCATTTGACGGTCCACAGTTTCACACTTTCCTTATCCCTCTCACTGCTCTCCTCCTCTTTCCTCTTTTGGTTTTCTGTCTCTCTCTCTCTCTCCCTCCTCCCTTTCCCAGAGTCTCATTTCAGCAGCATGCGCACTGTCATTGTTGTCGTCCGGCCCTTGCTCGTGCGTGTTCACGGCACCGGGGCCGCCGCTGTGAAAAGAGACATATTTCATAAGCAGAAAACGGCCAAAGAACGTGTTAGAACTTGTGCGCCTTAAAAAAAAAAAAAAGAGCTCTGTCCAAAATACAGAAATTCGGCTGGGAAATGAGTTTTACCGCCGTTTGGGTGAGTTTCAAAATAAAATTCATGACGCCCACAGGATGCCATTTTTGACAGCGTCTTGACGGGCAGGCGAGTCTCTGCACTCGGGGCTCTCGCTGAGTGATGTCATGCATCAGCCACATGACAGCACAACCACCTCGTCCGCCGTGCTGACATAGCGAAGTTAACACTGATACCCCGCCTCATATGGAATAATGAAATTGGATGAAGCAGCTTAGCCGTGCGCCGTCCCTCCTCTCGCCATCAGACTGGGTGCCTATTTGAGATAACGTTAATGAAGGGGACTTTAGCCAAGAATAGACACGTCTTATTGCTGCAGGGGTGGTGGGGTGTGGAGGAGGGAGGAGGGAGGGAGGTAGGGAGAGGTGGTGTGTGTGTGTGTGTGTGGGAGGGGGGTTGATCGTGCGACGAGGAAGGGTGGGGCGCTAACAGCATTTATTTCCATTAATAAGATGGAGCGCTTTACAAGAGGGCCTCTCCAGAGGGCTCTCTCCGGAGGTCGCAGAGAATCCTACACCTTAACAACTTGCAACTGAGTTCATTTAAGCGAGCGCACAGACTGGCGCTCTGTGCCTTTTTTTTTTTCACCCCCCCCAAAGAAACTTGTCTTCACCTTGATGTGGCTCCACACAACTCGGGCTGAAGCGGACACTCCATCACCGTAATCACTGCTGTCCATCCTTGATAGGCCTTTTTAAGGTCATTAATATGAATCTGAGCAGCCAGAGACGCCGGTGCCTGTGCGCTGTCAGCACTGTAGGATGGTTTTTATTGGAGAGGCAAAGTAGGCATGTGGCAGGGGCTGTGATATCTCAACAACTATAGATTTTATTTTGTCGTAAATATTTTGGAACATATTCGAAGGGATGGAGCTGGAGGCTATTCTCTTGTTTATTTATTCATATTTCCAAATGTTTCCGCTATGGGAAGACGGAGAGAAGATGCTGCCCTCAGCTTGTCATTTAGTTTTTGTTAGAGGTGAATAAAACATATTTTTTTTCTGTCTTGAGATTATTTTTTCTTTAACCCGTGGGCATTTATTAATTGAAATAAGGGCCAAGGTTTTGTATCTACAAATTCAAACTGAGACAGCACAGACAGTATTTGTGTTGAACACGTCGAATACAATGCCTTATTGCTCTCAAAGTATCACCGGCAGATATTTGAGAAAAACCTGCGTCAGCCTGGCACTGTCTCACGCTAGTATATTTTAATACAATACTCAGTTGCTGTGTTTGAAAAAAGGAAATGTGATTGGTCGCTGTTGTATCTGCAGACACTGTTTGTGTAATTGGACCCATGTGTGCACATACTGATGCCATTTTATTTCATAGACTGCCTTAGGTGGACAGCCCACCTAAGCGAGTACATGATATGTGCTCTACATAGTGCTCAATGTTTATATGATGGCATAATTAGTGTTTATACCATTGCCTCAATTTACGGTAGCTTAAATTAGCTTTGTTACCTGGGCGCACTACCACTTCTTACATAAACATTGTTCTTTTTCCTCTGTATTTTTTCTCTCAATCTCTTAGTGTTTTGATTGGTGAAAATGATGCCTCGACTCCTTATGTTGAGACAGTGGCTGCCGTGACTCACGCAGTCATACGGTACACGAGGAAGCTCGCAGCTTGACAAGCAAGCTGGCAAGCTTGTAGCTGAGGCTAATCCACGACTGGCCAATCGCTGTTCATGGGAGCAGTTTTGCGAACGGTCACTCGTGCCTTTATCTCAGCGGTAATAAGCCCATAATGATGCAATATAGTCATGAAGAATTACAGCATTATAAGATAAGTGCTGGGGATTATGGGCAACAATGCATTATCTCTGTGCTGTAAAGAGGTCTGTATCATGAGCTCGCTAGCTGGAGCTGTATACACAATATGATATTTTCACCTCCTTCTGTTTCACGGGTCAAGAGCCGTCTCCCGGCTCCGCTCGGGTATGTAAATATATCTAGTGGTGGTTGATTTGTAGTGAATGGTAAATAAACAATCCATCCCGTGCACATTAGATCTGTATGGCTGATGGAACTGCTTAATGGCAGATTAGTGTATTGATAATGACGGGTGCACGCATGTGCCAGCTTCCTGGCTGCTTCATTATTCCGTTCACACACGAGCATTAAATAACAGTTTTTCCCCCTGCTCGCCCTACAGTAAATCCTCTCTCATCCATCGATTCTAGCATCCTTTAGGGGCTCCTTCTAGGAGAGACCGACAGGCTTATCTTGCAAATCCTTTAAAAGGTATTTAAAAAAAAAAATCTTTGCCTGCATTAACTCTGCCCGATGTTGCGCGTATCGCGGCGGAGTCGGCCGGCGATGGGCGAGTAGCAGTTTTATATACCTCTGGGCCGATCCAGGTGATATGTGAAGTCCTGTTTTCCAAGTTTCTTAACAGTCTCGCAGCATGGTGTTTATTTTTCCCCCTTGCCGCCATGATTTTGATTTGCACAGCTTGGAGTGGTGGAGCGTAATGGATGTGTTTGCATTCGCTGAAAAACTGAGAGTTCCAATCACTCATCCATTTCCTTTGATAGCTCAGGGTGTATTTGGCTTCGGTGAGATAAGGCCTGAGTATACATTGAGTCGGATTCAGTTCAATTGTTTGTACACACATGGTGCTTTGGCACGGGTCTGCTTGGATGGGCTTTGGCATGGTGGAGAGTTTTGTCCCCTGCCTCCCCCTTTTCCTCCACCTCGCTGACAATCCCGCAGTGGAGCTTCATGGGGATGGAGCTGCTGGTGAAGGGTGAAGGGTGCGCAGGACCCGAGGCTATGAATGTTGCCTTGCGTAAAGGACAAAAAAGAGAGAGTCTGAAATGCGGGCATGAACGAGACCACATGACCGCCATTCCAAATTTAGACACAAGGTATACTGTGCACGTCCCCACAAGAGGTACGCCTCCAGTTAAAGCATCTCATGCCAAGAGAATTAGTGTCATCAGCTGCCAGAAGCTTTGTGTTCTTAATCTTGCACCAGTTTTCAAATATGATTTTGACATAAATGATTTATATGACATTATTTGGACAAGATATTTTATAATCTAGATTGTACAAACATCAAATGCATTTTGCAGTAATGAGAGCCTAAAATTATTTAGACCCACAAAGTTGTCAGGTGAGCATTGGCAGCAACTTTTGACAACATATTAAAGTTGGCCCAGTTTGTTTGTTGGGATCAAATTTACCTGATGTTGTGCAAAGTCTGTCTCTTTTCAGATAACGTTGGGTACGAGGCCAGGGTGCAGCTTTTTAAATGTCGAATTTGATTTGCACCTTTTCACCCCTCCTCAACTCTCCAACCCAAAAAGCATTCAGGTGAAGCAGAAAACAAAGAAAAACTTTTCATGTTTCATCTGGCTTGCATTTTGCCACTGTTTAAACCTCTGGTATTACCACTAATTATTTTCATTCAGACCATTTTTGTAGTTATGAACCCACAGAGAATTATCACTTGAATTTGCAGCCCCATGTGGATTTTTCTGTGCTCAGTTTCAGCTCATTGTTTTGCTCTCCAGTCCCTTCACTTCACTCAACCTCATCATGTTGTTTTTAGCCACAGCAGGCAGCTGTTCTTATTGATAAAGCTCTTAAGAGTCCATTGTACACTACCAGAGACTAGAAGGAGAAGATTGAGAAGGATTGAGAATTCAAGCAACCAGGAACGCTTTCTCAGGAGTAGGTGAAGACCAAAGATCATTTGTTCGTTTGTAAGTACTTGAATGTGACTGAAAACCTGATTCATTAATTAACTTAATTTCTAACAATGCTTGTTTATACATATTTGAACCCTGGCATGCAGGTAAAAACTCACCAAAATCTTTGGTTTTGAACTTAAATTTCAACTGGTAACATTGTTGAAATATGTAGCGAGTAGATTGTTCTTAAATGTGCGGAAAAAATAACAGATATCAAACCTGTTGCAGTCCTCAAGTTTACCGGGATTCCCTCGTTATAAACACATCGGCTCTGAGCTGAGCTGAGCTCAAACTGGGGCTAGACTCACCATGGCCGCTGGTTTGCAGAGTGGCAACTGGGCTTAATGATAATAGCCCCCGACGATAGCGGTGATAATCCCCCAGCTATTCCTGCTGACTGCAGAGAGCCCGCGCTTTGTTCTCCGCTCCCTCTATTAGCATGATGTAGGTTCATTTTAATTTGAAAGGACCATCAGACGGATAAGGAGGGAAGTGCTCACCCGCGTACGTGGGCAGGCTGTTGAAGAAAAAAACGAGCGCGGGGAGAAAAAAAAAAGACGTGTGCATGAAGGGATTGAGGCATGCGTGTGTATTCACACACACACACACACACGCATACACACACACATGCACCGTCTGGTCTGTGCTCTCAGACAAAGGCACAACAACAGAGAAGTGGCCGCAGGTCAGTGCGTTGACCCCTACGGGCCGGTTGTGCTATTATCTTCTTGGCACCTGTTCCAGGAGAGTTGCCTCTGTCAGCCACAGCTGAGGCGTTTAGACGCCAAGATGGGAGACAAAGAAGACTTTGAATAACACAGGCAGCCAGTGGACACAGTGACAGGGAGCCTTGTTGCTCTCAAGCTTCTGTTTGTTTCAGGGAGAGAGTTGAGGTGTAACAGAGACACAACCTTCATTCAGCTTCAAGCAACTGCCCAGGAAGAAGAAGAAGAGGATGCATTATTTTCCGCTTAATTTTGGCATTTGTTTGACACTGAATACGTGGACCGTATCATTTCTGTTATACTTTAATTCATTGATTTGATCCACTTTCTTAAAAAAACAAACAATTGATGCAAATGTATTCCCTGCAGCATTCCTGGGTGTTTGATGCTGTTAGCATTTGTGAAACCACTTCTGACCTGTTGGATGGAAAGGTGCTGATTCTGCTCATGAATTGTAGAGAGGTAGAGGTGACTGCCTGCTTTTGTGTGTGTGTGTGTGTGTGTGTGTTTGGGTACACTTTGTTACATCCTCCATGACATTAAGCCATTTAAAGCTGTGATGACCGAAGAGTGTCCCATGAAATCATCTTTGACCTGTTCTGTCTCTGTCACTCTTTTGTACCTTCATAGTTCTTTTTTCCTCCCACAGATCTGATATCATCCAGCTGGGGAAATTGGTTAGTGGAGGTTGTGGGCGATGCCACCTTGCTCTGTGTAATTACGGCGGAGCAAGCCCACGATGCGATCAAACATCTCGATTGTTAATCTTCCCTGTGTATTAATTCACTGATTAAATTATTGTAAAAGTAGCAGCGGGAGATACATCTGTGGCCTTTGCCGTGTGGAATAAAGCCACTCTGCTTATAAACCCGTCTCATTCGATGCAATCATTTATGTCCCAACTACAGTATAATAAACTGCAGCTGAGATGGAACCCAGTCAGTTTCCACACAATGGTTTCACCTCTAACGTACGCAAATTTAAACATGACAACAAAATATGCAACAAGAAATGCAAACCTAAACTAAAGTTGTAATAGTAGTAGTAGTAACTGTAATGTCTGTATAGTTCTGAAGGGTTCATTCTGATAATTAAATTAAAAACAATGACTTGGATAGAACGGTTAAGTTGACGTTTGATTTCAGTCTTTGTTCCTAGTAAATTTGTTGTCTATGTTTGTGGGATTATTGCTGGAGTGTACCTCGTGTACTGCATGAAGTGCGTGCTGTCAGACTGTAAAGTTGGAGTCCACAGTGACACAGATACGTGCTCCTCGCTGACCCTGGGTTTGTGCTGGTTCCCTGTGGCACACTTAGAGTTGTGTAGTGCCAGACCGCTGTTGACTGGGCAGACAGTATAAACAAGGCTCAGGCCTGGCTCTGCTTGTGTGGGCAGTTTGTCATAGCCGTGACTTCAGGGCTATCTAAATAGCAGCGAGCGGGCGCGTTCATCATCACATTCATCCTTACCAGTGTGAGAGATGGATGCCCTGGCAGTCCACTGGGTCATGAGTTATCACCCACCAGGGGCTGCTGGTTCATACAGAGGTCAAAGGGCTATTTGTCTTCAGGCAAGTATGCCTGTCTGTTGAAGCCCTCTGCTGCACACGCACAAACACACACACACACACACACAAATATATACACACTTTCTGTGTTCCTCTCATAGTCCCAATCGCTTTCTCAGTTCCTCCCTGCATTTGCAGTTTTACGTTGTCATTCTTGTTATTCTGCCATGTTTTAATTACTCCTGTAGGTGTGACCAATTTTCAGAAAATTGAAGATTTTTTTTGCCTTTGTGATCACTCCTTTGTGAATTAGTTGCCTGTCTAAAAGTGATGTGAAAACATGAGAAAACAACTGTTGATTAGTTTAACTGTGCATCAGGTTTTGCATCAGAACTGCTGCGGGACTCATTTTAGCAGCAAAACATGAGATTTTCTGTTTAATGAAGTGACAAAAATAAATACAAGTAAATGCATTTTCAACCATATAAGATTAGGATTAGCATTCGTTATAAAAGCAAATGTGCTTGTATGACACAGAAACCATTGCCCAGCCGTTATCCAGTGATGGAAACACAGAAATGAACTGCATTGCTTGGATTTGCTTCCACATTGAGCCACAGGCCTGGCTGAGAGCTGGAGCAGTGTTATGCAATGAGTCGGACGACGTATGGATTGGCTCTTTGTTCAAACCGGAGAATGCATTATCATTAGTCTGGCTACAGTAAAGAGCCAGCCGACCCTGAATGGTGGAGAGATTCATTGTCTTTCATTCCCACTCATCAGATTCCTATAATGGAGACTGGTGAGCTCTGAGCAGGAATTTACCTTCTTAACAGGCGACACTTTACTCATCCACTAGCATCACCTGTTCAGATAAGATAAAATAACATGGAACTTTATCGATCCCTGTGGGGAAATTGGACTGCTGCAGCTGCAACTTGTAATAATGGATGGGCTGAAGAAAAAAACAGAGCAGGAATAATTAAAAGAGCCCAAAGCGGCAGTGTCAATGTTTAACTTGTTAAAATAGTCCTGGTCTCATGGAATTAAGAAATGTTCTTAGTTATTGTACAATCACAAAGCCTGGATTCTGACACAGTCAGTTAACATAATGTGTTGTGAATACTGTACAAGAAAGGACAATAAGCCAAAAATGAAAATTCATGCCATATGACAGAAGTACATAAGCAAGTAAACATGCATAATTGCATTTGTAAGTGCAGTGTCAAACATACTTTGTGGAGTGTGGACAGATATACTACTAAGTACTAAATATGGCATGATGTGCTTCAGGATGGTTGACTTCAGCGAAAAGTTGTTTTGAGTAGAGTCTGTGTGAATCATTTCTGAGCACATACAGTTGTGTACATTAAGAATGCCTGGAAATGATCACACTTCCTTGTTGTTGTCTCCTCTGCCCTCCATCAAGCCTGCCGCAGCCTCCGGGCTGAAGTCCTTCACACACCTGCTTGTCGTCGCCCAGCTTTTCGTGCCAAGATGGTAATCTGATCCTTATTGGCTGCGCACTTGGCCAAACTGCCGCGATGCCCATTATTGAGCTCTAAGCAGGTGCTGAGACGTATCGCTCCTTGATCACGATGCAGATTTGCGCCGAGCGCACGTCGAGCAATCCATTTTTCAATTTGGTCTCCTGCCTGAGATAAATTAACAGATGTCGATTGATTTTCCTTCCTGTGCTACTGTGAGCATTGTTTACACCTGACAGCTAGGGCGTTATACCTGAGTGGCTGTTTGAGATGAACGCACATGATAATTAGCACTTTTTTTAATTAGGCTGACAATCGACAGGAGACTTTGGTAGGCAGTTACTTTGACGTGTTTAACTTATTTTTTTTTACCTCCTTGTTAAACTAATCGACAGATTACGTTGTGAAAGATAAGGCGTTTCTGATAGAAGGCAGAGCTGCACGGTAAACACAGCACTCACATGATGACAAATGACTCCTTTATAATATATTATCGGTTATATAACATTTGAATTAGGGCTGTTGCTTTTCTTTCGCTGCCTTAATCACACAAACAAGAGCACACCGAGGACTTCATTGTCACTCATCATCCCCCGGAGCCTCAGACTCAACTTGACATGATCACAGGAAGCCCCAACCCACCCCCCCGCGCACGCCCCCCAGCATTTTCACAGCCATCTATGTACACCAGCTGGTTATTATTGCTAAAAATACTCTTATAAAACCGGTGTAGCCTGGCACCATCGCACCCTAATGACGGGAGTCAAGTGGCGCGCGACAGATATGCCCTCACATGCGCGCTGTCACAAGCCATTTAATTGAACTTGAGAAAATAGGAGCTAGCGTTGCTTTGCTCTCAGCACCCCACCACCTCATACCCAGGCAGACACACACACACACACAATGCCCCCCCCAACAAGTGGTTCTACACAAATATGCCGTCTATTGCCATCATCTCAGTGATCATGATAGTCTCCACATTGTAATGATCCGACATTATCTCCCCTGTGCTCCCTGTTTGACCCTGTTGAGCTATATTCACCATAACGCGAAAACGCCTCGGTATTACCTGAAGACGTAGTCTCTCCTCTGGCAGTGAATATTCGCAACAATAATTAAAGTTTTGAGTCAAGATAAGAAGACGTTAAGTCGTCACATAACAAGTGTAACACTCAGAGTCTCAACTGCTAAATGCTAAACCACAGCCACTGATAAGAGCCTGATGACAAACATGATTGTGTTGTTCCTAGTGCTCACTGCCTTGACCCTTGACTGCTGCTGAAATTAACTGAAATGAGTGTGAGTACAAATACTGATGTTGTACCATCAGCAGTTCAAAGGTTTCACTTAACCTTAGAAACACAGCAACAAAACACAAACTATTTCAAGTCTGAGAATCAGTATTGAGGAGGTTAAGATTGAATTGTATTTTACTTTTGAAGCACAATTAACATAAATCCTATCCTGTCTGCAGAAGTATTGTCTTTATCTCTCGACCAAGCAGCGGCAACAAACTTGAGGTTTTTCAGACCTGCACTGGATGAACAACAGTCAACCCACTTTAAGGTTTGCTAGCTCTGCATTTCCTTGAGGAATATGTTCTAGTCTGTCTATCCAGGAGAGGGGTTAGGGGTCATTGCCAGCTACAGAGTAGCAGCTCCAGACCTGGTGGCAAGTCAGTGTCTCATTCAAGGACACTTGCCAACACAGAGTGGTGATGGTGGTGGGGGTGGGGGGGGGGCTGGATTTCTCTCTTGCAAACCAGCCAGAAAGCCCACAAATGTCCCATAAAGCCAAGCCATTGTCTTCGTAATCCCTCCTGCCTTTCAAGAGGTCAACCATCCGTGTCCATGAGCATGTACCCTGCACTTCCTCTCTGGGTACCTGGGTGTGCAACTTGTGCGTCAGAGAGCAGCACAGAAAGAGTCCGGAGGGTTTGCTGAGAGGCAGGAGGAAAGTGGAGCAGGGTGGCACATGCTGCATGTGGGAGACCGGATGATTGATGGAAAATGAGGGTGATTCCCTGGGAACTGTGTGTGTCTGTGCTCATGTGGAGAAACCGGTGACACGCAGGAAAGGAAACGAGCACATGGCAGTTTGTGTGTGTGTCTCCACCAGTGTCTGATAGCTGGGACAGGTGCCAGAGCTGGCTGTCCCCACAATTCAGAGGTCAGCAGCAGGTATGGCACCTGAGCAGAGGCTAAACGCAGCAAATACATGCAAATGATCCAGGGCAGGTGTGAGTGGAGAGAGTGGCTGGGGGGGGGGGCTGGATGATTGAGCGGAGGAGGAGACAAGGGGTTAAGCACCAGGGTGACGAGCTCTCCCAGTTCAGAGAGTGACAGTGTGATGGATGGAGGCGAGGGCTGGAGGAGAGGAACTGAAAGGAGGGAAGAGGAAATGTTGCATTGATTGAGCCGATAGGAGTGTGAAAGACTGACGGAGAGCTTCTTGTTTTTTGTTTGGGAGGCTGCTCGGATGTGGCTCGCCTCCGATGCGCTCACCTCACGTCGGGCACCCATAAAGACGGCGCTCATAAGAGAGAGAGGAAGAGCATCTGCAGCCCGTGTACTTCTCAAGGTCCATTGAGTACAATTACGGAGAACAATAGAGACAGCATAGTGCTAGCTGACTGTGCTAAACACTGCTCCTCTCTGACACAGGAGGAGGCAGAGTGGCTGAGCCGGATCAAAACGAGAAACCTCCACCGGCTCCTTTGTTCTCCGCCGTTGTCTCTGCCGTAGAAGTCGGCCAGGAAATACGGAGGATGGCGGGATTATGTTTGGCTGATTTGAGGCCAATTGCTGGTTTCGCCAGAGCGTCAGATGAGAGAAAAGGAGGGGGATGTCAAAGAGATGTGGCTGTCAGTGTTTATTAGAGGGTTGGGAGGTCGACGGAGGGAGGAAGACTAAAGCTTCTCCTTGCTGGGTCTCAGCATGAACATGACAGGCACAATATACTCTGCACGCGCTCATCTTGGCTGGTGGTTGGGCTTCAGAGTGGGAGGTCTGAGTGTTCGGTGATGCCTGTGGTCCAATTGTGAAAGTCTGCTGCGGCTGCTGTTTTGACAGTGGGGCAGAAATGAACCCTCGGCCAAGACTCACTGCAAAACACTCAGTGTTTGTTAGGTGTGATTTTGAACTCCATAACTACACATAGCCATACTGAAAGCTACAGCATGGCTGAGTGTGGTTATGAAGTTGAAAATCTTGCATTTCATCAACTTTGAAAGTTTCAGTTTATAGTAACAAAAATCTGTGATTTGTGATATGCTTAGAGCAGTAATTTCTGATATTTGTGACTAAAAATGAATGAGTCCCTAGTAGGGACTCTGTATCAAAAGTTTCACACACTGTGAACAAGGTATGAACTGTTCGAAGTCTGTAAACTGCCTATAATATAGATTTGTTTTTTTTAATTCTTAGAAGTGGTAATAGAATAAAGCTAGGCAGTATCTTGCAAGATTTTTTTTAAATAAAGGAAATGTCACTGTCATCTTTCCATTATGAACTGTCAATCATCTCACACTCTTTGTAGTATTGCGAGTGTACTGTATCTATTCTGCACACTTATCCGTGACAGAGGAAGAAAAACACTTTGTTCTTAACCAAAGCATATTCACTTGGGCTGTGAATTCATATTCACTTGGACTTGCAAGCAGTTCCCTCATTTGGTACTTTTGATGATTTCATTCAGCATCATTAGGCAAACATGAGCTTACCAAATCATCTGGCTGATTATACAGCTTCCCACAAGGACTGTTAAAGATTAGGAGTTTGACTGAGCTACAGTTTAACTGATCTGTAGCCTGCGTCGCTTCCTTTTAATTTGAAACAACTGTTGCAAACAAAGTGCACAAACTTTGTGTCACACACTGAGGTGATCGAGAAATATGAGAAAAGCCAACAACAGTGATATCTAACGCAGCGCAGAGCATTTTGTCGGCATCATCAAGGACAAAAAGTTAAATGACAGTCATTTTCCTGTCGGGGCCAGTGAAGGCGTCCAGGACACAAAATAGAGATCCTGCATCCATGATAAGCTACACTGGATAAAAGGACAAAGTGTCACGCCTGACATTCAGTTTCGTTTGTGAGATCACACGTCTGTCGGATCGCGCAGTTATCAAGTCGATCTTGCGTGGTCTGGTCCTGGCATCATCTGAAATTTCACTTAATCACTGCCCTCGGTGGACGCCGCTCTGTTGTGCGCTGCCAACCTCTAACCCTGCAGGCATCAACCTGGAGTAACAGTCTTCATCAAAAGTTTGCACAGCAGTCATTCCCCCAGAGTACAGACCTGACTCTGCCTTGCCTGTCTCTTGCTGTCTAAGTAAACTCTTATATCAGTAAACACCTTGCTGTTTGTGTCAGGTGCGTGCGCCACTTCCTGAAGAGAGGGTATGCCTCTGCTTTGTAACATCACAACGTGCTGTCTGCGGCATATGCTGTATTTTTAATTCAACAAGGGTGTTTTGGAAGCCTCGTAGCATGCCATACGCTAGCAGCTCGAAGTGGCGTTCCCCTGGCGCTGACAGAGAAATCAAACGTAAAATGGAGCACCGGAGCGAGCGAGCGAGCGGCGATACCGAACAGATGTTCACAGGAATGTTGACTTTGTTTGGCCCCTAATCTTTGACGCTGCCATCCGCCGGTAAAGTGAGTGATGGAAGAGGGGAGAATAAAGGGGGGAGGAGGGGAGGTGAGCGGCAGGAAACGACGGGGGAGGAGGAGGAAACGCGACGCTGTTGGTAGAACTAAGTGGAGGCGCTGGCAGCCGGGGTGTTCCATGGCAGGAAAGTGGGACAGCCACACAGCTGTGTTTTGTGGCGTCGAGGGACCCCCGAGATTGGTGTCACTTTCTGTATTTCATTGTCAGGCAGAAGAAAGGGAGAGAGACACTAGAGACGCTGTCATGTAAACAGAGAGAGAG
Source organism: Karalla daura (assembly GCA_029224185.1). Taxonomy (NCBI): domain Eukaryota; kingdom Metazoa; phylum Chordata; class Actinopteri; order Chaetodontiformes; family Leiognathidae; genus Karalla; species Karalla daura. The sequence goes on from CM055208.1 coordinate 12,331,787, forward strand.
AGAGAGAGGGGAAGCACTCGGGTGAGGCGTAAAAGGAATAAAAGTTAAAAAGAGAGACAGACCCTGAAGCAGCTGCAAGCCTGATAGTGAACAAAAAAGGAAGACAAAAAAAAACCCAAAAAAACACGGGCCCTTGTGTTCAGCCATCAGGTGCAGGTAAACAGAGGCACAGGAGAACTGATGCCCGGTTCAACTGCAGGTTGACCTGGCCAGCGTGCCCTGTCGTTTAGACTGGAGGAGTGGAAAACAGCATTTCCCATGATTCAGCTGCTGTAGCTGCGCGTAAGGCAATGCTGACATCTTTAAGATCAGCTTGACAGTTTTGCTTGCCACCTCACAATGAATAGCCCTTTGGAGTTATATAACGTTTGCTGTGATCTGGAAAAATTTACGATCGGCCATCGTTTCCTCCTTCCAGGGTTATAAACAGGTTGATAAATTCCCGTGGCTGAACTCGCTGCGAGGTCAGGCCGTATTCTTGTTCGGCTATTTCCTGTTTATTTTGCACAGTTATCCGTCAAGGTGAGGTGTTTGAGCGATGCCCCTGAAGTCACATGTTAAGGATAGATAGGGAAAGTGCAACGGCTTGGGTCAGCGCCTCGACGGAACCGGCCGCTCGCCGGAAGATTTCACCTCTCTTGTCCGATCGCGTTGTTCGGGTAGAGGAAAAAAAAAAGAGACCCAGCTACAGATCGATGTCTTACCGGCTCAAACAGGCGCTAAAAGTAGCAGAGAGAGGGAGTAAATGCGTGGCCATTGTGGCCATGATTGCTTGCCGCAGCACTTGTGGCGGTAGTCGCACAGGCCTCGGACAGAGTGAGTGATGGTGGGCCTGATTTTCACCACCATTCACTCGGCGCGCAGATATATGGGACAGCTGAGGTGAAGACGGATAAACTAGACCCGAGAGGGGGCGGGAAAGCTTCTTCAGATCTCATCCCTTAATGTTTCATCTTAAATCATCACCCTTGCCTTGGATCCTACTGTAGGATCCTCGACGAGACGCTTTTACAGCCTTCTTAAGTGCTACTTATGTTCCGCAAAGATAAAAAAAGTCCCTCTGTCACTGAACAAAAAATGAAAAGTAGGCAGAAAAAAAAAAGCAAAACAACAACAGATGAATACGGAAAAACAGCCCACTCTCTCTTTTTTCCCTTTGGTTCAAACACACTGCTGGTAAACAGCGCGTGAACAAGCGGGCTGCAATTTTGAACGCAGCTTTATTTTCCACCGTTTATTTAAGCCCAAAATGGGTCCTGATGGAGTCATCAGCCCCCACTCGCCAGCTAATGGTTTAATTATGTCCATCTGGAGGAGGCTGGGAGTGGGAAGCTCGCCTTACTCTCCAGTCATTCCTCTGGTAATTTGTCTTCCCCCCGCGCCCACTGACTGGCGCGCTGATGGCGCGGAGACGCGGCGAAGCATTCTGCCTCCTGCCTCCCACCCAGAACACCCACCCTTCTTCACTTTTTAATGCTACTTTCTGCCACCGTGGCGCACAGTGACGCGCCACCAGCTGTGATGTGCTACGTGATCCCTGACCTTCGCAAAGCCAAGCCGGGATTCCTGAAATCGAGCTGGCACTCCGATGATCTCTCATGTGAACGGAGATAAAATCCTCTGACTTAGCCACGGAGATTCCACACAGGGCTTACAGTAAATGTGATTATTGCTATCTATTGCATAATAAAGTGATAATCCCCATCATTTTCATATAAATGAATGAACCTTTTGCAGCTCTCTATGGCCAGCTAATGCAACAGTGATACAACCCATTGCAAATCTCATATACGCTGTTCATGATACACTATCAATTGGGAATTTGCCAGATAAAACAAATCCTTGTTTCCAATGATGGTAACAGTGATCCCTCACAGGCCTTTGAGGGATGGATGGATAGTGAAGGTCAAATCTCGGACAACTGGCATAGTATTAGAAATACTGTCGATATCAACATATAACAGAGCAGTGTAGTATTGGGTGGGGGATACGGAAGTGGGAAAGACTATACAGTACCTTCCAGGTTCTGATATCTCCAGTACAAAGGGGTCATTCATTGTTATTGCTGTAGAGCAGGAGTAGGCGGCGGGTTAATGGCCAGTGTGTGCTCATGGGATTCAGTGTGTCAGCAAGTTGTAAAATGAGTGTTATTTTAGCTGTTTGTAGAAAAACAGCTGTTTGTTTATTTGGCAAGATGAGTAAGTGGTGTGTATGTTCTTTGAAACTCCACAGTGGCCTTGAGTGGGAGTCAGTATCAGAACCTAAGTTTGGTGTGTAATACCTGTCACTTTCATTCACCTACCTACCTGTGCAGGGTTACAGGTGGAAAATACGAATTTGCTGAAACCATCCATGCATTAACTTATCTGCTTTGTATCCAGTGATGTTGTCTCCAGCACACAAAGAGCAGAGGCAGGGAATACACTCTGAGTAGGTCATCAGTCCATCACAGGGTAAACACTCTCAAACCTTGGAGCGATCTGGAGTCTCCAGTTGACCTTAAAGTATGTTTTTGGCAAACCCACGGACACAGGTGACGTTTCTATTCACATAGACACCATGTAAACAATGCTAGAAACTGGTACATAAACGAAACCATTTTAACTGGCAGGAAAGTAGAAGTACAAAAATAGTAGAAAAGAACAGTGGCGGAGATTTCTTCCACATCGATCGGCAGCTCCAAAGACTTAATTTCCACAGCGTGCGACCCCAAAAACAGCATCAAAGTAAGAATGCAGATTATCTCTTTGAAATAGTGTGAAAATACTCACAGCTTCATCCAGTATCCCTGATTCCTCCCACTGTGAACATAATCCCTGACCCTGAACATTTCACACTGTCATATATCTGTATGGATCAAGTGCCTTTAGATTGCATTTCATGGCTGATTTGTACATAATGATGCTGTCTCGTCTAAGGAGTCTGTTGAGCTGAATGGCTTTGTTGGTTTGCGGGGTGAACATCATTACTTAGTCTGGGTATTGTTACGAGCAGACTAAGCTGTATTCCCCTGCCAGGAAGATGACATTGAATTACTTGTTGAGGAATTGGGTCAATAAAGAGCGTCAGTGCCAACAGTGCACTTGTGACTCTTGTGAGTCACTCTATCCGCATGAGTTTGTTCAGCTTGTAGAATTAACATTATAATTTGATGCCGTTTGCATGGAGGTGTGTTGTGGAGGAAAAAGAAGAGCTGCCGCCGCTGCAGCTGTAATGCAACGTTGTGATAGTTCTGGCTTTGGCTTTTCGTTGTTAGATTTATTTATTTTCTAATGTCTCATCGCCACGGCTTCTGGGTCAGAGAGTCTTGTTCGGATGGCTCATTTTTACCGCCAGGTCTTATTGCCGCCATCATTTCAGCGTGCCGAAATGGCTCATTCCTTTTGCAAGGTAATTCAACATTTGAATAGAGGTCTGTTCTGCACAGATGACCCAGTTACCTTTTTACTCCTGAAAGCGCACACTTTTGAATCTGAAGGTCGCTGTGTGACGCATGGACATTATATGCTGTTGGGGCGTAAAAGTGAAATGCTGCAGTTACGGGCTCATGTGTTTTATCAGCTCCTTTGAATGGGATGAAAGTAGACGTTTTTACTTCACTGTCCTTATCTGTTGTTCTCAGTGAGAAGCTTTTTTTTTTTTTACTTCAGATCTTTTGTTTGTTGACTCCACGGAGGTTCCCGGTGCCAAAGCCCAAAGCGGTTTTCAATCTTATGTGTCTCCCTTGTGCATAAATGTGGAGGATTTATCATTAGCGCATAGGTTTTTGGCTAATAGACGAGAGTAAGGACGTTGTTCCAGCTCGTCAGCTACTCTCACCTTCACTGGCACCTCAAAGAGCCGGGGCCCTGTCTGACATTGCTGCCGATCAAAGGAGGAAAAACACCGCCAACCTGCAGTCGTAGCCTTTGAAAGTTCAACTCAGTTCCTTCCTCTCTCTGACAGAGGAAGATGGCTTTGATTTCTGGTGAAGGGGCGTGGGGGGGAGATCAGACATTTTTATAATGTCTCGACAGAAAACTCTTATTAATTTAATAACATTGTCAAAAACATGAAATGACTTTGTATAAGAATTACAACCAGGGGTTTTTTTCTGGGCCACAGTAACAATTTGAACAACATGAGATGACATTTTCTTGACACACCACTGTAAAATGTCCTTTCAGCTGAACTAATATAGCGAGCAGTGTCTAAACTATTAAGCACCCTGATATTTTGCGGCAGAGTTGCAGTGTCCAGTATGGGTAGAAATACGATTATAAAAGCAAAGTCAAACACCAGTAACATGGATAATGACCTTCAGAACCCACAGTGTTCCTGAAGCCATTGATGAGGCTGCAGGTCAAAACAGAAAGCACTGAACCCAGGTCTGACCGGTGCTGTCTCCCAGCCTGGCCCAAGGAGGAAGATGTTTCGGTCTGTGATAAGGCACACGTAGGATGCAGAGGGATGTGAGGCAGGGAAAAAAGAACGGGGTGGGGGTTGCGGGTAGAAGCAGTGTAAGATGGCAGCCATAGGGGAACTGTATCGGCCTCAATTATGACGGGCAGTGGAGCGCTGCTTGGTAGCAGATGAGTTGAGAGTCGGCCCCGGCGGAAAAGTCAGCGGGCTGATAGCTGATAATCCCAGGGATGAACCGGGACAAACCGGTCACAGATGGAACAGTCCCATGGCCAGGTGTTATGCTGTATGCCGGCAGAGGGATGCAATGCAGAAAATATGCGAGGAAAGGTTTCAGAGTTTTGTTGAATGAAGCTGACGATGTTGGAAAGTGTTTAATATTATAATTGGGCTGTTGACTTTAGTATAGACTCCGTAATCATCCTGGATTTGGAGATGTTGTGGGAAGCTCTGTCAAACCACCTTGCTGAAGAAAATACACAGAAACCATAGGCCTGTGTGCATTTTAAGGCTCTAAATAGACAGAAGAAGGAAAAATGACTCATTCACAAACCTAGAGAGACTGGAGGAGATCCATTGAGATTTTATCCAAGGTTTTATCCAAGGTATCACGGGCACAGGTTGCTATGGCAAATCACACATTAAATGTGCCGAAACATATATAAAGAAACAATTTAACATAGAATGATCAGGTCTTATTATTCATTGAAGTATACCTACTTAAATATACTGTACAGCCTAGATTTGGGCTATTTACAATGCTCAAATACATCAAGAGGACAGGAAACTGCCAGGTTTGCAAGAGAATGTGAACTGAGGAAAACTTTTGTCTTTTGCCTTCACCAACACTGTGTTGCCACGTTCTGCCAGTGAAAATGATAGATATCAGACAAGCTGCCGCCCAGGATCAGCAGAGATAAGGAGAGGAGACTGCATCAGAAACTGGCTCTCTGGCCTTGTCGAGGCATGCTGGTACCCATGGGCGTGAGACACTTTGGGGTGAGCCAACACACCAGTCCATGTTTTCATTAGCGGAAAACAGATTTCTTTCTAGTTTTTCTCGTACCTTTGAATAGCACAGGTCCCAGCATTATTGCTCCAGATACACCTCCGATGGATCCGAGTTGCTTGTGTACAAAATGTGAAAGAAGCAACAAGCTTCAGTCAGAATAAAATCCTTGTCGTGGTGCCTGCAGATACAAAATAAAAGATGTGTTCATTGATGTTTTTTTTTTCCTGACATGAATCACAAAGCTGTGCTTCAGAGAAAAGTCAAGTACCAAACATCAATAGAAAGCGTCGTTTGGGAGAGGTACTCCCGATAAAAACTGTTTCAACACCTCTTCAAACAGCTAAACCCCTGATGAAGTCAAAAAGACTTGTTTGGGGTTGCTGAGGGATGTCCCAAACTAAGGTACGTGGGGAATGCTTGGAGGCCAGACTAGTCCCGTCCCTGCCTATCAGTGAATTTATCGTCTCCTTGAAAGGTCTTTTAACTTACATTAGGGGCTGTTTGAAAATTGTTAGTGTGGCGAGGTAGAGGTGTGTGTTTCCCTTTGTTGTTAGAGGCAGGGTTATTATTTTGGAAAGCAGCGGAAGGTCTAATGTTCCCCCTCCATTGTGGTGCATTTTGTTTGATAAAACTTTATTGAATACATCAAATGAATAACAAAAGCTGTCTTTTCCTGACACCCTGAAATATAAAGCTTGTATTTTTCCTGAATGACAATCATGTCTGTCTAACAGCTGTTCAAAACAACGAAGAAACAAGTTTTTGTTTTTCTCTCTGCCCTGGTGTTCGTCTAGTGGTTACAGTTCAGAAATAGACAGTAGCTGGAATGCTCTGTAAACAGGACACATTTTTGGCAAGTGCCTATCCCGCTGTTAATGTGGTACTTGGACAGTATGAAAGTTGTTAGGGCTGAGATGAGCAAATTAAAAAAAAACAAAAAACAAAAACGCAGCAGGTGGTCTTGCTTTTTCTGAAGTCAGACAAAAGGTTCAGCTTCTCTGTCTTCTTCTGCAGTAAGTGTCCCCTTAGGGAGAAACATTAACAATGAAATCCACTTAAAGTATAACCCAAATATTCAGTCTGAGCTGAAATACCGTCATGGTTACCAGGTTACTAGATTTTGTTTCTTAAGAGTTTTAATCGACAGTCAGAGCAAGTAGTAGACTGTTCTTCATCATGTACCAGCAGGACAGCAGTTCATATGTGTGTATCTCTTGACTAGTCTGAATAATACTTCCTTTTACCTTTAGCAGGAGCTGCCTCTACATGAGAGTGGCATCTGAACTGCAGCAAACGTCCTCACATCCGAGTCTCCATTAGACTACGGCAGGGCACCAAAAACCTGCTCTGCTCCCTACAGTACATGCAGCGAGAGCCCAGTGCAAACAGGAGCTTTCTGGGGACTTCCTCGCTGTGCGTTTGTGTGTGTTATCATCATAGCGAAGCGCGGCGCCTCATCAGAACACAGATGCGCCCTGATTAAGGCCGAGCGCGGCAATGACAGAACTGCATTAGTGTGATGTATGTGTTGTTAGCCAGCAAGCAGCTAATTCCAAATTTAACACCTGATTCGCACAATGCAGTCACACCTGAGTGCAAGCCAAGATTTACTACCCTTGTCAGACCACTGATGGCTTTTATAAGTAATTTTTCGGAGTCCCCGATTCATTCTCTCTCCGCGTAGCTGATAATGAATTATGATTCTGGGTCAGGATTCAGCTTAAATGCAAAATTATAGTCATTTGGAAACTAGGTTGGCGTCAAATAGTCACTTCGCTGGAGGGAGAGTCGCTCCTCCCCACCCACACCCTGTTACGTTTCTAGAAAGGCTGCAACCACTTTTCTCAACGATGAATTTATCTTCATTTTAGCCGACACAGAGTGACTTTTGTTGGCAGTTCACGCCTGCTAGGAAAAGCGGATCGACATGTGGTAGTGAACGGTATCTCGTTTTGATCACGTACGTCTGGTTTTGCACAAACAGGCATCACAGTGGGTTCGCTTTTTAATGCTCATTTCCCGTGATTCATAATGACAGCGTGTGCAGTCCTCATGATGGAAAACAAGGGTGCTATTCATGTCGGGCACCGCAGGCTTTTGTCTGCCGACAGGTTGTGTGATTTTGAGCAGGTGTACGTGCTGCCTCGTCCCATCTGGCCTTGGTATATTTCCCAACCCGCTATTTGTCCCCTTTTATACCTCTCGCGGTGAAACAGCCGTGCGCTGGTTAGTGTGTGTGTGTGTGTGTGTGTGTGTGTGTGTGTGTGTGTGTATGTGTGTGTGTGTGTTGTCGCTGGTGGTGCTGTTCCAGGTCAAGCTGGTCCTGTATAATCATGGTTGTGTCAGCAGCACGCCCAGTCGTCACTGCACAAGGATACCAGCCTCTGACATTGACCCCATGCCCCCTCCCTCCCTCTCAACACACACACACACATTGACAAGCACCCGCATGCTCCCAGGGTTATTATACTGTACGTGTCCTCTTTCATGGACGTGAGCGCGTTGGAACTAAAGCAGTGACATTATTGAGAGTCATAAGAGCGTCTCTGATCGACGGAGGGGACTTGGTTCAAGGATTGTGGAGGGAGGTGCTGCCTCAGAGATGCTTGTGTTCTGATTTTATAAGATCAACTGATTCGTGGCCATGTTCCTCAGTTGCTGACACGTTGCCTTGCTTTAAAGATGATTTCCTAGAGGTTCATTTGAAGATTGTTCCCTGCAGGGAAGATTTAGAAAGGAAATATGATAATTGATAAAAAAAAAAAACAGGAGCTGTGATTTTGTTAGGTGCACTATCACACTGCGTGTCTTACAAATTGATACAAATGATGCAGATCTTTTGTAGATGTGTTACAGAAGAAGTTGTTAGTCACATGCAGGTAGAGTAGTTCGCCAACTACTCAAAAAGTGAAAGAAATTGGCCTCGAGTGGTAATAAAAGTGATTAGGGAACACTTCAATTAATCAGCTGAGAGGCTAACATTTGCAGCGATCTGCAGAAGATAGGTTAACATAATGGGTAAATTGTTGAGGCCCAGCCAGGTTGCATCAGTGAGGGGTTACATTGGCTCAGTTCTTTGAGGTCAGGTCAGACAAACAGTACTGCTGTTCAAAGCCCGGCGCCTCCTGCAGCCGCGGCTGCCAGCGCGTTTCGGCTAATGGGGGAAGTTTGTTTGCTGCTGTGTGTGAGTTCTTCCTTCCTGCGCTGCGTCTGTGTGTCTGTGTGGGTGGGTTCTAATCGAGCCTGGTCTGATTGAGTGTGCAGCTGCATGTCACTTGATTACGCCGGTCACACACGCGCATAAGCAGATGCACGCTTACACACACACACGCACTTGTGTGAAAGTTATCGCACTTGTCTTTGCGATTTTTGGTTGTGGATTCATTTTGTAATTGTGTGTGGATTGTATGTGTGTGTGGTGTGCTTTCAGGGAAAGTGTCTGCTTGTGTGTTTGCATTGTGTGTGTGTGTGTGTGTGTGTGTGGAGATCTGCCTGAGGACAGGAGTCATGCTCCATTAATTAGCACAGAAACCTGCTGACTTTCAAGTGGCAGTGTCAAAATTAACCCTGCGTCTCTGAAAGACCCCAGAAGCCACTCTGTTACTCCAGCCTTGATTACCACTCTTTTTACCGTCAAAGCAAAAAAAGAAATGAGCGCATCCGAACACATGCATACCATGTGTGACAACATGTTTGTGTGTGTGTGTGTGTGGACATCTGTGTGTGTGTCGGGATATCATCAGTGGGAGATCCCCTGCTGGGTGCCTGAAAACATCTGAATAAAAACCCCAACTGGCTTTCCTTTCATTAAGAATCCCATCAGATTGCAAAATGCAATCATAACAAACTGGCATGTAAATTGTATTTTTTTTTTCTGTCGAGTGTAGGAGGGGTTTGGGGGGTGTGACTGGGTGAGAAGAGGATATGAAATAAACAGATTTCTGGCGCATGCAGACACAGGAGACTGCTAAATATCAGAGGAGAAGAGTGACTGAGGGCATCGCAGTAGCAAAGCAAAGATCGTCCCGAAATTCATGACTGAAGTGGGAACATGAGGGTCAGCTCTGGAGTCATAGGTTTTCACATCTGTCAGTGAGGTTTTGAAGCGCTGCTCGCTGCTCCTCTCCCTCTGCTCCCTCGCAGCGCTCGGCCGCCTAAAAGTCTTGCGAGATGTCACCCCGCATTATGGTGCCCTCCCACACCTCCCTCCGGTACAATTACTGACTGTCAGGATGTGTATTGACCTCACAGAACGCAGCGACTGGCTCTGGTACAACACACGCACATACCAGTACTGCATGGTGTGTGTGTGTGTGTGTGTGTGTGTGTGTGTGTGTGTGTGGGAGGGGGGGGGCTTGGAGGGGGGGCTTGCTGGCGGCTCTCCCACTCCCCTGTGAAAGAGATGGAGAGCGAGGGAAAGAGAGTGCCCACGGCAGGAAAGGTGGAAATGCAAGGAGAAAAGGTTCACGTTGAAATAGCTTCTGTCAGGAAGCCACGACTGGTTTGACTGTTTGTCCTCTCGGTGGTGAGCGCTGAAGCAAGTGGCCTCGTGCTGCTTTTTCTCTTTCAGCTCGGTTCCTCATGACTCTTGGAAAGGAGAGTGGGCGTAACACATCAAACTTGGTAATCCTGGTGGTGGTGCCACTAGGGCCCACCATGGCTGCCCTGGCAGCCTGCCAGGCCTGTAAAACACTGGGGGAAACCCTGTGACTGATATAGGGATTAAATCCACCCTTGTTTAACTCTTGGTGACACAGCAGGTCAGTGATGTTGCCTCAGTGTGAAGGTCACTGGTTCGAGTCTGGGTTGATGGACTTTATGTAGAGTTTGCATGTCCTGACATTTGTGCATGGGTTTCCTTCTGTAGTCCAGAAACATGCATTAAGGTCAACTGGACACTGTAGCATCCTGACACTTTTGAGACTAACCTAGAGGGAGCTAGGCTGCCCAAAGGAAGTCTATATGAAGAAGATCCTTTTGTCTTTCTCTCTCTTTGTCTGACGTCCTGGACCTTGTAAAGAAAGCCAATAAAGACACACTTTTGGATGGCTGGAATGTTCATTTCTCATTTTTGGTTCTACAGTGTCATAGAGACTAAATGAGTGTGAGAGTGAATGGTGTGTGTGTCCTGTGATGGACTGGACACCTGTCCAGGATGTGTTTCCTGTCCTCATCCTATGTGACCTGGAGTAGGCTCAAGCAGACCCATGTGACACTACTGGGTACTAAGTAGGTGAGATGATAGATGGATGTTTGTTTCAGCTGTTTGTTATGGCTGGTAGCTTGTGGTAGTCAAAGCTTATTCTTGTATTATTGGTCCAAACGGTCACTTTGCTGACCCTCTATCCTGCTCCCTCAAACTCAGAGCCTGGTTTTTCTTGAGGTTTGCTCAAGGCATTTGGAGCGACGTTGGCTGTCACTTGCTAATGCTTTCTGGCTTCTCCTTCCTCTGTTTATGCTACACAATGCATAGCGGTGCTGCAGGCACCGTCCAAGCCTCGCTGTGTATGCGGGGAAGCTGCATCGACACCGTATAGAAAACCTTTGCTGAAGCATGCGGCTTTATCTTTATGACTAACAGATGATGGCTGCAGATATAAAAAAAAACCCCATAAAGGTGTGCGTGTGTGTTCAGTGCTTCCATGAGAGGTGGTGTTTGTCTGCTGTCGGCTGTCATCAGCGCGGCTCCTCAGTGAGTAGCGCTGACAGTTGAGCTGGCCTGGATGCTGTCACATGTCCTTGTCAGGCCACTCAGAGTTAGGGGACGCACCTCGCTATTGTCAGCTTCTATTACCTCTTCCCACACACACACACACACACTCACACCATCACACGCTCACACTCAGGCTGGCCAGACCATGACCGTGGCCAAGACAGTACAGGACTTGCCTCGCATATGCACACAGAGAGATCTCAGACTCTGAATCTCAGACTGTCCTCCGGCCTCCTGCCAGCCGTGCTACCTCTCTCTGGCTCAGCCTCACTCACACCAGCAACATACATGTGCGCGCCCACACTTCCAGGGGGACCTTGTGACCTTCCTCGTCTGCCCCGTCCTGCCCCTGTCCATGTTAAGTGTCAGCTCTCCGGCATCGTCCCGACTCGAGGCTGCCGCTCCCTCCGGGCTCAAACCGGGGCCAGGGAGAAATCCTCGCCAGAGCTTCCAGCGTGGCCGCCACCGCCGCGCTTTTTACCACATTCCCTCGCAAAGCAGCGCCCGCAGCCTTTACATAAATCGTCTTTATTTTGAAACACAGAGGAAGAGGAGGCCCTGGGAGAGAGGAGACAGTGCCTGGAACTGTGATTGAAACAACCGGGGGGGGGTATGCGCTCGCTTGTCGCCCGAGCTCATTTCAAGACGTTTGGCATGGAGCGTTAGCGGCACAGATCAGGCTCGCCTCCGGTGGAATATAAAATGTTGCCTTGTCTCTCACTGACAGCAGCCGTGTCACACGCAGACTCAGGAGAAGTCAATAAGGCTGTCGAGTGTTTCACAGGTCCTGCGAGTCATCAGATTTGAGTTTATTTTTTTATTTTTTTCAGCTTTAAATCCAAATCACTTTCTGTTTTTGGTGGTGGGGGGGTTTGTTTTGGTCTAAGTTAGAGTTCAGTGTTTTCTCATTTTGAGCAGCCACAACTTGTGAGCGTGTGTTTACAGTGTGCGGATTGGGTTGTGCGTTATCACAGTTCGGGGATCTACAAAGCCCCGGCATCCAATTTCCACGTGCTTACACCTAACACGCAAAGACACACAGACATACACACATAAATATCTATTTCGGTCCCCTTTTCCAGCCTTTCCATTTCACTTCTCTGGGGTGTATTTATTTCTGTCCTGACCAGGAATTTTTTTTTGCAAATTAAGTAACTCCTCATTTCGATAGGACCACATTTCAGTTTTCACCCAAATATATCCTGATAGTCTGATTGCATGATTCAGTAATGGAATTATTTTACTCCACTGGGTGAAGTCTGGAGTAAATAATGTTTGTTATTGCTATCCAGTGCACCCGATGACACTGGTAAAGGTCCCCGTTCGTAAACGTGTTGCCTGGAAACATGAAAAAGTCAATTTTCAATCAATTCACAGAGCTGGTATTAGCATCATTACCTATATCATTACCCCAGCCACTTCATAGGACTGCATTTAATATTATGAATGGCTTGATTTGGACATGTCTACTAATTTTACAGATTTTACGTGTGCATGAGCTTGACAAATGAAGATGTATGGAAATCAAGGCAGTGGTATGTTTGCTGAGCAACAGATATACTGATGGTGTTGCTGGTAGAACATCTATCCATTACAACCTTCACGTGGATGTCCTTCATGCTGTTGCTGCAGGTATAATCAACCTGTCATGGCTCTGGTGCCATTAGATTTGGTGGCAGAATATCGTCAGACATTTCTGTGCTTCTCTCCACATGAGGTGTGGACAGCCTTTCCTGGAACGAGGCTCCGAGTCCTCTGGGAAACTGCAGCTCTGTTACACTAGAACAAGAATAATCTGTGTTTTCTTGGTTTAAAAGATATCGTCTCAAAAGATACTGCAGATCTGACACCTTTTTGATTAGCTCCCGTTTGGCCTTTTAACTCATTAAAACCCGATCAAGACCAATGAGTCGTTACATTCATCCCGCTAATGGAAAGATCAAGCAAAAATTACCAGAAATCTGTTTGCGGGAAATATCCAAACAACGATTTGGAGCTAATAATATCTCCATCTCGTGGCATCCTGTCACTCATCAGCCATTGCTTCACTTAATCATCAGTGATTTTGCTGATAAAAGCTAGTTTTGATGGTTTGATAACAAGTGAGATCAGATGCAGGGAGGGGAGAGAGATATTGGTTTAAAAAAAAGAGAGAGAAAGAAAGAAAAAGAGACCCCTCAGAGCGACACCACAATAATTAGCATGGCGGGAGAGAGAGAGGCGCAGTGCGGGAGAGATAATCATAGCGCCTTAATGTCTGCTGAATGCTATTAATCAGCAGCATTACCCATAGTGCCCTGGCTTTTCTTCACAGTTATCTGACGGTGCGGGGTGATGATCAGCCTCCCCTCTTGATCCACAGCCATGTTAGTGTGATGTGTGGTCTCTTGGCTTCCTAGGTGACATTATATTAAACATATTTAATTTCTGTCCTCGCTCTTTCTCCTCAACCTGAGTGTTTTCGCATTCTGTGCCGCACGTAAACACACGTACAGGCCCCAGAGGACCGGAGTATCTTGGCGTAACAGACAGGCATTACTTGCTAATCTGGTTAAGTAGCCCGGTGCTGCTGCATGTGTCGATCTGCTCTCCCACAATGCATGTCTCTGGATGGTTTTTAATGGGCCAGTGGTTGCCTGGTAGTTAGAATAACATGGCAGGTCTGTGACCTGAAGGGAGTCTAGACTGGAAAAAAAAAATGACAGTCTGTGCAACCGCTGTCCCTCCCTGTGCCTTGTTTACTTCATTTAGTGTTTTCCTACCTTTCCCAGAGCGCATTTCAGCAACCGCAGAAGAGTGATGTGGACAGGATCCTTTGGATACAAATGTCAGTTTTCCAAAATAAGAGGGAAAGTGTAATAAGATGTCAAGAGTGCTTCTTTCTTTTTTGACAAAAAAAAAAATCTCTTCTCAAGCTTCTTACTGAAAACACAACCTGTCTTCAAGCTGCACTGAATTCTGGTTTAAGGAGGCCAGTGCCACTGGAAAATGTGACATCCTTTTCCATAATAGATTTCTTCCAAATGCAGTTTGTCAACGGCAGACGGTAGAAATAATACCTTTTTTTTCCAAAAGTTATTTCAAATGACTGACAGCAAAACTTCACTGCTGATGTTTTGTGATCACTAAAACATTTTGTGATATCAGACGGTACTGGAGGTATCTTAAAACGATTCCATGTTCCAGATGGAAACTGCCACGCTTTGCCTTTGATAAAGCATTAAATTAGAGTGAAAAACACAAGCTGTTTGTTGAGATGTAATACATGCAGATTCTACTAATGCACATTGATGGCACAGTGTCCTGAGACGGACTCTGCCATCACCCCAGGTGCACTGGAGATAATCACCCACCGACCCCGATGACACCTATATAATAATAGCACCAAGATAATGGATGGATGAAGAGAGGTCATTGATACCAAGACAACTCAAAAACAGAAAACTTAAAAAGAGAGGCTCAACACCACTGATGAGTTAATCATTAAGTTTTGCTGTTTTCATAGCTTTCAGAGGAGGATTAGAACGTGCATTAGCACAAATTACGTGAACAATCATAGATCCTTATATAAGGCCATTTATAAGGGATGACTGGCTTCCACGAAACCCTGCATTCCATTTAGCACCTTAATCATCAGGTAATCATTTTAATCAAGTTTAACATTGCTTTCAATTTCATCTGAAGACACTAAATGCCTCCTTTGCCTTTACCGTACAGGACATTCAGAGTGAGTAAATACAAAGGAAACACTCACTGATTCATATTTATTCTTGCCAAAGTGTTGCATCCAGTATCACTTTGCGTCTCTCTCTCTCGCTGCGTCACCTATTTTTGTGTTCACTTTCCTCTTTCATTAACTGTCCTCACTTTCCCTCGTTCTCCCCTCAGACAGGGGCTCCTGCAGTGCATCTAGGCCGATCCACCTCTCCACATCATTTATCACTCTAAACATTGCTCATTGCTCCGATCGCAAATATGTTTATTGTTGTCATTCGCTCATAGGCCATTTATTTAATGTGTTTTCTCTGTCTCGCCCCCCTCTCACTCTCGGCATCTGTGTTCATTGTAAGGAGCGGGTGTATTGTGAGGAAATCAAACACGTATTTAATGATAATGGACTGATGTGCGGGTGAATGGTGGGAGATTGGAATACAACAGCGTGCTGGAAAATCAGATCCCAACATCTCCAAGGTACAAACATAATGGGAAGTCAAAAAGAATGCCTTCGCGCCTCAGCTGCTGTGAATTCTCCTTTTGTCAGTCAGGGCCCAGCCATCTCTGCCATTGTTCCGCTTTTTAGAGAAGGAATTGGATTTTTTTTTCTCCTTTTTGGTGGTTCTCCCCGTGTCGGCAGCTGACTTCCCTCACTCACCAATGGGCAGACTTAATTAGGACATTTCTGAGTGATTTATTCACAAAAGGACACTGGCTGTACCTCTGACCAATTCGTTTTGAATAGAGGAGGACAATGCCTTGCAGAAAATTGCTAATGGCATGTCAGGAAAAAATAAGCAATCAAACTGCTGGGCAGTGATTTATCAAAATGAATTCAGGCATTAGATGAGCTGCAACCTGTTGGTTTGTGTCTCATCGGTTTTCCAATACGTTTTGATCGCTCTAATGAAGTTTGAGGTTTGTGGGGAAAATTACAAACGGCTGAACCGGGAACAGTGATAAAGAAAGAGATTGCAGAGATTTCAGACATGTCCTCTTCCTCTATAAGGTTCATGTAATAAACTGTAAAAGGATTGAAACTGTGTCAGTGTGTGCACACATACACTTGTACCCATTCCCTAAAATGACATATTGCCCTTTACCTCACTGGGCTGTGAATACTCGATCATGCTAACCAAGTTAATGTAAGTTATTATGGCATTTTGCCATTGCGCACACATACACACACACACACACACACACACACACACACACACACACACACATTCACCGCTATCCTCACAAAGGGAAAAGGTCACCATTTTAATGGCTTTGCTCCCTGCGGTAATCGCCTTTTTGGTTAGCCGTGCAAACTAAATGAAAAGATGTCGGCCCACGTGTGAGGTTAACCTATGCTGCTCCATTTCAATAAGTGACGTGCCATTAGCCTTGCCCTCCACTGTGAGCTCTGCGAAATCGGGTAATCCACTGACTCACTTTGCTGCCCATCAGTGAGCGCTGGGGGAGGAGATTTCCTCCGTTAAACTCTCATTTCATCACCATTATCTCAACAGGACGCTTTTCCAACATATGCTGGAAGGGCTACGAGTGTCAGGGGAGGATCGAGTTTGTCCATTTATGTGGAGCCAGCACGTTGAGTTTTGCATATGGAACTTATGCTATGGTGCAAGTGGTTGAAGACTTTTGCGGGTAGACACAACAGAAATATTTCAGGTCATGCTCCGTCATCAGATTCTTGGCACCACTGAATAAATCATTTAAAAGAATAGTAGCTAATATATCTTTTTTGGGAAAACTCTTGTTTCCTACGGGTTTAATGACATTCATGCTACTCTCTTGAAGCTGCTGCCTACAGATAATTTGCATAGCATTAGCGCTGGTTGTTGCACTTATTTCCATTCAACTTCATTTTAAGCATAGTTTCAGCAAACTATACATGTAGAACACTGTCCATTGAAACCGACCTACATATCACATGTGAGCACGCACTTGGCAAGTAACACCCTCCATTGAACAGGTAGCTGTCTCAAGCAGAACCAAACCAGCCCTGGTTCAGGGCGCTGCCTCTCCTGCAGTCTTGTCATCATGCTAGAATCACAGCCAAGAAATATCTCCAACACATAACGTCCCCTTAAACCACACACTTGTTTTTTTCACACTTCCACGTCTCATAGTGCAGTTTGCATTTGCAAAAAAAAAAAAAGTCTTTCGGGGAGTACAGTGTTGATAAATACTGTGGATGTGGAGTGTGGTGTTGGTTTATTTCAGTTATCTTAAGTTGAAGTGCATCAGATGATTCATATGTGGACCACTGATACACAAACAGTGATTGCATTTTGTTTCCGTCATTCTGGATGTTTCCAGATAAACAAGCCAAGATTAAATGTACAAATCTGCATTCATGTTTTAGTATGTGGAAAAAAAGCCTAACTAATAGGAGTAAATAAGCTAAAACAAGTCCCCTGAATGCAGCAGTGTGCTCCTTTGCTCCCCTCCTGCTGTAGCTGAAACCCGTCTGATTGGTTTAAGAATACACGCTTGCACCGATAATCAGCATAAATCCATGTGGAGAATTTCACAAAGTCCTCAAGTGTGCCCTTCAGGGAGGGAGAGAGGAGTGACAGAGAGTCAATGTTGTTTCCACACTAGCCTGCACGCGTCACGTCCTAATCCTTCCCCCTGGAACCCAGGCGGCGTTAAACTAGCTGAAATGAGTGCCATGCAGGGAGTAAATGGAGGGAGACGACTGTCCACAATGGCCCTGGAAAGTGGCTGCTCCTGTAAACGGGAGGATTAGAGGGAAAGAAATCCTCCTGTCCTTGTGTAGGCGTGCCCGCAGAGACAAAGCCCAGTGTTTACACGCTTTCTATGCTGGCATATGCCCCAGGTCCACTCTGTGATCGCCTCAGTGCAGTCCGAGTCACAAGTAGGACGTGGACCTACCAAGTCCACCCTGATTCTTTGACCTTTTGGCTTTTCAGGAAGTGCTTTTGTTATTATGTTACATAGCAGGTCTTGATGATGCAAGTGTCTGAAGGCCAAATTAGCCCTATTTGGTGATGCATTGCATTAGTCAAATTTCAAGAAGCTTAAATGTCAATTCCTTAGTGACATACCCGACATACAGAGAAGTGGAGAAAGTCAGAGAACAGTGTTTCTCTCTAAATTGTAGAAAATTGTGCACAACCACTTAAAGTTTTTGTTTAGGTATATAACAGAATGATAATGCGAGACTTTCCTTCAAGAGCATGCATCCTGTTTATGTCTCACAAATTATTTTTGCTCTCAATATAATACTTAAAGTATTTCTATAATGCATTAAATCCAGAACTAAATTCATACCAACTTATACACATGTGTAAAGAAACCGTTTATTTCCTCATGTCCTACATCTGCACAGACTCTTATTTTCATCCTGTCTGGAGCGTTATTTTCAGTGCAACCAGTGAATTCTGCCTCCGTCTGCTCTGCCCACATCAGGCAGTTTGTGGCTAATCACACGCCTGCCGTCTTTCTCTGCCGTATTAATGCTTTAAAGTGAGCTCATTAAGTGGAAGCCCTCGAGGTCTCTATGCCGCTCAGAGCACACGCAGGCAGCCCACCGCAGCCATTTGCATTCCACACCTGAAGCCCCGATAAATGGGGAAGAAGGCTTTCCGGGTTACACGGACAGGCATGACTGGAGAAAACAAAGCAGCCCATCACCTCCGCTCCCCACAATGTCTCCCTTCCTCTCTGATGCTCTGCTACTGTCTGCTCTGCCCTGTTGCACCTTCCCTCCCGCTTTGCTCTTTTTTGCCTCCTTTTGTTTTTGCCTCCTTTGCCCAGCTCCCATCCTTCCTTTTCATGTCTACTTCCCACAATGCTTTTTTTTTTCTTTATGTATGTTGAAAATTTTGCTCCCTTGCTCCACAATGCACTTTCCAGTATTCACAAAGATAAATGAACCTATCCTTCCAGTTCCTTGCATGTTTATATGCCCCCACTGAGAGGTTGCATTGCGGGTTATTTGTTTCAAATACATACAGTAACCCCAAACTGAGATCAGAGGAAGACTTGGTACAAATGCAGAAGTGACTGTTTTGACACCTTAAGATCTATTTAGAAATCCATATAGTCTAGCTGGCGAGCACTTCATTTTCAGGTCCCACAGAGTCTGATGAAACATAAGTAACAGTGCATTTCATTATGCTAATATTTGGCAGAAGAAGGTATAGGCTCAGGATCGTGGGTGTATTATGAGTCGAACTGAATCGAGTTTGATCTTCATATACAAACAAGCATATGACTGAATCTCTGAGTGGGTGCCTTGGTCAAACATGGGGACAGTGGAAAAGGGCTATTCTTTCGATGGTGGGGATATTGCAACGCAGGCAACCACTTCACACTGGGGAACCTGCCTGTCTAGAACCGCTCATTCACCATACTGCCTGCACATTGATGCGCAGTCTGTGGGAGTGCGTGTGTATGAATGTGTGTCAGACACCAGACTGTGCTCGGTTGATGGAGCCATTCAGTCTCGTAGACGTGCCCCCCGGAAATGCCGTCTGGTCTATGCTCTTCCAAGGCGTCAGCGGTTTGATGCCAGGCACCCGATTTTTCCCACTTTTCATTTCCCCGCACAACAAACAACTATAAGGCTCCATTCTCAAATTAAAAATTATGGACTGTTTCTTCAATCAAAGGCAAATCCCTAACCCTTGGTATTTTGAATGTGGTGTCTAATCAGTGACGCTCCTCAAACATTGTCAGAGATTGCCTTCCAAATGTTCAGAGAGTTACAAAGTATAGTGGAGCGAAACGTCGAACACATGTTCATTAATAACAAGTCTTTGGTGTAAATATGGAAGCTAATCAGACAAACCTCGCCTTATGAGGTAATCAGGAGACGTGTGTGTGCGTTTGTGTGTGTGTATATGGGTGTGTTTGTGTGTGTGATCGGGCTCCCAGGTAATTATAGCAGACAGCTGCCATGGCATCCTGGATCAGTCCCACGTCAACAAGCCGCAGACACACACACACACACACACACACACACAAACTAGGTTCCACATCAACGTGGCATCATTATTAGGGGGCTGATGCCCAGATTTGTGTCATTTTGTTCAGCGTCTCAGACAAGCCCGGGCAAATTGTGTCTGCGATGCATCCAGAGTGGCTTGTACGGAGACGAGGTGCACCTGCTGCGGAGCGAAGCAGAAGGAGCTGTCGAGATAACGGGGGAGACAATGATTTCAAAGCTCGCCACGAAGGCGTGCAGGATGCAGTCGCTGTTATGTTAAACGTCCCGCCGCCTTGCGTAGAAAGTGGGAGATAGCGACACGGGCCTGTCTGGCAGCAGCCGACACAGGCTGGAACCAAGGGGTGGGATGTGGATCTTTATCCCCTCCTCTCCCTGCACCTGATCTTTCCCTTGATGCACCTCCCCCCTTCCCTGATCTGTCAAAACACCCCCCTGTCTTTTCCTCTCCCTCCTCCCTCTCTGCTGTCTGTCTCTCTCTCTCTCTCTCTCTCTCTAGTCCAGGCTGGCCAGTCTTGGTGTGGTATCATGCCTGCATGCATCATGGACCCGCTAACAAATTACATAGAGTAGCCACGCCGCTTCCCCTCTCACTCAGCTGTCAAGTGGAGCCACTGAAGCATTCTCCCTCCTCTCCTCTCCACTCCCATCCATCCATCCATCCTTCCCTCTATCTCCACATCCAGCCTCCCCACTCTTGGCACGCTTTTTCGCCTGCACACTCCTGTGCTCCCCCAGCCCCTATATTCTATACCTTCATACCCACGAGCATTGCACAAGTCTCACTCCCCTTCGTCATTCCCTTACATTCATCCATCCATTGCTCTCTCTCGTTACTTAATTTTTCCCTCCTCAACATCCCACAAAAATCCAGTGAAGACATGTAGACAGGTAGCATTCCTGTATTTCCCATAAATCCTATAGATCGATTTAAGGACACTCTCCATCTGAGTGTCAGTTAATGATACATAATAATACAGTAATATTGCTCAGAATGTAGTATTTTTAGCCAATAAATAAATAAATGTTCAGCACTACTTTATACTTAAACTGCATCCTTTTTTGTGAAATGCAGTTTAATACAATGGACAGATGGGTTTTGCCTCAATAATAACCTTTTTCATGCCCTACTAGCAGCATGAGGTGACTAAGCACATTAGTCATCAAACACTCACTCACTCACATGGAACAGCTCTTAACAAAACTTGTGATTAAAATGTGTGTGATTAAGCCAGGAATGTCTTCAGGTTTTAATAGAAATGTAGTAAACACTGTAGTGTTATGGAAAGGAATATATTCAGCGTTCAAAATGTGTTATACCTTTATACATGTTCAGTCTTTAGTCTAAGAGAAAATTGTATCCCTACAAAAGAATGTTTAATGGCACTGGAAAGGTGTTAATATACTTCAGAGTCTGACAGTCATTGACCTGATGATAAGAGGAAAATCCAGCCCTGATAGATAGATAGATAGATAGATAGATAGATAGATAGATAGATAGATAGATAGATAGATAGATAGATAGATAGATAGATAGATAGATAGATAGATAGATAGATAGATAGATAGATAGATAGATAGATAGATAGATAGATAGATAGATAGATAGATAGATAGATAGATAGATAGATAGATAGATACGTTTCTAGAAAACGTTGGATAACGGTGACAGAACTCCATGCAGACAGTTTAATTTCTAATGCGTCCATTTCCACTCAGCCTTTTGTTATCAATGTGCCATATGCATTCTGCATGCAGTCTGTCCACTGATTGCCAATAATTGTAGGCTAATGATAGGCTACTCATCAGCTGATGTTTTATTTGATTACCTGCTTGGGGATTTGTTCTTTCGATGGAGTGGACGTGTGGGCAGCGAGCCTGAGTGGCGGATGTCTAACCTGACACTGAGACATCAGCAAACACGCCGAGCTCTGCCAGTCTGCCTCAGTGGAGGCAGAGGAGCGCGACAGGGCTGTGATTAATAGGCTGACGGCGGAGTCCTGACCTCTGAAGGTCGCCAGGTTGTTTCCTGTTTGACTAGCCACATGAGTACATGCACACACACAATCACACACACACACACACAGTGTGTGCTTATTCATAAGCATATACAAGTGTGCATGCAGAAGTCGTCTAATGCTCCGCTGCCTCTGCACCAATTCCTCCGAGACAATATTCTGTGTATTTACTGGCCACTGAAGAGCTTTGAATATGTGAGTCTCAGCTTTACTGGTGTGATAAGACGCTTTGGGTTTCATTAGCATGTCATGGAGTCATAATACACCCTCTGCCAAATGACAGGAGACCAAGCAGAGATCATAAATAACCCCCATGGTTCACTTGAAACTGAAGCTTCAGGCACAAGTGTTAATTGCTCCATATCTGTGTTTAGAAAATGAGGAAAGAGGTTGATCAATGTCGGATTCTTTTCAACTCAACCAGTCAGCTCGGAGTCGTCCTACCTAATGCTCCCTTTAACCTTCCCTGACCTTGGTAGCAGTCACACAGAACCCATCCTGCCCCCAGGTGATACTCTATCATGCCTCCACCTCCGCAGAGCTCCTTTATTGATATGCATTGCTTTCCACCACAGAGAAAGTCTTGCTCTCCAGGTGCAAGCAGGTGGGTGCGGGTCAGTTTTTTCCTCTCTGCTGACTTTCTTGTCTCAGCTCCCAGATTTATTTCATTCCGGTGAAATAATCCCATAGTTAACCCTCACCCTCACCCTAACATGAATAGTTTCAACAGACTCCAGACAAACAGGTCCAGTAATGAGCTAGATGCCACATTATCTGCAATGATTAAAATGTTACCACTGTTTAAGGAAGCTGGGACGCGTGAATGTGAGAACTGCTGAGTGACTCACGGGCAACTCTCTGAACTCCCGGAGGAGCCGAGTTCTCCAGCAACTCACTCCCACTGAGCGAACTAAATATGTACGCCGCTGACAGGCCCAGAATCGCTCAAATTGCCCAATGTTCCCTGTTGTCCCAAGATGGCCGAGCCAGTTCTGTACTGAGCTGCAGCTGCAGGTAGTAATTACTGATTAGGCTGTGGAAAGTGGGGACAAATGCACTGTATAATCAGAGAGCCCGTCGACAGTGGGAGCCCTTCACAATGGCTTGTAATTAACAAGATAATTGGTGAGAGATGGCAAAGATTTCTGGAGTTCTTCCTTATTTGCATGTCATTTTGCACAGAGTTCTTTATGACTTCTTTCTTCATCTGTGAGGGTTGAGTCGCTAATGATACCGTGTCCTACGGTGTGACTTGCTGGCGTCGCGGACTCAAACTGAGCTCATGCGGCAGACGAGGGAAGTGAAGCAGCAGGCGCGGCGTGCACCTGTACGCTCGCATGATCTCCTGTTTGTTTTGTACAGTAATCCCGGGTCTCTGCCCGCGCGAGCGTTGCCTTCCACTGCCTCTCATCCCATTTGTTCGCGCAAATTTGCAACAAGCCTTTAAGCCACGCACCATCCTGTGAGAAAGCCCTCGAAGGCTGTTTCTAGACTCCTCTCTTAGCCCCCGAGGAGATCTTCCCATGTGTAGTCATTACTGTTATTCTTACAATAACTCCAGTAATGAGTGTTCAGGCGGTTTCCGTACGAATACCGTTCAGTACATCACACGCTCAGATAGGAAGATGTTTATCACTCCTTTTCCAATTATATTTCTCCAGATTAAGGTGTCGCCGTGGCACTTGTTTCCTTGACAACGCCGTCGTTACTTCACCCTTCTTCCAAGTACCCTTAATCTGAGCGGATATGAAAACTCTTCATGTGTTTTTCTTTCTTTTTTTTTTTCTTTTTTTTTTCCCTGTTTGCCACACTTACGCTGTCTGTCCAGCCTCTTAAGTCCACATCATGGGGTTCTTTTCTGAGTTACTTAAATGAAAAGTGTGGCTGATGCTTGATTTTTTTTTTTCCCTCTCTCTCTTTGTCTCGCTCCCGCCCCGTTGAGAGTTTGAAGGGGCACCCTGCCTGGATTGCATATGTGGCGTCAGCTCTTCGGTCGGATTAACAAGGGCATAGATGCCACAAACAAAAACTGTGTTTATTAGGTTTTGGGCTCAGCCAAACAGGGAGCAAATAATAATAATAAAAAGCAGAAAGAATCTGCCTCGGTAAATTGATGAAGCATGAAGGGTGTTAATAATGTATAAGGTTTTCAAAATTCAATTTCAGAAGTGTGTGCTGCTGCAAGAAAAAAAAACTGCGACACAGAACAGAGTGTATATTTGACAGGTGACATGATTCTTTTTCGTGTAATTGATTTGCTTTGCCATTTGTTTCCCCTCTTTTTTTCATCTTTTGTAGAGCAAGGGAGGCAGCTAGTGTGATAGATGAACCTGGTGGAGTTCATTTTTTCCCCCCTCGCACTGCTGGGTAGCCTCCAGTGCAATGAACAGTGGCGCTGTGCTGGGCAGGTTATGGCAGAATAGTAATGTTGTGCACTTACCAAACATGTCTCCTGCTATATGTGGTTTTCCAGTCGGCATTTCTCATTATTCTACAAACATGACCAGAAAAAAAAGAAATGTTTTTTTCCTCTTTTTTGACCTTAATTTTACTTACATGCTATATTTCTTTGCCACCTATGCAAAATAATTCACTGATTTTTCTCCCCCTTTTTCCATGCCTGTCTCGATGCGATCTCCGTCAGGTAAGACCTCGATGCTCCTCGCTGTGATTGCTCATTCTGATCATTCCCCTGCATGTGTTTCATCATGTCTGACGCCTGTGTCAGTCACTGACCTCTCACTAACACAATCCTCCCAACATCGCCCTCCCTGCGGTCTGAAGCACGGGTCAGCCCTGCGTTGTCATAGATCATATGCATCCTGGTGCGTTTGACAGCTGCTGATAATTTAGACCCATGGAGTCCAGAGTGCATGGGGAGAGGTCTGCGTGTAACACACTTTGTTGTGTCTGCCTTGTGTGGCAGTGCTGCTGGAGGACAACGCAACATCACCCAAGCATTTTGGGAAAGTAGTTACAGTCTTACAGTCTCAAAGCAGTAGAAAAAAATAACATTCCTCCTTGCTGCTGACGGCCTATGAGTGGCGCAGTGAGTAGAATAGATATACTGTATCCTCATCCCATTCGGTTCTGCGGTGCCATGTTGCTGCAACCTTCCCAGGCATTGCCTTTGGAGAGCAACACGTGTGTGTCGTCGTCCTTGTAATTATCTCCACTGTGCTTTGGTGGAGCGATGTGCTCTTTGAGCGGGGCTCGAGTTCCCTTCACTACAGGCTTCATGCTTTGTGATGCATTTGCACAGAATCATTACAAAAAAAAAACCCTCCATCTCGCCTGCAGGAAAAGAAACTTGCTCCTCAATATTTTCATCGCCTATCAGAGCAGCGTGACCTCCACCTGCACTGCAGCGTTTCCTCTGAACTCAATTCTTTAATATGTCTTCATTTGCACACATAGTTAAGTGAGTAAAATGAATTACCCAACACACAATCACCATTGTCACCTAGATGTTTAACTGACTGCAGGCTTAACATCCTCTACACAATTAAGCTACTGATTAAGCCCGCATTACCGCTGACCATGTGCTCAGTCAGACTAACAAATAAAACTTTGAAATTCACGCCTATGTATTTGTATACATGCACATCAAGGCGCCTCTGCTGCTTAGTCACTGGTGCTCATTATTAGTTGTCACTTCTTAAAGAAAAGTTTCTCCTACTGTAGCAGCCGCAGCTGCGGCGCACACACAGAGCTTTGAGCAGATGGAGCACTTTGACAATTAAGGCTGAAATAGCACAGTGGCAATTGTTCACACCCTTTGTAATGCTGTTTTGTCAAACCGCACGCCTGTAGGTGATAGCCTCGCCGTCTTTGATTTCTCCTTTCCAGTCAATGTTTTTTTTTTTCATCTTCCCTCTCTTCCCCTCGTCTGCCTTTTTTTTCCTCTCGAATACTCATTCAATTTTTACTGCTGTATGAGACTGTGAACAGCTTGCGGGGCGGGAGCGCAGTAATTACCACGGTTATGTCAGGCGGAGCCGAGGAACGTAGCCTGGGGAGGAGAAAGGCCACAGTGTGGTGATGGCCCCCCGAAATTAATGGAGAATTGGAAATGAATCAATAGCTAATGAAAATGTGTGTTCACTCTATTACTGCTTTTATGACGGCTGTAGCCTCGGGCGGGGCGCTTTGTCACCCGACTACACAGTGAGTGGTGGCGCCCATCTTTGTCGCTCTCCCTCTCTCGCTCTCTCTCCCATCATATTTATTCATCTCTCCTCCGCTCATTTCTCCGCAATGTGTTCTATTTCTCTGCTTTCACTCTCTCTGTCTCTCTCGTCACAAATTAATTGAGGTACGAGAAAGGCTTCATTTCATATTCCGAGGGAACAAATGATTGTTTGGTAAAATGCTAAATGGTAAAGATGTTTGACTTGTATTGCGAGGAGGCATGGCTCTATCGCTCCAGGATTCTTTTCTGTGCGGGGAGGGTAATTGGCTGTTTGCTGGGTCCTCTTTCCCTAGTTTGCTGTTTTTACCTGCCAGTGAGAACGGTGCTGAAAATGCTCAGCGATCTTTGATGTCTCAGTGGGTTGACAAAAGCTGTTCAGTCCAATCTGGATATAGTCTGTCTGCCGTGGTGGAAAAACAACTGTAGCACTTTAGAAAGCCTGTATGTATTTATGTATTTATTGGATTAAAGCTAAATGGCTACTTCTATAGCCACAAGCTAAGGCTAGCTGATGGCAAGTACCTTAGCTTAGTTAGACAGTCGCCAACAGTCCACTCCAAAGTGACCTTCAGACATGGTCTGCTTTAGCCCGCATTGTGATAAATTCAGAATAAAACCACCACTGTCATCTTTTCCTGCTCTGGACATTTTTAAGGTGTCACTTTTGAAGAAAATCCCAATCACAAGCTCTGATATCATTGGACAAGGAGACTGTCTAGGAAGAAAGAGATACGTGAGCGGAGGAGGGAAACGTTTATGTCACTTATCCAGGTTGTACAGGGACACAGAGCTCAGTGCACATTAGCTGACTGCTCCCCCAGGATTCACAGATCATTTCTTTTCCCTGACATGGTGCAAGCAGCACTGCCCTGGGGTGTCTGACAGAGCATGACATCGCCTCTGTTTGTGTGGGTGAGTGTGTGTTGCGAAGGGGCCCAAAACCTCAACCCATCAGCACCTCCCGCAGACTGCAAACCCTCAGGGCCCGCTGCCATTAAAGTAAGCTGCTGCACTCTGTTAACATGCTGTACGATCCTGTAGATAAAAACAAACTACATCGTCGCAAGGTTGCCGTGGACACAGTCGATTGAAACAATACGCTAAGTGCTGCCTGAAGCCTAAAGCTGCGGCTCGTGATTTATTTCATTGTTGATAAATCTGTCAGTTACTTTCTGGATTAATCGATTCATTCATTCATTCATTTGTTTTCTTGGCACGCTTTATGCCCCAACTGTGTCTCAGGGGTCTGTTGGAGCCAATCTGAGCATTCATAGGGCAAAATACAGGGAATGCACACTGGGCAGGCTCACAATCCATCACAGGTCATACATTTGCTTTCATAATCACTTATAAGGTTAATTTAGAGTCCCCTATTGATCATAACAAGCATATTTGTGAACAGTCAGAGGAAACCAGACTAACAAAGGAAAACCTACATAGATGCACAGAAAGACCCTCTACCCAACCAGGGAGTCGAATCCATGTCCGTCTTGCTGTGAGGCGACAGTGATACCCGCTGATCCATCGAGCCACCAAATGGAGTCATGTTCACTTCATAAAATGGTGGAAATTCTCGCACAGACAATAACAAAATAATAGTTTTTAGCTATTGTTTGTTCACAAGCAATGAAAACATCACATATGCATTGAATTCTTCAACATCTTCATAATAGATTAATCAAGAATTGATGAAACAGACTGATATTTTCATCTTGTACATGTGTAGATTGTCTATATATATGTGTGTGTGTGTATGTAGAGAGAGAGAGAGAGAGAGAGAGCACTGACTCACTGCTCAGCCACACACTGAAATGTGTTTTATTGTTCTGGAGAGGTGCGACATCTATCAACTCATTGTGTTTAAAGCGGTTCACATACATAGCAGCGTGTGTTATTCCTTCAAAGTAATTGAAAAGTAATCTATTGACAAATTTACAGAAATCAATTTTTGTTTCTGGCAGTTGCCTTTAACTCTCCGTTGCTGCGGCTGCATTCTGCAAACTTAATTTGTAGCAATAATTACACTGTTAGCGCACGTCCTTCTATTATGTGCTCTGAGTGAGTTTTTATCAGCCTCGGTGTAACTTAATCTGTAATAAATAGCTGCTGTTCTCGTTGCCTCCTCTGATTATCAGAGGACAATAGTGACTTATGAAAGCCTTGATATCTGATAATCAAAAACAGCTTGTGCCCTGTTGTTGCTTAATGAGGAAAAACAATCCGGAAATGATCCGTCTTAGTTTCTCCACAATAATGAAATTGCAGTTGCTATTAGCAGTTAGGAGATCTGCTGATTTTCTAGCCCTCGCTGTATCTCAATTTTGAAAGGCGAAGGCCATCCAGGGCCAGAGGTAAGCGTCGGTTTCACACTGGATTGGACCCTTATTTGACCCTGTCAGTCGCTGCATCTCTTTGGTGTGAGTACTGAGTCACTTGTGTGACATTAGATGGTGACCAGTAGAAATAGCAGAGCAGCTCAGTGACTTCAAGTGAAACTGGTAACAAGAATAGCTGTGAGGCAACACCACATACGTAAGACTGAACAATCTATATAAACCACTTTGTATAAAGGTGTCTGCTAATGTATGAATGTAAATGTATTCCTGGTAAATGTAACTGTAATCTGCTCGATAAACATGCAGGTCAACCTGCTACTCCAGAGTATCCGAGGCTCCTTGGAGGTGGGGGGTAAAAAGCCCCTCAAGTGTTGAAATTAACCATTCGCTGATGTTCCTGGAGAGATGGAAGAAGGTGGAAAGGGAAAGGGGGTAAGGGGTTAGCCGCCTTATCACGCCACAGAAACCTGCAATCATCCTTGGAGGCAAATTAGTGAGCGGACCAGCGAGCCTGTGAATACTTTTCACAGCCTGAGCAGGTGGCCTCCCATACCAAGTACAGCACATTAATCCAGTCTGTTAACAAATAAGCAGCCCGGCTAATACAGCACTGCCAGAGGCTTGTGTTACCACCATTACGAGGAGACTTGTTTAATTTGTCTCTGCGTTGGACAGAGAGAGAGAAGGAGAGGGGACGGAAGGAAGGTTGGGGGAAGGGTGGGGGGCACTGAATGAGGTGGGACGGCGGGACGGAGGGAGAGAGAGACGAGAGGATGGGAAGGGGAAAGGAGGGGAGGGAAGGAGAGCTGAAAGGGACAAAAGTAGCTGAGAAAGTGCCCAGCTTGGCGGGCGAGAGCGGGACTTAAGCGGCGAGTTTGTGTTGTCAGCAGTATCACACACAGCCTGCTGTTCCCTATGAATGTTTGCCTGGCGCGTTGTCAGTCAAAACGGTGTTAAGTGGACGCCACATAATGTGACTGGAGCGAGCCCAAGAGACTTGTACTCCAAATACTACAAATGTTCACACATGTGCATGCAGTAAACATGCGCACGCACACACACATGCACGTACACTATATTAAACTATTCTGAGGAGTTTGCGTCATGCGTATGGGTAAATTTTGGAACTGCAAAAAAAAATGTGTCCCAATAATTATTTGGACCCTTTCCTTATAAAAATCCCATGCA
Organism: Karalla daura; assembly: GCA_029224185.1. Classification (NCBI taxonomy): domain Eukaryota; kingdom Metazoa; phylum Chordata; class Actinopteri; order Chaetodontiformes; family Leiognathidae; genus Karalla; species Karalla daura. Next base: position 12,361,342 of record CM055208.1, read on the forward strand.
CTTAAAGTACGAAGCAAACCCTATTTAAATCTAGCCAACTTAACTTTATTTTTAGAGTTAGCAAATAAAGATTTAGAGGCTAAACTTGAACAGGATTTCTATCATGACGCATCTAAGGAGCGAACGGAAATAGCAGATTAATGAAAGGTCAAAGTGTAATCTGCAGCATGTTTTTATAACTGCACCTACTTTTTAGGGCTGAATATGAACCAGTTCCCCTTTTAGAAAGAATAAAAATAAATGCACAACACTCCATCTTCTAACTCTTTCTTCTCACCTTATAATTGTTGTAGAGGCACTTGGTGGACTGCAGTATATCTGATTTATAAAGATGCTGGGCTAATGGGAGCCGCCAGTGATTTATGTGTGGTTGTGCAAGCAGCGTCTGCTTCTCTGTAGTCCAGCGGCAGCCATGTTCCCCAAAGTGCCCGCTGACAAGCGTTCAGCCGTAATGATCACCACCAGGGATTTCCCCTCGGTTCGCCTCAGTGACGGACACCCACGAGGACAAATCAATAAGCCGCCCACCGTCACCACCCAGCTGACCGGTTTCAGCTCAAATTTCCTCTTCAGGTTTAGATGAACGCTTCCAACCTGCCGCTCAGGGCCGACTTTCCTCTCATCTGGCTCCCCCTCCTTTTACTCCGACAGCACGTCTGAACAAACAGCAGTTTCCTTGAAATTGTTTTTTCAGCCGCCGTATTTGAAGTCTGTAAAGACAGCAGTGACTGAACGAGCGGCTAAATGTCAGAATGAATAGAATCAAATGCACTGCAGCAAACGCTCATATTACCATTCATGCCGGAGGGTTGTTTGGGCTTATGAGGGTGCAATATTCCTCCTTTTAATCACTTTAGCTCAATAGTGATATTGTTTTTAATTCATTTTACACTTTCTAAAGGCAATTGAAGCTCATTTGCGGAAACTACTGTTGTATTCTATTACAGTAAATCTCTTTAGCAAAGACAGCAGCTGTAATTAAACACAGTGGAGATGTCTGACAAGAATATACATGGATATTATCTGTTTCATTACTTCTGAAAAGGAACGTTAGAGTTGTGTCTGCACGCTTTAAACCAGCTCCGTCAGACCAGGCAGTGACACACTTTTTGTTGAACTTAACCTTATATTTCAGCTGAAATTCAGAAAGTGAAGACTGTATTTCCATAACTTTTTCTGATAATGTCTGTCCAAGCTATTTTACCAATTAGCTGTGAGCTGGTCATCGATCAGTTGGGTAGTTCACCAACCTCTCTAAAATCCCCTCATCTTCATCAAGCCTTATTTTCCACTAATGAGGTTTATGGGATTATAACCTCACCTCACACGTTTGACAAAGAATTAAATCGGTAGAACTCTGCGTCGAATATGTTTTTGTAATATAGTCGTAATGAGTGAACGTTCAGGAAATATGAAGCGCTAAGCAGCAATAAGTCATTGGACATGGTGAACTAGGCCGGGAGGGCCCGAATGCTCAAAGAGACGCGTAACGCTGTCGGATGGCTCCTAAATGAAAGTGACGTGACAGGACTAATGAGACGGCTTCACATTACGTGTGACTCCCGCCCGAGGGACACATTATAGCTGACTTAATGAGAGGAGATATTGTACACAGGCACTTCTGGAGCTGAGCGATGAGACCGCCGGGCCTCGCTCGCCGCCGTACAAGCCGCCGCGGCAAGCAAGTGGTTTGTTAAAGCGTCTGACAGGCCGAGCAACAGGGAGCGCGCCGGCTAAATGCTCATTGCTGCGACCGAGGTGTCAGGGTGAGAGCGGGTCAGGAGTCAGATCCACAGATATCCAAAATAGACCGAAAACACTGGGCTCAAAAATAGAAACCCTGTGGGTCGAGACGATACAAGTAGTGCACAATTCATATATGGGTTATTATGGTTATTATGTCATGTCCTTGTAGAGGTATAAAATAAGTTCATAATAATGATGTGTTTGACATGGGCATTGTAATTAACACTAGGTTTGAATGTACAGTTTCTGTATTCTGTGTGGGATTTCCACACTTATTTCTCTTTCCTCCCACAGACAGAAAAAAGAAGCATATTGACGATAACTGGAGACTGAAAAAGCTCCTACCGTAGGTGTGAGAGTGAATGGTGTATGTCCCTTGGAGATGGGCACCAGCAGACCTCCTTGTGACATCATTGGGCACAATGTACACACAGTATATTGTGTGTACGCCTCACACAGCAGTGTTTTCTAGATCAATCATCCATCTGTCTCGCATCTGCAGCAGCATGGAGCCTTAAACACGTGAGCCTGTGGATAACGAAGATTCACTAGCTACAATTCTGCGCTCTGTAGCAGGTGTGTAGTCACTTAAGGAGCGGTTTTGAAACAACCAAATGTTTGGTTCCAGATTTTCGGGACCTGTAATTATCATGGAAAGGTGCATTGTTGTTGTTTTTTCCTGTCTTTTCAGGCGAAAATGAGCAGTGATCAACATAAATTGCGACGCAAAAAGTGTCCCACTCAATTTGGACACTGCTGACAGCGATGCACACACACACACACACACACACACCTCCATTACGCTGTTCATTCATGCTGTTAGCCTTGACAAGCTGATGTCATCTGTGCTCACTTTTATGTGTTGGAAAAAAAGGAGCGAAATCAATCAATAAATTCATAATCAGTGGAGCACATGCTCAAAGAGAGAAAGTCCTGCTGCAGTATGGCAACATTTCACAAACTCACACAACAGCACAACAAGGTGTCTTGGCATCATTAAGATGTTGAAAATATCGCTTTCTGGGTTCTGCAGCTTCTGCTTTGTAAATTAAAGTTCTTATACATTTAGACATGACCCTGGGGAGAGTGTGTTAGCTGTGGTGGATGCGGCCATGTGCAGTGTGTTGACACCCTGGTCCATGTACTCCGTGCAGGCCTTAGTCGTTGTTTGGGTGACTGATGGATTTCCAGCGTCTATTGACAGAAAAAGAAGAGGAAACAGAGGGTCACTGGGAGGTGTGTGAGTATGTGTGCGGGAGGGAGGGTATGATCGTCTGTCCAATTCTCCACAAGACACAAGTCACACCTCATTAGTAGGTAGTGGAAAAGAGAATGGCAGTTATGTCTACCGTGAAGGCACCATCTCACACACACAAACACACAGACACAAACACGCACGCACACACACACACACACACTTCTACCCCAATTACCCCTTTCCTGTCCCTTGAGCTGACGGTTTGAGTTATGCTGACGTGGGGGGGGAGTCAAAAGAGAGGCAGAGGTGGAGACAGAGGAGGAGAGAAGTGATGGAAGGGTGAAAGCTGGGGGAGTTCAGAGAGGGGAGGAGAACAGAGGGGGGAGAATAGACAGAGAGGGGAAAGGGGAAACCACATCACGCGGCACCAGGCGGAATGAAACATGTCTCCCTGTCATCTGCCACACACTGTAAATGGATGGCCCCCGCAATCTTGCCATCAGCGACTTATCTCTACGGACCGAAAATGGGGGGAAAAAAAAAGGGCGAGCAGAAAGAAGTGGAGGGAGCCGGAAAATGGCAGAGAAGAGTTTCCTCCGACGAAAAGCTTGCTGTAATTTGTTACAATTTCTAAAGACAAATATGACAGGATGGAATTACTCTGCCACCACTGAGGCAGTCATTTGCAAATGCCATAAAGTGCAGGTATAAATCTCTTATCCAGAGCCACTTAATCTGAGGCTTCTGGGCTCCGCAGCGGCAGCCATCTTTTCAAACATGTCTTTGCAGCGAAAGGCCTCCTCACTTCTTTGTAAAAAGAAAAAAAAAAAGTACATTCACAGTCGTGATGGAAGTGGCTGGTACATAGTAGTGACTGATGCTCAACTCTTGATGGCAAAAAAAAACAAAAAAAAAAGTTGAAGCCTTTGGAGGCCTTGAGAGTGTTTTGACAGGTTTTTTTTGTCACTCATGGCAAATGATTCGCAAATGTGGTAAGACAATGAATTTATTATCTCATCAACCTCGTCTGTTTTTTTTTGTAAACACGCTCACTCTTAATGTGATGCCGCAAGCATGTTTTTAGCAAGTTGGAGACAAAAGCCCGGGAAAGATGTTAGATGCTCAGAAAGTTTACCGGCTCATTAGTGGCTAACAGGGTATCATTAGGGGCATCCTAGTAATTAACAAAATTACAGTTTAGGGACACTTAATAAAATCATTGTCAGTAAGCAGCTCATTTACAAATTAACGCATCTTTTGTTTATGCTTTACACAATGTTTAAGGTGTCGGATGTGCACAAAAGGCAAACTGACAACTCCTAATTGGTGGCTACAAACAGCACATGTGTAAAGCAAATGATCACCTCAGTTATTTTATATAATATTTAGGAGGAAGTCATGGGAAGAACTTATTTTTGTATAAAACCCTTGACCCAGACTAATTAATTAGTAATAAAAATACTTTACTGTATAAGATTTAATTTCACTGAAACCAAACTTCCAAAAAACTCTTCATACGGACTTCCCATCCATGTCGGAGTAAAAGTTGAGATTCAAGTTTAACTCTCAGCCTTATAAACCAGCTGCACAACACGCTCACCTCCAGGTCCCTCTGCTGGAGCCCCTGATCATATGAAATGTCCTTTGTCAGTTTCAATTTATTTTCCATTTTATTTTCCAGTATCATTCTATAAGCTGCAAATTTGAAGGTCAGGACTAAACTCTGAAACTCAGCCAAAGTGGATGATGAGGTTTGAACGGACTGTCAAAAACTGCGGCTCAACCTGGACTTGCCGTTAAAAACCAGAGGTGTTCGGTGGGGAGAAGAATCTTCCCTCAACGTTTAGCACCATGGATTAACACTGCCTCACAGCAGGAAGGACAGGGGATCGGCTCTTGTTCTGACTTTTTTTTTGCATGGAGTTTGCATGTCCTGTGGGATTTCTCCAGGTTTCCTCCTAGTCCAAAAACATGAATGTTTAGGTCGATTGGAGACTCTAAAATGCCCCGAGGTGTGAGCGTGTGTGTGCAGTGATGTACCTCGAGACCTGTCCAGGGTGTGTACCCTGCCCTCACCCTTGAGGAACAACACAGGTAAGACGCTGAATGAATGAATGAATGAACGAACAAACAGTTCAGAGTTGAAGTTTCGATATGTATTCATCGGCTGGATTAATAATGACACCTGCATTGTGTTTCTATCAGTCAACAAGCTGCTTTTTTTCCGGCCTCCAGTCGAGCAATTAGCAGCCCCGTTGTTGGGATCGTTAAACGTCTGCGGTCGCGTCGTAGTAAACATTTCACATGTGCTGCTGCCAGACAAAACACAACAGTGCAGGTGCACTCCCATTCCAGGCATTAACAACAGCGATGAAAGATGATCACGCAGCACACAGTATTATCAGCACATCAGACAGTGAGTGATGAGTGCAGTCACTGCCTTAATTTATGCATTGCTACTCCGTCTTGTCACTGCTGTTCTGCTCGAAGGATTTTACTTCCACCATGAGGAAGGCAGGATGGAGGGAGCGAGAGGGAGGGAGCGAGAGGAAAAAAATAACAGTGGCAAGCGTGGATTTTCTACTTCCTCTCTGACCAAATCCCACCATTTCAGGAGATTAACCTCGGTATGCGATAAATGTTCGACTTCTTCTTCCCTTCCAATTTCCTTGGAGCTAGAAACTCCAGAAGCCAGCGTGGCATGTAAGATAAAAAATGATCACCTAATTCACTCAAGCACAAAATACATTTCTGGAGAGAGGAGGAAAAGTGGATAGGAGAGAGAGAAGGTGGTGGTGGCGGTGGTGGTGGGGGGGGTTTGTCACCAGTGCACTACCTCACTCCACCATTCGTATTCTCCTCAATCAATTATTATGAAAAAATGAAGCACTTATTCAGACGGACCTGTGTGTAGCAAATAGGTGCATTCATGTAATTGTCAGTGGAATTTTCTCTTTTTCTCTTATCCTGTGGGATTAATCACATTGTTCAGCTTTCTCAGCTACCCATAGTGCACCTCACATGGCAGCTGTGCTCAAACGCTGTTGATTGCTGAAGGTGCCCTCTGCAGATTGCCGCTGCCACTAAGCCATTTAAATGGAGTTGTTAATAAAAATGTAGCGATGATTGCCTTCCACCTCCCTCTCGTCTCTGGTTTGGCAGATGGTTGTCGCAGGACTAATGTAGGATTTGGGCTGGCCGTCAAACTGCTCTTAAATATCAAAGTCGAACAGAAATTGAGATTAATTTTTTCTAAGAAGCCGGTATGTGAATACATACTTGTAGCTTGCACCATTAACAAAGCTACGGAGTGGCTGATGGTGAAAGCAAAGCTAAACACTAACATGGAGACATGACAACACAGAGATACAAATGGGCTACAAAGAGACACCCAACTACAAAGACACACAAAAAACTATCACAAAAGGCACAAAAAATGCATTTACATGCAAAATAGCCGCAAATAAATAAAAAACAATGTGCAGAGTTGCAGAAGTAGTACAAATGGTTACAAAATATGTTCAAGAAGAGACAAAACTGCTACAAATAGATGAAAAACAACTACAAGTGAGTGTGAAATAATCTCTAAGGGGCACAAGACAAATATGAAGAGACAAAAGGACTTCATAGAGATACAGAACGACTCGAAAAGACGAAAAACGACAACAGAAAAAGCTACAAAGACATAAACACTGCAGTGGAATCCTTTGTTGTTTATTTAGTGTCTCTTTGAGTGTAGATGTCCTCCTGGAGGAGGAGGTGAGAGGCCTCTTATATGGTGCTGGAATGGGTGCATAGGTGGTCCAAAACCTTCCACTGGATTCATAGGCCGTAAACTGATGAGTGTCATCTGTAAATGACAACTTTCTACTTTATTGCTATGTCATGACTGTAAAAACAAATCTCTTTTAATGTTGATATCATATTATTAAGAAAATCTCTTAACTCACAGCAGACTATTGTCATTTGCTTGGCCTGGCACGCTTCCTGCCTCTCTCTGTCACTTGTTGGATTAACACTTGAGTCAATGCTGTGCACCAAAATGTGTATTTTGAACCGGCCACTTAAATATCCTCGCCTTGCTCAGAAGTGCCAGCGTTCTATCAGTGCTGGCAGTCGGCCTCAGAGCTTCATCTGAAACCTCGCCGGGGCAGTTTATTACATCGAGATGTCATCCAAGACGCTTTTAACAGCCAAAAGTTCCCTCTAATGATCCATTAACGCTTGGCAGCGTTTCTTCACCAACACTCGCCTTTCCTTTGGTGTTGATTAGTGTTTACTGTTTACTCGGTGGTTCTTACCCCATATGATATCACAATGAAAAAGAAATCAAACGTGGCCGCTGTAGTCGAGAAGGTGGTTTGCGCACAAAGAAAACAAGACTTTCAGTTGTGAATATGTGAATAGCATGATTAGCTGCAAATCACTTCATATGGAGGCGAAGAGTGAAGCAATCACATCTCGCTCACTGGCTTTCCTTAGCCAAAATACCTCCTCCACAATTGAATAATGCATACCGACAATTGTTGGACTAATTAATGTCCACCAACCTACCTCCACCATAAAATAGGTTTCCCTTGACACAACAAGCTAATGAGCCCATAGGTGACGCAGCCACCTTGTTATGGAGGTGGCGAGCGCCTCCACCCAGTGGGTGGATTATGATGGTGATTTGATCCAGGGGGTCAGAAGGGCCCAGTGTATTGCCATCAATACCAGTGAGAGAGAATACCATGCTAAAGCAGTCCCTCGTGCACCACTGGTGCAACATGCAGTGCCAGTGGGCAGCAGTATTTGAATATTAACTGAGAGGTGGGAAATACATAAACACTCCATCTTGTTGGCAGAGCTTGTTTGTCTCTCCCTGCAGAGTGTTGAACGTATGCCATGGCTGTGTCGGCCTGCATCCTTGTGATAAAAGCAGGGAAAAATTACACAGGCTCTCTTTGGCCAGACACTAACATATTCATTAGTGAGGAATGACTGACTGGGCTGCTGGAAATGTCACTGGGCCAAACCGTCTCCCTGGACTAATGACCTCTGTGTCTGTGTTCGCTAGAGTCTGAAAAACTGACTGAGTGCTGACTGTTGGGGAGGAGGTGCTGCCACTTGATTGGCTGTCTAACGTCTGCTGACGATATCAGATGGCGGGTTTTCGTCAACTGTTTCTTTCACAATGTTTGGATATCACCTTTTTTCTTCCACTGATGTTGATGTAACTGTTACTTTCCAAACAGCAGTGAGTCGTGTTGAGTTCGCCCATAATGCCAGCACATTACCGTCACATGCTTTTGATCTTGGATCATGATCATGCTGTTTAGAGTTTAACAAGCATAATGTTAAAGATGAGGATGTTTAAATGTCAAGAAAATGAAGCATAATGACATTCATGGAGATTCATTCCATGGGGACCATGATGTGTGTTCTGTACTGACGTGCAAGGTTTGCTGTACAAGCAGACACAGCCTGCACTCAGAATGGGTTTCACACATCATTTCAACCGGATCTCGACATACGTTGACTCACTTGCGAGTCAGAGTAGAGTGGGATGAAGGACCCACACAGCAATAGTCCACAGACAGATGGTGGAATGAATTGTCTCGTAGCACTGGAAAGTTTCACTAGGGAATGTCACCATTCAGTCTCCACTACAGCAAGCCTCGTATTGTAGCATCATGAAAAGAAAACATTTGTTAGATGAAGGATTGATCAGAAATAATTAGTTGCAGGTCTTCATAACACAGTTGGATCTCTCATTGTCAACCCATTTATCATAAGGGGATAATCTTGCAAAACTCTTGTGATAAATGTACAAAAGTTGACCTTAATGTTTTAGATGACAGCAAAATGAAAACCATGAAGGGAATTAATTCAACTCTAAACATCCTTGTTTAGCTGTAAAATAAGGTCATTTTATGAAGATAAAAACTATATGATCAAGCAGACTGAATTCCAGTAAAAATGAGAGTGAATCAGTGAAGTCGAAGCAGGAGATATCCTGTCTCGGGCTGTTCTCCCAGGGACCCCCTGCGGCATGGAAAGAGCTTTTGCAAATAGTTCAGGTTACAAAGTGTCACGAGCCGTGATGAATAACTCTAATGATCAACGGCGTGTTCTGGGTCACAGCAGTTAAAAGCGGTCATGGTGGAACAAAATGCAACATGGCAACAACTTGTCCTTGCCGAGACCACTGCGGCGAGGTAAAAGCCACGCGGGCCCTACGTGTTAATACACCTGACAAAGCACTCCCTCGCTGATTGAACGCTAAAAGCCCTTCTGAGCGGAGCCAGCCGGGGCATTTTCTCCCGCGCAGGTGACTGCCGGCTGCCGCTGTCAGCTCCAATCACGTTGCCGTCTGTGCCATGCTGTTCCTCAAACGCTCAAACCGAGCCAGGCTTTTCTCTCACGCCCCCCCTTCCTCTGTTGTTTTATTCATAGGGCTCAGGGTTCATTTGCCAAGTCCTCTGTTGTAGATTTAAGAAGACAAACAGCACCGCAAATCCAGCAGAACCGCGTTAGACTAAATGACATTTTGCGCCGCTGCCTGGCTAATCGTAAAGAAAACAGTGGCGGATCAGCGCTTAAAACCTTGTGTCTTCGGGGCAGATATCGTGCTCGGTATCGAGGAGGGATCCTTTGAAGTGTTTGTTGTCTTCTTGAGGGTCCCCAGAGGGAACGCTCCTCTCTTTCACACACGCACTCAAATACACATGTATGCATGCTTTTACACTCGAGCACTCGCCCTCTGAGCGGATGGAGAGGAAGCGTTAAACAACACACACCTGTTGGATTGGACACATATCTCTGGTGTGGATGGCGAGGGTCCAGAGAGAGAGCCAGCAGAAGCTTATTAAGGGTACCCATAATTCCTGGAAAACCTAGAAAGCCTGGAGAATTAGTGCGTTAGTAGCGACTGAAAATGTCCTGGAAAGTGATTTCAAGAAGAGAGCGGAAGCCTTGAAATTTTGGCATTACGCAGGCATGCGCATATTTGGCAGGTCCACGCACAAGACCATTGGACATGACACAGACACATGTGCATGATGTGTATCTTCAAAGAAGAAGGCTGTAAAAATATTACAAAGCTCTGCCAGGAACAAGGCAAACATCGTAGGGAAGAGGGAACTGTGGGAAGGCCCGATTATCTTTGGGAGAGACTCAACTGCAGATTTAGAGTGAGCTATCGCTCCAAGAAGCCAAATTAAAAAAAATGTTTTTAGTCATGGTCAGCCAATTAGTTGTTGTTTCTTGACTCATACTTGAACGACTGCCATGTGCCTACTCCTCATTGCATATTTAGCCCTTAAAAGCAGATCGTGTGCAGAGAAGAAGAGGTCTAAATATATTCTGCGAAAGCCTACCGGTGCCAAGATTTTAGGAGTGCTGGCGGGCACTGGCAGCCGCACTTCATCCCGCCATACCATTAAATAATTTGATAATAAGCTCCTGAGCTGGCTTTTAGTGCTTTCTCAATCATGAGATAAACTGCAGGTGGACTTTGCCGGGCCGCTATGAACAGCCCGAGTCGTGACACTGAAGTTGCGCTAATGACCGGGGGCGGGCGTTTGCTCTGGGTTTCTCCTCCGAGCTGGCAGCTGTCTCGGCGCCGCAGACAGCGGTGGCCGTCTCAGCCCTGCCTCGCTCCGTCAGCTTTTCCGCGTCACCCACCGACAGAAGCGACTTCCTCTCTCCCTGCTTGTTTGTCTGCGGGCGCTCCGAACTTGGCGTCACCATCGCGACGGTCACGCATGAAGTGTCCGGTAAAGAGTTTGCGAGCCGGGAAGGGGTTGGTGCTCCTGTCGGCAGCCAGCTGTTCTCCGGATCGACTGCGTCGTTTTTCCCTTCACATTCCTCTCAGGTTTGTTTTTGACAGCAGACACTTTCATGCGATCTAAGTGTTCACGTCTCCGTCCGCCAGTCCAGGCAATCATCTGTGTATCTATGTATCTGTCTATCTACTCATCACTGCTATTTAATGAGATGGCGCGGCACATCAAGGCTCATTGGCTGTGTGCAGACAAACCCAGGTTTAATTAGGCCCCGCCGCTGAAATGCTTGCCCTCACTAGCGAATGCGCTGGCTTTACAAAATAATGACACATTTACATTTAACCACGTAACCTATGTCTAATTAGTCATTTGGGTTTTGCCTTTTTTCCCACAATGGCAGAAAGTTCAGGAAAATGACAAACAGATGTATTGCCAATTATACATTCTGAACAGCTCATTAGTCCTTCATTTGTTTTCGCCGTCATCTATCTCGTTTTTGGCTCCCCACTTTGTACAAGTGAGCTTGTGTAACCGAGCCGAGGGTCGGCGCTGGCAGGACCTGAATGCGCCTCCTTGTGTCCGCGCTGGCTCAGCAGCCGTACCTCCAGCCAGTCGAAATCAATGGGGGCAGTGGGCAACGGTGGCTCTGTGCGAAGCAGATGGCAGAAGAATGGCCCTTCCTCCCGCCGTGGAGTGCTCCGCAACATACAAATGGGTCGGACCTCATCGGCGGTCACAGAATGTCACAGCCCCGGTACATAGGGCTCGTGCTCCCAGGGAAATAAGAGCCTCTTCAAACATATTGTCCTCAGATCTTGAGCTGGGGTAACTAATCGGAAGATAAATACTTGAAGTGCAAACACTGGCAGTCCACTCGCTGTATCATAACCGGCAGGACGCATAGACGTAACCCAGGAACCAGTCAAAGAGTCAGAGCCAGATGACAGCACATCACATCATCTGTAGACAGTTAAGTTAATTATCATCATCAGTGTCAGCGTTAGAGAACGTTTTGACACTTTGGGACAAAAGCATTTTTTTGTCTCCTGCATTAAGATGAGAAGATGCTGCTAACCTAGGCTAAGCTAAATGCTTTTTCATTCTGGTTAAAACAACAAGATTTTTTAGCCAGGAATTAATTTATTCATACATGTTCCCAGTCCTAAGCTAAACAAATTACCTTTTAGCTCTAATGTTTGGCATACACATGTAGCGCTTATATAATTGATTGCATATTAGCTGCAGTTCAGACTTAGTTTCCTTTGTATGCCTTCACCTGTGTACTGCATTTATTAGACTCGCTCGAGCGCTAGATGCCGAGTGTAATATTTTCCACCCCTGACCTTTCTGTGGACTGTATAGTAAATCCTCATCAATATTTACAAGTACATAATGAAGTCAAAGAGTCTTTGATTCGCCTGCTGATGATTTATAGCTTTTTCATCACGGCTGGGTCTTAATTGTGTGGCACACGTGTTAGTGTCAGCCTCGCTGTGGTGGATGGATGGCTGCCAGCATGACTCTGACACACATTCACCCTCATGTGTTTTGCTCCCTTTGGATCCATGTTACTAATTCACTCCTCCTCCACTACTCTGACTCCCAGCTTATCTGCCTTCAATCAACTCAGTGTCCTTGTGTTTCCACGTCGGTGCTTCTCTTGCTTTCCTTCTCGTCGCTTCTCTCCCCTCGCCTGAGCAGTCGATTGTCTGCCGGAGCAACATGTGGCAGGTGGTGAGAGTAAAAAACCAAGAGTGCGGGTTGTTGAGGAAAAGAAAGTACACTGACAAAAAGCGTGCCTTCTGCCGAGCTTGCTTGTAGCAGCGAAAAAAATACATCAATTACCTCCATGATTGAATGATGTTAGCACAACTCTGAGGATGTTGCCTCTGCTGAGATGAATGGTGCAGCTCGGTGTCGACTTGTGTTTGTTTTGCGTATGCAACCTCACCATCAGTAATTATAGCACCATGTCGCTGTCTGGCTTGGCCTGCCAATCAAACCATGAGAGAGTATTGCACTACAACACTGGAACATCTGTGTAGTAATGGTCTTTGCATCCAGCCCCCGGAGCTCTAGTTTTTACCACACTGCAGGGATAAACAGGCAACTGTGTCAGCGTCTATGTATTGAGGACAATAGCATCACATTTAGTTCCTCTATTGGCTTTTTCTGACAATGTGCAACTAAGAAGACATAAAAAAATGGGTTATTAAAGGTCAGCACTGAAAACCAGACAAAAATGATTGTCTGCACATTGTTCGTGGTTCAATGTCTTCAATATGATTTTGATGCTGAAAATCCCAAAAGTATTTTTCATTTTTGGTGTTTTTTATTCATTCCTCGGGATGAGAATCCCTCAGAAATGGGTTTGACATCCTAAAAACCCAGGATAGTGCTGTCATTACGATCAGTGATGCCAAAAAATTGCAAAAAAAAAAGTCCCTCCGTAGACAAAGGACAAAAGTTTTTGCTTACTCAATTTTAAACATTAGAAATTCTTTAACTTGTATTTCAAGTGTTTACCGCAGACATCACGCTGTGACATTGTCTGAAAATTGTGTCTTCTGCACAAACGGTATTATGATGGGGTTTTTTAAGGAGTTTTGGAAGTAAAACCTAACTCTTGGCTTGTGTTTCTTACTACAGTATATCACTGTGACACCATGTACACAAACATACACACAACCTACAACATTTAAAACCACATGTTCGTACAGCTGTAATCCACATCTGGCCCCCGAGTTGGGCGATCCATGTGACAAGACGCGAGAGAAGCCTGCCAACAACGCTGTTCGGCTTTACAGCGCGCACCGCTGATCCTGTTCGAGCGAATGTGTGGCCTCAGCCCAGAAAGCTGTTTAATCTCCCAGTGTCTTATGGCACGTGCTCGCCTCCTCTCACTCCGCCTCTCCCCTTCATTCCCAGTCCTCTCTAATCTCTATTTGCATATCTGTAGGTACGCATCCTTAGATCGCCCCCCGAGTCGAAGTATCTTTTCATCCGTTTGTCTGTTTGCTCATGTTGCTTGAATGCCATCCTGGGTGAGGTTGAACGATAAGAAGCTCTCTGTGCCAAGAGGCTGAAGGCTTGACCGAGATGTAATCTAGAGATAAAATGAAAAAAAAAGTTCCGTTCAGATTTGTTGCTGTAGACTGAGGGGTGGCACCCAGATTTTAAAACATGCCACAGTCTCAGAAAATCTCAGAAAAATCATTTGTAAGATGCTGTCAGAAAGCCCTACAACAATCCCACAGTAATAGTAGAAATGAATGATCAAGAAGTTTGTACTATCATATCAGTCTAAAACTATTTCAGCTGTAAAACTATTTTACTGTATCACATATTTAAAATGTGAATCATCATGCATTTCAAGACCAAAACACAGATCTCTGAGGTTTCCTTTTATAATTGTAACAAAGGCTGTGACAAAGGGTTGCTGTAATCAGTTCAGCCAATTTGACGGCTCCCTTGTCAACAATGAGGCTGCGTGATTGGAGCTGGGTGTTGGGCTAGTTCGAAGCAGCCAAACGTTATTTGCTCATGATTTAATGAAGGTAAACGCAGGGAAGGTTCGTTCATAATGTCACTGTGCTCTGATGTGGTCCTTTTAGATTTATCACCATTCTCTATCTAGGATTTAGGGGAACGTACAACAAATAATGTCAGAATCACTGTCATTCATTTCTAGGTGTGCTTTTAACACATCAAATGATTTTGACACATATTTTACTGTGTTTACTTATGAGTGTGTTTCATTAAAATAGTGTGTCTTTACTATATTTCTTTGCATCTGCCACAGATTTTTCGCCTGCTGTTGTTGAGGAAGTCTCTAAATCGGCAGCTGAGTGATGTTGAGTCAGAGGCAGGCGCAGTTCTGAGGCGTCTATTCTCAGTGCACATCTAAGATCCAATTTACCACCAAATTACCAACAACTAGCTTTGTGCCGCCTCATTTGAATGAACCTCCCACCTCTGCACCTAGCGCTCTGTACCAAAATACCACACAGACGGGTAAAGCAAATTGGGTCAGGCACCAAGCTCCGGTTGCTGCACCAACAGGAAAACGGGGCCCTCAGTCTTGTTGGAATCTAAGCGACACCTGGAACAGGTAGAGGCCCCATCTCCACTGAATGAATTCATCACATATGAATGCCAAATGACCGGCTTATCCCTGAATGAAAGTAGAGATCATCGAAGTGTGAAAATGAAGCGTTGGTGCCGGCAAGTGTCAGGAACAGATTGAGGATCACCGCAGACAACTCAATAAGTCAATTGTAGTAGTAGTAGTAGTAGTGCAACTCATGACAGAGGATTAACAAAAATCTGGAGAGAAATAAAAATGTGAGCTTGACGTCCAGGCTTTTGCAGTGCAGAGGTACTGTTGAAGTGGGCTGGCAGTTCGTCCTCACTGAGCTCTAGATATTTGACAGGTACAGTCATGTTTGCAAGATGCAAATTGGTGAAATTGCTTCAGTCTTTTCCCAGAGTTGACGCTCAAAAATCTGTCCCCGTGAGATAAACCTGATTATTTCAAAGACAGCCGCATTGTTTGCCGGAGACGTATAGGCCTGCCTTTAACCGGAGAATGACATTTTGCTGTTCACCGGCGTTATCAATGTGCTAAACGTCGATAAGGAAAACATGCATTAGGATGCCGACACACAAGGTAATGATAACCTATGCCAATCCTAATAGGCTGTCAGAAATCTTGATTGAAATCTTTCAGTTTTGCTCGCCCGAAAAAAGCCAATCAGCACGTCTGTGTTTTTCCGCACGTCCCCGCTGCTGCTTCTACCCTGCTCCTAATGCCTGCTCTGCGGGGTGGGAATATTTGTTTTGGAATATGCATGTGGCAGGTTTGTTGTTCGGCGTAATGGCTGGGGAAATGGAGTGGGTGGGGGTGGTGCCCCGCGCAGCTCTCCAGGATATTGTCTAAGAGACAGGATCCCATCCCGCGCAGCCTTTATCTTAATGAAGTGGCGCTCATAAAGGGTCATAAGCAGGACCAGGAGATGGTGTGTGATACTTCCTGCGCACAGTGCCTCTCCTCACTGCAGCCTCAGCTTCCTGACTGGTGGATGATGAAGTCACGGGCAGTCTCAGATCAACAGTTTTGGATCAAACGTCTCTTTGACATCTGCACTTTGTTTTTATTAAAGTGTTAAAGTGAGAGGATCCTGTCTCCCCTGTAAGACTACACGTTATCAACTCGCCCATGTTGCAGTAACATTCCCGACTGCTTGCAGTACCACATTTGAAGTGTTTTCGTGCTTTCATCCATCCATTCTCTCAGTGACACTCCTGTCAAATTGTGAGTTTTTCTGTGACACTCCACATCATCTTTGAGCTTCTGTAAAACAAGTCTGGATTACCCATTAGATTTAGATGGCATCAGCTTCAAACCACCACCTATCTTGCAGTCACTTTCTTGTGAAAAGTCTTTCCTCCTGAGTGTTTATGTCAGTGTTTCTTTGTAGGTGGCAAAACTCCAACGCAGCCTTTTAATATCCGTTGTTTTTCTTCATTTCGCACGCTCGGTTGGGTCAAACACACGTAGACAAGAAATGCGTATTGACTGGGCAACAATAGTGCTGAAACCAATGCCATGGATGCCCTAGAGTGTCGGTATTTCGAAGAGTAATGTGGATTTTTTGCTGACACATCGGGGCTTGTTAATACGTCAGTTCTTAAATGGAGTTTGGGCTTGTAACTGTTTCACAGCGCGACCTACTTCCACCTGAAGCGATCCCATTCATGATTGTCTGCTCAATAATCTGGATCCAGCGGGGTTGAGTTTGGCTCATCCTCTATGTTTATTCTCCTCTCACTGAAACAGAAAGTCTTTGACCAGAGGTTGGATAAAGGCTTTGTTCATCTTCACCCCGGTTTCATTTGTTTACACTAATTAAACTGTGTCAGTTGAGCAGCGATTAAATAGACTTGAATGCTACAAGGTTTTAAAAGACGATACAAAGTGTATAGTAAATGTAATTTGCTGACGGTTATATTTAAACACACTTATCCATTCCTCTCTTGATTCATAAATGCAATCTCGGTACTTCTGTTTCATGCTGCCTCTCACATCATCTTCTTTTGTTTCTCTCCTGTCTCGCTCTGTTTGCTGCTGTTGACGCGATGAAGCAGGTAAGACAGTTATGAGCTCTCTCCTTTGGCTTGTGTGCTTCCTCACAGTATATGTCCGTGTGTCTGTGTGTGTGTGTGTGTGTGTGTGTGTGTGTGTGTGTGTGTGTGTGTGTGTGTGTGTGTGTGTTTGTGTGTCTGAGGTGGGTTTAGCTGAGATGAGTAAAGCTGGGTCACATGCTGTCTCTGGTGCTACTGATATTGCTCTGGCTGTGGGGGGGCGGGGGTGGGGGGGCTTAGTGGGAGCACTGCTGAAAGTGAAGAATTACAGTATGACACGTACACACACACACACACACACACACACACACACACACACACAGACATACGTCTAATTACTTAATTAACTCTTACTATTGACCGGTTACAATTTGGTGATGCCTTGAAACGCCCTCAAGATCAGTGCACCTGCGTAGGATCTGTTCTTTCTGTTGTCTCATATCTATATTTTCTAAGGTAGTGAGATGCTGTTTTTGTGTGTTTCTGCAAAGACCAAGAGATTAATCTCATTAATACTTGAATCATCTTAAGAATGAAAACACTTAAAAGCCTCCAGTATGTTCTTTCACTTTGTAAATCATAACATCAAACAATAGCTGTTGTGAGGTTATGAGAAATGATAATGGTAATGAGAAATCAGCATTGAAAGGGCAAAGAAATAAAGTTTTTAACAAGATGAATTTAGATGATACATTCGTATTTGCATAACATCATATAAATATAATGTCAGGTGAATGCATGAATAGAGGAACTTAAGTGTTGGTCTATGCGTAGAAATGATAAGTAATACAGTTTCTTATATTTCATTGTCTGGAAACACTTAAATTGTGATTTTCACTAATCATAACAATATTCAGATTTTAAAATGTGTCAGTAGGAAACTACAAGGTTACGTTTCATCGTTCCAATTTGGCTCCATTCGACCTCCTTCAAGCAAAACTGGCTCATATGAAACACAGTCACAACACTTGTAGAAGCTGTTGTATGTTGGCTCCAGTAATGTTAATGAGCCAGATGAAGAAATACATGATTAAGACTGTTTTCCAAGGAGGGAAATCGCTAACAATAGCCATTCTCACATGAAAAGTGGAGAAAGGGGAAGGAACTGCTCTGTGAATATGCGATAGCCCTATTCAGTCTCTGCGCATGGTAGAGCTGTCAAATTTCAATTTAAGAACTGGTGCACTGCATTGCAACATTATTTCCTACCATAATAGAAAAGGCAACCTGAGGTTACAATCAAATTCCAAATGCAGGCGAAAAAAACCCAAAACAGAACAAAAAAAAACTGAAGGAGTTTGCAATGAGTGGCTGTTATTTTCTAAATGGTATATAGAGAAAAAAAGTCTTTTGTTTCGGCGCCGTCGTCTGAAGGTTGCGCACTGAGAAGGACCTTAATTAAGATTTTTGTGCCCGGGGCTCTGTTTGTAAGCTGTAGTACATCAGGCATGAGCAGCAGCCAGATACAGATCATTGGCTACCGAGGTCAAGTCATGTGATTAGAAGAAAATATTAACATTTTCACCATGCTGACCCCTTCTGACTTACCAATCAAATAGGTTTCTCCAGTGTGTGTTTTTTTTTTCCACTTTCCGAGACAGATGGAGGCGAGTAAACTCATTCGCTACCTGCCGCGACGGTGCCAGTCCTAATGTTTTACGTAAAAGTGACCTTTAATTTGAGAAATGCGAAGAGGCTGCATTGTGAGCTTTTCCCGCGACGTGGATGTGTTGGTTGTTTTTGTGCGAGGAGACAGGGGTGAGGCGTGTCAGCCACGGAAAAATAACACCACTCACGGATTTATCGATTGAGACAACTTCTCAGTGGAATATATGTTCTCGCTGTGATCAGGACTTGACCACAGCTGAAGAAAACATCTTGTTTTTCACCCCCCCCCCCACCTGGCTGCCTCATTTCCATGCTGTGGGACCAGTGGCGCTGATGCTAATGTGCCGGGGACAGATAAAACATTCACAACCAGCTTCATACAGCCTTTGATTGACAGCTGGATCACACTATTGATTGAATCCAGTCTCTTTGTTTTGCTCTCTCCCTTTCTCTCTCTCTCTCTCTCTCTCTCTCTCTCTCTCTCTCTCCCTCCCCCTTCTCGCTCCCCTTCCTGTTTGTTTGGTTTAGTTTTGAAATTCAGGCTGGTTATTACACAGGGAGGAGAGAAGGTTATTGCCTGGTGCGAGGGGGCATCGACTTCTAGTGGCCACCTCCCGAGCAGCTCATCTGTCTTTCTCAGCTCCGAGCATCCTTGCTCGCCTGTTTAGCAGGCTTTCCCTCACCCCCGCCTCACCCCCCACGTGCATGGTGGCGGGCTTGTTTTAATGCGGGCCCCACCGAGGAAAACGTCAGATAATCGTAATGAGCACAACCTCAACGCTTCTTGGGAACGTGACGGCGAAAATGTAGTAGACAAGCGGCATTTTATTCATTCCGACTCTTTTTTTTTGTCCTCTCTCAGTGGCTGTGACAAACTGTCAATGCAGTTGAGGAATATCCATTGTAGATTATTACAGTGCTATTAGATTCAATAAGCACTGGCCATGTGGGAGAATTAGCCTGTAATTCATCATCAGTTTCCCTCTTTGGGTATGAATGCAATTCACTCCAGTATGATTTTCCTTTTATATGGCTTTTTTTCTGCTTTATTGTGGAAAGCATCTGCAAAAACAGACATGATGGGAAGGAGAGGCTGAAAAAGCAAAGTGAGTATAAGGAGGGAGGGGGTTTGGCATGAACCTAGAAGAGACTGCTATTAACTGTTAATTCTGAAACAAATTATGCAATTAGCTCTGGCATCAGGATGTAGGCCATGAGAGAGGACAGCGTAACCTTCATTTGATCTGTTCTGCAGCACGCCGGGCCAGAGAGAAAGCAGGAGAGAGCGAGAGAGAGAGAGAGAGACCCATTTAATAGGAGAATTTCTTTTGCCCCGGAAAAACGCTAACAGTATCCATAAGTGCCACTTTAGCTTCCCTTTGAGTGCCTTCTTTTTCCTATTTATGGAGGGATTTTCATAATGTGCAAGTGTGTTTTTTCCCCCCTTTTTGAGAAATACTCATGTCCTTAAAACAAAGAGGTAATTTGTCTGTGCATATGAGATAATATTGTCTGGGGAGCTGTGCGATTTGCTGCCCCTGCTTGACTGTGAAACAGAGGGAAGGTGTTGATTTCAAGGTGTGTGCACATCCGTGTGCATGTGTGTACTCACACATTTTGTGTGTGTGTGTGTGTGTGTGTGTGTGTGTGTGTGTGTGTGTGTGTGTGTGTGTGTGTGTGTGTGTGTGTGTGTGTGTGTGTGTGCGTGCGTGGGGAACCATCAATAAAGGTCTCAAACGGCAGCCGAACCAGTGGCAGCTCTGACTATGTGTTGGCCTGGTTCTTGCTGAGGACTGGTCGTTAGCCTAACACAATCAAATTTGTCCAGAGTGAGTGAAGTCATTAATTCTAAGTGGACCATTCATTTAATGTTGTTAGGAAGCAGAGAGGCAAGAGTCCCTCTGCGTTAGCAGCGCGTGTTAACTCCACTGCAGACGACCGCTCGGTCACGATTCCCTTCAACAAGGTTACACAGTGCAAAAAGGTGTGCAGAAAACTTCAGCATTACTCATTGTGAGAGCTATGGTTCAGGAGATTTTCATCCTCACTGCAATTGTGCTTTAACAAAGAATTATTCATTATGAAAACCTGTGTCCAAAAAAAAAGGTATCGGATCCTACCTGTTGCCATCGCTACCAAGATGACATTGCATTCACATGCAGATGATTCCTTACATAATCCGAAGATGGATTTTATTGTAAACATTTGTATTAATGTGTAAATTATCTTTTTTTATTCAGTAGGAAAACTATTTTATTCAGTAGGAAACACTGTCCGATTTGCTTCCAACCTAAACTCGGAGCTCTTAGCCTGCTAATTCCCGCCACATTAGTAAGCTAACACTAAACAACAAAAACATAGAACTGGTGATACTGAACATCATCGTGGTTATTGTCAGAATCATTCAGTTTAACGATACGCTGTAGACACTTTTACTATTCGGCTCATGGAGACACTTCATTTTCCCTGATGATCAAATTTAGAAGCAGCTAGCGCCTCTCTGAGCTCCGAACCAGATGTGTGACAACGATCGCCATCTTTTTTGTTTCCTCTTTTAAACACGAGTGTCTTTCCAATTTATGGTGGCGGGGCTCTGAAAAGCACAGTGTGACACAGGTTCCGGGTAATGATTTGGGATATTATCAGTGCGGAGCAGGAAAGTAAACAGTGGCGCTATCTCCAAAAGGTTAGCCATATGTTAAATCAGTGGCAGGGGGACGGGAGGGAGAACAGCTGCTTCCTCCACTGTTATCTGACAACTCACACACACACACACACACACATACATCCACACATAATTAACACTCATGCCTGCATATGCACACTTGAATCCTGCTCCTGCAGGAATCACATTAGTTATATATTTTTGTGTGTGTTTGTGTGTTCAAAATATATGAGACATGTCCCCAGCAAGTCTATATTTAGATGCAGCTTTCAGCCATACCAGACAGACACACACATGCAGACTCATCACTGTGGTTTCAACATTCGACAATGGGAGACACATGTGGGGAAGACATCTGGAAAGCTGAGCAGACCAGTGATCAAAATCAAGCCAATGTGTAAACAAAACAAGGCTGCTATGCAGTATTAGCCGGCCAGCTGTCAGGATTCAACTTGGGTAAATTAGTCTCTTTCTAACAGTTTTCTTTCACTCGTGCATTTATTTATTTATTTGTCTGTTGGCAAACAGTGATGAGAAAGCAAATTCAGTGTGTACATTCAGAGCTCTTCTGTTTGTGTCGGGACTCACAGGTGCACAGGTGAAGGGTGTGTTATTTTTAGTTGGATGGTGTTAATATAATAATCACTCAGACTTTTCACAAAATGAATGGCAGGCATAATTACAGTGATGCTGCAATTCCGTATAATCATACTGTTATCATGGCATTGTCTTTCATGTCCATAGTTTTCACAGATGATTATCTAATTGGCATACAATTTCACACAGTGGAAAGCTCAAAGACTATTATGCACCACTGCTTAATTAAAGTCGCTTTTCGCACTCGTGAAATCCCGTCACAAAAACCCTTTTCACAATTCCTACATGCGGTCCTCTCACGCATAATTGTATTATGGACTGCATTACATTGTCTCGCTTTAATTCACAGCCCGCGGCTTACACATTGTGAAACAAAGACTGGAGCGTATGTGGGATTCGCCCGTCCCTCCGACTCTCTTTGTGGCACCGCACACTCAGCGATTATTCCCCGGATAGGCTGAAAGCCATCGCAGCACCTTGTAAAGTCAGGACACAATTGGAGCCTTACGCCGTAAATCTGGAGGTCACGTCTCGGTATTCAGCGTCTGAACAGGACAGAGCCGCACTGAAGTGCACATCCAGCAGAATCACACGAGCACGCCTTCTGTTGAAGGTAAAATGGGTAAATGTGTAACCTTAAACCCTTCCGATTGGTTAAAACAAGTGGGACAAATCAAATTTGGAAACATTGTCAAGAATCTCTCATGTTGAACGTGAGATCTGATGTGAACAGCAAACCTCTCCAGCGACAATGGAAACAATCATACGGGTAATTTGTCAAACACTTTTACAGAACAAATACTAATCAAAAACAGTACACTTTGATTGCCTTGGAGAGTTTTTAGCGGTAACGCGCTGGTTTAGCGCCTACTGTATAGTGAATGATTGAATCAGAGGCTCGGCTTGAACCGTTTTGTACAACATCTATTGCAACAGCAGCCTCACGAGAAAGACTCCACTCCTTTGTCAATTACCAGATCCCGTCTCCAGCAGTCCGTCGAGCTGCGGATAATGTAACAGCTTTGCCTCCGTGTGTGCGTGTGCGCGCTCGATCACCGCTGTCGCCACCATCCGCTGCAGAACGCGCATCTGGCACCTCCACATTCACCACTTAGCTAAATTACATTACTTCTAGCCTAGCGCCTCTAACAAGGTGCTCCGCGCATCCCGCTAGCCGGAAAAAATGGGCAGAGAACACGCCATGAGACAAAAGAAGTGGAGTAGCTAACACGGTGTTAACAATTGCTCAGTGAGTTCTCTCTGCCTCCCATTACACACACTTTGCACCTTTTAACCTTGTTAGCAGGCCACGGCAGCGCACGCCCCAGAATGCTTGTTCCGTAATTAAGGGTGGCTCAGGTGCGAGATTTATGGAGATTTTCAGGCCAGTGATTAAAATTGAAATTTAATTCTGGTAATCTGGTGGAGGTGAGCGGAGAGGAATATTGAATGTGAAAGGGGCGGGCGGGGTGGTTTGGGCGGTTGGCTAGCCACATATCAGTGGGAGATACTTCACACAGGCTGTTCAAACATGGACTTAAAACAGGCTTATCTCCCAAAAGGTTAATGAGGAGCGGCCGGCTGTGCCGGTTACAAACGCACAACAGAGGTCTCATCTTCTACCGCACGTCGGCGCGTCAGTCACAGAAACACACACACGCACACTCGCGTACGCACACACATATGCACGCGGGCTGGATAAGCTGCCGGCATCACAAGCCCACAGCCTCACTGATAGAATTCTCCTTCCCAATAACATCCTCAGACGACTTAATTACTTTTCCTTTTGATGCGACTCACAAGAATAAGCGGGCCTGGAGATGGAATCTCTCTCTTTCTACGTCTGTCTCTCTCTCTCTCCCTCCCTCTCTCTCTCTGTTTCTCCATCCTCGGTGATAGCCGATAATTTAGCTGTGGCATTTCCGATGGCTGGCCATGACTCTGGAGTCCATCTCCCTGAGTTGTCATGCAGCTTATGGAGTGCACAGTTCACAGCGAAGGCTCGGCAGCGACGTGCGAATTAGCTCGGGCTCCGTGGAGCGCCGATGACACGCCCGCGCCCGCTTTGTTGTCTGACGCGTGGCGCGGGCCTGTGGTAAGAGTGGAGCGAAATGATGTCAGAGGACACACTTTTGTGCTGTCAGACGTCTGCGGCCAGTGTGAGGGAAAGAAATCAAAGACACAAAACAGGACGAGGATGAATACACGGAGGCAGACACTCAAAAAAATAAGTGCTTCTCGCCTTTTGTTCTCTTCCATCTGACTCCTTGTAAAAGTGTGCCACTACAAGACAGAGCAATGTTCCACTTTAGCTGCCCCATTTACCATTTTGAACTAACCCTTTTATTCCCCCCTGCACATATGCATTTCGCTCTATTGTTGCCCCTAAACTGAAAAGGGGTTGTGGCTCGTTCCAGGGGCTCTAAATCATGCATATCCTGGACGAGCACACAGTGCAGATTTATGTTGATGCCACACACTGTGAATGCAGCGCGCTGTGGACGTCCACCTTGTTGTTCACCTGCAGGGAGGCGAGTGGTTCCTGTGTCTTATCAGCACAGAGCGGTGTTTAGGCCTCACAGGGGGTGGAGGTGTTTGTTATGAGTATGTGTGTGTGTGTGTGTGTGTGTGTGTGTGTGTGAGTGTGTTTCTGTGTGCAGAGCCGGGGTTGCTGGCATACTTTCACACAAGCCGTATTTTTAGTTTAACATATTTGTGTTATTTACACAAACATGTGTGCAGACATGCTATTAATATCTCCTCATTAAAGTTGAATTTGAGGCTACAGCCTAAAGACTGCCGCTAACAGCTAACCTTTGCTCCAGTGCTAACAGAATCTGCCCACCGGGCTCATTAATAAAAATATATTTATCTTGTTTGTTTAATCTGTACAAAAAAAGGATTACGGATTACGGAGTCACTGCTGGGTGCCTCACGGCCGCTCACAGAACCTCTATGAATCAGCGAATCGTAGTTTTACACTTTGTCTTTTATATTCTTTAGATTGTGATATAATCTGCACTAAGCTCGGCTAACACCCGCAGGCTGCAGTCATTTCACCCTCTACCGGCAAACACAAAAAAGACACGTTTTCCACATTGTCCAAAATGCACTGAGACACTGTATGCAGATGTTTCAAATGGGACAGTTTGCAGCTGCGCCACCTTTGCCCCCCACTGAAAACCGCGGTGGAGATCGGCCCATTTTCTGCTCGCTAATGTTAGCTCTCCCTCTCTCCACCCCGGTGATAATTCACATTTCCACACACACGCGTCTGTGAGGGACAGTATTTGGGTGCGCGCAGGTGTGTTCCCAGCACTTAGTCTCCTGCAGCAGCTGCATCAGCAGCGGTGCCGGCGCTGGCAGCGCGGCGTCTCTCTGGCTGGGGTTGTGTCAGCCGCGGAGATGAATAGCCCTCCGCTCTCGGCCCACTAAGTAATCCAGCCAATGATGAATCGCTGCTCTCACTGACGCCCAAATTGGAATCATTGGGTCCGGGAGCCAAAAACTGGAAGGGGGGGAAAAAAAAAACGGGGGCCTCTGGCGGTGGCATCTAGTCATCTGTTACTGTGGCGTTTTCCGAGGCCGCACAAGGTATTCCCCCTCTGTGCACACAAGGCTCAAGGCCTCTGATAAACACAAAAACAAAGGGCCTTTCACCAGGCTGTCACAGTGATATCCATCCCCATCAAAACAATGCAGCTACGATGATCCATGCTCGGAACGAGAAGCTTCAAGCCTTGACCTCGAAATGGTCATGATAAAGCACCGTCATCACTAGGGTTTAGCTCCTTTTTAACGTTCTGAAAAACATCAGAAAAGAGTTAAAGCTACATTACTGTTTCTTCTTATGTCTCTTCTCCAAGTGCCCAAGTGCTCTGTATTATTTCACTGACTCGCTGAGCGTTGCTTAGCGGTGGCCTGAGTCTGATGGCGGCGCATGTTAAACAAATCCCTCAACACAAGGAGTGACTTAATGAACTTAATGAGGTTTTCTAATTACAGAGGGAAGTTAGCCCATGTCAAATGGGCCTTTTCTGCCTTCCATGACATGGATTAACAGGCGAACTATTAAATCCAGCCCTACGTTACAACAGAGGCACAATCAGTCGTATCTGCTGTAATTCTGGCCTACATTCAGACGCGCACTGCCTCATTTGAAGCGAATGGAAGTTGTTTCTTGTGAGAGGAGGCTGCACAAGCCGAAGGCACGATCTGAACCTCCACTTCCCTCACAATGGATAGTGAATGGGGAATAAGGACAGGAGCAGAAATGTTTTAGTTTTGAAGGCCGTAGCCCTCATACCAAAGTGTAGGAGGTAAAACATTTCACGAGTGCAGGCTGCTTCTTTGTGCCATCTATTCCTTTATGCATGTTTTCCTTTGTTTTTTTAAATCATTGACACTTTCCACTCTTTTCTCTTCTTGGATTTCTGTCTTTTTCTTCCGTCTCTCTAACTCCTCCATTACAGGGAGGGTGATTTACTTTGTCATCATTAACACATCAAAGGAGCCAAGTGTGTATTTCAAAGTCATCTGATAACTGATACTCTTTAATGGCGCACTGGAACAGTAATTAATTTCAAAAACATCCCATTTATTTGTTCTGGAAGTAAATGCTCCTGCCAAAGCGGCATAAATCCTGTCTGTTGCTGCAGCTCAAATTAATTTACGTGTTGCGTCTCCTCGCATCCTTTGAGAATTTAATTATCTCTGCAAACAGGCTCTGGGTGCGGTGAGTATACATTCTATCAACAGAGTTGTACCCGTGCCAAAAACAGAGCAGAGGCATGTTGTGTCATTCCAACTCTTCTGTGTCATTCCAGGCGGTCGCTGGTTGCGGCAAACATTGACAAAACTTAAAAAGAAAACAAAAAAAAAAACCAAAACAAAACGGGAGATGAAGCATGAAACGCAATCATCAATCGCCACAGAACAGAGTGAGAGGGCTGCCTCTAAACGCCGCCCGGTGGGTCCATCTACCCCATGGCTAGATCTTCCTCTTTGCTTCCCCGTTAGCACACTTGATCCAAGTCAATCCCAAAGCCTAAAGCTGTGGATATCTGAGAGTAGCTGTTGGCGAATGGGGGCTCAGACGTTATAAATGACAGACAGCCGGAGTTCACATCAGGCCAGGACTGACGTGGACTAATGTTCAGCCGAGTTCGCTGTCGTTGTCATCTCTGCTCGGGTGAAACTTTGACGTTATTTGATTTTGTGTGAATGATGAACGTGTTTCCACAGGGCAGCTCTTACCTTATTATCCAGAGACGTGGCTGGTTTCTTGCCGAATTTAGCCAGTTTTCCAAAGAAAGGTCAAAATAATGAAAAGATATGTCTGCAAACTAAATAAAAACCACTAATACACTTGGCGTATTATGGCTAATGCACTGTATGGGCAGCAAATGCATGGACAGAATCACATTTTCACATTTTGGATTTTATTTCCCACTGGCTGTTGACTAGCTAGGAAGCTAGGTACTTACTAGGTTTTTTTTACATCATCTCAAGTAAATGTATCATGTTAAAGCATACACAGAACATAGAAGACATAGAACTTTCCAATTTAAGATTAGGCTGGTGGTGCTTTTTCTCCAGTGAAAACGTCATCGCTCAGACCAACATTAACAGCATGGGAACGTGGGTATTTTTCATTTTGTTTTATGCGTTTAGTTAAGGAAGGTTGCAGTGTCCTCATCATCTCTCACAGCTGTGCTTCAATGGTTTATTTACCAGCTCATACAAGTGTAAAAATAGTTTTCAGCAATATTCCAAGTTAACATCAAGGGATATGTTTCTAGTCAAGTCTTTGTGTAAAATTGTCAGAGAGAAAAATTGTGTGAGGGCAGGATTGTTTGCAAAGATTTGTGTTTGTATGTTTGCAAGGATTATTACATTTCCATTCATCTGTGTATTTAATGTTGGTTTATTTTTAGTTGGCTTGCAATTCTGAGACTTGCTGCAAAGCAGTAAAGCTGGAGAATCACCTAGAATGATTGAATAACAATAAAATATGGAAGCTGCACACTCCCACATACTGAGAAACAGATGTCAGATTGGTTCTCACATCAATTTTTAACTCCCAATCAAACAGTCCTTTAAGGGGGAAGTAATCAACTTTTTAAGTTGAGTTAGCGAAGTGCTGGGCTTTCACTCATTTATCTTTTATTACAAATTGATTTCATCCATGTGCTGAGCAGAGGAGACCTGGGGCACATCCCTGTAAATGAATACCTTTCTATTATGTTATTTTTTGAAAGGGTAGTTCAAATATTAAATCAGGTTTGAGCGATGTACAGCGGTTGAAATATGGCAATAAAAGAGTTACAGCTCCCTGTCATCTTTGTTTTGACAGACGATGCCTGCACAGCACACACACGCGCACATGCAAACAACCAGACAAACAGAAACACACTCTCGCACACAAAGTCAGCGTGATTCGTTGGGGATTTTCTCACAAATCGGCCCCCTAAAGGGAGAGAGGCCGGCATAAATCAGCTGGTGTCAGGGCTACAGACACCCACGGCTCCTTATCACCACACACAGGCGGACACACTCACAGATTGATAGGTAGATAGTGGGTCTGACAGGCAGGGCGACAGGCAGCCAGGTAGAGAGGCTTACAGAGGCTGGCAGGCAGGCAGGCAGGGCCGAGGCAGTCAGAGGGAGGCAGGAGGAGGTAAATACACGGGGCCAGAGGCAGCTGATTACAAGGACACTGGTCACACGACTCACCTGATGAAACTGTAATTATACAGGACATTGTCCATTTACTCTGCAGGTTTGAAACATTAGAGCCAGTGCATTAAATCTGTTGTTTAAAGAATAATATCAATCAAAAAGCGAGTCTTCAGCCTTACATGCTGCAAATCTGTTGCTCGTTTGTCAATAAGATGGTTGCTAGGATCACAAATAAAAGGCCTCTTAACTACCAGGACTCCCTCCACTCTGTATCGCTGTGTGGATCTAAACAGACAAAAGGCTTGTATTACTGTCAGACAGCATTTAGGACACACTGTATCATACACTGCTATGTTGGGTAGCAGTGCCAAACTCCATTTTTTTCCGCCCATCAGAGTCTACTAGAGCAATGCTAAGCTGGTGTTCCATTTCATGGGCTTGTCTGTTTTGAGTCATGCACCAGAAGCGAAATGCTTTTTCCTACACACACACGCACATACACACACACACACAGCGGATAACATCTCTGATCCCATTATTTACTCTGCGGAAGACTTAAACATTCCCCGTGGTGAAGTGTTTTGTTTTTTGGTTGTTTTTTTTTTGTCAGGGGGAAGTTTTCTCTTTTTCAGAATCAGTTTTCACCTGGTTTCTCCGGGGAGGGCATCTCGACTCGCTCTTCACTGTAGCTCCCAAGGAAGCCCAACCTTGAAATGACCAAATATGTGGCATTGGCGTATAAATAGCAGCTATCCACCTGAGATCAAAGGAAATGAAACCAGATGATTCAGGCTAGACATTTCCAGGGAGGAAACAGGAGCCACGCTCCAAGTGACAAAGAGAAATATCAAGAGTTAGGTGATTTTTTTTTTCTCCAAATAAAAGCTTTGAGAGTTGTGTCACAGGTTTCCTAGCAACCGTGCCTGGTGTCACACAGGTCCCCAGGAGGTTTAGCTCCATGCAAATAATGAGGAGCAACTAGAAAAGCTACTGTGACATGAAGATGTTGATTCGTTGTGGGCGTAGGGCAATTTATTAATGCTCATTAGAGGCTAAATTATGATCCAAAAGAAAAAAACTGTAGCTCACTTTGTGTTGCAGGATAAATTATAAAAGCCGTGGTCTTTTTCATACTGCAGAACCATGAGCTGCCTCTTCTATATTTTAGACACGTTGGAGCAAGTGGCATGTTTTCACCTTCATCACTCATTTCAATTAATCCTTTATTATTATTACAATTAAAAATAGTAGTAAACACATTCATTTTAATGTGCGGTGGCCATTTGCAGTTGTTACCTTAACCACACATAACGACGGCAAGACAGGTCGCCAGTGTATCACAGGTCACACTCTTCAATCGACTTGAACTAACAAGTTTTTGGACTGTGCATGGAAACCTGAGTATCAAACAAACCTGGGAGACAAACCCAGGTCCTCCTTGCTGTGAGGGGACAGTGCTATCCACCAAATTCCCCCCGCCACCTCTTGATTCGTTTTGACATGGTGAAATATTGAAGGACATACTTTTTCCATCTTGCCAAAACACTCACATACACACTACTTTATCCAGACTGAACACATTTATATTTTCTGTTGTCTTTCTCTAATGCACCTTCAAAAATACAGCAAAACTGTGGACAAGTATCTCGACACGTGTACATCCACACACACACACACATGCACACCGGCATTCGCATTTCACTGCAGCTTCCCACATTGCTCCCATCCAGCATTTAGAGAAGTATTGTCGAGGTCCCTCTCAAAATAAACCAGCCTGCTTTAGCTTTAAAAAGACAGAGCGGAAACGAGCAGGAACGCCAGTCTACCCCACTAAGAGTCAGGTGTGCCGCGCACTTCAAAGTCAAAAGGCGCCGTGAATGCGGTGCAAATGAAGGCTCCGGTGTTCCGGTTCGACGTCTCAATAATGACCTCTCTCTCCTCCACCATCACTCTTTCAGCCGCTGATGTGCTGGTGGTTTGTGGATCGGAGGCTCGCAGAAGGTGGATGGTGGAGGGCGTGAATCAAAGCGACTTGAAGTAGCAAGGATGAGACTTCACGGTGCCCCCTCAGGAGAATAGTCAGTTTTTATGTCCGTGTGACGTTTGCGAGGCTATGTTTGGCTTCATTAGCTCTTCTTTTATCTTAAGCGCCAATGTGACGTGATTGCCCGCTTCAGACTCCTCTGCCTGTGGCTTCCTTCAGTTTGGAGCTACCTACTGTACCACTGTGAATGTCACTCTTTTATGTCGGCATGAAAGGCTGATGGAGTCTATGCAGCTGAATTTGGGTGTGTTTACCCTCCACTCCATCCATGCATGATACTGATTTAAGTGAGTTATTAAAATCTCTTTTGTGTGTACTTTGAGTGAAAGAGAGAGGGGGAGGCACTCCAAAGCGTCCTAACCTCCACTGAAAGACTGCGTCACTCAGGAACCTGGCATGATTTTTCATGGTTGGACTCCACAGCTGGTATGCTAGTTATTTAAAGTGCAGTTTTCTCACCTCACGTGCAATAAAACCCTCCACAATCACTAAATACAACATAGTGTGACTTGTTCAGCGAGATGGTGTTTGTAGATAGCTAACATCTGAGTAGAGAGGGGACCTCTGACACAATTGGAGACATTATGGACAAGCAGCATTCATGTGTGCGGTATCTTACCGGCTTTGTACCCATGAGTTTTGCAGGGGTCTGCTAGAGGGCACAGACTAGATAGAGGTAGCACTTTGTAATAACTCCTCCTTATAAAGCATTTATTAAGCATTAATTAACACATTGTTAATTAGTAAAGTGTTTATTATTTCTCATCCATTAATCATTTGTAGATGTATGTGTTAATGCTTTGTCCATGGTGAAGAAGTCCATCTTATAGGCATTATTTAAGCATTATTTAACACATTGGTTAATTTTTTTTTCATGATTTAATCCTTACTAAATACTTCATTTAATGTCTTTATTCATAGATATTCTATTCATAGATAGATAGATAGATAGATAGATAGATAGATAGATAGATAGATAGATAGATAGATAGATAGATAGATAGATAGATAGATAGATAGATAGATAGATAGATAGATAGATAGGTAGATAAACTGGTTTGCGAGGTGATATTATTTATGATTGCTTGATATTGATATATGCTCTTGTAATTTAACAGGATTCACTTCTGGTTGTGCCAGACATTGAATCATATCTGCATTATTTTTTTATTTTGCTCTTCTCACCACAGTGAGACTCTGAAAATATCCCGACCTTTTGCTTTTTAAACACGGTGATAGAGATGATACAGGCCTCCGCACATCGGGACAGAGAGCGTGAAAGACTGTGGTTCATGATGACACAACACGTACCATCATGACTGTGGCTCCAAATCAAAGAAATACAGCAAAACCCTTTTAGTGCGTCTGCATGCCCACATTTTACCGCTCCATTATTCAGCGCACTTCTGACAGTGTGAGAACTAAATATACCGTCTCTTTTTTTTCGTCATTTCTGCTTGACTGTACATTTGTTTCATGTGGAGGCTCTGATTTTTTTTTTTTTTTTGAACCAGCTGTAGGGTGATGTGATGCTGAACGCAGCACGCAGGTGAAAATGATGTGCCAGGAGGCTGCATGACTCTGGGTGGGGACTCTAAATGCACAATTATTCAGTGAATCATTTCAGTGACCGATCTGTGTTTGTATATGCATATGAGAAATTTTAGACTAGACCTTTTTTCCTACAATGTCTGAATTCTGTGCTGTATAAATGTGGATAATCCATCGTGCTTCAAAGGACACCCAGTCTCACTGATTCATGAAGCTCCTCCATCTCTAACCTCACAAATTCTTTGTATTGAGTTACAGGAAATTGCATTTTGCCACATCTTTGCCTCTCATGTAGTTTCCAGCTTTTTGTGCAAGGATTTGAGCAAATTTGAAAATAACTTACTTAGGTAATAAGGTAATCTATGTTGAGCCACAACAAGCCCTAAGAAAATTGCAGAAGCTTTTCCCCTCGTCAATTTACGTAAACATAATAATATTTTTAATATATTGAGTGCCCAGGAGCTTTCCAAGTCCCTTTGCAGCCGGTATTACTACAGCATCATTCCCCCCTGCAACATTAATGTCATTCTTAAGTAGCCAAGGAAAGTGCTTGTCGTCAAGTGTTTTTTTTCCCCCCTGAAAAATAGATTGCTGTGCAAGCACAGAGCCATTTACATTTCACTCAAAAAAGCCCACTTTTCCAGTCCTCCTTCCAGTCTTCTGTTACCTCTTTCATGATATTTTGGATAAAAATACACCTCCCAAAACTGAAGTGTATCCGAAACTAGGCTTATAATATTTACCAATATAGGTAGATGCTCCCAGCAGGAGTACAAATGGATGTGGAGACCAAGGCTGTGAACTAGCAATCTACCAGACTGGTGCTTAATATCCAAGTCTGAATGCATCAACATCAAATACATCTTTAATTGACTTAGAATCACACTAAATGTAGAGCAGAGAACAGATAAGAGAATATTATGAGATGTCAGATTGCATTCATCACGTTCATCTTCATGCTCATAGGGAGAATTTATGTTTATTAAAAAACAAACAAAAAAAATAGATAGCGCTTGGGAAATCTGGATCTGTTCCTGTGTTAGTGTGTCACACATGCCTGACCAGTCAGGGATTGTCCAACCATACCATCACATGGCATTACAGGCACGCCAAACTTATTATCCTTAATAATAATAATGATAATAATGATAGTGCATTTGACAGTTTTATATACTTTCACTATCACTGTGAAACACATGCAGGTGTGCTGTGTGACAGTAACTAAGAAAGAGCACTGATTAGAGAACAGTCTGTGCCTGAATGTGAATTTCTGCATGGCATACGAGTGAAAAATCTCCCCAGCTCTCCTTGGACATAAAGGCTTAAATAGAGGAATTTACAGACTCCCCCAAGCCTCTCTGTTTCCCTCCCTCCCCTCGCTCCTCTTCCTCCCCACTGTCAGGTGGCTCCTGCGAGCGAGTCCCAAGCGGCCGGCCGGCCAGCCGGGCTGCCTGAAACTTATGACTAGCCATGTTCTTCAAACATCATGCCGCAACCAAAGCATGGCAGGATGACAGATAGTCCCTTCAATGTATAGTGACAAACAAATTAGTGCAAAGATGCTTCTCGCTGCATACCAGATGTGTTGGGCTCTGTGGTATGGAACAGCCGATGAAAAACTGTCCACGTCCCATCTGTGCTTTGCCGCGACCATCGGTGCAGCAATTTGTGCTGAACAAAGTAGTGCAAACAGCCAGGCTGATTATATGTGTCATACCGCCAGGCATAAAACAGTGCTGGGTAAGATCACGCCGACTCTGGCAGGTTTATTTGATGAGAGGAGAGCGAGGGACTGAGCTGAAAGGGACAAGGTCAATGGACAGAGGTTTGCAGGGTCCTGAAGGAGACCTAGAATTGTTTTTAAGATTTCTACCGTGGGTTGGTTGAATAACTACTTATGTCTGTTCAGAACAGAAGATGTACAGACGGTCCAAAAGCATCATCATGCCCTCACTCATCCTCACTCCGCTAAAAAATAAGCAAAGCTTAACAGAGATGGAATGATGTAAAATGAGTATGATTCCTCTTGTTCTTCCTCAATATCTTATCTCTCCGATTCGTGTTCAAGTGTAGGTGAGACCAGATGTGTAGCTGTAATGCTCCAGTTTCCACTTAGTCCAGGAAAAAAGTCTTAAGCTCCATTGTTTATCAATTAACGTAAAGTCTTATCTTGTAAATGATTGTGAAAGACCCTGTAAGGGTAAAAGACCTTATCTAGGGTGCCTCTATGATAACACCCTAGACAAGGATATACAGTGTATACAACCATTCTTAGTTTCCTTTAAAGATTACCTAACTTATTGCAATCCAAACCCAGTGGAAATGTATAAATAACCCGTACTTCCTGTAGCTGTTTGTCCCCCTCACAACTCATCTCCCCTCAGACTTTCACCTCCCAGTTCGAGCCACCGTTGTCCAGGCTTGAACCGGTGACTTGCCGGGCTGTGACGTGTAGGGAGCCAATTTGTATCTAACCTCACACCTACGTATTGACTCCCCCTCGGTCTGAGATTGGAGACCTCGCTCCGGGGTCGCATCTCGCCGCCTGAGCGCCACGTCAGCGCGGTTACACCCTCACCGCCGAGGCCGGCAATCAGCGATTTCCGCTCCGAGCGCACGAGCGTGATGAAAGTGGAGCGAGGGAGCGGCGCAAAGTGGAGGCAACGGCTTGACAAGTCAAAGTTAGAGAACGGCAGCGTTTGATATTCAGGCTCTGCAATCGGTGCAGATGACAGCGTCGTGTCGGGGAGGCGGAGGGGGGGTGTCGCTGTCTGACAGAAAGAGGGATAACCGCAGGAGGGAGATGAGCAACAACACACTGAGAGGCAGAGACATTCCTGACCTGCTTAGTGTCATTACACCGCAGACTTATCTCGCTCGCTCTGCCTTGTAAATACACTCGAGTGCTTGTTATCAAACGAGCGAGGCGACAAACCTCATCCAGGTTTGAGTCCCCGGCTTCCTCTGCATGCTTGTAAATGAGTCATTCTCATGGATGACAGCCCACATTAATATTCTGTTAAGGAGGGGAGCGAGCGCGCATTAAATCCGCCACTTATCAGGTGGCAATCGTGATCTGTGTCGAACTTTGAGAAAAAAAGGGGAATAAAAAAAAAAAACCTGTCATGGCTGTTTGCTTTTAATTGCCAAAAGATATTTGGGAGGACGACAACAGCATATGGGATTCATCTGGTTTATTTCAATCTCCAGGTCACACTTCTGTTTCAGCTGTGGCTAAGTTCATTTTTGGGACATGTGGCTTCTTCTCCTTCACCCTCATTATCAAGGCCATTTCAGGTACATTTTTCAGACGTGGCTATTTTAGCCCTAAAAGCTTCCAAAGGCAACACGCATCCAATTGAAGCCGCGTGGTGAAAAGAAACATGCGGTGAAAAATTTATTACATATTTTTTTTGTTTTACGAAAAAAAAAAAAGAAAAACACTTTTATCCGGTTCAGGCACGAGATGTGACATTAAAAAGCTTTTATCATGACAGTAGTTTCAAGTAGTCCCCCCCCCCCCTCCCCGTGTTGGAAACCAGCAGGGCTCTCAGAGGTGAGTGCCGGAGCGCCGAGCCGTAGCACCGGGCGCGATGGTAAAGCCAGCGCTGCCTCGTCCCAGCGTCTGCTGGGCCTGGTGTGACACCGCGCCGCTGTCACGCTCGCTGAGCAGGTTCCTGGGCGACGCTCGACCGTGGCGGGGCGCCTCTCAGGGGCCACGCCGAGCGCCTCGCTCCGCGTCTCGCTGTCAAAGCGGACGGGCTGAAAGAAGAACGAGCGGCGAAAGTGGCATCAGACGTCCCCGCTGTGCCGCAATATTATGAAGTAATTCATTGTCCACTGGTCCACTTATACACTCCGCCCGGGGAATACGCTGTTGTATTCTGAGGGTACCTCAGCCTCGCCCCGAGGAGAGGAGCCCCGGCTGCCTGTGAATTCAGAGAGACTCTGCCAGTTCTTATCTTTGATTACATTATGTGGTGTAGGGCAGCGAGGCCCAGCTGTAGCATTGGCAGCAATAAATAGTCATAGAAGCAAGCAATACTGCAAAATGAAACCCTATGTGGAAAGACGTCCACTGAATAAAGAGAAACAGCTTTGCATGCCATGAAGAATCAAATGAGTGATGGAGTTATTTAAGTTCCCTCACACGTATTGTATGGTGAGGTTTTGATTAACAGTACACACACACTCCAGGAGTGCTCAGTGATACGCTGGGCAGTATTTCACTCTTTTTCTCTCCGTTCATTTTGCTTGATTACTTCTTGGCAGAAGCAACTCACAGAACCAAACGCTTTTGGCTCCTTTAATTGGCACCAAAATGTGGTTTCTTGATCATCGGGATTTCTCAATTCTGAAATTCTCCAAAGGGCTGAACAATGCTTGCAAAACTAGTGCTGTGACTGTGACTCTGTGACTGGAAGCCATCTGGGTCATCAGAGGTATTTCAGTCCTCGCTCTTGCCATGACTTAGCCCGGATGACTAGGCTGACAACTTTCATGTCTGTGCAGGAAATATGGCTGGAGCAAAAACTGCACTCCACCTCTAGATCTCAGTGTCATTATTGTATATTACGTGTGTTTTACCAAGTTTAAGGACAAATCAGTCAGCAACAGCAACAAAGCAGGTCATATCAAAATGCCTAACTATTTGTGCTTGTTGCTCTTTAAATGTCTGTTTTCCAGTTTTGGTCCTTTGTTTTATTCCTGCCTGTTAACTTTGCTTGAATCTGAGGCTAATTCTGTCATATTTAATTCTCCCATTGTCTATTGTAGGTACTCTTTACAGACATAAGTGAGACACGCTCAACAAAACAAATGTGTGAAAAGACAATGAAATGAGTATTATTTGTACGTGTCTGTTTGATTAAGGTCGGCGGCCATTGAAGGACTTAGAAGTAAGCAAGCTGAGCTTAATCAGCCTTAGTCTCCTGTGGTGTCACACCCCCAGCTTTAAACACGATTAAACGGAAAGCAAGAGGGAGAAATTACAGCAAGTTAACAGAGAAGTGAGACATTTCCCAGAGGGCATCAACATAAATACCCCTTGTCACGGCGTACATAAAATGTGAATAACGTCTGTGCACAGTCTACGCTGTGTTTCCATCAGCTTTGACTGCAATTTTCGGGGACGCTAACGCTTATATTTTTGTGCACAACATAACTGTCTGTCCTTGGCTTCCATGGCCAGGGGAGCAAATATAAAGCAGATGGCCTGGCTACTTTGTCCTCACTGCCACTAATCAGGTGCTAAATATCCATCAGTGTGCGCTAATACGTTTCCCTACCTCTATTTTACTCCCTCTGTCCTCTATTAAAGGGCAATTCATGGCTTCCACAGCTTCAGTACGTCTGGAACTGATTAAAATACCACAGAAACACTCGCACACTTGAGCGTGTGAGACACCTGCACCTGAAGAAGAACTTGACAGTAATTATCGCCAGTTGAGTGACGCGAACAGGCTTCTCCATCTCTGAGGATGATATGTATCGATCCCAACCTGAGAGATCACACATTTAACCTCGTACGGTAACAGAGCTGTGCGAATATGCAGAAACCCTGTGTAGATAGGTCTCGCCGTGGTGTTGGTGTCAGCATCAGTGGTTTGGTTGCCGGGGCTGTGCGGTGAAAGCTCTACAGGAACACAGGAGATAGGAGAGAAATCCAAAAGCTGAATACTCTCACCCTTACAGTGCAGTCACAGTCTGAAACCCCTGAGTGTCCTGAAATTAAAGTGCACCTCCAATCCCTCAGCTGCATCCTTGATTCTCACACTTGCGTCTCCTCCTCGCCTCTGTAATCAGGCTCCTGCAGGTGTTAACAGCTGCACACGCTCCACATGCCTCGGAGTTTGTATTTACACACGCACATGTATTCTCCATGTAACAATTAAGGCAGCGGTAGCTACTTTTAATCTGCTTTATTCATGTGCTGCTACGTGCCAGTACAAAATTAGCTATGTTGAGGCTCAGACACTGAAAGCACATGAGATATTTTTACTGCCACATTTGCTGAGGAAAAAAAATAATTATTCCAAGATTTCTTTATTTTTCATTCTACAAGACAGCGCTGCATAGTGAAATGCACGTCATGGTCCCCACACAACATAAGATTGTTTTTTAAGGTAGAGTGCGGGGATGCATCGAGGAGTCTCTGCTACAGCAGAGGATACTCGGTTATTGCTGCCGGGGTGTTTGTTCTCCTTATGTGTTGTCAGTTGCAAAGAAAGTATTCGATTGTCTTGTTCACAGAAACTGCTGAAATATTTTAGTCTATTTGGCATTTTAGGCATAAATGTTTCGACCGAAATGAAGAAATGTCTCTGAATTATATTGTGACTAAGTGGAAAGCAGAAATGTAATAATTTGTTGAAAATCCATCACTTAACTTGTGTTAAGTGAAGAAACTTGTGTTTATTTCCAGTCCTAGATTAATCAGAGCCGCAATTTTACCATCCACTAAGTGTTAAATAAATCAAGTGTAAGCATTAGAGGGACCGGCCTTTTCTGTCGCTGTACCAAACCATTATTTAACTCTAATCAACTGTTGCGTCCTGTCACCGCCCAATTTTCAGACAGCAGTGTGTCTGTAAAAATAAAAACTTACACAAACATGAAAGCATTCTGTACCTGGATAATTGCATTTCTGCGGCACACAATCCAATTAAGAGGAGAGATATATTTACACTGATGATACGTGTATGTGCAGTGCCGTCAATGAACATTTTCATAACCACATGAAATTGCAGCACCGAGGTACTTTTTAGAAAGGATGAATACAGACAAAAGGTGTAGTTGATGGTTAATTCAGTGTCTATTTTAACACTGCTTTTTGCCCAGTGATCGGGCGTAACAGGAGTGACAGGGATCTGGTCTTAAGTGCTGTGGAGAAACAATGCAGCCTCTCATTTAGTGGCTCAGTGGCTTTCAGTCTGAGGTTCGCAGGAAGGCGTTGAGAGAGAAGAAAGAGACGAGAGAGAAAGGCAGGTGGTGAACGGAGCTGGGAGGGAGCGAGAGAGAGAGAGGGAGAGAGAGAAAGAGTCAATGATTTCCCCCAGCGCCAGTTTCAATAGTGTCTCCTGTCGCTCATCTGACCCATTCGTTATGCTGAGCCATGGGGAAATCTGATTGGGCTCATTACCCTCTCCTCAGAACCGATACAGGAAGTGCAAGAAGGGAGAGAGAGAGAAAGAAGGAGAGGGAGAGAGAGACACTCTTTCCCAGCTCATTGTGAATGGACACCATCACCAGTGTTGTCACTATCAGGAGTGCATGGCCATCTGCCAGCCTCTCCCTATCTCACCTGGCTCTCCTCTTCCTCCTCCTCCTCCTCCTCCTCCTCCACCTCCTCCGCCTTTGTGCGGTGGAAACAAATGAGCGGCTCAGCGCGTTGCAGTGCACTGGAGGATGGACGTGGCGAGCTGAGAGTATTGGCATGCATTGTGTCATCAGCTCGGCCAGCCAGTGAATAAGAAGGGATGGATGACAGATACCGTGAAGGGCACGTAGGGTAACAGCGCGGGTGATTGGCGATTTGATGAACTTTTCACACGGGCTGTGTGCTTTTTTCCTCTCGCCTCCGAAGTGAGGCTTTGACAAAAGAGGATTGGAGAATCACCTTCACCTCCTCAAATGAAACTCTGAAACAAAAAAAATAGGGAGGTGACACAGAAGGTGACAAAATGTGGGCACGCAAAGCTGGCCTCTCGGCGGGGCGTTGAACCTGTTTATTAGCTCCAAGTTAAAAACAAAGAAGAAATGTTGTCTGAGGGATGTACACTCACCGATTGCTAAGTAACAGAGCGTTGAGGTGGCCCAACCGTCTGGCGGCCATATGGACTTCCTCAACAGCTTTGTAGTTGATCTGTGTACAGCTGACTGTGTTTGGGCAAAACGTGCAATAATATATCAGAATATTCCATCCATCCATTATCTTCCCCTCTTTGTAGCCAGTGGTGTTACATGGTCTACTGATGCCCATCTGGAGCTTCTTTCGGGTGAAAGCGGGGAACACACTCTGGCTTGGACAAGTCTCCAGTCCATCATAGGACACACACAGGCACCATTCACTCTCACATTCACACCTAGTGGCAATTTCAAGCCTCCGATGGCACTCAAACGTGCAGTATCTAGGTTCGTGGTGCCAGTAGAAACACCACACAGAGGAAGAACAATGCAAACTCCATACAGGAAGATCCGTGATCCAACAAAGATGCAAAGAGGGGACCTTCTTTCTGTGAAGCCACAGTGCCATCCACCTCTCCAGCATGTCACAATGTCTGCAGTATGTAAGACTACTGCTTGTTATTCCAGACTCCCTGAAGTACTATCTGTGTACTATCTACATATTTTACTTTGTAAAATCTCCTGTGAGAAAATGTACCGTGTATGTAATCAAGTTTGAAAGGGCTTTTCTCCGTCACTCTATTTTCAGGTTGCATCTCTGAACTGATTTACTGAATATTTATTGAAAACTTCTCTGGAAAGAACAGTGCTTTATGGGACCGATTCCCAATCAAGCAGAGACTACTTTTTCAATCCATTCTACCTATAATTAGCACCAAATTATTGCCTTTAACAGATGGCTGGCAACATTAAACTTTTTTTTTTCTCTCCATACAACAATGCAGCACAACAAGCATTGGTGTTATTGTCCTACAGCAGACGTCAGACTGCGAACTCTCTGCGGTGTATTTTTATATACCAGACTGAAAAGATGCTGCACCCCTCGGTTAAAATCCATCATATCACATATTTAAAAACACAAGCAGAACCTTGCTCATCAATCGTGGCAAAGTGTATTGTAGCTGGCACTTCATAAACCCATCAAAACAAAATGATAAGAGATGGCATTTCCAGGATGACCTCTGCGTACCACTGCTCAGTTGATTCAGCATCAAAGCTATTGAAAAACATGATGATATTTCTCGCTCAATGGCTACTTCCTGAGACATTTGAGACGAGCCGTGTTCCATTGAAACTGAGAGGAATTGTTTTTCGAGGGTTTCCTTGAAATTATACAGACCTGAAGAGCTCTATTGAGAAAAAGCTCTATTATGGCTGTGAACTTTGTCATCTAAACAAAAATCCTCTGAATACAGGATAAAAGGGTCTATTCAGGCTTTTATGCAGCCCGATGCAACAGCGAGCCCAAGGAGAGTGCCTGGAAATCGTTTCCTATGTTCAGGGATCGAGTACTAGAATACTTTACTCAAGTAAATATCCCGTCAAAATGATTTAGATAAAAGTACTTGGAGAATATCTCCAGCCTACGTACTGCAGAGAGAATGGATTCACCCCTGACAGTTGCAGCATGTGCATACAACTGACTCACCATTATAAATGTAGCCTCGCTGAAATTTACCAGAATGTAGGACAAAACTCAATTAGCCGTCAATAAATAAAATGCTCTCTGGACACCGCCGACGAGTGCCGCAAACAAAATTAGGAGACTCAAATAACCTGCCGTCCTATTAGGAGAATAAAGCAATAAGAGCCTGCAGGCTTTCTGCATAGTGCACTGCACACACACACACACACTCACACACACACACAATGCTGGATGCTATAGGCAGTGGTTTTTGATGTCCTCCTAGAGGGAGAGTTACACTGAGTTTATTGTTGTGCTCACCTACGCCCCTCACTTCCTCTCTTTCCTGCTCATTAATTCTCAAAGCTGGATATCGGACCACTCGATCTGCGTGTCCCGCCGTCTCACCTGTCAGCCACACTAATGAATGGCGAGCGTGTTTTGATTCGGGCCTTGCGAGCCAGCACGGGGGATTAGCAATCATTTGAAGTGGATGCATTGCTGTGTACGCTCTCTAGAGGTCATACCCCCTCAGCCCTCTGACCGAGGCCCGGCAGATATGGAGCCCAGCCCTCCTGCAGCCTCAGACTCACCAGCAGCCTCCTCTCAGCTGCAGCCGCTGATTTACAACTCAGACTGAAATATTCCTGCAGCTGCATGTGCTGTAAGTGTTTACCGGGCTGCGGCAGGAGGAGGTGGGGTTCGGTGACCCGCCAACTCGCCGGGCACAATATGGTGATGCTGTACAGATTGGGTTCACACCTGGCTGAAATCATTTTGAATGCAGGACAGACAACCTCACAGTGTGGTCAGGCAGCTTGTATTATGATCACAATGCATTACCCAGGCAGGATATCCAGGCACAGATCTCATGTTGGAGTGTGGTCTTCGTCTCACTAACTGAAGGGAAGGACTTTCAGGGAAAGTGGTAACATGAAGGCCAATAAAATATACTTAGAACTAATTAACCAAATATGTTTCATCAGAGCTGAAATTATAAAGTCACATATTACCTGCCAGCTGGAAAAACCTACTATTGCACTGGAAGGGAAAGATAAAAAGGCCTTTGTGGCTCTTATTTGCTCTTATATGAGCTGGTCTTCAGTTCCTTTTCTCTTTTCTGAGGTCTTTGTTCCTATTATTTCAATAAAATATCAATATCCAAACCTGTATATTTAAGTGTTGCCAGCATCATTTTATTATTTAGGGAGAATACTTTAAGTTCAGGGTCTACTCAGGCTTTGGTATCTCACTGGCTAGGCAAAGGCCATATGGTGGGTGGTTTAGACCGCTCAGTGAAACAGGATTATCAGATGTACATGCTTTCAAGGCCACAGTGTGAAAGCTTGGATTGTGATTAATTTCTTTCTTGATGTAAACCTTTATCTCCCATGCCCCCAAGGAACTGTATTTTGTGAGCAAAAATAAAACATGCCCTGCTGTAAAGGCCAATAAAAGCCCAGACAGCCATATTTTTGATACCAGCCATTGTTTTGTTATTTTTATTTTTTACTGTAACCACAGCTTTAGGGGCTTGAAAAACAATATAGACTGATTTGAAAATGGCCTTGATAATTAGCCTGTTGGCCGAGGGAGTCATTTAGGGCCAAATTGCCGCTTGTGTTGGGCTTTAGTCCATAATTAGGTCAGAATGCAAATGCTTGTATTGTGATGTTGGCCCTCGAGAGCCAGCGCTACTCCAGTCTCCGTTGTTCAGAGTGTATCCATGTGTGTCAGAGTGACTCATTGAGCCCCTCAAGTGGTGCAAGGAGAGAGACTGAGAGCACCAGGGGCCTGGCACATTCACAACCTTGCGCTCTTATCAAAACCTCTTTATTGCGCTGTAATGTGGTGCCTTCTTAATGTAGCATTTAGCTCTTTAAAACTGTCACTCCATCCTGCCTGAATGCCACTCTGGGACTGTGGCAGGGAGAACCTGACCTCAGGCTCCCTCTACACATTTTCCCACCTCCCCTTTGCTCTTTCCCCTTCTTCATCACCTCCTCTCTTCCTCTGTCCACCATCGTTTCCTCCCTCAGGTTCCCCTCCCCATCCCTTTCTCTTTATTGATCATTAGCTGATGTTAGGAGAAGAGAGAGGGGGGGTGTAATTAAGGAGGCAGACTGGTCTGTCAATTCTGCTCAGCGCTGCATGGAGTGCACCAGACCAAGTGATGGCCCTAATAGGGCTTCACACTGTAAACAACACGCACACCTGGACAGCAGCAGACCCCAGGGACAAACAGGAGAAAGGCAATGTCGACGAGTAGGGGCTGATAAAGAACCAAAGTTTGGCAATAATGTTGCAGTGTGTGCTTGGGTGCATGTGTGTGAATGAAATGAAATCCTGTCAAAGTGAATTATTATACTGTCCATATTATCAGAATTGATATGTTATAGTTTTGTCTGACTCGACCAGTTATTCGTTGTGACAAACTGAAAAGCAATTAATAATCGATTCAATCTTGAAAACCAATCACTCGTCCAGCCACAGGCCTGGGTCGAGAATGTGGTTGGAGATAATCTTCCATGTTTTCATCTATTCAAAGCATGCAACAAAGGGCCTTCGCCAATTACTGTTTCATGTTTCATTTAGATACAGATTCAATTCACACGTGTTTCAGACCTATCATGTAAGTCTAATTTGTAACTGTAGACTGAAAACAGTGTGAAATCAGAGCTGGGATGAGTCATCCCGGAGAGGGATTGCTGAAATTGCTGTTTCTCTTCCATCGCGGTGAGCTTACACTCTAGCGAGCTAAAGTTAAGAGGATTCTTTGCACCTCTCCTTCCTCTTCCTCTTGTCCTGTGCAAAGGCGTGAAGGCGACCTGGTGCTGATTGTCTGCAATAGTTTGTTTTCCATTTAAAGAGTCAGAGCTCTGGCAGGCCTCCATGACACATTCACAGAATCTCAAAATTTACTGAATATCAATTTTGTTTCTAGAATGACTCACATAATAAATATTCTGCTCCCCATCACCCTGACTCACCACATCACTGACAGGTTTCTTGTTTTGTAGAATTTTGCTCTTCAGCAGAGCTGCTTGGTATAGTACAGCTCGTCTATTGGCGTCTTTCTACCCAATGATGAAACTCTTTCATACTGTAAACTGAGACCTGTTATAGCAGATTTAGCGGACAGGTGTGCACCAGTGATCTCACTAGAACAGGTGACGTTCAATATCCACTTGGGAATCTGACAGCATAGATCAGTAAAAGAAATATGACAGTGTCCTTGTATGACGCATTTCACATAATTTCTTTGTCTCTATGTTTCTGAGTGTGTATGAGTGTGCGTCCAAGTTAGTGTTTGCTCCCTGGTGTAGGCGTGTATGCATTGCAGCCCACGCCGGGGTGACAGAAGCAGCCTTGTGTGCATACTGCCTCTCGCTCATGCTCCGTCCCTGCCGCCGTGTCGAGGCCAATGCTGATCTGCGCCTTTAATCGATAAAGCTAT
Source organism: Karalla daura (assembly GCA_029224185.1). Classification (NCBI taxonomy): domain Eukaryota; kingdom Metazoa; phylum Chordata; class Actinopteri; order Chaetodontiformes; family Leiognathidae; genus Karalla; species Karalla daura. The sequence continues at coordinate 12,406,112 of CM055208.1, forward strand.
GAAAACATCTCTGCCACTGCCCTCGTGTTGACTCTGCGTGTCTCTTGTCTCTCCTCCAGAGAAAGTCAGTATGCTGTCGGCATTGATCGCTCCTTTCAAGTACATAAGCCCTGGGACCAGCAGCACAGAGGACGAGGACAGTTTAAGTAAGCCGCTGCCTCTTTTCTTTCTCTCTCTGTCAGCATGATGGACTAACCCCCTTAGTGGCAGCCCTAATATGGAAATGATCTCTCTGTCACCCACATAATTAATTATTTGGGAAATGGGCTATTTGATTACGCACGGGTGTCAGCTTGTGTGTTAAATCTGTATTATCTCACAAAAGGCAGCCATTGAATATTAAATTTGAGTGTTTGCGATAAATAAGTCAATAGATAGTATATGCGGGCGTGCGTGCACCTATCATCTCGCACTGCAATCTGCTTCAGCCCACCAGTGAATGTCAGCACTTGATCCCAGCCTCCCACTCCGCCATTAACATTCTCGTGGCAAGATCTGAACACCCTATTTTTGTTCATTTCCCATCAGAAATGCAACACGCCACCACTTCCCCGTAACTAGGTTTGAAGAGCGTATCACAGCTGTTCAGACTTTGCTCTCACAGAGGATAGAAGTGTGAAATAAAGCGGACTACAGACATTTCATCCTTTCTTGGAATGTCTGCCACTCGGCGTGATCCCCGCCCCCATCACAAATGGGATTGATGCTTTGCATTGGCCACAGGGGCCAATGTTTCCCACTTACGACACAGATTCAGAAGCAATTTGGTGGCAGATTACAGAATGATTTGGTCGATAACGTCGCCATTTTTAGGGGATTTGTATTTGGATTTTAAAACACTTAAATATGACAGAGCCCCACAGTGTGAAGTGGCCTCGGCTCTGGGAGATGATTGTAGATTTGTTCATTACCATTTCATTGTGTATCAAGTGGCTCAATCTGCCTCGGGAGGTATTCCATCTTGTTCACGCAGGATGAATGTGACACACAGTAATGACTGAATTTTTTGTTCTTGTGTTTTCAAAATTCTTTTTTCTCTCTTTTCACTGCGTTTTTCCTTGTTTTTTTTGTCATTTTGCAGGTACCAGCAGCACAGAAGTAAAAGAAAACCGTAACATCGGTAACTTGGAGGATCACTCCTTAGGCTCCGCAGAGCGCCAGTCGCTTTTCTGCTCCGACTCTGCCAGAAGCGGGAGCTCTGGCCTGAAGAGGAAGCGGCCGCTGGAAGAAGACAACAACGGACACTTGTGTCAGCTCCGACTGATCTACAAGAAACTGTCCTGGTCCGAATCGCCAAAGAACGCGCTGGTGCAGCTCAATGAGCTGCGGCCGGGCCTCCAGTACCGCATGGTGTCTCAGACCGGCCCGGTCCACGCTCCCGTCTTCTCCATCGCCGTGGAGGTGAACGGCTTGACCTTTGAGGGCACGGGCCCCACCAAGAAGAAGGCTAAGATGAGAGCTGCCGAGCTGGCCCTCAAGTCCTTCGTCCAGTTCCCCAACGCTCCTCAGGCCCACCTGGCCATGGGAAACATCTCCAACCCCTCGGCCGACTTCACCTCGGACCAAGCCGACTTCCCAGACACGCTCTTCAAGGAGTTCGAGGGCTCGTCGTGCTCCGACGGCCTCTCGCTCTGCAACTCGGCGGCGGAGAGCGAGCTGCTGTCCAGCGAGCTGCTGCGACACGGACGCTTGCTCCGCCACACCCTGGACCTGATGGTGCAGGCTCAGCAGAGGCTGGGCGGGATCGTCCCCGAGCCCGAGGCCCCCAAGAGCCCCGTGGCGCTGCTGAACGAGCTCCGGCCGGGCCTGCGCTACGCCTGCCTGTCGGAGCGAGCCGAGGGCCGGCGGCTGCGCAGCTTCGTGATGGCAGTGCGCGTGGACGGGCGGATATTCGAGGGCTGCGGTCGCAGCAAGAAGCTGGCCAAGAACCAGGCGGCCCAGTGTGCTCTCCAGGCCCTCTTCAACATCAGGACAGCCCCCGAGGGAAGGACAGGCCTCAAAGCCAGCAGGAAGAGCTGTCCTCATTTACCCCAGGTGAGTACAAACACATCCCCGGCGCCTGTCTTCTGCTAAGCGTCTTTGGCAGCCACTCCACTTCCTACAGGGGCCTGTAATGACCAAAACAGCAGGCGTGCAGCAGAAAGCCAAACGCCTTCCAACGAGTAATTAAGAAGGGAAAAAGATAGGGAGAAAAAAAAGAAAGCATGGATAGATGGAAGGAAGAATAGAGGCGGCGCTGATGAAGATATGTGCGAGCAAGCTGGCAGCGACTTTGTCGAAAAAAATAGTTAAAACACAAATCACAAATTTGCGTGCATGTGTTTGTGGGTGTTTGTTCCGCACAGCCTCTGTCTTCAGTAAACAATATCTGTTTGTTGCTCTGTTTAAATAGAAAAGCATGTAAATGAAGCTAATTATTGTCCTTGTGCCTCTGACACAAGAGAAATCTGCATCACAACCCAAATGAGTTTTTTTTTCTGTGTCTTATGTGTTTGTAGAGCTGTAATTGGGAGGGTTTTGTAATTTTGCAAGATCTCCTGTTTCCTCATGTGTGGCATCACTGTGTCTACAAACATTAATTCAATCTGTTGCCCAAAGGAGATAGAAAAGCAAAGAGCAAATCGACAAACAAACCACCAAGCCCAATCCCATGCTCATTTACCCAAATATGTAAATGGAAATCAGAATGAGGAAACTAGTTTTTAGAAACTTGGGGAAATTGGAGAGCCTAAAGACATAGTGTCTGGACTGGCTGGCACTTGTTGACAGCCATTTAAAACTTCATCTCTGCTGAAGAATTTCATCAAAAGTGAAACTGCCCTGAGTAGATAGTCACACTGATTTCAGTGGTTGACGGAGAGAAAAACCTCATATACAAACTGTCCAGGTCTGATATGTTGGGAGCTCATTGTGAAACTTTAACTTTTCACAGTGCTGCTCTAATAATACAAAAGCCTGAGCAAAGCACCACTCCCTTGAGGTCTTAAAGGAGAAATAAAGCCATACACATCCAAAGTGTCCTCTCCCTGAGGTCTCTCCTTTAAGCCTTGTGTCGACACATGCCGCCATATTGTGCTCCCGTGCATCCTGTAGGCTATGTGTTGCATTAACATTCTTTCTCCAGCTTTAAAGGAATAAACTGGCGAGAGTGTCCTTCCCCAGAGCACGACATCAACCCAACAAACCTGCACATGTTTGCCTGGGAGAAACTTTTTCTTTTTCTCCCCACCGCCACGGTGTCTAAAAGGATTTTAAGAGGATTTGCCGCACCCGTTTAGTTCCAGAAAGCACTCGCTTGTGGAATTTCTTGAAAGTCAGCCGTGCTGTCTGCCAGGCTCGAGAGGCATTTCGCTTTCGTTGGTAAAGGACAAAGGCGCACATACCATATGCGTGCATGCGTTTCTGAATAAACATGTGGCCCGCCATGTGGGTATATGTTACATATCTGAAATGTTACGCAATGTTGCTGCAAAACCCTGCAGCTCACACACACACACACACACACATGGACAACACACCCCTGGTGTTCACACGTGAGTCGCTGGTCTTGCCAGGCGCTGATTGCACACGCAGTGGTCGACTTCACTGCAGATGTGACGGGTAGAGCGGGGGCGCTTGCCAGCTGTAGCCGCCGGCTTAATGAAAGCATGGTGCTATGCCAAACTTATGTGTGCCATCTCAGCCCGCTCTCTTTTCCCAGAATTCCCTGTGGCTGCACCTGTTGCTGGACGAAGGTTTGTCCATGGCCCACACACAGCGTAAAGAACGAACTCCTTTCTCTGACCACTACAGGGCTGCAGCAAATGATTATTTTTGCGGTTGATTTAACAGTTCAGATCACTTCTTTGATTCATATATTCATTGTTGGGTTCAAGAAATGTTTGAGAAAATGTTTAATGTATGTTTCAAAAAGGTCTGTAATTGGCTTATGGAATGGAATGGATTTGTAGTCGCAGCTCTACTGATCAGCCTTGAAAAGTAAAGCGGTAATAAAGTAACATTAAACAGTGTGGCACACTGGCTGCATTTGAGATGTGTAAAGTACAGCATATTCCTCTTGTCACATTTTACTTTTTTAAACAGATTTAATGAAGTGAGCACTAATTGTAATAACACTCATTTTTCTTGGGTAAACTTAAGTCGAATGTGAGAGTTGCTGCACGCTGGAAAATCGTCCTCACCCAGCGGAGCCTCTAAATGATAATATCCACATGGATGCCCTCCATTTACACAATATCATTCCTCCTAAATAGAAGGCTATACTCTGGGTCATCCTGATCAATGTAGGTCGTATTCACACACAACCTGTGGGTTAAAAAGGCATGCGGGACTCTGCCAGCTCATGTCCAACACAGGGTCAACAGTAAGCCACGGGGTGAGGACCTTGTTACCTCTGTCTAGGAAAATGGCTGACAGCGACAGTGAGCAGGGGCAGATTGGACAGTAACATACAACAGGTGGGTTGGCGAAAGGGTGAGAGTCAGCATTAGTCTCTCCACCTGGAACCCTGCAGTACCACAACCCAGGCCCCTGGTTAAGTATTAAAAATCAGGAGAACTGCATGGTGCTGGACTCCTAACAGAGTCCATATAAAGAAATAATACACCAAAGAGTGACAAGACAAGCATACTAGTGCACATCCACACTGGCAGCGGACTCTCTCCTGCAATAATTTAACAAATCCTTCTAAACCTCTGTCTCCTCTCATTTCCGTGGGAATTGACTTTAACAATCATAGCAGAAATGAGGCACCGGGCCAGGCTGCTTGACATTAAAGAGCTATTTGTCTTCCAGCCAGGACTTTTCATTTCTTATTCCTCAATTTAACCTTTATTTATTCAGGGAAATCAAAGGAGAATGCTGTCTGCAGACATATTTTGCCTGACACTGACTTCATTCTCTGTCTGTCTCAGTCTGTCTCTTCAACCACATTCAGCTACATTTAGCAGCTCTCGTGGAGCTATCGGGTGTAAACTACGCGGCTCAAGAGTGGATGATGGGCATATGCAACTGTCTGGTTTGTGTTTGGGCTGATAAACAAAAGGGTTTAAAGGACCAGTGTGGCAAAAATTTGCCCTCTAGGGCTAATTGTAAATTCATAAGTCATAATTTCTATGACATCCATGAAAGATACCGATTTGTTGCAACTATTTTATGCCATTTGTCACAAATATTGTGATAATAAATGACAAAAAACAGTTGCAGGACTTCCTCCCTTTTCATCGGTCTCCCTCTTCCTCTAATAGTGTCCGTCCTGTCCCTGACCATCACTCCTAAGTGTGACTATGAGCCTTTATTCACTCAGTAAGACTCTGCTCTTTAATCCAGCCTGCACGACTCTCGTTGGCGGAGAGCGTTGCACAGTGAAGTGAGTAAAACGCCGGAGTAATCCTCACACCCTTTTCACCAAGTGGAATGATTAAACCGCCGCTCAGACCTTGATTGGCCACTTAATCTCCCCCTCGCTGTCACAATGCGCCGCCGTGTTGCCAAGTCAACTGAGCTCATGTGAAGACACGGAGTCAGCAGGTCCACGTGGAAGGACAGCGCCGAGGTCAGCGGTCAGGACGCCGCGCTCTGCCACCTCCGATTAAGCTCCACTTGAGTAAGGAAATGGGCTCGGTGGCAGAGCAGGCTGAAAATTAGGGTTAATAAAGGACAGCGAGGGGAGGAGGGGGCAGCGTTTAAACGCCGCCGATGAAAAAGCCATCAAACGTGCGTTTTGGTTGTTTCAAACAGAGCTTTTTAATATTCCTCCGCGTCGGCCGAGATGAAAGTCGACTGTATATTGTCATTTACTTTGTCACGCTCGGAAATGAGTTGATTTAGTTATCTCTGAACGTGCAGCACCGCAGATAGAGACGGATACAGAGTGGTCAAGTGGAGTAATTTCCCTGCCTCTGCCACGGCAAATTGAATATGATTTCAGACACGTGAAGGTGACCCCTGTCAGCCGCTGAGCCGCGCGCAGATTGTTTTCTTTGTCTAATCTCTCCCACTTCTAATCTGTCTCAATATAAACAGCTGTGACAGGCCGATCATTAATTAATATTGCCACAACAAATTAGCGACAGCGATCGCCCGGCCAAGCACCCTGTCTAAGAGAGAAATCCACCAAGTCGGAGAGGGAGAGAGAGGGAGAGAGAGGGAGAGAGGGGGAGAGAGAGGGAGAGAGGAGGTGTGAACAACACATTAGAGAGGAGTTGATTAACAGCTTCGGAGACCTTGCACATAGTTTTACAGCTGCAGCATGTGGACAGTGATGGCGAAAGCTATCGCAGCAGACCGTACCCTCAGGATCGCCTGTGATTATCACCATAAGTTGTAATGTGCAAATAGGCTGATAAAACATCAGCATTTGCGAGTGACCACACATAGTGTTGTCAGAGAGGCTGATGTGTGACCAAGTCAACAGGGAGGTACGTTTATTACAACTAGTAATCACACTTCCCAGACTTGGCTATTTGGAAGAAATACAATGTTTTTAGACTTGGAATCAGTCAGTTTAGACTTTTATGTTATAGTGGTACTAAACAGGTACCATGGAACTAAAGCATTTAAAGCAATACAATACTGCATTTGGGGGTAAAAAACAGTACTTCTACTTCTATATTAAAACTGGAGGCAGTGGCGGTTTGAGCAAGGTTAATGACTGTTGTGACTTTAGCCACGCCTGGTGCATGAAACTCTGTCTGTGCTTCAAGACAGGCATGCATTGTGAAGTTTGAAACACAAAGCACCCAGAACCGCATATGGAGTTCAAAGAACGATAGGTAGTAACCTATATATTATATACCCACATATACCCATGACATGTACATTAAGTGGTGAAAGCTAGCTAGCCTACCACACAACATAGGCTCTGGGAAAAAATTAAAACTGCATTTCAATCACCAGTTTGTCTGGTTTTACTAATTATGTTACTAATTATGTACAATTGTGTTTTTGTTTCACTCTATAAACTACTGACAACATTTCTCCTGACAACTGGTCAAAATATAAAATAAAAGCAGTGTTTTCAGACTTTTTCATGATGCAAACAAAACAAGTTGAAATTCATTTTTAAACAACAGAGTACTAATGTTTTAAATTAGCAAGAGCTCATAAATCAGTATTGGTGGAAATCTCAATTGTAAAGCAGCAGTAGTGTTTTTTAACTCTTCTTGTCATATGTGGAGAGCTGCTGATTTATGATGAATTAAGAAAAACCTCACATTTTATAATTCTGTGGTTTTTTCATAAAATAAAGTCAATAATGACATTTTCTGCATCTACGAGTATCACAGCAAAACAAAAGAATAGAATATGATCACAAGGATATTGTTTTACTCATCTTTTATTCCCCAATTTAACGTATTCAGTGGACATTATTGCTTTCAACTTTAGCAGAAGCCCCGTGAAAAATAATAGCAAACTAGCATACATCCAGTTCAAGTGGAGTCTTCACATTTGTAATATATACTTACTATAGTAATTGTTACATCTCTCTTACATCTACATATCAAACTGTCACTCATTCCCATTAAAAACCTCTAGAACCTCCACTGATCCTATCTCTAAGTGAGAGCATTAAGGAAATTCCTTGTGTGCATCTATGCAGCATCTTATTACAATTTGTCACTTGGCATATAAAATTAATTTGAGCAAAAATCCACTGTTTGCAGCTCAGCTGTCAGTCTGCCCTTTAAGCTGCCACTTACCTCATCATGTGGTATTTAAAGGAAAAGCAGCAAGGGAGAGTGAAGATTTGTGTGTGAAATTACCAAACAATAATGTTCCCCCATCTGAATGGGAGCACCCTGTACATGGAAAGGTTAGAATCATCCCCAACTGTCTAATATGTATGCAAAATATGACCTATGAGGCTGCAGGCTGTTGAATCTAATGTACCACGTCAGCATGCAGCTTTGAGGGAAAATCCCTCGGCGGGGAGGAATTGAAATGGGGTTGGTCGGGTCAAGTCACCTCAAATATACAGTAAAACGCTGCTGAAATCTATTCCAAAGAAGCGTGCCGCTCTTGTCTGCACCTCTGCCCATCCTGCAGCATCCGGAGTCGCGGCTACAAAGCCGTCATTGTTTGCCAGAGTCATCCATTCCTCCCTCTTTCCAGCTCCCTCCCTCTCTCCCTCCTCCCCCCTCGACAGCCCCTAGCTGTGAGCCGGAGCATGGCTATAATCATTTCTGAAGAACCTCTCACACTTCATTAAAAGCATAATCAAGTTCATTACAATTTCATAGGCGTTCAGGTACCAAATGGCTTCCGATAAATCACCACTATTGGTCCTGTGTGGCTGGCATGTGTAGGTTTATCTCTGGCTCTCAGGCAGGAGAGGAGGGGGAGGAGGGGCGGAGGAGACAGGAGAGGAGAGGAGAGGTCTGGATGTCTGGCCTTTAAATGACCTTCCAGCCCGGAGCATTGGAGCGTTCTGCCGTACACGCTGGATGGAGACCTGCACATGCCTGAATCTGGACGCGTCACAGCCAGGACATCAGATTGTTCATGAATTCAATGCAGTGACATGTAGTAAGTCGATCAACAGATGTGGCACCAAAGCACCAAAGTTTGCAGTGCATCGCCACTGATATTCTCAATTCTTGATACATTTTCGATACATTTCTGATACACATTTTTGATATTGGTGTTTGTGGCTGGATATTTAACCTTCTGTGGAACCGAACCTGCATTTCGACAACAGTCACATTGGTTCTTGCATGACGGTTGATATCTAGTGGTTTATCAGTTTATCAGGTACAGATTACAGACTGGTAGTCTCTCTGCATGTACCCTGTTCTTGAATTCATCTCATAAATACATCGGGACCCATCAGGATCGCTGAAAATACAAAGAACACTGCAACTCTGAGAGTGTAAAAAAATATATATATATTTATATTTATATTTAAATTGCTCCAGGAACTGTTTGGTTGAAGTGGCTGAGTGTCATTGCTGCACTTAGTGCAGTTCAGCAGACTCCATTGTCGACATTTAACTTGTGACATTTTCACGGCTGTTAATGGATTGTCAGCGATGTTATCTCCCGATATCTCCCTCGGTATCTCTCTATCTCCTCTTTAAACATGTTTGTCTAGAGGGGAGATTTTGTGGTTGAAAAGTTTGGTTTCCTGTTTACTGTCTCCTGTGCATGCTGGAAATGAAATGTGAAAAAACTGTAAACTTTTACTAATTTTGGCTCTTTCTAATTGTGTCATGGTGTTATAATTGCATGAGAGCCAGAGGAGGCGGAAACATCTGTAGCTCCACAGCAGCAGTGATCTATAATATATTTATTCACATTTTAATCAACCATCAGACGATGCTTTATGGATTCAGATTAGTTCATCTGGTTGTCACGTTGAAGTTCAAAGGCTTCTTGAATTTATTATACATATCGTAACTACTGATTGTTAACATTGTTTTTTAGCAATCAGCCAGGAGAGTGCGTAATATCCTCCAGACAAACAAAACTGTCACACAAACAGAGATTCAGCCACTCATCCCCTGACAGCGATGTCCCTCTCCACCTCCTCACATGCCTGGCTGATCGCGGGGCCCACTGGCTCTCCCCAACCCTCTGCAGACATGGTCCCTGGGGTCTCCTCCAGAGCTGAGCCAGCTTCCGCCTAGCTCTGGGATTGAACATGAGCGAGGGAGTGTTTTTGGAAAAAATACTTACCTTTGCATCACTCTGTCAGTAAAGAGAGTTCAAAGAGGCTCACAGCTTGAAATTTTTTGTCTAAAAATTTAAGTTTTTTTATAGGTCTTCACCTCAGATTTTATAAAGAACTTTGTCAAACGCTTAAACCAGGGATTAGGATGAATGGACTGTATTTACAGAGCACTTTTCTTCTTTCTCTTTTTGGCCACTTAAAGCACTTTTTGCTTTCACTAGAAGTAGATGTGAGCTGAGTGCATTGTCACCTCGTAGCAAGAAGGACTGGGTTTGACTCAGGTTGGACTAGGAGCCTTTTTGTTCCCATGTTTTTCCCATATCTGCCTGTCAGGTGCTCCAGTTTGGTCCTGCAGTACAAGAACATGTACGTTTAGGTCGGCTGGAGACTCAAAAATAGCCCCTTGATGGACTCGCGATCTGTCCAGGGTGTATTCCCTGCCTTCGTCCCATGTGTGCTGAACTCTGTGACTCAAAGTGGATAAGGTAATGGATGAATGGATAGAGGCAGCGAGTAACATGCAATGTGCCACCTGCTCATCCAGTAGCAGTAATCACTCCTGCACGCTCACACTCTGCACGCGGGGCAACATGGGGGACAGTATCGTGTCTAACTCGTCGTGTCAGTGTCCAGAGAGCACGTCATGACACTGACACCACGGACATGCTGGTACAGTCGATATGAAGCTACAGACGGGAGACAGATTAGTTTAACATAGAGGCTGGGAACACAATCCTCGAAAGCTCACTCATCACACATTACATCTCATTTGTGTATCAGATCTGTCTCAGAAATGTGTAACAGAGGATTAGGAGTGGGTCCATTTCTTGGCTCAAGAAAAAAGAATCAATTTTTGTTTTTCCCACAGGATGTATTTGTGATTTTGCAGTTTGATGAAGCCAGGACTAAGTAACTGTTGGCTGTAACTTCATAGTTGCATGTGGGAATGGCCGAAATCTTGTCACCTAACATTCAGCGTGAAAGCAAAGATGAATATTTCTCCAAACTGACTGAACCAGGATGAAGGTCACTGCTGTAAAGGCATCTTTGCAGCTGCTTCTTGTCTCCACATTACTGCACACCTGCATACAGAAAACCATAAAACATCTCATACGAGCTTAACTAACAGAATATGGGAACAAAGGCGGCAACAGTCATACATTTTACGCACAAATTACCCCAACGATGGAAAAAAAAGGGAAATCAAAACATCTGTTAGCTGCGTCCCGCTCTCTCTCTGGGGCTGCACAGTGCCTCCCTCCCCGGGGGAGACAAAATAGGAGAGGCTGGAATAAGGTGTATGTATGCAAGTTAGTAGGTGTGTGGAGGAGGAAAAGGAGGAGGAGGGGTAACAGAGCTGGCGGGGGATGGAGGGAAGAGAGGCAGGCTGCATGTGTGGGGGGAGCGAGGGAGGCTACGATGGATGGAGTGCAATGGGGGGAAAGAGAGGAAAACCTCAGCGGAACAAAAGACCTTCAGGATTAATTAGGCGTCAGATTGGTTGCAGGGCACAGCAGGAGGAGAGAGGGAGAGAGGGTGAGAGATACAGGGAAGGGGGGAGAGGGAAAGAGAGAGAGAGAGTTTAGCATTCTGGGAAGACCTCGTGTCCTCAGCCCTCATATTTCAACCTGCCTGCCCATGAGTATACAACAGCCAGCTAGTTAGGGCCTGCACTGTGCCTGGAACCACTGTCCGCTGGGTTATGGATGGAGCCTTTCTACGTCTCCATGTATTTTTATGTTTTCCCAACGGGTAATAAGAGGAAACACCGAGGTCATATATGTACTGCATAATGTTTACATGATGGCTTTCACGGCCCGCGTTAGGGCTCTCTGCATATATTTTGTTAACGTGACCAGGTGTGCATGCACAAAGAGTGTGTGTGTGTGTGCGAAGTAGGTGTGATATTTCACTGTATTGACTCCTAAAGGCAGCATCTCGCCCTGCCTGAGGTCCCCTCTGCGATGGCTGAGCCCTGCCAATGTAGACAAGCATGAATCCACAAAATAAATGCAGCTGAACTCCGACTGAACTTTTTTTCCTATCCGCTCTCATCAGCTGATTTTCTCTTCTGTAGCAATACCTTCTAGAACAGCTGAATTGCTGATTCGGGTCACAGGCGTCACCTCTAAATTTAAGAGGCGGATCCGAGGCTGCCTGTTAATACCGTCTCCGTTGTCATTGTCACAGAGGGATGTTTCCAGAGCGACCTTTGATGGCACTTCTTCCCCTCCGATACAGGAAGTGCTGAACTCTGCATACAGATGACAGCCAGGGTTGCCATGAGTCATAATATCCGTGCCTGACGGCGTCTCCTCGCAAAGCACTTAGCAGATCAAATAAGACCCATTCTGGAGGCAAGGGCAAATCATGCCCTCAGAACATTTGCACCAATCATCCACATTATCACAGGGGTGGCTCATATGTACAGCTTCAAGATATCTCAGCAGCATGAACTTTAGAACAAAGTCTTCTGCCTAGATGGGATGATTAGCCATTCGATTGGCTTCACAGAGCTCTGATAAAGCTTTGTCAGATTGTGTTATATGGGGGGGGGGGAAATCCACCGCTCACAGCATGAATGGTTATCACACGCTTTAGTCTGAGGCTGAAAGGAAAAGTTTTCAGTCCCGGCGACTTTTAAGCTTCCAGACGAAAAAAAAAAGTTTGACCCAGCTAGCTGCACTTATCCGCCACATTTGGTGAAATAAAGGATGATATAACTTAAACCGCCAGCATAGGATGCACACACTCTACCTTTTTTAATATTTGCCTGCCGTGGCTTTAGCACCTGCCTGTACGTCAGCAGGTACATAACAAATCCATTCCCGCCAGCCTGTTTCCTGCCCCCTGCATCCCGGCTGAATTTCAGGGCCTGTATTGCGCTCTCCTGTGCAGGATGATGAACTAGCACTGTTCCCGCTGATGGGGAAATGAAATGCCACAGTCGCAGACAGACGCATACAACTTGACGAGAAGACTTTTGTGCACTAAAGGCAAAAGCAAAAGTCGTATTCAGCTCAAAACAGTGATGAAGGCTCAGTGACTACGACTCACTCCTTTGTTTGAGTGTGTTTTCGGTGTCACTTTTAACCCAGTGGTCATGTATAATGCAAAAAAGAAATATAGAAGGCAGGACTTATCATTTGAAAACCATTGTCCCTCTCGGTTGCTTTTGAGCATTTACTTTGTCAGTGATGTATACAGACTGTAATACATATATTTCATAATATGCAGCATAATATATAAGCAGGTGCTGGTGCTGCTTCTCCTGTGCTGTTGTTACTGTCTACAATATTTAAAGCAACACATTTATTCAACAATCATCATACATCCCCTGTCAGTGCTTCACAGTCAAAGCCAGACTGAAGTGAAATATGTTTGTATTGTATGTTAGCAGTAGTATTGTAGCAGTAGCTTAGCATCTCAATAAGATGTAGATGAAAAGAAAACATGCACATCATTTCTATGAATCCAGCTCAATATACAGTAGAGTGTTAATACCAGTGGGATGAAGGGCGAAAATGGAGTCAGAGCAAGCCAAAATTGGCCATTGTAAATTAAAGCTAAAGAAACCACTTAGAAACCAAGAGGATTGTGTAGAATAAAAACATCTGTACCAAGGTCGAAAACAGCTATTTATCTTTACGCACGAAAAGGTGACATTTTGGAGATACATGATTGTTTTTCGATTTTCTTCTTTGCAGTGCTTTAATAATTAAACATGTGCCAAGTTACTTGTAGATGCTCATTCTACCTGGTGTTTTGTTTTGCTTTTTTTTTTTTAACTACTGGATGAAATGTCAGCGTTAAACATTGTGACACTTGCATGCTGCCTCGCCCGGCTTCAGCCTCCTCGAGCTCTCACACTTTAGCTCATTATCACGTTGCACGAATAAGCAGGAGTAGGTATGCATGAGCACACACACACAGTTCCAGTATACGCTGGGGCTGCGCTCGCTATTGACACGCATGTATGCACAATACATCTCACCCTTTCTCTGCATTTGCCGTTTTGTCACTTTTCTCTCGCTCGCTTCCTCTTCACAGTGTTTCTCCGTGACAGCACCGATGTCAAGCATCTTTCTGATCTCTGAACTGCTTTCCTCAGTTTTGGCTTGTTTAAATGTGGCAGCCACTTCACACTAACAGCCCAGCGCCTTCCATCCAATGCTTTCACTCAGCACTATTATTAAAGCTTAACCTATCCAGCGAGGAGGAGGGCGATAACTCCACAGATTGTGGAGGTGGACAGAGGATGATTTCTCTGTCTTGAGGTGAGCCACTCATTGGTCTCCATTTCTTTTCCACGCCACTCCTCGCCTCCCTCCCCGACACGGCGGCAGCAGAAAAGGGAAGGACAAAAACATGAAAAAGACACAAAGACAACAGCCTGTTAAATCTCCTTTAAATCTCAAGTACAAACGCTCATTGGCTTGACATGCGCTCATTAGAGAAACTGACGTGTCAGACAGCACCGAGCAGTGGTGTGTAATTTTCAAAGGGAGGCAGAGACTCAGTAGTACAGCATGCACATGCGCGTGCACACACACACACACACACACAGAGGAGGTATAGACCTTCAGTGTTCTTTGCCTTTTTTTTTTTCGCTCCCCAGTTCAATATTGACTCTCCTTTCAGTCTATTGTCATGCCTCTGCTGCTCTCTCTGCCGGCCTACTGCAGGAGCTTATGAAGTATGTGTATGCACTTGAAAGGTTTGGCAGAAAAGAAAGAGAAGGTGACAAAGGAGAGCACGAGCATTTGTTACAGTCTATCCGTCATTCTGCTTACTCTGCAAACGCCACGTGATGGATTTTTAGTAAATGTTAAAAGAGCAGGGGCCACAGACTGATTTCTCCGGCTCAGTAAGAAGGCTTCCTCACGCATTTATTTGCATATTGCATATTATATTATGTTGCACAAGCTGTGTGTGTGTATGTGTGTGCCTGCGTGTGCCCGCTTAGCGGTTGGTGGTGCGAGGGATCATGTGCTGTTTAAGCTTCTTCTGTCTGGTTGTTAGATGGCACATTCATCACTGCAAGAAAAGAGCATCGCTATTTTTTCTAAAGGGCAGATGTGAACTTATAGTGACTCTACAGGATCATATCATCACTATTGTTGGGTGGGAAACACTCACATCTCCAAATGATGCGCTCCTTTTTGGAATTTGACCTACATGCAATCACTTTGTCGAGGGAGATTACTAAAAGTTATTATAAGTACCCTCCCCTTGTTAACTTTTTCACCTCAAAGTTTAACTTTGGGTATTTCAGTTTCACTAACCTCAAAGGACCAAAAAAATTAAGGGTCTGGATCGCAAATGCCTTGTGGAAATCCCTTCAGGGAATTCAGATTCAGATTCAAACTTTATCCCCTTGGGGCAGAAGTTATGCAACATACATTAAGTGAGGAAGGTGCAGTGGAAATGATCTATACTTTCGTATGAACATACGATTGATGTTTCAATGGAAACACCTCCAGGTGTAAAATCTCATCCTGCATCACTTTAAAGAAGATGGACATTCAGAACATTTCATGGCTTTTGTCACTTATTTTGATTGCTGCAATCAAAGGCAATGGGTTGTCATTTATACGTACCACACTTTTTGTCTGGAATGTGAAATGTGAAAACACTTTTCCCATGACACTTTGGTAATACTTCTATATGGACATACCTTGAAGAACTACTTCATGAGACTAGGTTTTGCACATTTCCATGGATTATCCAAACCCACGTAGTCTTGCCGCATTCGCAACTATACCAGATGGAAGATTGAGACAGCAGTGACTGAAACTAAAACTACTGAAGAAAGCGAAACTCAGATAAAAGCACAGCCACACACCAAAGGGCCCTCAGCTGAACAACACAAAGTTAGCTACCTGTCCCGACCGCCTCCATTATTTCTACCAATCTCCCTCATGTCACTGAGGCGCCCCAAACCAACACAGCATTGACATTTCCCCATGATCCCTTGTTGACTGTTAGGAATACAAAAAAAGAGCACCCAGAGCTATGAATCAAATGTCAGCCGTGGCGCTGTGGTGGAACCGTATCAATATCTGATGATGTATAGCAGGCCGTAGGGCCTTCTGGCCACGGCAGCACCCACAGACATGACATAGAGTCCGGTCCACACTTAGTCACCAGCAGAGAGAGGGCCGGTGGATGAATGAGTCCCTCTGAAGCAAATGGACTCACCAACACTGCAAAAAACAAAACAAAACACAAAACAAAGAGCCAGTAGGAAAAGTCAAAATAGTCCAGAGTTCCACCTGTTTTTTGTGTTTTTTTTTTGTCTTGATCCCAAAGCATAATTATATTGTGCGCGCAAGATCATTTACAATCCATTCGCATGTGTGTCGTGGGACTTCAGATGCTGACTGCCACCTCATAACAGACAGAACTGTGATCTAAATTGACTCTCGTACGAGTAAAGGCTGTGTTGTGGATAATTGCCTTGTGTGCGCACGTTAAAAAGAACATCACTTGATGAGATTTTAGCAGCACTGTAAAACGGTCTTCATTAAAAGTGCTGTTTTCCCTGAAACCGATAAAATATTTAAGATACTCTAATCCCCTATTTTCACACTTGATTTGCTTTTTAAGTCGGGCTGGAAGATTCTTTCGAGTAATCATGCAGGATTTGTAAAACACGTTAATAGTTGTACCTCTTGAGCTGGCTGTGACGATGTAGCAGAGAACAACAGCGAGTTCGGGGCGGTTAGCAGTGCACTGTACCCTTGACAGTACATCATGTTGGAGGCAATGCTCGACGAGGAGACAGAGGAGCATCTGAGCGGCGCCAGTGTTTCCCCTCGTCCGCGCCTCTAATCTCCCGCGCCGAGGGGCAACGCGGGCGCCGTTCAAAGGGCGGCGTGTTCGGTTTTGAAGTCTTGCTGATTGCCGGGGTCGAGCCCGCCGAAAGAGCCACGGCGGTATCTTCAAGGGCAGCAGAGGCGGCGTCAGGGCTGGGCGGGGGGCGGACACAGTCGCCCGCCGTTCGGAGGGAAGCCGCCGTTTGACTGGCGCCGCTTCTTTCGAGACATGAAAGGGTGGGAGAGGAGAGGGGTGGAGGGGATGGGGAGGGGAGGGGTGGCTGGATGCTGCCATCCTCCCAAATGTTTTTTAAAGCCGTAGCATCGTCCGCCACATATCAGAGACCGCAAACACCGTTTGGGCGTTGACCAGCGCGAAAGATGGCAGATTCCAGACGGAGCTGCTCCGTTGGGAGGCCGACAGAGCGGAGCGGATTCAGAGTGACGACTCTTTGAGGCACACACGTCACGCCAATATGTGACCTTTATTAAAAACCCACCGTCCCACGTCTCTGTTATATTGGAAGTCTCTCTAAGCCCAGCTAGTGAATGTTATTTCATTATTATTGTTATTTTATATCGCATATACAGCTTGCATGGCATGGGAGTGAATGGGAGCGTCACGATCTCATTATACCGTCCGTAACATGACTCAGGGACTCGTTCCATCTGCTCTCCAAGGCCAAAGCACAGTGAAAAGTGGTGCCATGAACCTTTGATATAAAAATGTAAAAATAAATTGAAAACTGCTTTATCCTGAAGAAACTGCGCTTTCATCGGTCATGAGAGTTCCCTCTCTTGAGTTTGCAGAAGGCTCATTCACCATGATAATTGTTTGTCTGTTGAAATATTATTTATTGAAATGGTCACATGGCGGACGAGTGGTTACTGCTGTTGCTACTGTCACTGTATGCTGTTCAGTTAATGTGCACTGGAGGCAGGCGATTTGTGTACATCCCCATACTGAAATCCTCATCCTCACAGCACAAACATGTTGATGCACCCTGGTGCAAAGAATATTTAGGCTCAGCCTGTTCATAGGAGTGAATCGATATATAACTCAAATCCTAACTGGTTTAAAATGTTGCTCATGTAGCATGGATAATTAAGGGCTCACTGCTTCCTTTATAGGGGTAAAAAATCTGAGCAGATGAGGCAGCAGATACATTTTACATTAGGTCTTTACATTAAAATTCATAGCACAGCACACTATTTGTACATCTGAAGTCTTTCCTGTGAATGATCTTCCAGACCACAGGGGTTGGTCTATCTTCACTCTCTCTGTGCTGAATCATGTGCAGATTAATGGGAGTTGTGTGAACAGCCCTCAGGGACCTGTAGAGTGGCCTCCTCCTCCTCCTCTTCCTCCTGCTCCTCCTCCTCCTCCTCCTGTAGTCTCTGTTGTACTGTAGATGATAGACTCTTGTTAAATCCTCATTGCTGACCCTCTCATTTCCTCCTCTGTCTCCCGTCTATGCTCAGTTCCTGTCTCGAGTGCCTGCGTGTTCGTCTCCTCTCTCTTCCCTCTCTTCTCTTCTCTCCATCTCTCTCGGGGGTAGGTCATGTTATCTTTTCGCAGGAGTCCCTCTGCTGGCCTTTGGTGCATAATGTATAAAGCCGCTGGTGTGTGTTTTACACTGTGCCTGACATTATTAAGTCGTTCCAGGCATATCGCTGCTTTTATCTCCACCATGGAGGTTAATCAGAGGGGATTTATACCAAAACGACTTAGACGCGCTCCAGCCGTCACCCTGAACCGATTTTTTTTCCTCCCCTTGCTCCCTGTCATTCTTCTGCCCTGCGCATATTTTAAGGACAGATTCAGGAATAGGATGTTAATAGTCCGTTCAGTCACTTTAAACCGTGAACTCTCTAATAAAGCAGAAATTAATAAAGCAATTCTTTAAGAGGTCTAGAAGTAGCTCCGTGAAACCACATCGCACACACTGATACACAGAAAAAAAATGTGCATAAAAGGCTTTTTGCATACAAACCCTAGAGAGGAGTGTGGAGTTGTTATTTTCTGTAGTTATCGCTTAATGTGAAAGTACAAGTTTGAATGGGACATGAATCTTGATTGTATAATAAGCCCTTTTGCCCTGTAAGTACCAATGTACTCGATTAAAGTTTACAACTAAGGGATTTACATCAATTGTAGGTACTTCAAGTAATTAAGATCTAATGAAATTTCAAATACGTTTCACCAAGCACCAGAAGGAAGTGAAGAAATGCAACACACCTCACTAGGCTCTCACAGAAACTTGCCTCTGTGCTTAACACCTCTTTAAACACAACAAACACTCTCTGTTTTGAGGCAGAGGGAGGAGAATAAGGAGGGATGGTGAAGGTTATTTGGGAACCTGGCATGTAGGGCTTCCAGGTTCCAACCACATCAAACATGGCGGTCCAGGCCCTGAAAGCTCCTGTTGTCATAACTGGCTGTGCTTGTTTGATCAGATGAAGAGCATTTAGATTGATAATGAGTTTTAGAGGCAGCCATGCTTAACATCTGCGGTTTGTGGTTATGATCCAGTGACTTCAGTTCATTTTGGCGTGGCTGTTGCTATTTCGTGTCCCAAATTAATGTTTGGACTTAGGCTTAAGAGCATTAGTGGTTTGGAGCAGATGTAACTAATCAGGGTGCTTATGGAGTAAGCTGCAACCAAAGTTTGAGTTAATTTCAAACAATTCATGATTCACAATAGTTTGGGGAAAAAAATGAGTTTGTCACGTCTTAATGCTCACTAAATGTTTCTCATACTGTTTATTTTCTAGGCTCAGCACCTATTGACAAAATGTCTGTTTTAAAGTGTCTGTTGTAATAAATAAATAAATACATTTGTTGTAATAAAGACAAATTTGGTTGATGTCAACTTCAGATTGAATATCACAGAGTTACTATAATTCTAAAGTTTTAATGTTAGCATAAATGTTTTGCTAGCTCAAGCTCAGAGTGGTCCTCAAAGTCAGAGCGGTTCACACTATGTAGATACAGTAGTTGTAAGTGTGTGACTGATGCTGCCAGTATAGCTAAGAGTCTTTTGTATTCCAAGCTGACTGAAGCCTCTGTTGTGTATTTTGCCTCACAGTTTTGATGATTCTTCACACAAAACTGGGCCACGAAGGATTGATAGTAACCTCAAGTGGAGAACAGGAAAGAAATAATGATCCACTTCTATGTTTAGCATCACCACAAGGAAGTCCTATCCCTGGTTTTTGGGTGAGGCTATCGCTCTTGTGGTAGCTCATCCCTGACTCTGATCCTTAACACGTTTACAAGGCTCCGTGCCTTGGTTTCCACCTTTTTGGGCCTAATGAGGAATCTCTGCTTGAGCTCTGCTTTGCTACTGGAAACCTGCGGTGCGGCATCCCGTCTCCCCCTCCTCACGCACACCAGGGAGAGAAGGTGGGGCGCGGCGTGGCAAAGACAGATCAATTGCACAACCTCTGTCACTTGCTCTCTCTCTCTCTCTCTCTCTCTTTCTCTGCGCCTCACGCTCCTTCATCTGCCTTTGTTCCCGCGCACCAACATCAAGCTAGCGGCGTGAAAAGGGAAAAGCCTCCTCTTATGACAACGACGGCCGCGTGGTGCAGACTGGCTGTTTGATCTGACTGACAAGACCCCGCTGTTCACAGGCAAAAAGTTTGACACTCAAACACACACATACACACTGAGAGAAATCTGCGCGGTGAGCTGCAGGGCCATCTGGCCATCACACAAGAAAAGGTTGGATGTAGTTGGAGGCGATGGTGCTGAAGCATTTCACACTTTCCCAAAAAGAAAAAAAAAGAAAAAATCCATACCCAGTTCAACTTCTCTGGGATGCACTTTGCTGTCATGGCCTGGCACAGCGGTGTCATTTACTGTCAATAAAAGATAAGACAACAGAAGAACCACGGAAAGATGATCTGAGCACCAGCGCTGACATATCTTGTTTTATTTTTGTTATTTTTTTCCCCCCCTCGTGTGATACAGATCTGAAGGGCAGTGAGAAGGAGCCAAAGATTTAGGAGCGTGAGTGATGCTATGTGTCATATGGAGAACAAACAAGAGGGAAATCTGTCTTGCCTGGAGGAGCCTGGCTTTTTGAGAATCTAAAAGGCCTCCAGAGGAAACGTTTCCACCAAATGAATAGATATCCATTTTCAAAAGCCTCGTGCTTGGCGGCAGGCGAGGGACGGGGAGAGGGAAGGGTGGGCTGCTGGTGGCGGCAGAGGGCTGGAGGAGGGATATCTAGGCAGAGGGCAGACACTATTAAAACTCGGAAGAATGAATTGTTAAATACCTCTATAAAGAAATATAAGACATGGCCCCGTTTTTATGCCGCCTGAGCTGCTCTGCAGGCGGGCGATAAGGTGGTGAGGGTGGCGGGTTGAAGCGTGTGTATATGTGTGTTTTCCTGCGGGTGGGGTAAAAACCAAGCCCACATCCACCCCCTGAAACCATGAACGCAGTCGGGAACACGCACACCATCAACATGGCTGCCTCATTTTTACACTCGGAAAATTAACAGAGGTACAATACGGAAGCGTGTGGAGGAAGAATCATTGACGCCTCCACTCATCATTTCCCTTCCAGGCATTTGCGCTAAACAAGAAATAATACAAACAAGCATTTCTTTCCTCCTCCTCGCGCTCGCACATACACACTCATATCACCACCTCCCCTACCAGCAGGCACACACTTCTAGGTCAGCCAGCAGCGGAGAAAATTTTCCCTGTTGACATTTTGTGTTTCTGGCAAAATATTGACTTCAGAGGGAAGGCAGCGGGAGAATGGTTGGTGACATTCCACATTACCTTGGAGATAGATGCCCAACTGTCTACGTGCGAGAGCGGTTGGGGAGGAGGGGCAGAGGGGAGGGGAAGGAGGCAGGGAACGGATGGATGGACAGATGAAAGAATGGGGGAAAGTGGAGCAAAACAGTCCAGCTATGGATTCAGGATTCATTCATTCATCCATTATTTTACCCGCTTTGTACCTTCACTTTGTCATTGGGGTTTGCTGCGACCTAGCTCCAGCTGCATATAGGGTGGAGGTAGGGAATACAGCCCGGGGAGGGTACCTGACACCATTCACTCAGACAGTCACACCTTGGGGGAGTTTAGAGTCTCCAGTGGGCCTAAACATATATGTTCTGCGACTGTGAGAGGAAATTGGAAAGAATCCATGTGGACAAGGAGGACACATGCGAACTGAACAGAGAGAGGCTGTTAGGAGACAATGGTATCCATGGTATTCAAGATCATTGTCATTTTACACGACCAAACACACATGCAGTTATCAGTTTTGATCCGAGTGTACAAATTAAAGTGCAGACGTGTGAATCACCCCACATTGTTTTTTTTCTCTCTTTGAGCAAAGATGCAGCCAAGGTAAACTCTGACTTTTGTTTTGCTTCAGTCTAAACACTCTCATGGCAGTATTTGTTTTCAGCTGTTATATAGACTCAGTGAAAAGCAAATTCTTCTCTTGTTTTTTTTTGCATGAATTTTCAACATGGATGCCTCCTCGCTTTAGTTTATGTTATCTTAGATACATTTTCATTACCATCTGCTTTTGACTCATTTGTTTCCATTTGATCTACAAACAGATGTTCCAGCTACAAAGTGTTTGTTTGTCCTTCAAATCTTTCTCCATATTTATATTTTTTGACCAATCAGGTGTGTTTGCATTGTGCCAACAGCTCTGACAGTGCTTAAAAAGACAGAAAAACATTAGGAGTGAAAAAACATCTATCACCTTTTCTTCGTTAAGGATGATCAGGCTTTTGCTGCAGTAAATGTCTTCTATTGCACCATGTAACTACTTGCTGCTTGTTTCCTCCTGCCTGAGGAGGCCCCGAGGAATTTCTAAGTAAATTGGTCAGAACTAATGCAGGAAAGACACCAGGTGGGCTGAGAGGCACAGCAGCCAGTGCAGCGGTCTCCCTCGGCTCTGAGCAGTATCTCCCTGCGACGTACTCCGAGCGGACGCTTACATCAGTTACCTGAGCAACATTTGGAGAAAGTCCCAAATGTAGCAGTACAGAGCGGCGCTAACCTTGATGCTCATCTGAGAGGAAGTCGGCCAGCCACATGCCGGGCCTCCTCTCGCTGTGTGGCAGGTCGTGCTGATGTTCTGTCTGACTGCGGAGCAGGATCCTTGGCCCCGTTTTTCTGCCACATTAGGCCCACACTGAAGGTGGCACTCCACTCCCCTGCTGAGGAAAGAGAGTGTGACTGTGTATGTATGTGGAGAGGGATGATAGGGGGACAAAAAAAAAGACATGACAAATGCAGGTAGAGACAGGTGTCTATATTTAGACATTCACTCATATTACGAGAGGAAGACTGAAGATTTATTTATGACAAAGGAAACCTCAGCAGTGAGCTCACAGCTGATTTTCCTTTCATGTCGGGTGATGTAGATCGTTTTGTTTGCCCGATCTGGCTCACGGGATGAGGAAATTACAGGCTCTGACTCACTGTTGGCTTCTTAGTCCTGGCACATCACTGCCCTCTATCATTCACCAGCATGAGAGAGAGGGAAAGAGAGAGAGAGACATCTGACAATAGAAGGTGGAGGAGGGGGCAGAGTGGGAGGGGGCAGCTTGGTTAAAGGTGGAGAGGGGGTGGGGAAGAGAGGGCTAGAGATGAGACCACAATCTGAAGAGTCCGACTTAAAACGATGGGAAGGGGAGAAGATGAAATGCGAATTGACAGAGAGGGGTGAAGTGGAGGAGAGGAGAGAGAACAAAAGGAAAGGAGCAGGAGGAAGCAGGAGGGAGGGGAAGAAAGCTGGGACGTGTGCCAGGGTCTATTCCACCTTTGCTCTCCAGGCCTTCCTGAGCTGCCACCTCCTCTCACCTCTGTAATGGCATCAATGAAAAGGCCTCTAGGAGCGATGGAGGACTCGACTCGGGGTTCACGCTGTGACCGACACCAGCTGACGCTGCCAAACCAAGCAGTCTTCTGCTAGAATTAATTGGATGTCACTTTCAGGTACAAGGAACAAGGCAGATTTTTTATTTTTTTTCCCACACGTTTTTGTAACTCTTCCTCCCTCAGACTCACAGGATTCTGCAAAAGTTTGGGCTGATGAAATCCAGTGAATAATCTCAAGCAAGGCTTTTCTCGCCAGAGTTTTCATCACTCTCCTGACAAGTTGACAACCAAGAGGGACAGGATTTTCACCTCACAGCCACACATTGTTTTGGTCAATAAAGCAACAGCGGTGACAGTGTTATAACGCTATAAAAAGTTGATGAAACATGGTGTCATGCTCAAGTGTTTTATTTTATCCCATTAGATGAGGAAGAGAAGAGTTGACAGGAAACAGAAACCTTTTTTGCCATTCAGACAGGTCGAGCCAACGATTGGAATTGTGGCTTCATGAACGTCTGACATGAAGCCAGAGATCTTGTCAAATGTCAAATCTGAACTGAAAATCCTCTGAAACTGATATTTCAATAGGGACGCCATACAAGATTTGTAATGGTTGATTCTTGTTGTTAAAGGAGGCAGCAGAATGACTGACAGGTCAATCAGAGGCATCTTCATGTTGCTGGCAGGTTAATCGGCCAAATTGCCTCTGTCGACTCTTTGTAATTCTGAGCGAGCGTTGTTGATCAGCCTGCACGTGTTTCTCTGATATCACATTATGTCATTAAAATAACTCGACCGCTGTTTGTCCTCAAATCAGCAGCCACTTTATTGCAAAGTCATAAAAGTCTGTGTGACTTTTTTTTTTTTTAATGAAAGAGTACTCTTGCTCACCGTGAACTAGTTGAGATTCATGACAGAAGATAGGAGAAACGTACCTGTCTCTATTTCCCTAATTGTTTGTCCCTCGGCAGCGTGAGCAGCACCGAGCCGCAGCTCAGTGTGCGTGCGTGTTTGACTATTCAGGCATGAAGTAAACAACATGGATGAAAAGTTCAGAGGAATACTTTTTTTTTTCCCCTCCCTCCCTCTCCCTCCTCGTCCTTCTTGGCAGCTGCTAAAGAGATCCACGTTCACCTCAGAGGCGACCTGTCATGTCACTGCTCCGGAGCGTGATAGAGCATCGTTGCTGCTCCTGGAACAAAGTGCTGGGAGTTAGTCACCGTTGACTTTTCAAAAGACCTCGCTGCTGCTTTTCTGTTTCAGGCCTGCGCCAGTGTCACGGCTGCAATATGTGCATGGGCTCACACACACACACACACACACACACATGCCACAAGCTGTGAGCGCCTCGACCGCCAGTTCCAACTGTGAGAATATTTCACAGCCCTGATGAGGGCTATAATGTGCAATATGCTCACTAATTCACTCACTCGCTGTCGTTTTTTTTTTTTCACCCTTAATCTCTCTCCTCCTCCTCCTCCTCTCTCACTCTGCGTGTCCATCAGCGTGGCATCTGTTGATGTCTTTTTAGCTACCGGGGGCTCAATCTGTCCAAAAGGCTCACGCTCTGTCGATCCATTTGAGCCGTGCGGTTGGTGTGAAGGCCACTCGTAGACCAAGCCCGAGATGAAAAGGTTTATTTTCTCTCTGTTTTAATTGTATGTACGATCCAAAACCTCACCAAAATGACCTGCTTTATTTGCATCGCTGCCAAAAACCATCCCGAAACCCACATTTTTCAGTGTTCACCCAAACACCTCCCAGTGTTAAGAAGTAGCTGAAGCAAGAAATACACACAGAGACATCTGACCCAAAACGTTAAAGTCACACAGCTATTGAAATGTCACTGTCGGAGGAGATGGCATTCCCAGCAGCTTTTGGCTGCACTTCTCACCTCATCTGTCACGCAAGAAGCTGGTTCATTTAAAAAAAAAAAGCACTGGAATATGATTTTTAACAGCCCCCCCCCCTTCCTCTGTTTAGTGTGGGCTGCTCCACTTTGGTGGAGGTGACCTCTGTGAACCCTCCTCTAAACTCCCTGTCTTAAGAAATGAGTCTGTCGGCTTTAGAAACGGGTGTACACAACCAGAGAACATGAAAGGTTCATGGAAGCCCAGACTAGATTCACACATATTTGCCCTATCTCTTGAGCCGTGTGGATTTGCTGGACGTCTTTGTTGGTAAATGAGAGCAGAAGGACAGAATTCAGCTCCTGCTTCGACTTTTAAGTACCGTAAATCTTAAAGTGTTTGCATTGTCTGCTGGCAAAGACCGAGTGCAATTGGCTGTGGATCACTTGGGATGGCAGATAGCGATGTCATTCCCGCATTGGCATCAGTTTTCGAACTGGGAAATTTTGTCCGTGTTTCATGTACAGTCTATGGATGTTGCCTAGTTTGAGAAAGTGGAGCACTCAACCGTCATTAACCAGCGATGGTGTCCCTATAAATATGTAAAATATTGTTTGACTGTTGACCTCACAGTGTTTGTTTTGAGGTTGGTGAAACAAGGTTAAACCGTCTCTTCGTGATGTCGTCTCGACATTATCGCAGCCATCGCTGTTCCTGCCTCCTCTGCACTTAGACCGTAGTACAACATTTATTACACGAGGGACCCCTCCTCTGTTGTTCTCTTTGAAGTTTCTGCCTTTTTTTCCTGCTTGTGTTTTGGTGGTAAAATAAAATGCGCTGTCTCCCTGCCCTCTCAGGTTAAAAGTTTCTAGACTTATTTTCACTTTTTACCGCAGGACAAAAAACATATTTGACTTTTGTTTTCTTCGGTTTCCTTTTGTTTCTGTCTTGAAAGGCTATTCCTGTGATTTATCGTTGCATTTTAACTGTATTAAACCGACAGGTGACAATATATGCACTGCTTTGGGTTGCTCAAAAAGTTGCTGTCGTCAACAGTTCCAGTTCCAACTCCATATGTGAAATACATGGACAAAAATATACAGATATTGCAGTGGGTGCCCTCCTTTGTCCAGTTAACCTTTAAGTATGACAAATCTCAACACTAAATCCATTGAATGACTCCCTGCTGACCCTTTAGTAAACGCTATGTTGAGTAATAGAGTGCTGCCAGGGGGAATACCAAGGGTATACTTGCCCTGGATATATGTAGAAAGTGTTTCTCAAAGGTGGAACTTGCGCAGACCTAAAATCACCTCAGAACATTTCTCACAACAACAAGTTCCTAAAATAACCTCAGCGATATGAGCTCTATACAGTGAATAATGTATTTGTTTGTTTTTTTTATTGCATGGCCTGTATTATCAGACGCATACTGTGATGATGAAATTCTTATTTTCTTCTCTGTTGCTGCTTCTTCCTCCCTATGTTCTGTGGCAGCGTTGGGATCATTATCAATGCGTTACACTGAATATTTGACTGATTGCTCAATGTATTTACAGCTAAACAGGTAAGTTCGACTTTTGGGCCAAGCTCCACCAAAAACCCACCACATCACCTTGAACAGACGAGAAGGGGAGCGGAATTTTTATGCGACGAAATGAAACCTGTGAAGTCAGTCTCTGCAGATTTGTGTCTGGTAGAAATTAAGGGAGCGATTGTGTTTTTCAGGACTTTGCCGATTCAATATTCCACTTGG
This sequence comes from Karalla daura, assembly GCA_029224185.1. Taxonomy (NCBI): domain Eukaryota; kingdom Metazoa; phylum Chordata; class Actinopteri; order Chaetodontiformes; family Leiognathidae; genus Karalla; species Karalla daura. The sequence goes on from CM055208.1 coordinate 12,433,073, forward strand.
TGAGGGAGAAGTACCGGTCGCTCGTGGGCGGCTGCAGTCCTGCGCACGCTCGACACAAATCCCTGGCAGGCATCGTAATGACCCGAGGTATGGCAAATTTCATTGACTTTTATATATCACTTTGAATTATTGAAGTGGTGCAATATAGAGAGGAATGAGCGAGGGAGGTAAAGAGAGGGAGAGAGGGACAAGAGCGGGAAAGGCATGGAGGGAATTTTAGATTGAGAGGGAAATGATAAACTGACTGGGAAGAGAAACAGAAAGACTTCCTACTCCATGCTGTACCTTGCGTTCTTGCTGGAGAGTGTACCGTCCTGATGAATTATTGACTATTCACTGTCTCGGAGGAGAATGAGACATGGTAGTGAGTGTCAGTCATCCCCTCTGCACACTGGAGCTGCTGTGCTCAGGCAGCTTTGACAGGAGTTCCAGATGCCACAGTGGAAATCTTAACTAGATCATCTTAAAACTTAATCTGAAACCCAACTGACACACTGAAGGAACAGTGAGGGGGAGGAGGAGGAGGAGGAGGAGGAGGAAGCCGCGCACTGTTCTCCTGCAGCATGAAACAATCCGCTGTCACGACATGTGCGTGCCGTTTGTTGCATATTGACGCTTGCCACAGATACACCTGTGCACACAAAAACACACACAAGGTCCACATTGTACACACACATACACACACACTCAGCTTCTCTCATAATAGCTGCACTGATGCATGAATAAACCCCAGGATGATCTCGCTTGAAATTTGAACAAAACGAGCTGTCATGTTTTTTTAATCTGCCATTTAGAAAGAAAACTGTCGAACATCTGAACTTCCCTTCTCACTCGCTTATTTTTCCACGTATGAATAAGTTTAATTATGACAACACCAGGCTCAAACATCTGTTATTTTTGGTGGTCGATATGCGTCGTCTCGACATCGTATCAGTTACAGTTGTTAGCTGCCAGAGACAGCTGGCTGTTGGCTGTCATTTATTTCAGATCAGGTCTCTGGGTTTGCATTATAACGACAAACAAAACAAAAAATTCTAGTTTGAACATGTTCACACACCAAAACTACTTGACTATGTTTGATTTTGTGTGTGTAAACTGAAAGAGAAGGAAGTATTTGGTTAGGAGGAGGTCATGAGTTGTCACTGAGGGCTTATGGTGCAGTTTGTTCAGATGACGCTATAAACATTTCATCTGCTCCTCCCATTGTGGATCTCCTTTTTGTGTGACTGAATGAAGGATTCAAAGGCAGTTGCCACCTGCATCCATCCGTGACTGCTCCCATTGGGGCTATGAGACAAGATTGGAATACTGGGAGAAAACCCACTCACACCTGGGGAAAACACGCAGTCTCCACAAAGAAATGGCCTGGACCAGGACACGAACACACAACCCTCTGGCAGTCAGGCTACAGCGCTAACCGCTGAACTGCTGTATGGCTCTATATCAAAAATCGTTTTTGTCACAAACACGTAACACCTGTGGGTTTCCTCCAACAGTCCAAGAACATCCAGGTTGATTGGAGACACCAAATTGCCCTTAAGTGTGAGTGTGAGAGTGCATAGTATGTGTGCCTCCGTTGTCCAGGGTGTGTTCCCTGCCTTCACTCTCAGTCCTCAGGCTCCAGCAGACACTGTTGAGATATAAAGCCGGTGAGATACTGAACGGACCTTAAACCCAAAAAAATGGAACAGAAACTTAAGCAAACAGCATAATTAACACCATGATATGGAGAAACACAGTAGAAGAAGCTTAGAAGAAACAGGGGAAGGCTCACCTTTGTCGGGTTTAATAAAAAAGAATAATAAAAAAAAGGTCCCTGCTCAGAAATGCACACAGGTCTGCACATGAGAAGTGCCTTCACACACACACACACACACACACACACACACCAAGGAGTGTTATCTCCCCGTGTGGCTGCAGGCTGCTGGGGTGCAGGGGTCAGCAAGGAGGGATTGGTATCTGTGCAGTCTTTGGAGTGCTGCAGCTCATCAGTTTAGACTTCAGTGAGACCGGCGCTCATCCTGACCTAATCCAATCCCTCTCCTTTCCTCTGCCTCCCAGTAATTGCCTCTGTTTGTTTATTAATAGCACGCGTTATCTTCAGAGATCCAGACGCAGGGCTGCCAAGTATTCGCAGCGAGGCGGCAGCTGCGGCGGCCGGAGTCTGTGCAGACAGACACCGAATTTGACAAGAACGCTAGGGAGTCCTGTTCTGTTTCTCCTCCGCCCCAATAACCCACCCCCCCCCTCTCTCTCCCGAACCCCCTCTCTATGCGACTCTCTGTGTGTCTCATGCCTCTGCCCTTGCCTGGGGAATATTAATCGGGGTCCGTCTTTGAACTGCAGACGGACAGCCGAGCCCCCCCCCCCCCCCTCTCGCCACCGCTGCCCCTCGCCGAAGTCCCGCCGAGACAGTTGAGCCGCAACCTGAGTGAGATTAGCCGCGCCAGCAGGTTGAGAGAGTTGCGAGGCGACCGCCAAAGCAAACCAGCAGCACACTCTGTCAAACGGCGTGGAAAATCTCATTTGAATCTATTTGAGATAGCGTTGGGTGCCTGGAGATGGTAAACAGTGTTCAGAGGTGCTCAGAGACATGAAAAATCAGGAACGTCCACATGGAAAATGCTAAAAAGACCCCCCTTCCTCCTCCTTTTTTTAACTTGTTTGTTGGATGGGATGAGAGACGCTTCTTTTGAGGATTTTTTTATTTTTTTTAATTCAGCGGGGTGATGAGACTCCGAGTGGGGGAAAAATACCAAAGGGACTCAAAGAAAGAGATGAGAGCAAAGGGTTTCAAACAAGTTGATTACCAATGACGGTTAAGCTATGGTTCTTAGTCTGCGTATCCATTTTCAAACAGGGATTTCTTTCCCTCTACTCTTTATCTGGTTTTCCGGCTGCCTCAAATTTTAATGTTCAATAATCACATACGGCAACAAAACAGCTTGCTAAGAGGCAAAAAAAGAAAAAAAAAGAAAAAAAGAAATTACCAGAGATGTGCCCAGGGTGTGTTGCAGCAGAGAGAGAGATTTGACAGCTTCAGCAGCATTTCACAAAGACGCCCTTATATGTTCAGAGCGGTTTCCTGTTAAAGCTAATAAAGATTCAGCAGCGCACATTCTCTTCTCCTGCCAAGTTGTTGGGTTCTCTTTCTCCGTTTTTCTTTTTTCTTCTTTTTTTCTGCTTTGCAAGTGCTGGGCGCCTTCTGAGAGTTCCCATGTTTGAAATGATTTGTTAAATGACAAAGTGTTAGTGTTTCAGGCAAGTATTTTTGGATTCAATGCAATCCCCATACATCGTGTGATGAAAGATCGAGAAAGAGTTAAAGAGCTCAAACTAAACAGCAAATAAATGAGTTTACTAAAAGTCGACCTTGTGAGTTCATTCTGCACAGAAGAGATCGAGAGGATTATTGGAAAGAATTTCCCCGTTTTATAACCATAGAAAGTACCATGATTAGTAAATAACTGTAGATTAACTTTACAGCTACTGTCAGATTAGTGGTTATTTTTTCTCTCAGAATTAGGAATCATAAAACTTTATTGATCCCCGGGATGAAACTGTGTTCAATGGCTTACTTCCTATTCTTAGGCATTCGTCTGTACTTATTACGCCTAATATCTTGTAGATATATCCACGATTAGTCCACCTTCAGTATTTTGAAACGTGAACAATCTGGGATTGAGAGATATATCATGAGAAATTTCGTGTGGTTGTCAAGGACAAGCTCATTTTGACTATTGCACACGATCTAACATTGTAGTTTACCTTGCAAATGTACATTTTCAGTATTAGATAGTAATTATTAAGTATTTTCAACAAACCCTGATAAATCCTACCTCAGTATCTACAGCAGCATCATATCTGGATGGGGACTGTATGGCTCATGGCTTCAGCTTAATAGTTAAGGAGTGGCAGACGCAAAGGACAAAATTTATAAGTTGACAACAGAGGACTTATTGAGTTGGGAAGCCTACTTATTTTTAGTGGATCTGTACAAGTGTGAATAATTGATGCGCTGATTAGCATTTATTATCGTCCCTTTGGTACCCTATTTGTTACAGCGTGTTAGATGCTTTTACCGCTCCCTGAAATTCAAGAATGCAGAACACATGAAAGAAACGGGTTCGTTATTAAGAGTCATAACAACAACTCTTCTTCTGCATTTGACACATCTGCTCTGAGTGACTGATGGTGGTTGCGACACTGAATTCACATATTTACTTGTCCTGAGTCTAGCCTAGCTTTAGGACAACAAGTGACAAATTGAAGCTGCGCTTTATGAGCAGATTTCACACGTGGATTTAGATTTACACTTCACAACACTCAACAGGGAAAACAATATCATTATGTAGCCCTTCGGGGAACTTTCCATTTGTCAAAAAAAAATTCATAGTGTCAGATAAAGTTGATGTTGCAAGGAAGTGTGTTATAGTAAATGTAAGATCCAGTGTTTTTTGAGTATTCACATAATAGAGTAAATCCTGACTAAATGAGCCACTGATTTCAATGTTGCTTTTTCCCTGGTCTTCCCCTGATTGGCATCAGTGACCCGTCCGCATCCTGCTTTGTTTTCCAAGAAGAGCCGAGCCTGTTCAATCACAAGCCTGGCCTCATAAATCAAAACTAAATTCTGGTTATAGGCCGTCCCCTCAAACAGCCTAAACGACTGGTGTACACTCCTCTGCCGCTGCTGTGTAATGTAGTGTGATGCGGGCTGGTGGTGAGAGACCATTTTGCCAACATGCAGACAGAGCAAATCGAGAACCAGTGTTTCGGGCTGGAAGTAATGCAACATTAAGCAGAAACACGGAGCTAATACATATGCTGTGGCTGCTTGATAAATACGATGACTAATGAAAGGAGAAAGAGTGGTTCAGCCACATGTATCGCCACATTTTCCTTGCAGCTAAACAGCGTGTGCCCACTGTAGACTAAGAGCAGAACCTCAGTACCTGAAGTCCCGGTCCTTAAACAGTTTCACCATCGAAATGATGGCGTGTGGAGAGTACAGCTGCTAAAGCTAATGCTAAAGCTAATGCTAGCTCCAACACCAGCAAGAGGAGGTGTGGAGGCGATTTCCTTTCCATCAGTGTGGCATTGGAGACGCTGAGTTTTTGTTCTGTTGAATCTTTCATTGACAGATGCAGCTGAGAGACAGATGCAGCTCTTTGTCATAATTGGTCATGTTTTTGTTGTGATTACTACTGTGATAGATCAGAGGCAGAGCTATGATGTTGAATTCATTTTTGATCACTACAACTTTTTTTTTTTACCTCCAGTGTGTATATGTACGGCTACAGTATGTCATCAGTTAATGGTATCGGTTATGCTAAGCAGGAAGTTATCGGTTACTGGTATTGGAGGGGAAAAAACAGTTATTGTGCATCCCCAGTCATAATGATCTGTTTTGTTCAGACAGAGGACCATCCATCACTGCAAACTCCACACGTAGAGGCCCCCGAGCGGGATTTGAACCGGCCTCTTTGGCGCTATACACTGAACGACCGTTCTACGCTGAGTCGCACAGAGCTCTTTTCTCAGCTCTTTGCGACACATTACTTCACTGTCTTGTGGAGCAGTTGGAAGCAGGGGAGCTTCAGGAAGAATAGGTTTAGTCACAGATGCTGACATCAGTCACGACCAATGAAATTACCTCACTTCCTTATTTTGAAAGCAGTGTGTCTGTGCCACAGCACTCAAGTAATTTCGTGATGGATGGAGTTGCGTGGACTGGATCTGCCACAAAGCCTCTCTGGGGAGGAAACCAGAATCCCTGCGGCTGAATATACTGTAGATTCAAATAGGCTGAACCGGCCAACTTAGCCTTTGAAATGTCTGGTAACGTTACTTCACTGGGCAATTTCTCTCTTAGTGCATATTTTTACACTTTAAGATGTGACTACTCGCAGCAACCGTGCAAATTCCTTTAAATTCGTGACAGGGAAATTGCAACCATTTGGTTTGACTCTTATCATACCACCCAACCTCGACCCTACGCCCTCTTCTCTCCCACATGTTGGTGACGCCTCAGAATACCGTGCCGGATAAATACCCGCGTTCACCTGGCAAAGAGAGCCTGCTCAGTGCACTGACAAAAAGTGAGTTCACCTCCTGAGTTACCAGAGCGAGGCGGCGTGTGCTTTGTCCCTCCGTTACAGGCCGTTGACAGTATTGTGCATTGAGCGGTGTGGCGCAGTTGCCATAGTGAGTAGTTCCAGGTTTCAGCCTATGATGTACGTGTCTTTTGACAGTGCTGTTATCCCGGGGTGTAACATCTTTGAATCACCAGTAACAGATGTATTTGTGTGTGAAGAGTGCCTCAGGCCTTTGACTCTACTCTACCTTGTTCCTTTTGACCCTCTCTTTTTGTATTTCTCTGATGCAGCTGATTATTCCTGGTTTAAAAACAGCACACTGCCTGTGGGGCTCTCTATCTCCTCTCTGTGTCTCTCCCTCTTTCTCCCTCACTCACTCTCTCTCTCTCTCATTCATCTCTCTTCCTCCTCCTCCTCCTCCTCCTCTCCGGCAAACTGAAGGCAACCTCACTGCCAATTTCATGCCAGGGTAGTGAGCAGCGCGGCAGAAATTATCCACTGCAAAATTGATCTAAACAATCGCAAAGTGGAACGGCAGGGAAAAGCAGGGGAATGAAATTGGGGGAGTCTGTTACCTTTTTGAACTTGCTTTCTCACCAGGGAGGAATTGGGCTGCGTTGCTTACAGGAAAGGCCATGGTATGAGTTTGGAAGTCATGATACAGGAATCTCCAGGGCGCTGTTGAGTGCTAATCATGATATGTTTGCCATGGAGCAGCAACAGCAGCTGAAAACTGCCCTTTGTACTGTTGCCTCACGAGTGACGTTAATAACAAAAGGTGAAATCTCAATCTTCAAACCTTCATGTGGCCACAGGTTTGATTTTAAGTGTGCTGCCATCCGTTTTCTAAGTTAACAATCAATTCCTTCGAGACATGTATGTGAATGTTGTCTCTGATAGTGACAGTCTGTGAGGTTACCACACGTCATCAGATCTATCGAGCGTTTTGACCTCTTTTAGTCCAGCGTTTTGGTTTCCAGGCTCAAGCCCTTTCTGTGGTTATTTTAGCCTATTTTATTTTGGGATAAGTTAGAAAAGAACTTTCTACCATAAATATTTTTTTTTTTTTTTTTTTTTATTTTTTCCTGCCAGTTTATTTTTCAAGTTTTTAGCCATGATAAAAGTCCAGCCAACCTCAGACTTTCTTTCTTCTCTCTGCTCTTTTTACCTTAAATGCAGCCACCCACCCACATACACACACACACACACACACATAGACTCCTCCCTCCCCTAACTTTTCCCTCCCTTGCCCTCCTTCCCATTCCTCATCAGTGGAGGTGTCAGGGCTGCACCGCCGCAGTGCCATCTGGGCCGGGGCTGATAAAAGCTCATGTGCCGGGCCGGCAGTGCCCGCAGGTCTGCCAGAAGCCAGTGAAGCCTGACTCTCATAGGCGAGGCGATGGGAGAGATTTGTGGCAGGCGAGGAAGGAATGGCATGCAGTTAACACGCTGATCCGGACCTCCGCCCCCCTCTGCTGCACCTCTGTCTATCTGTCAGTCAGCTGGGCTCTCGCATGGCCCCTCACCGGCCTGCGTCCTCAGCCAAAGAAGGATCTATTCTCCTCAAAGGAAAACCAACATGAGACGAGATGACTTTGTGATCTGTGATCTCTCTCAGTGTTTGCTTCATGCCGCTTGGGTGAGATGGCAGGGGCCCCCATCCAGTTGTGGAGATAGGGAAATACTATTACAGACCCCAGCCAGGAGCTGACGAACCTCTAAAGGTCTACTCTGCTAGGACGTGTGATCGCTGCTGCCCCCTTGTCTCTGAAATGAGAAACATTCCTCAACAAGGTCACTCAGTTAGTTAGTCAGTGATGCTCCTGCAGGAGAATGAGGGCGTCCTCTTTAATAAAGTCCCAGGACCTTAATCTGTGTTTGCAGCTGTCACAACTATGCAAAGCATCAGAAAATAGAGGGGGAATAATGCTTTGAAGTGTATGTAGGAAGGTGCTTTCCATGGTGAAATGCTAGACACTGGTCGAGTGGAGCGCAGACAGTCCTTCACGCCCCTTTTAGGACACAGAGTCCCAAGGGTCCGTGCAATAAGCAGAAAATGTTATTCTTCTGCGGGACGATGCCTCTGGAGTGTCCAACCTGCTTCCAGCCGCAGTCGGGAGGAAAACCCAGCACGCCTGAGAGCGTGTCTGGTTCCCCTCCTGCCTTTGTGTTTGGATTCAGAGTTTATTTATCTGATTCCAAGCATTTTCTGCTTCAGAGAGAGTAACTCTGACCACAGCATTTTAAAACTTGACTAATGGAGGAGAACGATCACTGAGGATGGTGCGCACCGGGTGCCACAGGGACCTGACGGGCTGCGAGGCTGAGTCTGCTCCACTGTGCGGCTGAATGGGGAAACGGTGAACTTTCTGAATGGGAAGGTGTGGTGCCAGCTCAGTGTAGAGGTGGAGGGTCCCTTCCCTCCCTCACTCTTTGGATCCAGCTAATCCTGGCTGGTGCAGTGCGATAGGAGCTTCTGTGGAGACGCTCAGCGGTGCTCTTCACAGAACCGCGGTTATGGAAATAACCCACAGTTATCAGTCAGAATGAACTTTTTACCCCATTTCCCCTCTTTTCATTTTCATTTCACCTTGTGAGCAAAGAGAGTTCTTGTTTGATCAAGTTGCAGACATGATCACTTTCAGTCACTTTTGACAGTCGCGTTCATTTGCTTGAGTATATTTCTTAAAGATACAGTGACACATAAATATGCATTGCATCATATATGCAGTTGTATGAATTAGTCCAGGCTTCTGGTTTCTGCTGAATTACTTGGAAAAAGCTTGCAGGGGACACCGGACATCACAGTGCCTGTCAGTGCCGGACTCTGTGTCCAAGGCAGAGGTGAAATGTGGGTGAAGCTTATGTACTTGTACCAAAATTAGCTGTCTCTCAAAGTGAATGTCCTCAAGTCTGTGTGAACTAGTTATATAAAGTCAAAAAAATAATTGATAGACCAAAATTTACATCAGGTTGTCTTTGTTTCTGCTGTAAAGTTGGACGCTTTAGGGTGGGGGTCTATATTCCAAAATATTCCAAACAAAACAACATAAGGACACGATTGTTCTCAGGACGTCGTCTCTCATACCTCGGGCCCAGTTGGCAACAGTTAAAGCTGTTAAAATGTGCACAGGTGCAGAGAGACTCCACACTGAGCATGACCTTATTCCCTATCCCAGATTCCTGTTCAAAGGGCCTTTTGGAAACTGCAGGGTAACTGTTCTCTAAAACGGATCTGATTAAAATACATTGCCTCCTCCGCCACTTACAAATCATTCCATTGATATAAAATGAAAAAAATGGAGAGATAAAAAGAAAACTGATTACAGGAATGTTGCCTGTGTGTGCATGGCGTGCACATTGAGACGGCCCCCCTCTCTGTGTGTGACGGCTCCACAGGCCTGGACCTGAGGCACGCCCAGGTGGTGGCGCTCTCCACGGGCACCAAGTGCATCAACGGCGAGTATCTGAGCGACCAGGGCCAAGTGGTCAACGACTGCCACGCCGAGGTCACGGCCCGCAGAGCTCTGCTGCGCTTCCTCTACTCGCAACTCGAACTCTTCCTGAGGTAAGAAACCTGTCTGCCGCCCCCACCGCCTCAGGGATATTCACACGCTTTCTGTGAAACAGCCTGATAGTATCCCCGACAACTCGAGAAAAGACGACCGATTCAGCCCCTGACTGCTCTGATTTTTAATTCCAGTCAGTCAGTTTTGTAAACCTTAAATTCACATTTTTCCTTTGTTTACTTTTCTACCCGTGTTCATCAGGTATTGTTTAAGTAATAAAAGTAGTGGAAAAAAAGGTAAAGCTGAGTCCTGCGTGCATGTTCTCATTTATTATCACAATTATTCATTCTTTTACTAAGAAATTGGGGTTAAGGGTTATTCAGTACAGAAAAAAAAGTGCTTTGAGTATTTTCATCTATTTTTTCTTGATTAAAACTATTGATGTTTGTCTTTTTAGTCCATAGATTGCATTGAACCTTTCAGCCAGTCTAATCTATTCAAGACCCAATAGTTTCAGGCAAGATTTTTTTTTTTAATCTTATCTTCTACAATCAGTCTACTTCACAGACACTCAGTTAAAGCCACACATTTAGACTTATTTGATGGCGACTTAAGTTCATTTAGTTATTAATTTGAGAAATAAACGGACCCCTTTCATGCCACTAAATCCACGTCTGTGGTTGGTGAAGACCATTCAAGGCTGTAGTTTATGATCCCCAAGGTGTAACCAGTCACCTCAATTATATCTCAGGGTGAAATTTCAGCTTCAAACCTTTTGGATTCGTGACGATGCTCCCTAGTTTTTGCATTATTAATCCAGTGAGCATCTAGAGCTTGTTTCGTCACAGCCGATAAAATCTCCCATAATGGCGTTACATCGGCGATCAGTCAGACGCAGAGGAGACGGTCGCAGCGGCAGATTGCAGCTCTCCCGCTGAAGGCTCCTGCTCGTCTAACTCACCAACGTGTCCTCAACCTGAACCCAGCCTCAGACGTCAGCTGGGGAGAAGTGTGCCGCTGACTGCACTGTGCGGGCTAGATACAGTAACTAATTAGCTGTTCAGCCGCAGCACTTTTATTGCAGCGTGACTCTGGTTAGGCGCTGGTGTGGTCCTTAAGCATCACAAACAACGCGCTGTCATGCATCACATGCAGAATAAGGCAGCCGGAAATGTCTATTTTCTATTCTAATTTCTGTTCTTTTGTGTTTTATGAGCACAGATTAACTTTGTTGCACAACACCAGCAACAGGTCCTGTCCATCAGTGACAGACGTGGCCATTAAAAGGACCTTTGATGATATTCCTCAAGATCTCTTTTCTCCTGTTTGTGATGGCAAAAAAAGGAACAAACAAGTACAGCTACATGTGATCACTCTTGGACCTCAGTTTGTAAGATATTTTATTGCTCTATGAAATGGATGGGCTTGATAAGTGATTATCAACATGTCCCTGGCCTTGTCCAAGCCCTGTGGCCTGCATGTCCTTGGGCAAGACACTAAAACCCCAGATTGTGTCCGACGTTGCGTCATCAGGTGGGGATGGGTGAAGCTTCTGCCACCATTGAGTGAATGTGGCGCAGTCTGTAAAGCATTTTGAGTGGGCATGAAGACTAGAGAACCAGTCCATTTACCAAATTGCATTGTTAGTAACTCAAAAGTGCCCTTAGTTACACTCTGCGTGTTTAAGTCAGGCTGTAGCCATCGCAACCTGTCGAGGCTTAGTGCTTAGGCTGCCTTTAGCATGCGTTACGTTATGGTGGGATAAATAGCACCTAATGTCTCGCTTGTTATGACCTCCTGTATGACGAGCTCCATCGAAACTGAAGCGCGTCGTTCACCGGAGACTTTTCAATAATCAACGAGCCATATACTATCACACACTCGGCTGCCTCAGCTCAGTGTCTCAATGGCCTATTTGTTTTTAGCTCTTTCTTAAATGCATCTCCTGTAAAGCGCGCTCGACTGCACACACAGTTCCACCTAGGTTTTTTAGCAGTATCAAGAGACAGCGTTGATGAGTTTTGACTCCTAACTGCCTCCAGTGCCTAAGCATATATTATGTTTTTGAGCTCCCCGAAGAACTCGATAGCAAAGCTGATTCATCAGATTAGTGGCTGGGAGTCTAGATCGTTGAATGTCATATTTGCATACACAGCACTGACTTTTTGTCTTAGCCCCATGCTGGATGGCAGGTACAGAGACTTTGCGGCTGAGTAAAATGGCTAATGGGGGAGATAACTCATAATGAAATGAGCAAACAAAATGCCAGAACTGCCATATTTACACTCAGTGAAAGGACATCGGAGACAGAGGAGAGGTTATATAAAGAGAGCGCGCCGTGCTTTGCATCGCGATCCATATTTTGCATACACTGTGTTTGTGTTCAAACTCATGTGTGTGTGAGTGATGAAAGCATCGCTCGCAGCAACAACAATGACCCATTTTTTTTCCCTTCAAAGGTACATTATGCATCACCTTGTCGGCCACACTGCAAGTTTAGAGCTCGTTGTTAATGGATGGGAAAGACGTCCGTCTTCTGCTAGAGACGGCTCAAGATGGCTCTTCAAATGAATCATATCACTTTGTGCTCTTGTGACGGTTAATTGATTGTCAAAGGTGCACTTGGGCAGGAGGTGAGCCTGGGTAACTGTGTCTATGTACCCTATGCAGCTAGCTGACTGTGCAGCTACTGCACCTAGTTCATAACATAGGGATCGTTATTTACTGTGTGTGTCATCTACAGTTAGACTTTATCCAGTGTTTTTCTCATCATCTCTGTTTGTTTATGAAGCCGGGCTGTATTTATGACGCAAGGATTTTTGCCTGACTTGAAATATGCTTAAATCCCATGATGGCAACTTTCTATGCAGCTGCAGCTTCTGTAACAGGGCAGATATGGGCCACAGTTTTTGCGAGTCTGTTTCACATCATTTCAGCGCTGATGAACCTTTAGTCGATGCGTGCAGGCCACAGGTTCGTCTCAACACAGCTGAGACGACAGCTGAGTAATGGAGAACGGGACTGGAGAACGGACTGTGGTCAGACAGGAGGCCCGTTGTCCATCTCTGTCCATCTCTGCCATCACTTGAGACGAAGAGCGTGGACCTGTTTCTCTGGCTGGTGATGAATGGTACCGCCTCTCTCATCCGTCTCCCCTCATTCTTTCCCCTCTCCTCTTTTCTCACCCCCCGAAGTAAAAGGCCGGAGGACTGGGAGGAGTCGATATTCGTGCGGCACAAGGAGTGCGGCTTCAGGTTGAGAGACAACGTCCATTTCCACATGTACATCAGCACGTCGCCGTGCGGGGACGGCAGGCTCAACTCGCCCTACGAGCTCACGACTGACCGTAAGACACCGGGCCTTTCATGCTGCCCGGATACGAATTGTGCTGGATACGAAAAGAAAAAAAAAACAAGCTTTTGTTAATGTGCAGGATATATTTCTATTACTTCCTTTCCCTCCATCGTCTCTCTCTCTCTTTTTTTTTAAGACGTATCTGGCAGATATTCTGTTCCCCCCACAGACACAGTGGAGGAGCTGGCATCTTTTTCATGTCACACTCCGTCTCTGGCCTCTTTCAGCCACGCTGTGCTGACTAGATGACATTTTATTGCTTACCCGCTGAAAATAAATTGTGTATTCATTTAGACGGTTTGCCCAGCATTTTTCTGGTGGCCTACGAGTTGAGAAATGTAATCTGGACTGCAGCTTCCATCAGTAGAATGTATATATATATATATATATATATATATATATATATATATATATATATATATATATATATATCCCACCCCACCTCCCTCACCTCCCCCACCTCCTTTCATGGCAGACTGAAGCTGCAGCTCAGCTCTATGAATATACACTACAGAGGAGCACTCGCTGAGATTTTCATGAAATCAGTACGGATGGGGGGAGAGAGAGAGAGAGGGAGAGAGAGAGGGAGAAAAGACGTCAGGAGCCTTTGAACCCCGACATTTTTGGTCATTAAACCCTTTAAACGTACCACGGTGCTCTCCCAGAGATTAGAAAATTACTTAGTACCTTTTCCCTGACTGTTCTTAAACGCTTCTGAGCTCGAAGACGGGGCTTAATTTTTAGCTGCTGTCACATCAGGCGACACAGCGGCCACGGAGGAACAAGAGGGGAAAGGGAGAGAGTTAAATATTAATGAGAGATTATTAATCTAAAAACGGTGATTGGCACCATTCACCCCAGGTATGCCAGGCTCTCATCCTGAGATTCTCTCACTCTGTGGAAACTATTTACAGTTGCGTGGTATACAAAGCTGTGTAAACTAACAGTATGTACACATATAGGGGTCATGCAGCCTCGAAACCTCATAGAAGTGGTTTAACGTGGTCACACTCTCAAAGTGCAGAGCGTACGTCCCCGAAATATAATTTGAATTCCATTAAGCTTTTAATCTCAAACTTTTGCTTACACAGGAATTCCTCTTGCCAAAAACTGTAATTTCCATTCTGCTGAAATGTAAAGTAGTTATGATGTATAGTTTATTGGATTCCTGCAATTCATTATTTAAACCATATGCAGCTAACTTAAATGCCGAGAATAAGCAGTTAGGCATTTCTAATTCTAAACATACATGTGTGCTATGTTAAGAGATTTAACACAGGAAGTCAGTGTTTCTTAGAGTTCATTTTAGGTCGGGAATGAACAAAATGATATCAGGCCATCGTATCGTTTGTTGTGTTGGCAGTGCACAGCAGCCGGCACCTCATGAGAAAGCACCACAGTCACCTGAGGACCAAGATCGAGGCGGGCGAGGGGACGGTGCCGGTGCGATGCCGGGGACCCGTCCAGACGTGGGATGGCGTCCTGCAGGGGGAGCAGCTCATCACCATGTCCTGCACAGACAAGATCACCAGGTCAGTCTTTGTATAATAATGTGATATTGCATGAGATCGATGGTGTTCATTTTCATGTTTCTTTCTTTGCATCGCCAGTGGGTTTATGTAAAAGCCCAGAGGGTTTCTGCCTCACCCGCACAATGTGCACAACAAGGAGACCAATAAACTGATAAAACAGTCTGGGTTTAAGGTTGTGTTGTTCCTATATGGCATAAAACCCTCTGTTTGTATGAGAAGGTTGAATAAATCCACACATGTATAGCTTGATCTTAGATCAGCAGATTAAACAAAAAGAAGCCCAGCAACAGTCTCTCATTTCAAACTTGGAGCACACCATGTGATCTCCACCTGAGACTGTTGTCTGTCCAAGAATGGTAAAGGGATTGTTTAAAGGTTCCACTTTATGAGGAGATTAGTTTCCTTATGAAAGGAATGATCTCTGTTTAAATAAAGCCTCTTAAAATGTGGCTCATGAGCCAGCCAGATGTGTGTCTGGTATTTACTTTAGGCCAGGTCGCTGCCTGTTGTTGTATCCAGCATGAGTGATGCTGGATGTGAACGCTGGAGCTGGTGACTATTGATTTCCCATATGTGGTTTGAACAGCTAATCCTCCTGTAATTGATTATTTTATTAATATCATAGCTTTAATCTCCAGAACTGTCTGAGTCTAGCCAGCTTGAGTCATATTCTCTACTCTCTGTTTGTCATTTATTTATACTTTGACTGCTACGAGTTCAACAAACTGGAACTAGAAACAGGCTGCAGGCTCACCAGAGAAAGCATTTTAGTATTGCGGTACAAAGTCACTTTTTCTCCCGTTGCTTCTTTCTTTATTTATTTGAAGTGATTTACTCACACCGTTTGAGGGAAAAAGACAATGGAGCCTGTGTTAATGGTAAGTATGCACGTTGGCAGGGCTGCACGGGACAGACGGCGACGCTAAATCAGGACAGCTTTGCTCTCCCGCCTCCGTTTTCACACTGTCCTCATGTGTGATGAGTGAAGGCAATGGTGTGTACACACTGGAGCATCTTTGCGGGCAGAGGGAGGCATCACACACACACACACACGCACATAACGATCTTCATTTAGTGGATATTTAATCATTTGGCGACAATATGTTCTAAATTGGAAATGATGAGGCTCATGATGAGAGGCGATAGCTGGTGATTATCAGTGTATAATTACATATGTATCTTAGCTGCGTCTTAAGAGAGGCTATTTGATGCCCGCCTGGCTGCACTGAGTGAAGAGCGGTGACTCAGACTGAAGCAAGAGAGAGCTCAGGGATGAACTCATGTCAAGTCATGTGCACGGTTGAGTGTGTCACACCTTTTTGTATAAGCTGCATGCCACGGAACACCCACGAATAGGTGACGTGACTAATTGTGGAGATACGTATACAGGTATAAAGCTTTGACATTAAAATCAATATGTAGCGTTGAGCTTGAGTGGATTTTTAGTCAAAAATGCACAACATGAGTCCAAAGCTGCCCACTGACGTCAGAGGCTGTAGAAGAGGCTGTTGGGTTAGATTAAAAGAGGCTGTTTGGTGCTCGTCCAGGTGCAGCACTCAGTGAGAAAGTAAAACAGAAAATTTGGTGAAACTTGCTAAATTCAGCTGGACAGGGGTGAATTTTAAAGCAGTGCAGCATGATTAGGTAGGGACGCTACACTGAAGTCCTTGGGGCTATCAAATAAGATCAACAATACATTTTGTAATCATATTAATTCATTTTCTTGTTGCTTAGAGAGTGAGAGCCAGGGAATACACTCTGAACAACAAACAAACAGACGACAGTCTCTAGTAATGCACGCACACACACACACACACACACCATTCACAGTCTCCAGTCAGTCACAGAAAGACCCAAGCTGCCACGCTGCCAAAAAATTTAGTAGCTTCTGCATTCAGATTCTACATTTGTGATCATTACGAGTGCTCCACCTGTCAGTTAGGATTAGTCCTACTGCGCTAGTCACCCCGGTGTCTGTGATGCTGCACTTGAGCTACATGTTAATGTTTGCTAAGTCTCTCTGAACCTGAGGCGAGCGAGACCTAATGGGACTGTCATTACTTAGAACGTATCATCGTGTGGATGTGAAATATTTACCTGCGGCCTGGAGTGATTCACCATCAGGCCAGTATCACCATCCCCTGAGGCCGTGGGCTCGTACCGACAGCAGTAATTATTTACTTCCACCCTTGATGTGGTATTTTCTAACATATCTGAAATCAATTTTTAATAAAGTCTCAGTTTTTTTTTTCTTTTTTTTTTCCTCTCCCTGCCAGCTGACTGGGCCTCGGCAGGAACCGAAGCCATGAATTTAGCTTAGTAAGCACCGCGCTGTGCCAACTGAGCCATACAGGACTACAGCTGAGCCTCTGCATGTGTGTGTGTGTGTGTGTGTGTGTGTGTGTGTGTGTGAGAGAGAGAGAGGATCGGCACAAACACACACGCAGAGAGAGAGAGAGAGGAAGCGAGGGACACTCGTAGAGAGAGAGAGAGAGAGGTGAACCCGTCTCCTGTGGAGCCGCTGTTAATTTGACCAATTTGATTCAGTCGGCCGGGGCTGGAGATGGTGTGATTAAATCTACCCAGGTCACCAACGGGGGTGAAAGCAATTACTTTCCAAAAAAATAGTGTGACGCGGGGAGGGAGAAGGGACACCCTGCTTTTTCTTCCCCTCCCCTCCCCTCCCCTCCTCTCTCCGTCCCACCAGGCCAGCCGGGCAGATGCGCTCTCTTTGCTCCGCAGCCTCCTCTTCCCGGATTTTTCTTTTTTTTTTTTTCTTTTTTTCTTTTTATATCGCCGTAAATGATGGGTGGCCGTCGTTAAAGTGAGTGGGTCACCGAGGGCCAGTTTATCAAGGTCGGGGTGGAGGGTGGAACCGAGAGGAGCTCCGGAGACACAGCCACGCACGCACACACCGCCCGCGCTCTTAAAGCCACCCCCCCGGACGCTCTTCTTGTCCTCTGTCACACTCGTTTTGCAACCTCCCATTACTTTTTTTATTCCCCCACTTCCTTCAGGTCCTGGACTTTATTACAGTTAGTTCAGCTCCGATCATTGGGGGTTTTAGGATCCGTGCTCTCATCATAAACATTTTCTTGAACACTGGCGACGTCACCGCCTCACCTGAGGCTCGGTTTCTTTGTTTTCGGGCCGGGGGCCGGCTCGACGTGGCTCCTTCCCTCGGCTAATGTTTGATCTGAAGGCGACAGCTGGATTTAATTGAGGGGCCTAAATGGCTTTTTATATAACGATGATGTTCTCAATTCCGCCGCAGTTTTATGCAGATGAACACATTACTTTAATGGTCGGCGTTTACCGGGGGAGGGAAGATAGGATCGATGTAGGAGACAGATCCAGAGAGAGGGAGAGGAGGTCTCTCCCCTCTCCTCTCTTCAGACTCACGCCCGAGCCAGATGGCTGTCTTTTCTTGCATGAGATTAGAAGATGTTTCTGATTCACGGTGTCGCTTTCTGGGTAAATTAATATTTCAGGCTAAACTATTTCTGTTTTGGTGGAGGAGCACTGAGTTGTTGCGTGTGCGTGCTCTCTCTCTCTATCTCTATTTTTTCATTTCTAAGCTCCTCCTCTCTCTCGCTCTCTCTCTCTCTCCCTCTGAGGAGGAAGGAGAGATCTGTGTGACAGATTGCAGGTAAAGCGAAGGCGGGCCGACGCCACCTCGTTTCCCAAGAAAACCATTGAGCCGTTAATTGACTGCTTGGGAACTAAAGGAAGCCGCAATGACTTATTATTAGGTTGGGGGGGTGGGGTACTAAAAACACGCAACCGCTGTAATTGCATCACTGATAAAGAGACATTGATTAACAAAAAGAGCAATGATATAAAAATTAGCAGCATAATGTCTCTCGCCTTTGATGGCACCTCATATAAGTTCATCAGTCCGGTGCAGCGGGGAGGATGCAGCTCCTGCACACGGCTCCCTCCCTCTCTCTCTCTCCCCCTCTCTCTCTCTCTCTCTCTCTCTCTCTATGAAGGACAGGAGTGATAATAAACATGGTAATTAGCATTTTCCATGAATTAGCATCTGCTGGTTAAATAGAGGGGATTTGGACAGTGCGTGGCACGTGACCAGCTGGCTGCAGCACCAGGCCTCTCCGCAGCTGGCAGGAGTAGCCCCACAGTGATTTTGTGTCACTTGTGGACCCTCACCCCCCTTCCCCTCCCCACTCCCCCCTCCCTCCTGCCTCCCCCTCCCAAAAAAAAGAACAAATCCAGAGGCGATCGAGCGATCGAGGAAAGCTTTCCTGCAGCCGCGTGCAGTGCATTAACCTCAGTGGCACCTATGAATGCACACATGGTAATGTGTTGTTCCCTGTAATGAATGCTGATGCACTGACCTTTGGCAGTGTTGTTGTTGCTGGTGATGGTTTGTGTTGCTGTACAGGGAGTGGGAGAAGATGTGTGTGTGTGTGTGTGTAAGAGAGAGAGGGAGAGAGAGAGAAAAGGAGAGAGATTTTGTGTGTGTGTGTGAGTGTGTGTGTCAGTCCACTGGCTGTTATTCATCACGTCCCACATCAAGATAATGATCAAATTGTCTCTACCTGTCATTGAAGCTTTCACATCTGTCTCTCTCTTTTTTCCTCTCTTCATCTTCCCATCTCTGCCCTCTCTCCTCCTCTCCTCCTCACCCTCGATTCTTCCATCCCTCCCCCAAACTGTTGCCTTGTTTCCTTTCTTCCATCTTTTTTTTCTCTCACCCACACCTTTTTCATGACTGCTCTGTCTCGTCCCTCTCCCGCAGATGGAACATCCTGGGCCTGCAGGGGGCGCTGCTGAGCCACTTTGTGGAGCCGGTGTACCTGCACAGTGTGACCGTGGGCAGCGTTCGCCACACGGGCCATCTGGGCCGAGTTCTGAACCAGCGGCTGGAGCGGCTGGGCCCGCTGCCCTCCACGCACAGACGCAACCAGCCGCTGCTCAGCGGTGAGACACACACACACACACACACACACACACACACACACACGCCACGCTGTGAGCTTGGTGACATATTGGCTATTTGAGGGTCATGCAACAGGTAATGAGATTTCACTCTGTTTTGGATTGGATTTCTGAGGTTCTCCGTTTGCTCAAAGGTCAGAACTGTCAGGCTGGTGAATAGTGCAAATTTTCCTCCGTGGGCAAATCTGCTGATCACAGGAACTGATTTTTGGGACCAAAATTTCACTTTTTCGACCTGAAATGTTGCTGTGAATCGCTCAGCATTGCTTTGAGCAGCAAAACCACAAAAGGTGAGTACTTTGTGTCTGACAAATGACTGCATAACGTTGCTCATCTTGTGACATCAGCTACATTACGTTGGACCTGTAGCTGCATGTAGTGGTATCATGACACAGCAGTTTATAACCTACAGTGATGTAGGTAATACCATGTGTTATGTTATTAGGGAGGAAACTAGGTTTGCAGGGCAACATGGTCATAGATGCTTTCATAGACTAGTCGTCTCAATTTATAGGAACTGTTTCACTGCTATAGTGTTTTAAAGTGAAATATCCCCTGGAAACACATGGTGGACAGCTTCTCTTTATTTTTGACTCACTTAACCTCAGTGTTCATACTACATTCAGGAATAATGGCAACTTGCAGAGGAAGAAGAATTACCACTCTCAGCTCTCCTGAAATACACATCCAATAGGAATGTAGCTTATCCAGCTAAAAAAAAAAAATCGTACTCCTCTCCAAAGAGCCGTATACATGTCTCAGCTAAATAAAAATGATGTAGAGCTCCATCTTCATATGGAGCTCCTGGGCTCCTTATGTATACAATATTTTTTTTGTCAGAGGTTTCTTTTTAATGAATATGTCGGCTCTAGACCGAATGAATCACGACAGATCACACGTGTCACCCACACACCCGCGCGCCCTTAACAAACCCGTGCAGCCCTGCTCCTCCGCAGCGACACCGTGCCAGCCAGACAAGCAGCAGCTAAAAAGACGTCTGGCATGTCTGCCTCCAGGGCTCCGCCGGGACCCGGGGCTTTCATTTGTAGCCGAGATGAATGCTGGAAGAGGATCTGAATGACAAGCCCACTCGTAGCGAGTGCGTCAGCCATCGCCTCAGATCTAGGCCAGCCGGAGCGGCCACGCAGGGCCACGTTTTGTGGCGAGCGTCGTCGATAAGAACAAAGACGTCGCCAATCACGCGCCACGCAGGGAGATACTTTTATCAGGTTTCAAGTGGACTTCTTGAAGGGCAGAGGAGCTCTCCGCGTTGCGGGCCTCTGCTCCGGGTAATTGGGTGCCATGAGGATGAATATTTTGCGAGGCCCGTCCTCATCAAGATTGATAATTGTGCCGAATTGTCCTCTGGAGATGAGAGCTGTTAGGGATTTATCATGGAGCCCTCTGACCACGGCCTCCAGCGAGCATTTCTCATCATTTGTCCGACGGATCGTTGAATGGAGTCGTTTGACTTGTCTGGAGTGGAGCCTTTGGTTTCAGATATTACAAGCCGCAGTTAACATTTGGACAATAGTGGTTAGGTGCGATCCATTTGCTCATCATTCACACTTACCTCTAATATGAAGTTATCTACTCACACCATCATAACTCCCACAGTAAGAGCAGAGTTTATTTAATGAGCACCTACGTAGGTCTTTCCCTATCTGCTAATGCAGCAATGATACTGCACAGTGTCCTTCAAACCACACAGGTACCTGGCACTGGCGAATGATATAGTCATGCCCTTTACCATCTGACATCCTCTTTACTCAAAACACAGGTAGCCTCTTATGTCTACTACAAATGCCCTTCCTCTCTCCTGACACATGATCTGTTTCATTTTCTGCATGTGTGTCTACAAATCCCCGGCTGTCAGATCTCTGCTGCACCTGCCGCACCTGCCGTAGCCACAGCCTGTTGAAGGGTAGAGGGGTGAGGCCGCGGGGAAGGGAGATGGACAGACAGCAGAGATGGCCCTACACCAAATCAATGTAATCACGGCCCTTATCAGACAGCCAGTCAATCTGAGGGGAGCTCGGACAGACGCAGAGAGAGAGAGAGAGAGAGAGAGAGAGAGAGAGAGAGAGAGAGAGAGAGAGAGAGAGGGAGGGAGGAGCAGAGGAGAGGGAGACAGCGAGGCAGGAGGGGAGGAAGGAGGAATAAAGAGCTTCATTGCCCCCACTCCTCTCATCTCCTCCTCCAGCCTTTTATTGGCTCAGATGAGCTCCACCGGCTATTGTGCGACCGGGCTTATTTAAAAGCGACGCCCCTAGAGGAAATTCCCGGGGATCGCAGGGCTCGCCGTTATCGCACGCAGCCAAGGCTGCTCCACCTGAGCCCAGAGGGCAGAGCGCGTCGATGAACTGGCTCGTCCTTCACTCCCGTCCTGCTGCTCGGCTCCACCGCGAGCGGGAACAGAAACTGGAGCTGTGTCGTTTCAGGGATAAGAAGAATCAGAATAATGGCTAGAGTTTTCACTGTCGACGGGGTGCGGACTCTCATTTTGAACCCACTCATTCTGTTCGAGGTGGACTTGATTTGATCTCAAGGCAAAACAATCCTCTACTGGCTGCTGTTCTTAGCGGGTTTTTACAAGACCTGCTGACAACAAATGGTACAAAACAAACCGATAGATCTGTGGAGGCATTCACTAACCCTCGGTTCTGGCTTAAAGTGGAGCCAGAATGAGAAAACACTTTCACGTCGATTTACGTTGACTGTTCACAGGTCCAAAGCATTGTCACATCCTCATTCATGTATGAAGTTCAGATATTAAAAAGACAGCTACAAAATGAGAAAATCTGAATGGACTCTTTTCTGTTACACAGCTGAAAAAAGTTGAAGCTTCTGTTCAAATGTCAGCGTACATGCTCCTGGTTCTTCCTCCTCTTCTGGCTCCAGAATATAAGCATAGATGTGGTCGCCCTACATGGCGCTTCACTCCAGTTACTACTAAGGTCAGGAAAAGGTCAGGAAAAAGCTCAGTTATTTCACAAGGAATGTGTAAAGCCTACACGTGGGTGCCAGAAGATCATGAGACAGATTGGCCATGTGGTGGAAAACTCTAAAGAATATCAGGGTAAAAGGTGAAGGAAGAAAAGTCAGATAGGAGACAAATGGCGTTGTCAACAAATACAGAGACACAATGCACAATGTCTCAGGCAATGGCAAGAACATGAACACGTTACCTACTCATTGACCAAGAAAGGATAAACGGTCAACCGTACCAGTCATATTTAATGCTGGTGCCTGCATTCAGGTCCTGTAACATACAATATATATACATCCTGAATCCAACAGGAAAGATGCAGAGGCCTTTGATGGAGGCCTGTTCTCATAAATGTATGATACACAGACATTGAAGTCCCTCTATTTACGCACCTGTACCCTCACTCTACCTCTGCTCTGCCTGCATTTGGAAGTGTTACAGTACTTTTGGACAGATATACAAACACTCAGGGTAGCTTTCATTGTGTCTCAGCCTCAGATATTAAGCTGTGGGTATGCTGTACTGTACAGTTATAAATCCCACAACCAAAGGCTCTAATTCTGCCTCTTTCATGTCTGCCAAACACTTCCCAGAAGAGAAATTGATCAAGTCTTCAATGAGGGAAAAATCAAATTGGCTATTACAGAAACAGAGGAGTGAAGTCCATTGAAGGGATGAAATGAGCCATGAATGGAGCGAGAGAAAGGGAAAAGCGAGGATGGATAGGAGGACCTTTTGTTCAAAGAGGTGCGTCTCCACTAGAGAAAAGAGATGGGTAATAAGAGACTTGGAGGATTGTTACCGTGGCAGGCAATTCATTCCAGCTCCAAGGAGCGGGAGAAAAGCAGCGCCGAGATCGGTGAATGGAAGAGTGAAGACGGGAGTGTGGCGGAGAGAGGGAGAGAGAGAGAGATGATCTGCAGGCATGTATTGTGGTTTTGTACATCAGGTATTGTACTATAACAAGCTGTCTGTCAGGCGGCGAGATCAGAGGCGACTGTTGTTCACCCGGCGCACAGGATCTGTCTGCTGATTTTCTGCGAAGGCACCTTTAACATTGCATGATATAATAAATAACCGGGTTTGAAGCGGGGTGAGACGCCAGGCGACGATCCCCTTTGTGAAGACAGTTTTACAGATGGAGCATGGATATAATGCTCAGGCAGCACTTAAACTGTCAGGTTGCAGCCGGCACGGAGACGCGGCGTGCGAGGCGCGTCTCGCCGCGAGGCGTGCGGCGTCCGACTTTCAACCTCCCCACCGCCGCAGGACTGTCAGCGGGTACGCCGGAGTGGCATGTTTGCTCGGAGACGCGTTCGCAGCGCCGCGTGCTGAAGAGGGGTTCAGCTTTGATGGCGCTGGGAGGAGAGGGAGCGCGGCCTCCACAGCGAGCATGTAGACATTTCTGCACAGCACCGATCATGTTGCTGTACGTTTGCTACGCACGTCTCCATTCCTGCTGAGAATTTTAGGGTTTGTGTATGTTTGTCGATGCTTGTCAGTTAGGAGGAGGAGCCGCGGCAGTTATCAGTGTCTGATGTGACAAAACTGGGAATAGTGGGAAAGATATGGGAACATTGAAAAAGTTTTGTACCAACCGATCAAACATACATTGGCGTACATCAGGTCAGCGAGTTGAGCGAGCGTTTCTTGAGACAGTGGATGTAGATGTCGACTTTTGTAAGTGAAACTGGAACATGTTCTGATAACGACCAAACTCGTGATAGTTGGATATTGTTGACCCTGAGAAGTGTACTGTAACACACATGACATTATTCTCCTGCCTGCTATTATGGACTGATTCAATTCAATTCATTGATTTATATCCTGAACTGTTAGCCATCAATAATGTTTTGTTTGTGCCCGCCTGTCCGTCCTGGGTGAGGATCCCCTCCTCTGTCTCTCACCCTGAGGTTTCTCCCCTTTTTTCCCTGTCAGGGTTTTTCTTGGGAGTTGTTCCTCAGCCTTTGCGAGGGTCTAAGGACAGGGGGTTTTTCGCTATGTACACATTGTTGCTCTCCTTGTAAAGTGCTCTGAGATAACAGCTGTTATGATATGGCACTTGAAGTTGAAGTTGATTATCTACGTGGCATTCAGTAAGACTGAAAGACTGATGGGAGCATCACTACAGGCCGCTGCTTGGTTATTCCTTCATTTTTTAGCACTGCAACAAACCATTATCATTGTATTTGTTTGAGTCTAGATCCATCAATATGTTTCGATTGTTGTTACAGTCATCATGGACCTCAGTGTTCTGTCCACTCCCAGCTTCAGCCTCCAGACTGAAAATCTACACCACTGTCTTGTGTTTTTTGTCCGAAACATAACCGGACGCCACAATATGGAATTCAACATTAAGATGTCAAGTCATGAGGCTCTGTTCAGGTGTTTGGGTCAGAGGTAGACACAGTTTGACAGCTGCTAGCTACTGTATCTGGCAGACAGACATGCAATCGCCTTTCCATCTCATCATGATCTATTATTAGTTTATAGAAGTAATCCTGTTATGACGTTTTGGGAAATAACCTTATTTGCTGGGGGTGAATGAGAAAATCTCTCAGCAGGAGAGCAAGTAAGCGTTTTTTTCCCCTAAATGTCAAACTATTTGTAATTTGTAGCAGTAACAATTGTTTTTACGGAGCACTGAGCAGCACATATTTCTGCATGTTCCCCCCCGCTGCACAGCTCTGGGGAAACACTGAGTCACAACTTCCCCCCCCAAAAAAAACTACAAAACCTGGAACCCGGCTTCGATGCAACACCCACGGTGGCCTCTCAAGGACATTTTGGCGTCAAGCTCCTCTTTGATGCAGCTCTGTTTCCACCTCGGGCGCGGCGGTCGCTGCCAGCACCCGTGTTCTCCGAGCAGGGATCCTCCGCATGGAGCCTGACGCCACTGGCGCCCGCCCGCACCTCTCCCCCTCTCCTCCGCCTCCCTCGGCCTCCATCTCTCTCCACCCGTGGCTCTGCGTGCTCTGCTGGCGAAGCTAATTAGAGGGAAGGTGTCGAGGGCGGGACGGAGAGGCAGACAGAGATAATATTTACAACAGAATCCGAGCTGGCGACACTCAAACGCGCAAACGGCGGGAACTCGAGTGCACTCGTACAAAGGCGGGGACGTGTTGCTCGCGTGCTCGATAGCACTCCACCCCTCTCTGTGTTCCTCTCTCTCTCTCTGAGGGCATATCAAAGCTGCATTTTTTTTGGCCCAGGTTGACTTGGCTTTTTGCAGCGCTGCAAAACTTTATGCCTGCCATTAGCCTGAGGGGGAGAGCGAGGGAAGGGTGATGGAAGGTTAAACGAAACAACAAAGTGGAGCTTTGAGAGGGGGGAAAAAAATTGCAAATTCCTGTCTGGGCCTTTACTTGGCGGAGTTTTGTGACAGTTTTCATGAAATGTTTGGTCTCGCCCGGTAAAGATCACTCCGATCAGCCACGGTCTGGAGACGGAAAGCCACCCTGAAGTCGTCCTCTCTCCCCCCTGCGTTATGTTCCCCGCAGGGCTGAGCAGCGCCGAGTACCAGCAGGCGGGGAAGGCCTCGTGTGTGAGCGTCAACTGGACGTTTGGGGACGCGCAGCTGGAGGTGGTCAACACGGCCACCGGACGGAGACGGGAGTCGGGGACGCCGTCACGGCTCTGCAAGCACGCCCTGTTCAGCCGCTGGAGCAGACTGCACCGCAAGGTGAGAGCAAACGCAGGTCCATAAATGGGAAGCACATCCGCCTCACGTCCTCCACGGGTCAAGGTGCGTTTCCTTGAGCCCCAGAAATGCACAAGAACTAAACATTGCAAAGCAGTGAAAACACCTGAATCTCAAAAAAAAAAAATCCTCAATTTTGCTAAAAGCTTCTCATGAGGTGAGATGCCTGTATTCCCTACAGATAGCTAATTGTTATCTTAAAATTTTATCTATAATGTATTCCCTTGTATTACTCAAGTAAAGTAATGTATTCTAAATACTTTTGGAATCGTCTGGCTGAGCGCGTTTATCTGGGACCCAGAACGTAGTGAGTAAAGATGATTTTACCATTACAGCTGCGCCTCTGACTTATCAGAACAGACGTCACTGGAGACGTGACAAAAACTAGAGTAGTTATGACTCAAATTTACTATTGTTTAATTCAGCTGCATCAGTCAATAAAAAAAAGTTTTTACAAGACAAAAAGTCAGTGCGATGCCTCGATACCTTGTCAACAGACAGCTTCAAATGGCTTCTTGGTGGCTTTAGCTTTAGCTTTAGCTTTAGCTTTAGCCTCAGTGGCTTTAGCCTCCTAATATTTTTTCAGTACAATCGTCGTTTTCCATGGTTAAACCTCTGCGACTTCTTTATCAGATACAGTACTCTCATCAACATCAGGATCAGCCACTCATCAACATCAGGATGTCATGCACCAAAACAGTAGCAGCACGAGGGAAAATGGACTGAAAATGAGCAAAAGCAATGCACTAGTGGATGTAATATTGATTGTGCCAATACTTATCCGGCACCCCCAGTAATCAATTAATCTCAGTATTATTATACAAATGCTCCCTCTCTATAGGCGCTCTCTTGCAGCAGATGTTTGACTTTTGCACAGGTTTAGCAGTAACGATCACCACCTACTAACTAGGTGGATTGCAGCCATTACTGATATTACTAATTACACTCTGCTTTCCATGTTATGACAGGTCGAAATATCTGCTGCGAGGAAAGTCCACCAATTTAAATGTTAATTAAACACCACCCTCCACGGCGTATCTTTTACTTGTTGGGAAATTATTTTGATGTACTACTTAATGAGTACCAGCCTGAACAATAGGCCCATTTTCATAGGGATAGCCCGTCCGGTGCGGGCGCTTTCAATGCTGGAAAGCAAGACGCATTGCTCAACATGCAATACTGCAGCATGCAGAATCACATGCCAGCAGATGTGTGCATGCGCGTCAGGCTGCGTGCCTTCCTGCCTGAGTGGCAGCCCTGATCTCAAACATCAGCATGCAGACCTGCTGCACTTTTCATTTCCACACTGAAACTTTATGTAACAGACACCGCCTGCATCGCCAAATGGCGGCCGTTAAAGCATAATGACTATGAAACCATAATTATTTGGAGGAGTACTCGAGGAGGCCCCCGCCCTAAGTGCTCCCCGCGCGCCACATAGAAGGACCACGCAAGAGCAGTCGCACTAATCTCCAAAAGAAACTTTTGCTCGCTCTCTCTTCCTCCCTCTCTCTCTCTCTCTCTCTTTCTTTCTCTCATCTCTCCGCTGATTTTCATTGTTTCCCCCCGCGACAATAGGAATGCGCAAAAAGCACAGAGAATGTTCAATTGCTTGTGAAATTTAAATGGGGAGATTACACAGCTGCTGAAGCACCCCACCACCGCCGCCACCCCGCCACCCCGCCACCTCCCAACCCCACCCAAATGCATTTGTGCCGGCTCATTCGTTTTGTTTGGTGGCTTCTCTTCCTCTGCCCCCTCTCTCTCCTCGAAACCTTTAGCCCCTCAGCCACCCCCCCAGCCGCCACCCCGTCTTTATCCCTCCCTCTGTCTCTCCTTCCTATTTTCACATCTGTGTCGCTTTTACCTGACTCACAGCCGCACCTTCTCTCTCTCTCTCTCTCTCTTTTATCTTTTCTATGCTCGCTTGCCCTCTCCAGTTGGGGAACCACGTGTCGGGCTCAGCTGAACGCCAGCTCATGTACTGCGAGGCCAAGATGGCAGCGCGTCCTTACCAGACAGTGAAGCAGCAGTGGTTCAGATCCCTGCAGGAAATGGGCCTCGGCACCTGGGTCAAGAAACCGCCGGAGCAGGAACAGTTCCTACTGTCAGTCTGAGGAAGTGTGTACGAGTGTGTGTGTGTCTGTGTGAGTGTGTGTGTGTGAGAGAGATAGAGAGAGATAGAGTGTTTGTTTAATCTTTATTTTTTTAGGGTAAGATGACTCCATGCTCTTTACTGCTCATCCTGCTTCACACCTCTATACCTGGAGTTTCCCCCTGCAACCTCTAAACTCAAGGCTATCTTCACTGTGTGTGTGTGTGTATGTGTGTGTGTGTGTGTGTCGCGTCCTGGATGTGTCGCTCATCCACCAGAAAAACGACAAAAAGGGAAGGTCAACTGGACAGGCTGAAAAGAAAATGCACACAAAAACGATGGACTCTCTCTCTATGACCCGCCCTTCTTTAAACGTGCAAACACACACTCCTTTAAGCAAACACACACCTTATATGCCACCCCCCAACACACCCCAACACACCCCAGAATCATCCCCCACCCTCCCCCTTCAGCTGTCAAGAAAGGGTGGGGTAACCTTGAGCCGAATGAAAGGCAGCCGCTATCTTGTCATCAGCTATTTCCGGGCCCCAAGGCTCCCGCTGAGGAGTGGAGCCACGAGGGAGAGAGAGAGAGAGAGAGAGAGAGAGAGAGAGAGAATGAAAGAGAGAGACAGAGAAAGGGAGAAAGTGAGCGAGAGAGAGAGAGAGAGAGGTCCACGTCCAATTACCAGCCCTGTCAGGGTGACGGGTGATAGAGGAAGAGGAAGGGAAGCGAGAGTGAGAAAAGCAGAGGGACAGAGCTACTGCCTCCTCCTCCTCCTCCTCCTCCTCTCTGTCTCCCTCGCCCTCTCCCTCCTCGTCCCTCCTCTCCCCTTTTGTCTCCCCCTCTCCCTCCTTCCATTCTACTCCCTCCACCAGCCATTCTCCCCTCTGTCACTTTCTCCCCTCTGCTCCCACCCCTCTCTCTCCCCCCTCCCTCCTGCCTTTCAAGTGCAGCGGAGGTTAACACGACACGACGACAGGTTAATACACCCTGGGTTTTTTTTTTTCTTTTTTCTTTTCCCCCTCCCGTCCTCGGTGCGCCGGGTGGAGAGGAGAGGAAGAATAGAGGCGAGGCACACACACGCAGCTATTACATCTCAACTAAATACAGGTGGCGGTGATGATGGAGGATGGGGAGGGGTCGCCCGTTTTTGTTTTTTTTCTTCGGCCCTCCCTCTCCCTTTCATATTAAAGATGTCTCCTTCATTTTCCTCGGCTCCTCCTCCTCTGACTCGGGCGACCTCCGCTTCCAGCCCGTTGCGGCCGCCGCCGAACTGAAACGTCTCCCTCCACCAATCAAGAGCCATTTTCAGGTCGTGACTCATTAGCGAGGCCTCGTTGACCTCACCGACTTGTGCTCTGTCCGTGGTCGTGACCGCCCCCCCCAAACAGACGTTCGCAAAGTTTCACTCCTGCATTTTATTCCGAAACACACACACACACACACGATGAGATTAGAAATCAGCGAGGTAAATGTCGACATCCTGCCTTGTGGACGTGCTCCCCGAGTCATTATCATGTCAGCTTCATGTAAACGTTCACTCTCTGTGTGGCTTTTTTTTGTTGTTGTTGTTGTTGTTATTGTAACCAGAAAGAGTTCATGTCCATTATGGTCATGACTGTGTTGTTCCGTCATTACTGTTTTTCCTCAAGGATTTTTAGCCGAGGCCTCCGAACCCGCCTGCAGCTCGGCTCGGTGAGCAGTAAAAATCCAAGTAGTGAGAGTGACATCTAGTGGCGTGTTTCTGCCGTTGTTGTGGAGATCAGTGTGTGAGGAAGACGCTCCGGACCAGTTTGTTCTGAACCAGCAGGTCTGCGAGAGATCTGAGGTGCATCTTTGAAGCAGCAAATCTGACACTGTTTGTTTTCCTGAAGTTTGCAGCCTCCGAGTCTTATCGGAATTTCCTGTTGATAGTATGGATTCCAGACTCCACACACACAAAGTATTTAGAAGAACCCAGATCAGACTCTGACTCACTCATTGAGCCGCTCCGCTTTTTGTCATTCTGAACGACGTCCTGCTCATTTTCTTCCAGTCAAACGAGGAAATTCAGTGAAAGCCTGCCAACTTGACATTATTTGCAGAGCATGTTCACATAGACCACAAAGTCCCCACACAAGACAGCCGCAGTGGGTGTCAAAATATTTCAATGTCTAATTGGAGTTTTTATGTCCAATGTTCATCTGCATGATTTATGAACAGGTTTTTAAACCTGTGAGTAAAATTCAGGAGGCTCTCCATTGAGATGTCATTAAAATGACAAAATCTGAAGATATCTCTATTTCGCATTGTGTCCCACCAGCATTGACCCTTCTGGAGCCACTGATGAGATAGCCCACAGCAATCCTCTGATCATTCAGAACAAGCCTGAAGCTGAAGTCCAGTCTAACAATCTACAGTCCAGTGTCCATTCTGCAGATGTTATGAAGCATATGTTATTACCTTATTAACAATAAACATCCTGGTAGAAATTGAATGGGATTTTGCACCACACAGCTGTGATTGCTTATGTCCGGGACAAGTTTGTGACAATTACCATAAATTTGCAATTTTGACACGAGGGTGAAACCCATAATATAATGAAGGCATTAGATAGCTGCAAACATTGGACTGGCAGGTGGCTGAATGAATGGAGTCAAGACATGAGTTACTCTGAAAAGTAGCTGTTAAGTTCAGTATTATATTATTATATTCCATGTTATAAACTGAAAATTATTCCCTGCTGTCACCCTTTGTGTGGTTGAGCAGCAGACCCTGACAATATAAAGTGGGTAAAGTAGTGAATGGATGGATTGGAACAATAGATCCGTAGGAGAGAGATTTAATGTGGGCCTGTCATTAATCCTACAGTGAGAATATGAATGTTATAATCTTAAAGTACCTCATGTAGACACCATCATCAAGTGATTAGAGTCAGCTACTTATTTAGAGAAAGGTCAATATTTTAAATATTGTGGTCCATGGAAACAATTATGATCATTGGATGCAACCACTGAAAAATAGTGTGTGTGAACACAGTGTAAACTGGAATAATTGGTCAAGGAACGAAAGCCAAATTCCAGAGAGATGAGACCATCGATAAAGCGATATTTGAGCAAAATACTTTCTGTAGTTTGTCAGGTTACCACCCAGCATATTATTGGATCGTTGATCTGTGGCGGCTTTAATTAAAAAAACAACAACAACAAAAACCCTGGAAGACTGTTAACAGGACTGTTTTCCTTTATTTGATATTGTGCATTTCTTTGTTTACGCCTCGGCCGAACACTGACAGACCCCCAGCCCTCTCCCCCCCACGTCAACAAAGATCAGATTGGTTGTAAGTCTCGTCTTTGTGCATCGGAACAGACAGCCGGTGTTTGTCTTTCATCAGCCCGCGGGGCAGGTTTTTATTGTGCGAGCGCTCCTCCTCCGCCTGTTCACACGTGGTTTGTGGACACAGGTAACCACACTGCTCATCGCTCCACACCATGTCTCATCACGGCTGGATTAGCCATGACAACAGATCCGCAGATTTATTTTGACAGATAAATAAATATAAGGCATGTCTGAATGGCAATATTGTATCTAAGAGTGTACATATGTAAAGAAATGTATAAAAGATGTCGACAGATGTGAAAGAGATCCTAAAATGTCTAATTATCATGTAAATTAAAGTACACAGAGAATTGCTGCTAAGGTCTGTAAATTGCACTTCGGTAACAGATAAAAAGTGAATGTTTGTACTGTATATGTGAATAAAACTGCAAAATCTTGTAATTTTACCTTGTCTTGATAGTTTATTGATCATGGGGGGGGGGTTGGATGTCAGTTGATAAAAGTGGAATTAATGAGCAAAAATGAAATAAGGTGCCCTGATATTGGGCCTTCTCCGCTCTGTGAGCCTGCGTGGCCCTCAGGAGCATCCAGACAAATATTAAAGGGGCCTCCCCTCACCTGTCTCTGGGGAAATCCGTGGGGAAGTGGTTATCTCTGTTAGGCTCGCCGGCAGGCACCATAGCATGCAGCCGCCAAATTAGCCCGGAGGAAGGTCTGGGGTGAGGAAGAAGAGGAGAAGGAGAAGGGGAGGGACGTGGGCGGAAGGGGAAGGGTGGGTGGCTCCCCTCAGGCCACGGAGCCGACTGTGAGCTCTACAATAAACATCATAATTGACAATTTGCTCCGGTGGCTGGTCACGGCCAGCCAGCCCTAATCTAATGGATGAGGGCCGAGAGGTGAGACGCCAGCCAATATTTGCTGTGGCGGGGAGCGTCACGCTGCACCCCAGTGAAATCCTACAGCCATGTATGACACCGTCTCAGCACGCAGCCCCACGCCACAACACAGCGCTATCTGCTGTCTTTTCCCCAACCCATCGCCCGCCTGTTGAGAGGTCGTCTCAAAGTGTTCCTGTTTTTTTTTTTTGGGACTGAATGACTTTTGACAAGTTGAAAAATATGGTGAGCGGCGGCGTCTCGTTATTGTGCGACAGGTAGAAAATCCTTTTTAAATGACTTAATGACTTTAATGAAGCCAAATTGAATCACCTTTAATAAAAGCACTCGGTGTGTCATTAAAAATCAAACCACTGTTTTCCCACATTAAATTTCTCTTCATCGCCTCCCCGGGAAAAAATGGAAATCTGGTTTGCTTTGGCCACTTGGGGGCAGGAGAAACAAGTTGTCAACACAGCAACTGAGGTTTTGACTTTTTCAGGTTGATATTTTGAATTTATTGAAGGATTATTTTCAACCCCTGAAGCCACAGCCGCAGTCTAATAGTTTATTTGGACTTTTGTGTCTTTTAACTCTGATTTTAGTTTCACAACTCTTGGTTTCTCTTATGCTGAGCAGAAAACTGATTTTCATGCCATAACATGCAGATTTACATTTTTGGCAGATGATATAAATGATGAGCTGGAACTCCTTCTAAAGCTCTGAAAAACGGAGAAAAGATGCAGACTTTTTACTTCCTACAATCCTTTGTACTGTTATCTCTACTTACAAATTGACACATCATTGTCACGCACATGAGGCCGAAACAACTGATTTGTCATAAAAGCAATGAGAGAAATTAATTTATAATTTTTGGAACAGACTGTTATCCCCTGTCTTGGCTGGAGTGCAGCTCAAGCTGCAGCAAAATGCCTCAGTATTTGCATTTTAACAATTTAGAGGTTTATATAGTGACAAATGGGATCATTATGTTGCTTCAGCATGGCTACATAATCTTATTCTGTGAAAGCAAAATGTTCATACCGATCATTTAAAAATGCATATTTTAATACTTAAATTTCATGGTATTTTGACAGTGTGCTTACAGTGTGCATTTCATATTACATTTTATCGTGTAAAAGATGAGCCAGCCAAAAACATATTGTTCTTGTAAGTAAAAGAACATCGGAGATCAATAAATCTCGAATGGACTTTACGTAAAAAGGTGCCACCTGCACTCAATTTATACTCAATTTATACCATTATGTTTGTATTATACTTGCAAAGCAAAGCTTTAGTCATGAATGGCATGTACATGAGATTCTGGCTAAGTGACAAAAACAGGTGACGTGCAATTCAGGGGACTGAACGATGGGACTGCAAACCACTAACAATGTCCCACGCTCCATTTATAGCCGTGTGAACAGAAATTCTCGTGAAACTTTGTGATAACCGCTGCTTGATTTCTTGATTACCTTTGCTCATCAGACGTAATTAAGTTGTCCTTGACTCCGCCACCCAATCAACGTCCCTTCCCACAAGAACAGGATGGACGGAGGCAGAACATGTTCTGACCTTATCTACAGTGCAAGAGCGGGAAGCATTAACAATCAGGCTAATTAACGCGCGTGT
Organism: Karalla daura; assembly: GCA_029224185.1. NCBI lineage: Eukaryota > Metazoa > Chordata > Actinopteri > Chaetodontiformes > Leiognathidae > Karalla > Karalla daura. The sequence continues at coordinate 12,467,137 of CM055208.1, forward strand.
AACGCCCGACTGCCTGAAGGCCTGCACACTCCTCACACCTCGACGTTATCACTCTTATTATAATGTTACAATCCCTACCAACAAACACCTACATCACCTGCAGCCTCTTGATTCAAGTCTGCATTTTCCTCATCTTAAAACACAGGATGATATACACTATATAAGATACACATCTAAGATGCAACTAGATCATCCTGGATCAACGTCAGTCTCCACTCACACAGTTAAGTTCGGTTAAACTAAGACTATGAGCCCTATGGCTTCCTGTAAACTGAGCTTTTGTGTTTTATTGATGCCGAACAGAATGTGATATTGATTAAAAGCACACGTTAAGACTCCCTATCGACACATCTGACGAAAAGGCACCTGTAAATGTGATGGCGCGAGCAGCTGCGACACACACTCTAAAATTAATAAAGCGGAGCGAAATCCGCTTAAAGCCACTTTAGCGTCAGCCTTTATTAATGTTCACAACACCTGCGCTTGTTGATTGGGCCACGTCTGCTGAGAAAAAGCCCGATATAGTCTACAGGCCTAGTTCCACCACCGGCACCTACAGGCTGGAAGTTCATTATAGTTGAGGACGAGCGAACCACGAAACTTAACTCCAACTTAAATTATTAAGTGTCACATCAGCCGAGTCCCCAAATAAGAAAGTTCATGTTTGCACTCGGCAAATATTCATACACCTTCGGCTCCTCGCTCATTAGCACCAGGCGTCGTCATTCCAAGCCACTGGATTTTACATCCAGAAGTATAAAAGTGCGATTTCCAAGACGATACATCTTATTGAGCTGAATAAATGAGAGGATGAGGGGGGGGGAGAAAAAAAAAAGTGACACAGGAGCCGGGAAAAGGAAATCACACATTTTTATTGGAAAGTGTCAGAGAGCACGTACCCGTCACAATAAAGTATGCAAAGTAGCTCACATAATGAAGTTTGAGTTGAATACGACCCGCTACAATGAAGCGAAGCCTATCCTTTTCTTTTTTTTTTTTTTTTTACCTCTTCTTAAACCTTCTTCCAATCTGGCACGAAATAATTTAATGTATCAATCCAAAAAATCATATTTCCTCCGAGCCGGAAGCTGGCGTGGGGTGCAAATCGGACTTGCCTTTCTGCCTGCAGATTGAAATGACATTGATAGCGGTGGGCGCGAGATTGAGTTCCCCGAATGAAACAGGAGCAGGAATCCTATCTGCGCCGCGCGGTGGCACGCGCTCACTTACTGAGCAGGCGTCCGGGAGAGCGCCTCGATGCTCAGCTGGATAAGGCTAATGCACCGTTCTCAATGCAACGGTAAGGCATTTCAATGAGTTCATTACATTTTCTTTAGGCTCATGCTACTTCAAAAAAAAGAAAAGAAGAAAAAAATCCCCGTCCGGACTCTGTTGTAGAGACGGCGGATGTCTGCTTTCAGGGAAGTCCTACGCACCTATGTCTCGCTGAGCTACGTGGGTCACACGAGTGGGATTTTTACAGCACTGGGATGAGTTACAACTTCTGAGAGATCAGAAACTACAGCATGACTTCATGTTTCAGGATATTGCACGAGTGTAACAAAGAGTTTCGGTTTGTTTTTTTTGTGTTTCCCCGGATTGCGTTTCGAGCCCGCTGCTAATACCTACAGCCGGAGCCGAGAGTCAGTGCGTGTCGGAGGAGCTGAAGTTATTGCTTCTCTTATTTTGGGATTAAACAGACAGCGGAAGCATCGTCTACGACACGGAGGGGGAGGGGGGGGGGGGGGGGGGGTGCGGGAGGTCACGCGCGGCAGAGGGGGAGGGGATTTCCGATGCGAGGTGTAAACACGATAACTTCATATTGACAGTTACTGAAGCACAGATATAACCAGTAACCAACGGGATCACACGTCACAGCGATGCGGGGCTCTGACTGGGCAACAGGCGGGAGGAGGATGGCTCTGGACTTCACCAGGACAACACACACAGGTGCAGTCTCTCTGTCCCGTTATTGCTACGCGCAGACAGGCAGAGCCGAGTCCCAAAACGAAAAAAAAAACCAGAAACAATAAAAGCACTGTAAACACAGAACAAGGCAAGAGTTACAGTAATGGCAAAGGCCGGTGGAGGCTGACCGTGAACCGAAAGCATCGAAGGTAACAGGCGAGGAGACCCGACCGGGTCTCGACCAGTGGATCCGAGACGGTTTTAAGACGAGCGAGGCAGGCGCCCCCTGCTGGAGGCCTGCCACGCCTCGGCATGATATGTGTTGTCCTAGGAGGAGAGGAAGTATCCCAAGGCAGGCTAAAAAGGGTAAAAAGGTGTCACGTCACCTCTGCCTAAACGGAGAAAAGAAAAAAAAACAAAAACAAACAAAAACAAAAGGTGGACGACGGCAAAGACACTTAATCCATGAACCAGCAGTGTTCACTTGAATGAGGCCACGACATAATATATATATATATATATATTTATATATACACAACATCTTTATACTGGAATTCTACAAACTCTTAGACCTAGTCCTAGTCTTAGTTCGCGCACAAATTTACAAGTAACATTCACACAACGTGGGGTGGAGTGGTGGTGGGGGGGGCGTGTATCATACATGCAAGTGCGACCAATCAGCAGCAACTAAACGACAGTGACGGTGAACAGCAGGGGGCGCTCTGATGGGCGGGTGGGGGGGGGGGGCGCCTCACGGTGCACGGCTCATGCTGGGGAGGGTGAAACACGGGAGGTGAGCTCGGCGGGGCCTCGGGCACGCTGCGGACTACGCTCCTGGAAACCACAGGTCAAACTCAGAGGAAAAGAAATAAAAAACAGGATAGTTTCCCCACACAGTCCGGCAGCTGAGGCCACAGATTACAGTGTTTAACGTGCGGTGTGGCGCCTCCTCCTCCTCCTCCTGTTGTGTGTGTGTGTGTGTGTGTGTGTTGGGGGGGGGGGGGGTCGTGGAGGGCGTCAGCGCCGTCACTTCTCCTGCAGCAGGGCGGGAATGTTGATGTTCCAGCCGATGGCCTGGCGGTCGAAGCCGCAGGTGAACAGGTTGCACGTCTGGTTCTCCTCGTTCCACGCCGTGCAGCACACCATCCGCCTGTGGCCCTGCGCACGCACGCACACACACGCACACAGGTTTCACACAGGAACACGCACACGTCTAACGCACACACACACACACGTAGGTGCAGGGTGCCGCGCTCACCATCCTGTTGCTGCGTGGCAGCCGGGCCAGCCTCACCCCGCTCATGTCGAACAGCCGCACCTGGCGATTGTCGTGCGGCAGCGCGATGATCCTCTGGTTGGCGGAGACGCTGATCCTGCACCAGCAGATCAGAGCGCCTGGTCAGCCCCCCGGACCACTCCCCTCAACTTTTCTTTCCACTTAAACGTGAACCCGCACCGCCCTACGGTACGTCCTCCGCCCTCTAGCTGTTGCTTTTGTTCACAGATCTACACGCCACCAGTCTGTCTCTGGCCGGGGCCCAAAGCTGTGCATTTCTCTTTACATCGCTGCAAACAGCTCCGAGGCCTTTTGTTTGCTTTCCTGTAAGAACTGTTGTGTCTGCGCTCTCTGTTAAGAAGTACGGTCTCGTTACGTTTCTGTAGCCAGGGAGCCATCTGTGCAATACTAGTCACTGGGTCTTTAACAAAGGTTTCATTCAATATGCATAAAGTTGACAATAATAATGATAATATTAATTGTAAATTTTATTAAGTGCAAATGCAAATGATAAGCAAATACACAATTAGGCTCGATGTTGCAATATCACAACATTTCTATGAAAACATACGACAATACAGGAAACAAAACGCAAACTTCACTTACTGGCAGGTGAATAAAAGTCCCACCACTGCTTCTACGTGACCACACAAAGCTGCATCTATTTCCGTGCTGCTCAGCTGACTCTTTGCTTCATTGTCTCTCTCTGCTTCGACCCCAGCCCTCGGCTCCCAGCGCCTCGCGGTCCTACGTACCTGTTGACGGCGGAGTCGGTGCGGATGGTTGCTATGGGCGACCGCATGTTCTTCAGGTCCCACACCTTGACGGTGCGGTCGTCGCTGCCCGAGACCACGTTGTCGCCCACTGTGAAGACGGCCGCCGTCACCGTGCTGCGGGACACACACACACAGGCACACACGCACACACACAGACACACACACGCACACACGCCACTTGTTAGGTGCAGAGGTCTCAACACCGGCTTGCATGTTGAAACAGAGGCTGAAGGTGTTCCATTTGTGGGGGAGTCACACTGTGCTCCAGGATGGAGTTTACAGGAAGTGAGAGGAGGAAGGTTTTCACGAGCGAACGCCTATTTTCAGCCGCCCGGATGACTCACGCCGCCAAAGGGTGAGGCGGATCCAGGCGCGCCGACGTGGCCGCGCGCTAGACGGTTTGAAGAGGTAACGCCTTCCCAGGACGGAGGCCGGATCGCGCTCGCACCTTCCCCAGAGCGTAGAATCAAATCGTGTTCACGCCCTCCAGCAGGAAACACACTTAAAGGTGTCTGTGCCTCCCTTTGGCTTTACCTCGTTACGCCTGGATGTAATACAGCAGACGACGGGTGTGTCACACAAACGCCGCGGTACATTTTCAGCACATTTTGACTTTGACGTGAGTTTCTTGGGTTATTTTTAGACGCTGCTTTCGCACACGCAGGCTCGCTTCCCGCCCGAGCGTTCCGCTCACCTGCCGCTGGATTCATCCTCGCGGGGTTGTGACAGCGTTCTGCTGCTGCAAATCACACCTCGAGGCCAGGTTTGCGTCAATATTTGACTGACACGTCTGGGTTCTTCGCAGACCCGGGCGGATGCGGGATGTCTTCCCGCATCCGCGGCCCGGCCGCTTGCCTCACGTCTCATTTTGATGTCCCGGCCTTTTCGCAGCTACACGTCAATTACACAGCGGGAAGCGATCGGCCTCAGCAAATTAAAACATCTCCCGAATGTTTAAAACCTCCTTTGAGCGTCTCTGACCCGGGTGATGCCACGTTAAGGAGGAATCCGAGCGTGACGTTTCCCTTCACAGGACAAGGCGCTAAATGACAGCCAACACGCGTCAACCTTGCTCCATCCCATCATAAGGCTTTTGGGGCTGCGTGCAGACAGACAGGCGGACAGGCAGACAGGCAGACAGGCCCCTCCTCCCACGCCCTCCCTCCAACCAGCCGTGATGTGCCGCTCCACACGGCAGCACTGAGGTCAGGCCTGGCCCTGCGTTTAATAGACCTTTAATATTCCAATCTATTACTGTACGTCAGGCGCTCCTGCGAGGGCTCCTCTCCCTCCCTCTCTCTCTCTCCCTCCTTTTGTTCTTGGTCATTCATGGCGGGGAGTTAAATAGAAAAAGAAGAGAGAGAGAGAGAGAGAAACTGGCCGAATCTTGATTAAGATTAGTGTCGAGCAGTTTCCCTTCACACGCATCGTGGAGAGTTCCACTCCTGGTTTCTCCCTCTTTAGGAACTGGCTTCCCTCCTAATTCAAATCGACACGGCATTAAAGGCTAATTAGGGGACTAAACTTTGTCCCATTAGAGAGGCCGGGGCTGGAGGAAAGCGCTGTATCGTTACAGGCACCTCCTGACATTGGGGGGTACAGCCCACCTGGGAACGGGGGGTGTGGGGGAGGGGCTGAGGGGGGTGGCGAGATGGGAGGCGCCGGGCTGGAGCGTAATCAGACAAGGTAATTGATTAAAAGGTTGATTAAGGTTAAAGGGTTTTTAGAGTGGGTGGCGAGAAGGGAGGAGAGCATTCAGTGGTGCTTAATGGCATCTCTGCCGCGTGTCTGACAGCCAAGGTCAACACTCCCCGCTGCTGGAGCTGGAGCTGGAGCTGGAGCTGGAGCTGGAGCTGGAGCTGGAGCTGGAGCTGGAGCTGGAGCTGGAGCTGGAGCTGGGGAGGGAAGAAGCAGGGGATGGTGGGACATCTGGGTCTGAGGCCGGGGAGGGTGAGAGGAGTTTCACCATCACCATAAAACCCAGGAGGAGGAGGACAAGGAGGAGGGGGAAGAGGAGGAGGAAGAGGGGTGATGTGGCTGCACTGATGTCAGTCCCTCATCCTCCCGATTCACTTTTTGAAATGGCTGAAGTTTGACTGATTGTCGAGGCAGTTCCCACACAAGAGGTGAAATGAGGATCGTCGGCTCGTTTCCAGATTTTTCCCCCCAGGATTCTTGACTTTATCTCTCTGGGGACAAATCTCTCTGAATTGAAGTGAACTGAGAGAGTGACATGGTTGGAGCTGGAAGAATTAGTCGATTAGTCAGCTAAGTAAAACAATAAGTGACATCTCCTTTAATAGCCAATAAGTCATTTGATTATTTAAATATGACAAACTACTAAAAAAAAACTGATCTTATCCTAGTCATCTGTGACAGAAAACTTAAGTGAAAGTGGAAAAAAGGTCTTCAAAGGCCTGATCTTGGCCTTTGTGAAACCGTTATGAACTGTTTTCACTGTTTTGGTGTCTTTTTATGAACCAAACAACTGCTCTAATGGCAAAAAAGCAGCAAAGCGTTTACAACAAGGTGAACGGATGACGGTCGCAACGCGAGACCCGCGCCACCTTCAAGCTGCAACAATAACGCCATGGTTACATTCGACTGATTGTTAATGTTGCGCTCAATGATGTCAATTACGGCTGTTTTTCCCAGAGAAGACAAAAGCTCTCGCCAAGTCAGTTCCTGCGAAAAGGAAACGGAGGCGATCGCACCCGCGTCCTGAGGCCGTCGGCCTCACAGCGGTGAGGCCATTCAGGGCCGCTCTCGCACAGACGTCCAAAGGCAGGACCGAACCGTCTACGCGTAACCCCGCACAATGGTTTGATTGTTGGCTCACACTGCTGGATTCATATTTACAATGGTCCCGAACAAAGACAACCCGACCAGACTGTACATGAGGCGGCGCGTAAGTTACAATGCAACACATGTCAGGAGAGGAGGGGGCGCCGCACCCGGGCCGCGCTGTACCGGAGGAACCTGAATGAAACTATTCACTGATAAGAAAAAAAAGGATTAAGAGCACTTTGTTATTTCCCTGCCCGTGGTGCTGCAACGCTGACAGCCGCTAAGAAGCTGCCGGTAAGTGCCAGCGTGTCCCTCCAGAGACGCGGTGTCAAATCTGCACAAAGGAACCACACACACACACACACACACACACACAAACGTGTGTTTCTATCCGCCGCAATCGGATGTCTCCGAGAGCCACGGACGACAGCGGAGACAAACGTGACATGGCGGCGGGCGTGCAGAGCAAGTGGGCTGTCACTTCCAGTTTGCCGGCGGCCTCTCTGTTAGCTCACGTGCGGTTGTCATTACCCGGCAATTACAGCGGCGGGGGCCGCGGGACACGAGGGCGCACGCTGCACTTTTAGCTGCCGCGGCCCACTGTCAGGGAGCGTTAGCCGTGATCGCCGCTGAGGACGGTCGGGGGGGTGGGGGGGGGGGGGGGGGGGGCGAGGGGGGGGGGGGGGGGGGGACCATCTCTCCGTCCCCGCAGCTCTCTCACCCTCCTCTACCTAGCGCTCACTCGTACCGTGGTTGTACGAGTTTTGGAGATCGTGGAGAATTAGCTGGGTAAATGGCAGGGAACTAACAAGCTGCCGTTTTCAGGGGATCTGGATGAGACATGAATTAATTAAAAACCTGGGGACGAGGTAAGGTGAGTGCGTCCAGATACGATTTTCCTTATCCTTGTCTTTATAAGGCGTAAGGGCAACATCTGATCATTCCTGGATTTCTTAACCTCAGGTTCCAGTGCCAGACAGGAACAGACAGGACTCGTGTTATAGCTATTAATAGTGTCTCAGGAGCTGCTAAACCCTCTGCTCTGAGGCAAAAAGTACACAAGCTGTGCAAGAAGTGAGATACCCACTGACGGCTGAGGATCAATCACATACTCCAAAAACCTTTTCAGCCTCATCTGACTCAACAATGAAGGAAACGTGATGAGAACAACAACTTTTGCTGCTCCTGAAGTGCACCGACAACAGCAGAGGCAACACCCTGACAGCATATCCGATCAAGATGGTAGTCACAAATAGTGCCTCCTGACATCGGACAGCCTCCAAATTATTATTTTTTGGGTGTGAGGTTTTCACTTTAGGGACCATCGGTGGCCTTTTGGGAAGCAAAGAAGAATGGCAGAAAAGGAAAAGAGGAGGGCTGTCGTTAACTGTGAAACGCTGGTGCTTAATCTCATTACACCAATTGTCTATGGGAGAGAATTAGAGTGGGATCTGCAGGAATTACACATGTTGGGGTCGTGCATAATGAGCTCTACGTAATCCCCCACTTGCAATCAAAGGCGGCCAGAGAGCAGCAGCCAGCCAGCACACACATGTAGGCGCGCACATGGGCGTGCGCACGCTCTTTGCACAGCTTTTAGAGAGAGAGAGAGAGAGAGAGAGAGAGAGAGAGAGAGAGAGAGAGAGAGAGAGAGAACGAGAGAGAGCGCCGCCACTGAAAGCCACAGACGAGCCTCGCAGTCGTCGTTGTGAAATGAGCGTCTGCAATTGAGTGTTAACAGCGAGCAAAGTGCCAAATTACACAGAGTGGGGGATTAACGCAGAAACGGACAGATAAATGAACAGGAGAGCGAGGACGGGGGAGAGAGAGCGTGTGAGAGAGAGAGAGAGAGAGGGAGAAAGAGAGGTGGGGAGACAGAGACGCAAACCGTCGGAGTGTGGAGAAGTGCTCGATAATGAATGAGAGGCAAGTGGAGGATTTGGCTTGGAGCAAAAAGGTCTGTAAATTAACGTGGCACTGTAAAAGGGGGAAAAAAGCAGTACGTGCTGGCGGGCCTGGCAGACCACAGAGATGTTCCAGTACCACCCAGTGGGCAAAGGGAGGACTGCAGCGGCCAGACGCCACTCCGTTTGATAAAACTTGTATGCGAGTGAGGCCTGGAGCTGAGCTGAGCAGTGAGACAACTACGATGACATGAAACTTGAATAAAAAGAATTATGGCTTTAGTCCCTGTATTACCTAACCCCGTATGACTTGTCAATTTCCCCCGTTGCATCAGTCACATGTAAAACCTAGCTCCGCTTAGCTGTGCATGTGGACGTAGCGAGAGACTTACTCTGTGTGACCCTGGAAGACGTTGACAGAGTGGATGGACGGGTCTCTGAAGTCCCACAGCCTGAAAGTCGTGTCTCTGGATGAAGTGACCACCAGGCGCTGGGTGGGGTGGGTACAGCAGTGAGTCAGCTCCTGGTCATGGCCTGCAAACAGTGCAACACAACTATGGATGATTTTAATGGGGACACACGGTCGGTCCACAATTTAGTGGAAATTAACTGTTATTAAAAGCAAAACAGTAGTTTCAAACTACTTTCTAGGCACAAAGTAGTTTGTGCCTAGCTAACTAGCTGCTAGCTGTATGTTCATAGTTAACCTTCAAACCCAAGGCTTGGGGTTTTACTGGTAAAGTTACAGACAGAATGTGAAACTGAAGAAACTGATATGTATAGTGGGTTCCCACTGTAAACCAAAAGTGGTTTCCTCCAGTGTAGACTGGAGACTTAAAATGGCAGTAGCTAATTCTGTGAACAACTACAACAGAAAATGTGGTCCCATGTCATCTTGTATTTAGATGAAGTTATGTACAACCTTTACCCTGAAGCCTCAAAGTAGTTTAGGCTCTTTGGACCAAAGCAACAAAATTCATAAAAAATAACCATATTCAATTCACATAAAACTAAATGTATAAAGTGCTAAGACAATTGCCTCACGATTGTGTTGTGAGTTTCATTTGCAAATAAAAGACAATTTGGGAAAATTGGAAAAGATTAAGTATTGTAGCGTAATTAACTAAATGAGGTGTTACAGAAACGCAGATAAAAAAATACATAGTTATGAAACCAAAGAACGGCATAACGTGATGCGAAACACTTCCCACTACAGACTGAAACCGACTGAAATATCTCCACTACGAAACCCCGACATTTAACTCCAGTGCCGCTCAGTAACTCATGGCCACGCTGTGCCGTGGCAGAGTGAGGGAACCGGTGCCCGTACCGGTCAGTGTGTGGACCAGTTCGGAGGTCTCCACCTCGTACAGGTTGGCGGCGCGGTCCCAGGAGGCCGTCACCACCTGCCGGCCGCCCACCAGCCAGTCGGCGGCGATCACCACGCCCTGGTGGCTCTTCAGGGTCGCCGTGGCAACGCGGACGGTGGGGACCTCGCAGGGGCCCTCGCCGTCCACCTCCCCCTCCTCCCGGTCGGACGAGTCCTGGTCGTCGTCACACGGCGCCTGGGGGGGGAACGGACACGGCACGGCTCAGCAGACGGCGGGCTGGTTGCGACGTGATTAATGGGCCGCAGGACCGGGCTCAAATGTTTGCGACGGGGGAGCAAGCGCTCCGCCGGGACGCCCCAGCAGAAAGGCAGCAGCTACTCACGCTGACATCTGGTGGCGGCTGCGGGGCAGGGAGCTGCACCATGTACCGCCAGATGTGAGCCGTCTGGTCCCCGGAGGCTTCGGGAGGGAGAGGACACACACCCGACAAGCGGAACACGGTCAGATGTGAGTGGGGGGAAAAACAAAAACAACTAGCTGCAGGAAGCAGCGAGAGCACGGTCCGACAGTCACAAATATGAATTTGCATAAATGTGACTTCATTCAACATACCGGTGAGCGCCATCTGCTCTGTGGGGTGGAACTTGATGGAGTTGACTGTGGGTGAGAGAACAATGATTAGACAGACGTAACATCACGTACCACTATTGTCTTGACAAGGACAAGCTGAAACATAATCATAGTACTCGTTTCATAAAATGTCATTAGAGCCAATCCCTGGGATGTTAACACATTTTCACTTCACATGATCATGAGGTTGCGATCTTAATGTCATCATGCACTTGCGGTTTATTCACATAATTTGTGATTACCTGATCCTGCATGGCCAGCATACCGCAGCAGACATTTCCCGGTCTCTATACTCCACAGCAGAGCGGAGTGATCTGTGCAGGTGGGGAGAGCAAGGTTCAGCCGACACGAAGATGTTCACTATCCGATAAACTAAGCAAAATGTCTGTGGCTACGACGATGTAAATACTGCATGCCGGACATTCATGGGTCCACTTCATACTTAGGGACGATGTCTTCTAAAAACACGGACAGAGAATGGATCGGTTTCCCTCTGAGGATGGGATCAGAGAGCCCGTGATGCGACTGACCTGCGGACGCTGTGCCCAGCACCACCGGCTGGGTCCGGGTCACACTGAGGTCCCAGATGCCGTCCCGGTGGCCCACGTACTCCTTGAGGAGCTGGCACAGAGCCCGGGAGCCTGTGGTGGCTTTAAAGCTGGACACGATCTGGGCAGGGAGGCAGGGAGAGAGGGAGGAGAGGATTGGTGAGCGTCTCTGTGAGGGCTGAGGCAAACACAGCTGCTTCTAACGGAGGCCATGTTTCACTGTGGTAGCTACAGGTGCACCACTACTGAGGTTTTCTTTTTGTTTTTTTTAATAGCAGCATATGAACGACCCAGCTTACGAGCACTCGGGCCTCACCACGAGCCCCGCCACGGGACGGCACAGTTGCCGATCCACTGTTTTTGCACGCTTCACACGGATGATTGTTGCTCTGTGAAGAACAGATGAAACCAAATGGCTGAGATTAGCAGGCCGGGCAGCTTTCTCTGGGATTAACTCTCTTAGCGTTGTGGCGTCACGAAGCCGTCTGCCTTTGAACTGCGCGGCCAACTTCACTTCAGAGGACGCGATCAAACCCAGACAGCTCTGACGGCTCTCTGCGAAGACATGAGGTTCCAACGGGCCCCGGACGGGGACTGGAGAAGCGCCGACGTGGGAAATCGAGAAGAGCGGTGGAGACATTTGTATGGCTCAGAGGCATCACTGTGCTTTCAATGTCAGTTAGTTCACAGAGATTTTTTTTGCACAATCATGTGTCCAGGTTCACAGCTTTCTTTCAGTCACCACAGGATTTCTTCCACATCAGATTAATAATCTCAGTGGATTCTTATGGATCCATCCCAGTGTCCTCATGGCTGGATGAGCCTGGAACACTACAAACTGAGCGGTCCCTACTGGATGCCCCGCCTGCCTCTCTTGTTTCTTCCAATACAAAAGAGCACCGGTTTAACTAAACTAAACAAAAAAAACACTTCTCTTATCACTTTCTAAAACTGGTGAGTGAAGGCCAGGGCTGCACCGCTGATCGACTGGAAGATGATAATCTTTGCCTCCCGGCCGAGTTCTCTCTCTACCACCACCACCACCACCACAGAGCAACAAACACCCCTGCTGCTGCTGCTGCTGACGCCACACAGCTCTTTGCTCGGGGAAGTAACTCGGCACAGAGGGAGCGACTCCTCTCATCTCTGGCAGGGCACCGCAGCCTCTCGTCCCAGCCACTGCGCACACGGACTGCCTGTCAAACGCGGTGGAGGTCAGAGGTCGGACGGAGGCAACAAAAGCACCCAAAGGGGACCTTCTCTCCTCTGCCTGACTGCATCCCCACATCCTGCCTATAAATAGCATCAACAGAGTCTGTGATGGCGAGGGGGGGGGTTTAGAGGGCTGAAAGTGCCCAACGTATTGCAGGAGGCATGAGTAAGGCTGGGGAACACTGGATTTGCTGCCTGAGCTATTGGACCTTGGATTGGAGGTGTGATACCTACAACATTCAACCGATTGGGCAGAAGGACTGAGCTCTGCAAAACATTATATGAATGTATATGCACATATACATATATATTATATATATGTATATATGAGAAATGAAGGTCATACACCAGGATAAGGTCTAAGATCTCAGGCACCAAATGCTGTAATACTGTGTATATTTATAGTCTAAATGATATGTGTAATATATAACAGATATGTGTATCTACAGATACTCATTTGACTGTGCGTGCTTGACCTCACTATGTCTGCCTCGCTGGAGAAGTGGTCGCCAAGCAGAGAGCGTGGCCAATCGTTCCTGCTAACCGCGTGCCAAGTGAGGCCGTGGCGTCGAGACAAGCCCGAGAGGCTGGGGAAGATGGATCGTCACTGCGCGCCGAAACGCGTGGTGCACCCCTAAAAATACCCACTGGTCTGGTTACACATGGCCTTTCGGTCGCGGCGGTCTCCCGCGTGAGCGAGTTAGAGCTCGGGTCGGTGCGGTGTCCAACCGCGGGGGCGCCCAGCATGCCGCTGCAAGCAATAAGCTCAGATCACGGGAAGTCGTTAGACGCCAAGCACCGAGACCGCTCCCCCCACCCGCCCCCCGGCGTCAAACCTGTGTGTTAAGGTGTGCCGTCGGCCTGTCCGCCGGGTTGACAGTCACGCCCCAGTAACAGTAACATGTGCGTTCCAAGGCAGGGAAACACGCTGAGCGGTAAGCATGGCCAAGAGTAGTGCATTCCAGGCACGGCGTCACCCAGGACGTGGTTAGTGGACATCATTAGTTTCATCCCCCCCCCCCCCCCCGTCCCAGTCAGTCCAGACAGGATTAGTCCCGTGGTCAGGTCTCGTAGCCAGCTCAGGTAGGTTAGCTGTGTGTGTCGCAGAGCAGCTAGTTCCGTCAGGAGGTTAATCTCAATCTGACGAGTCCTCCCTTGATCCTGCGCGTCCTCTTCAACCGAGGTTGGAGTCGCAAGAGGATCGTGTGGCACTCTTCGTCTGGCTCGCACTCTGGCTGCACACAGGGCTGCTCGTTTGCTTCGGCTATTGAGGAGACGCTTTAGACTACACTAGCGCACAAGAGAACAGGGAGGAGAGAGTCGAAAGATTGACTGGCGTACTAAAAACACATCTTTTTGGAGTGTTTTTTTTTTCTCCACATTTGAATGCCAGATTTTAGCCCGCGTGTGCATACTAAATGCTTGCACTGTTGCGCATCGCACTGTGGTTCCACATCTTGGGAAAGGACGTATATTTACATATTATGTAGGACTGCAGACTGCAGGTCCATTACGCTGAAGCAACTGCTTGGCATACAAACATGAGCGTTGCATCAGTATTTCTCATTTTAAGAGCGTAAATAAGCGGATTTCCCATAATGCCGAGTTTGGGGCCCGTCTGTCTAAGCGTAATCATTCTGACTCCTGATACGATCGTGACGTGGCAATGAGAGGCCGATCGCCGTGGTTCCACATCACTGCGATATAACTGTTGCCTCTGGCAGCCGTCGTGGCAGTTCTGGCATTGCCGTAGGCTACACTGTTTGTTTCTGGTTCACGAATGCAGCCGTCTCACCCAAAAAGACTGGGGCGCGGAGCAGAGAAGAGATGAGGAGTCAAGGTCAGACTGCAGTTAAAAACAGACTCAGACCCGCAGCTGTCCCCCACTACGCTTAGTGACAAACAGAGCATTCAGGAAGTTACCCATGAATCTCCTCCCCACAACTCCCATGTGGCCACACTGAAGTTGCGAGGTCCCCCTATTTTGCCGTGGAAGGCGTACAAGCGCTACATCGGCAAGAGATTAAAAAAAAAAAAGGGAGAGGTCACATCAGTTTGCCATCGACGGTCGTCACGGCATCACTTCTTCTCAGCCTCGCTTCGCCCCTGCGGGTGCAAACATCTTTACAGAGCATCATCAGCGCCTCGGAGAGCGTACGGTTGATCCAGGCTTCAGATGGAAATGGGCTCCCGGGCCCTGGCTCCACAACAGAGGGGCTTTTAATGCTCGCTCCCATTATGCCCGCAGCCTTGATCCGGGCAGATCAAACAACCCCACACATGGTAAACCCTAATTTTGGAGCAGACTAACAAAGGCGGAGCCGCGTACCTTGCTAGTAGAGGCTTTGTAGGTCGTCTTCAGCTTCTGTGACAGTTGACTGGTGCTGTGGCTGGCTGCGGAGCAGAGTAGAAACGCAGGCGTTACGAAAAAGAAAGAACAAAAAAAACCTAGCGGCAGTCGCATTCCTGGCTGCGCGGGACATACTATACCTTTTGTTTTCAGGGCACCCTTGGTGGGGTCTCCTCCTTCAATGGTCTGCCCGTCGCCGGTGAGACGCTCGTTCAGGGAGTCGATTTCCCGGCGCACTGTAACGTCAGCACAGGCGTGGTGAGCAAACAGCAGCCGGTCAGTCGGCGCCCGGGGGTCGATGCTGCACGGAGTGCGCGCGATACGAAACCCCGGCAGTCTCCGCCAGCTACTCACGTTCGATGTTTTCGATGTAGAGGTTCTCAAACTCGCGCTCGATTTGGCCGAAGAGGTCGAGGAGGTTGTTGCGCAAGGAGAGGGGCAGCTTAGAGTCCTGGACGGGGGCACACGAGGAAACGAGGTGAGACGGGCCTAAAAGTCAGGAGTCACACACAGAGCTGCCACAGCTGGTTAATGAATAAGACTGAAGAATTCAGCTGTATTTCAAGAAATTCCCTGATTCTAGAACAGAAGATTGAATGTCGTAAAATGGCACCGAATTTTCGCCGATTACATCAACTAAATGATTAATCAAGGAAGTGCTCAACACATCAACTGACCCTGGTCACACGATCCTCCTACGAAACGCTGCCAATGGGTACGGATACAACTTTACAATGACAAACAAGTATCTTACACAGTATGCTACACATGGAGCATTGTTCTGGGCGCACACACTTGAACTTATCAAGAGCAAACCACTCATCCAAATGTCAAACACAGCCCGCGTGTTTACCTGATGTAATCAGTCACCAGCCGCGCTTAAATAAGAGCGCGGCAACACAACTGCGACCTTCGGACAGCTGACTGCACACACAGTGACTGGGGTCGGGCCAGTCGGGCTCGCTACGGCTGCTTTACCTCCATGGTGAAGTCCAAGAAGAAGGACCCAGACAAGCGGTGACGGCCAGAGCAGCCAGCGACCAGGCAGTAGGTACAGAGCTGGAGGCGAGGACAACGGGTAGGAGAGGCTGCGTCTGACAGCTCGCCTGGAGGGCTGCCGCTCGTCACCCCCCCGGTCGTCTGGAGGACAAGGGAACGAGCGCTCGGCCTTCTCCTGGCAGGGCCCTCAAAGCCAACAGTGTGCCACGGTGACGCCGAGCGCCTGACCATCCTGTCAGCGCCACATGTCAACGCGCTCTGCGCGCGGGCAAACAAGGCGCCGCTCTTGTGAATCCGAAGCGGCCAAAGCCAGCAGGCCAATAGCGGCGGCACCGGGCACGCGGGTGAAAGCGCTTTCTGCGAGGGGTTTGTGTAAGCCGTCTGTGTGCGAATTAGAGCCCCGGGGGCTCAATGAGGTACATAAAGAGCGAGCGGGCCTTGGCAACAGACAAAAAGGGTCCGGTGAAAGGACTAATCAGACCTGAACAAGCGGCCCATATTAAAACTTGATGAGACAACAGGTCAGTGCAAGCCGAGCTCAAGATATAGAGGCCGATAATTGGTGGACGCGGTCCAGCAGAGAAAGTACCGGCCCGGCGGTTTCAATTAGCAAGGCCAGACTGCTGGACAACGTCGACGAGAGAACGTGTCAAATAATTTATGGGCCGAATACTCAGAATTGGATCCTGCACGAGGCCTTAACTTAACGCACTTAAAGGTCACTCACATCTGAGAGATCAATAAAGCCAGAAGAGAGCGCCTCCTCCCAGAAGTTAACAACCAGGATGTGCTTAATCAAACAAGAAAAAGAAGCCTTTTATTGTGTCACTGGGGAAGCAGCCTGACAGCTGGACCTGTGAACATTAACATGTGATCACACAAGCCGGAGCTCCAATCTAAATAACTTGGCCGGACATGCTTAATCACTAACTCAGTGAGCTTGGCCATCACAGTCAGTTGTTCTGTTTCGACAGGATTAAATCAGTAACTAACATGCAAATCCAACCGAGGGCTTTCAGCCAGATCCTGTAGACACCCAAGAAGCACATTTCCATGTGGGAGACACCGTGTGTCATTAGCACGCTTTGAGCATGGATGTTGTAACACCAGGTAAAAAAAAAAAGAAGAAAGAAAGAAAAAAAGAGCAATGCTGCTCAACCGGCTGGTACTGTACTGACATGACAAAAACAGCCCCCACGCACTCACACACTGCTTCATCAAAGCAAAACAAAACAACGGATCGATGGACACGGTGAATGCCCCTTTTCTAGTCCTCACCATCGCTCGAGGCGCTTTACAGTCACAAGTCGCAGTCAGACCCATTCACACTGACGGCAGGAGCCAGCGGACAGGGCTCTGTCTGCTAAAACACTAGCTTTAACACGCTGATGGCACAGCATCAGGGCAGCTCGAGGTTCAGTGTCTCAGCGCAAGGATGGAGTGAAAGGCAGATGGACAGATAGACGGACACTGCAGATAGGCGGACCAACAGACAAAGAACGATATGGCTAGGTAGACAGATAGATAGATAGGCAGATGGATAGATTGATAGATATTTCAACACAAGCATATAAATGCTCGTGTGTGTGCGTGTCTGTGTGCATGCATGTCAGAGACTGTCCGGCCTGTGTCTCACCTGTCCCTCAAGCATGTCTCCTCTCTGCAAGCCCGGCGGCCTCTCCTCTGTGCTGTTGGTGCGGCGGATGGACAGACTGTGAGCCTTGCGCTTCTGCTTGGGGTGACGGGCAGCCGAGGCAGAGCCGCTGCTGCTTCCGCCCTCCACAGGCATCCCTCCTCCCTCGTGGGTGGCCCTGCCCCCCCGCTCAGCACTTCCCCTCCGAGGAGCAGGTAAACAAACAGAGGCCAGGCGGACTAGTCTGGCTGGCTGGTCGGATCAGGTCGCTGCGTTATCGCCACCTGCCTGCCTGCAGGTTCAAACAGGAAGTGCAGTTCAGGTTCACAGCCACGGCTAAGTAGTGCTCAAAGGGGGGGGAGGGTAGACCTAACACTGATCGGGACTGCTTGTTGGTGCAGTGTGTGATGGAAAAATCACTTCCTCTTCTTCCTCCATCCTTCAGTCTACTCGTCTGACCACGAGGTCGACGGCCTTGACAGGGAACATCCCAGCTCAAATCTCACCTCTGCAGACAGGCTGACTTACTATGATACATTCTGTTTAAAGGACTCCTATAAGGGCGAGCTGTTAAATAACACTGCCATCTCACAAGCACAAGTTCCCAGTTGAACTGAGAGTGTTTTTGTCCGAACTTATCATGTAGGAATCCTATGGTTACTTGGGTTTCCTCCCACAGTCCAAAAACATGCATGTACAATGAAGTTTCTTAGTGAATTGAATGTGTTTTGTGCTGATTAATTGCGTTATACACTGTTCTTTCATTGGTGTGTGGTGACCTTGAGTGTCCTGAAAGGCCCCTTTAAATAAAAAGTGTAGTAACTTGTATAATCCACCCACAGGTTATTTGAGACAATTATCATAGAACAAGCACTGTTTAATACGTTAAACGTCTTCTGAATCAGAGAGAGAAGTCAGACAGGCCTGCAGCCATGTCGACTGTCAACACCTCCGACGTGAGGTTTTGACATGAGGTTGAGTGTCCAGGCCTTCCAGAGCTGCTACGGAGCAGCTGAGAGGCACACAACAAGATCCAGTCACACGGGATCACACCAGACTATGTCCTCAATCCCCACCGTTAGCACAGCAGCTCGGTAAATGACGCCTGCCAGGGTTTGCGTCCGTCGTCAACGATAGCGCTCAGACAGATGTGTAGCAGATACATCACTCACCGCTGCCAGGGCAGTCGCGGTTCGCAGGATGCTGGGCTTTAAATAAATTAGCTGCTCCACGGGGGAAGCTAGCTCAGGCTAGCTGCCACATCTCACCTTCACTACAGCAGCTGGACCAGCTGGAGCCTCCTCCGCGGACTCCACACAGTCACTTTGGCCTTTCTTTGAGTAGCCTTAGCTATAACCTTTGCATGTTATGTTGGCAGTGGGTGGTAATAAGCAGATGCGATTTTTACACGGATCGGAATTTTAATCTAAATTTTGACACATTACGTGTTTTAATCGGGGCAGCGACTTCCGTGTCACGTGGGTTGTGTTTGCAGTTTGTAAACCAATGAACGGGCGCATCGAAACTCAGGCGTCCAATAGAAACACCGGAAGGAAGGAGGAGTGCAGGCTAGGTTGCTCGAGCGCAGCGGTGAGATCTAAAATATCCCGGCTAAAAATACGTGCTTTATCTACCACAAACGGGGCGATTGAGTTGTAAGTAACTAAAAGTTTTATCGATGTATCGGTATGTGGTGAGTGTGGCAGACAGTGCGTACTTGTATCCAGTAGTCAGGGGCCTGGGTGGCGCTGGCTGTGCAGGGCAGTGGTCTGATGGCGTGTTGACAGCCACGGTGTGCTAAAAACACGGACTGGATCTCACTGGAACGGAGTAGGGGCATCGTTATCTCGCACGTTAGCTGACATATCAATTTAGTAAACCATATTGTATTTATCCCATCAAAAAAATGCAGTATCAAAAACAATTCCTTTTAATATTATTTACAAAAATTAAGCACTTATCTTGTACCAACATTGCATGCACAGTCGCTCACCCTGACATACTGTGGTCTGCTGGGGAATTAGTTCCAGCTCTCCCCTGAGCAGCAATGGTTCTATAGTGTTGAAAGTACTGTAGAAATCTGCCCTGCTGCCCATTAAGCAGTTAATGACCAGATACAAGACAATGATTATGAAATTAGTGATGTAGTTAGAACTGAGTTTGAGATTATAACTCTGTAATAAGTTAACAGACTTTTTGAAGTTACAGTTACAAAGAGGAACTGAGGCACCCATACTTTTTGGTGTGGAAATATTATGGACTGTAATGCACAGATCTGGTGCATGCCCCTCATGCTTATCTGGTAACCATAATCTATAGCTTACACGGCAACTCATTTTTTTAGCTATGCTTTCGATTCCTATAATTTAAACGTGAATAAGGTTATGATACGGCAGGAATAGACTGTCATTATTCAACAAAGACAAGATAAATGTTTTATTTTTCATTCTAGAGCCACTATTAAACTGTTTAACATAATGAACAACGTGTCCGTACAGGAGTGAATTGCTGCCACCCTGAAAAAATGGGGCTCCCTCTTCCATAATCACATGAAAAGTTTATGGTTATAATAAAATCTTTTTCCCGTTTCAATATTTCTTATAACACAAAAATATTACATCATTTCAAGATATCACGTTTTCACATTAAGTTGCCACGTAGTGTCTTCATAAGCCTATGGCTCACTTACACAATTCACTTAAATTCTACTTTATTCTTGGCTTGAGACTTGGAAAGTTTCTACAGTTGTTGAGGACAGTTGATGAGATTGTTATCAGTGTGCGTACCCTAAGGACTTATAAAATGCATGGTCGTTGCTCACACATCACAATTTGAAAACGCAACTCGCTGCCCCATGTCGATCCTCTGGCTCCCCTCCAGATGCGTCCCGTCCAGGTTTCCCGCGCTCCCCTTGCGTCACTCCCTGTGATTGGTTTTCTGTTTTGGTCAGGCGATGGTGCGGGCCGTGTGGGCGGTGCTTCGGAGGCTGTCCTGCGGTGGCGTGGCCGTGCCCAAATCAAACGTACCTGGGGGAACCGCTGCAGCAGCTGCACGCGCTCACTCACCTGTCCGCCCTCTCCTCAGAACCATAGCCAGGTGAGTCCGGGCTCCAGGGAGGACGCGATGACGCGACGACTGGTGGTTCCGGGGCCAAACAGCAAAGCCAGGGTTAATCCCGTTAGGAAGTTAATGGTGTTTGTCAGTGCTATTGATAGCAACCAGTTTCATTCTCGTTGTCATACAGACAGACAAAACCAGCCTGTAGCCACCCTACTCTGATATTCATGTGCCTTTGGTTGCATGCCAGTAGTTTCAAACAGCATCTCCGAGCCTGAGTGTGTTTACTTGGTTCACATCCAGTCAGGTAAGACGCACCTACAGCAGTATTAGTGCGACATGCGCATAGACCTGATACGAGGGGCAAGAAAGCTGTCAAAACGTGCTAATCGACAGATTAAGTAGTTGGAATGACATCACTAAGTAGCATCTGTCTTCGTGGGGCTTTGGATGCATTTGGTTGTATTTTGCTGTGCAATGTCTGATCTATAGGTTTTGGGCATGCATGGTTAGACGGATGGAAACTTTTTAAGTTTAACTTCTCGTATACATCAGAATGAGTTGCAAAACAAACACATCTGACAGAGTGGTAGGAAAACATATCCCTGTGGGAGTGTAATTACTGGTGCAAATTATAGGCGATCTGTGTGTAAGGTAGTAGCAGCAGCATCTATGTTCAGAGACAGTGAGTGCACAGAACTACACATCAGATGAATTCATAAGGTACTGTTATTTTAGTAGTTGAAGTCCTGAGATCTCTTTATCGGTTGTTGTAGACATATTTATTCAGGTAAAACAGCAGAGACTCCCTCAGTTTATCCATGCGTTCATCAAAGCGAGAGCCTGAATTGTCTCTACATCAGCAGTGGTAATGTTCATCTTTCTGATGTAACCGTCCGCTCCTCCCCCTGTGCTCGGCAGCGAGGCGAGACATCTACGCTCAGGGGTCAGAATGCCGGAGATAACCACGGATCACCTGGACGAGAAGCAGGTGCAGCTGCTGGCCGAGATGTGCATCCTCATCGACGAGGACGACCGCAAGATCGGAGCAGACACCAAGAAGAACTGCCACCTCAACTCCAACATTGACAAAGGTACAGCTGCGTCCATCTCTCTCTCTCTTTCTCTCTCTCTCTCTTCCTCTCTCTCATTCTGGGTTTGGACGTGCACTGATCCCGCGTGGTTTGCCTCCCCAGGTCTGTTACACAGAGCTTTCAGCGTCTTCATTTTCAACAGTGAAGAGAAGCTGCTCCTGCAACAGAGGTCCGACGCCAAAATCACTTTTCCAGGTTGGTGACGGACGCCTAAAGCTCCAACATGTCCCAGTGATAAACAGGGATACAAATAGAGTTAGTTGTAGCGTAATCAGTAACGTGCAAATTTTGTGATCTTTATAGCCAAGGTCGCAAGATAACATAAGATATCAGCTGGAGTCCTGCTTAGAAACAAGCTACTAAACTGAAAGTCATGTGTCTAATTAGGAGCAGATTATAGTTTAGTGTTTAGGTCCATTGGGAAGCAACTGTACCAGCTTTTTTTGTATTATCATGGTGTTTTCCTCTAACTTTGGTCAACCAAGTTGTTATAACAAGTCTCACCCCTTTTTATGTGTGTGTGTGTGCTACAGGCTGTTTCACCAACACATGTTGCAGTCATCCCTTACACACAGACAGCGAGCTGGAGGAGAAAGATGCGATAGGAGTGAGGAGAGCTGCTCAGAGGAGGCTCGAAGCTGAGCTGGGCATCCCCATGGACCAGGTACACTGTGTGTGTGTACATATGTGTGTGTGTGTGTGTGTGTGTGTGTGTCTGTTGCCTTTAATGGAAGAGGATTATGGAGGACTCTCCCGGCCTCTGATCTCCTCTGCCTTGCTGTGACCTGTCAGGTGACACCGGATGAGATGACGTACCTGACACGGATCCACTACAAGGCCCAGTCGGACGGCGTGTGGGGAGAACACGAGATCGACTACATCCTCTTCATGCAGAAGGTAGCGCCGCAGCGTCCGGCCCGGCTGTCAGGCTGCATCATGTTTGTGCGGCTCAGCAGAAAAAAAAAACCCTCCAAAAACCAACCTCAGCTCGCTCCTGTTGTTATATAAACTGGTTATTTTTACCTCATTGTGAAACTGTGCAATAATTCAGTGGGGTGAGGGCTGACAATACCGTCAGAAGTGCATCAACCAGTTTTTTGTCTTTTTGCCTTTTTGGCAGTAGAAGCCACAGCAGTGGCATGTTTCACCATTCTAGTTGTTATGTAAGACAATAGTTACTTATTTACACACCCAGCAGCTACAGATTCAAGGATGATTCATGGTGTTACTGTTGCCACCTGAAGACTGATATTGGCTGAGCTCGTCTTGTTGTCACATAGTAATTATTGGTCGGAGTACTGGGGAAGCTCCCATTGTGTGTCCCTGTCCAACCTGAGGACTGAAACGTCTGCTACAAAATTCACCCCGAGAACAAAAAGCGCTTTTTTTCTGCCAAGACCAGCAGCTTGTGCGAGACACTGCCAGTCTCAGACATTTTCAACACACCAAACAATGCAGAGTCCATTTATCTCTGTCCCTTAAATTGACTAGTGTCTTGCTAATCAAGCTTTGATTACTTCCTCTTCCTCTACTTCCTTGATTACTTACTTTTTTCTAATCAAGATTTGACCGGCTTAGGGAGCTGTGGGACCAAACTGGAGTCCAACTTTGTCATTTCGTGAACTTTTTGCTCTATTTAAGTGAATAAGACCAGCAGCATTTTCCAGGATCCTTGTGTGTGTTTATATGCCTGTATGATGTCAGTCAACCTTAATGTGTGCTTCTCTCTGTTTGTTTATCGCTGGAAGAATGTGGATTTGAGTCCAGACCCCAATGAGATCAAGAGCCACTGCTACGTGAGCAAAGAGGAGCTGAAGGGGATGCTGGAGAAGGCCAAGCGCAAGGAGCTGGAGATCACGCCCTGGTTCAGCCTCATCGCCGAGACCTTCCTCTTCAAGTGGTGGGACAACCTGCACAACCTCAAGCAGTTCATGGACCACGACACCATCCACCGCATGTAAACGCAGCCCAGGATCAGGATCAGCCTCCGGTCATTTCAAAGCTGTATAATAGATACAACTGGCCTGGTGTGCAGAGTGCAGCCACCCCTGACCCACTGATGTGGAAAATAAGCACCACGGGCCACTTCAAGGCAGTAGCAAAATGTAGGACCTCTATGCCCGAAAATGGAGGATGCAGAGAATGTATAACCCAACACCGTCTGCATATGGGAGGCGGGGTAAGCAGGGCTGGTAGGTTAACTCTTAGCCCGGAGTATTAAATAACGCACACGGACACGTCAGCTCTGACTAGACGCACACGGGATGTACAGACTAGGTAGATGTGAAGACAAGATTAGCCTATTTTTGTATGAAAACGAAAAAGTGCCTGAGCACAGGTCATTAGCTCGCCACGTAGTGTCTCCGAGTACGGACAGGACGTCGCAACAACCGCCGTCACTCTGTACCTTCCTGAGAATGGTGTCGATGAATAAGCTGTGTCTTCTACTGTTTTACACAATAAAGTCTTTTCATTGTGGCCACGTGCAGTTGATGAAGCGCCAGGGGGCTGTACATTTCTGGCTAGTATCCGTAAGATGTCTTAACACTTAAACGCACTAGATCGAGATCTAGGTGGGTTCACGGTATCCATGGTCTAGCAGGTTTTACCAAGGTGTACTTCTCCAAACTTACAGGATGGGTACATTCATCTTATTGAGTCACCTCATTTAGTAAAGATATGGACTTTTTACTCCACTTGGTGGCAGCAAAAGCCTGCGCACAACTTGGGACAGTCTTAAATGTACTTAAGCTTACAGCCCTTAAGCCACAACAGCCTTAGCTTTACCGTAGCTTCAGCCTTAGCCAAGCACCTCAACCTCACATTAAGCGCTGTCACGGAAGCTACCTCGGTCTGAGTGTACATGCATAGTGGGCTGCTAAACCGCTTTAGATGTGTAAAAAAAATGCAACGCAAAATGTCAATAGGAGGTAATTTATTAGCAAGCGTGTTGCGCTTTGTGCGAGTTCACAACTCAGGCACGTTACACGGTACAGCTCCGAAGCTACAGCATGGCATGATACAACAGATACAATTATACCAAAGTTAGCAAAGCCCAACATAAATGGACATACCTGCAGTAAATATGCATAGATCCACCGTAGAGGCATACGCTGTTTCTATAGCGACAGCGTGCGTAATACTGATACACATAGATTTATAAATGAGGCTAATCCTAAAATGAGATGAAACCTGAAACAAGAAGTCAATACCCACATCATGGAAAGGAAACCAAGTGAGCTCCATCACATCCGCAGCACTGGTAGACAACAATACACTGACAAACACAGTGTGCACAATGAGACTTGCACAGCAAAACCAAACCCTCGGTGACACCACTTCCTGATTTCAGATGAATGCTTTAAGGTACGAATGGCTCTGTGATCACAGGGGTGTTTCATCCCAAACACAAGAGTATGGCGTTTCACCTTTGGCCGGTACAGAGGGAGGCAGGTGCAATGGTACAACACGATTACAAAAACAAGTTATGTGCCAAAAATAGAATCTACACATCTATCTAAGCTATATACATATGATCTGGTTACGTAGGCAGCACTGAAGCGACTCCTCTGAGAATGTAAGTGTTAATAGGTGGTCTGCCACAGAAACAAGCGAGTTAAGGTATCCTGCTTGAGTAAGTGCAACACGAACATGTAATGCTGAAGTCCTCGAGCTGCTTCGGAAGAATGCCTATAATAATAATAATAAAGTGTTAATAGCTTCATTTAGTTAGATGTGACTGGTGGTATCAGACCACAGCCACATCTCTGCTGCTAACGGAGGAAGTGTGCGACGCGGTGCGCTGGTCTGGAGGTTTGGCGACAGAGCTGGAATAGAGGGAGGAATTGGGCGTGTGATTGGACGAAGCTGGGATCTGGCCCCGGCACACAGATGAGGAGACTGGTCGGTCTGGTCTCGCCCTCTCTGTCAGCATTAGATGGTCCCGGCAGGGGCTGGTGCCTGATTGGCCGAGGGGGAGGAGTTGGGTGGAGTCAGCTTCATTGTATTGAAAAAGTTCACCAGCTGACCAGGCACTTCTGCCAACACACTCTTTGCCAGCGCCTCCTGAGGACCCTGAGGCGCAATAGAGGGGAGTCAGACATACAAAACTGGAGAGACAAACAAATATTACATACATTACATGGCCATTATTGATTGGATAAACAGAGAGCAAAAGAGAGGTAGGAAATCACAGAGATGATAGATGAAGAAAGGCCAATTCCACCCCTTCATATTGCTTCATCTTGTTATGACACTACCTTCTCTGGTGACCGCAGAAGGATTTTCCTGTTATGCAAAGATGGAGCAACCAGAACACTAAATTGACAGACTAGACATCTGGTCTTTAAAATGTCCAAAATATGTTGAATAGTGTGGTTTACGTATTCGATGAGGACCTCAAACATCCTGCGTTGCCCAGAATTCAGACCTATTGGTCATAATGATAATAATAATATCAATAAAGGAAATAATCAGATTTAAGAAGAGAGTAAGAGACCTTGGACTTGACTTTTCAAAAATCTTGTTTATGACTAAATTGACCAATTGATTGCTATAGTAACTGTCAATCCACAATCTCCAAATGATCCTTGCAGCTCTGTACAGCAGGTCTCCTGCGAGGCCTCCACAAAATCCAGGCAGTCATTACAAGTTAGCCAGGGTAGAATGGACTTATGAGAGGTTGGACGACAGGCATCTCTGCACAGCACAAATGCATGGAAACATGCCATTGTCATCATGCGCCTACTGTGATAGAGCAGATGCTTGGAGTGATGCAGAGAAGCACTTTCCCCTTTTAGAAAAAAAAAAAGGGGAAACGGGTCAGGCCAGGAGGCCAGTGCTTCAAATCATCGCACAGGCAGCACTAGAGAAATGGCTCGTCTGTTAAACAGATGAAGATGTTTAGTGGACAGGGTTGGGAGGATGGGGGGGGGGGGGGTGTGGGTGTTAATGAATATGCTACGCGGGGACTAATCAAGCAGCATGCGGGTGTGACCGGCTCAGCCGTGGTGAGCTGAAGCGGCCAGACCAAGACGGCGGTGGGCGGAGCTTGTGACAGAGGTCTGCAGTACTGTACGTGGTATAATGTCTGGGGTACCCTATGAAGGGTTGGGATCGTGTGGAGGCTTCAGTTTGAATAAATTGAAGAACGAGGCCACTTGCTGAGGTAACTCGGCCAGTACGCTTTGGGCAAGAGCCTGGCTGGGTGCCTGAAAAGAGATGGATACAAAACGAACTACGTGAGGTCTCGGTTGAGGGGGACCAGAGTCCACGGGGTTGGGGTGCGTGTATTGGCAAAGGGGACACAGATATTCTTTGTTTGGGAAGGTCAGTTGAAGGTGACTTGGAATGGTTGAATGGAGTATTCGTCCTCGTTCTCTGGTGCCAACATAGAAGTTATAGCACACCGATTTAATCAGACATCAAACCTACCCCATTAAAACCTACTTGTCTGAATTTCCGGGTCCATTTCTGCACGGATCTCTTCCACCTGGCAACCACATCTAGACTTTACACTCATTGAGCGTCTCGGCTGCCTTTCACAAGTGCTCACATGACCTTAATAACAAGTAAGAACTGAAGCGATACGGTTATGGAGCATGTCCACATCCAGCCTGATGTGTTGCAGCCAGAATCAGAGCCTGAGAATCGAACCCGGAGCACAGACCGGAAACCTCTCCCTTCAGATTCTACCGAGGACATGATGCGGTTCACAGACCTGCTGTACATATTTGGCTGGACGTTTAACAAAGCCAGGCAAAAAAAAGTGTTTTCTTCATTCTTGGTCCTCTTTACGTTGTAAATGACCAGGCGAATGTTGAGCAGAAAAAAGCTTGAAGCACGTGAGTTTTTTTTGCCTAATTTTTTTTTATGACTACGATTTAGTGAGAAAAATCAGCTGAAATGGAATCACATGCACGCACAGCCCTGCGGCTTTGTCTGGGCCTTACGTTTTGGAACTGCCTGAAGGGCACGAACTGCACGATGTCCCGCATGGCGCTCTCGCCGGTCAGGGAGCGCAGGCATCCATTGTCCCCGTCCAGGAACTCCATGGCGGTGAAGTCGGCCGCCCCCACCCCCACGATGATGATGGACATGGGCAGGCGGGAGGCGTTGACGATGGCGCTGCGCGTCTCGTCCATGTCGGTGATCACTCCGTCCGTGATGATGAGGAGGACGAAGTATTGCTTCGAGAGGAGAGAGAGAGACAACAAAGACGGCAGATAAGTGAATGTACGGTACATTTAATGAAGACGGAAATGCTTCTCACGCTGCGGTTTGACGGTTTGCAAACGGAGGGGTTGAATCGCACACATTCAGAACAATACAGAGTGGTGTAGGAAGGTGGACATGTCAAATGGTCAGTGGACCACGACGCTTCATGCTAAAAATCCATTAACAATTAGAACGACACCCTTTAGTCCGACTGTTTCAGCCATGAGACTTAATTACTACCATAAAGATACTTATGAAGAGTACGAAGATGAGTACTTATGAAGAAGAATGAAATCTACTACTTTCACTCTGCTGTCATCACCATGGCAACCTTGATTAGAGATTCTATGCAGCTGGTGGACACTGCAGCCATCACCATGGCAACCTTGATTAGAGGTTCCATACAGCTGGTGGACACTGCAGCCGTCACCATGGCAACATTGATTAGAGACTCTATGCAGCTGGTGGATACTGCAGCCATCACCATGGCAACCTTGATTAGAGATTCTATGCAGCTGGTGGACACTGCAGCCATCACCATGGCAACCTTGATTAGAGGTTCCATACAGCTGGTGGACACTGCAGCCATCACCGTGGCAACCTTGATTAGAGGTTCCATACAGCTGGTGGACACTGCAACGATCACCATGGCAACCTTGATTAGAGGTTCCATACAGCTGGTGGACACTGCAACGATCACCATGGCAACCTTGATTAGAGGTTCCATACAGCTGGTGGAATAGTAGTAATCGGGTTAGAGATAACTTTATTGATTCCTTTGGGATGACTCCCTCGGGGAGTCATAGTAGTATTTTTTTTTTCACAAATTGTGGCAGCATGGGACTGTATCACTGTCAAAATTCTCTATTGGGGACTTTCTAGTATTCTGTGATTAATAAACAATACATGCAGTCAGATGGCTGATTGTGGTTAGACAACATTTTCAGTTTGTCTGAAATTCAGGCACTTCTCAAGCCTCAACGTTAGTCTTCTATTGCAATGGAATAATGTTTGTAATGTAAAGTAATACCTGATCTGTGGAGAAACCTATAGCACGCATTGCAGGCAGACATAGCTGACAGGCATACTGTTGGTGCTGGCTAGGCAGATCAATACTCACTGACGCAGTGGTCTGCTGGAGGGCCTGGTGAGCGAAGCAGGCAACGTGGTTGATGATAGGAGAGAAGTTGGTGGGGCCGTAGAGTTTGACCTGGGGCAGGCAGACCCTGTAGGCCTCCACCACTCCTTCAACACCTATAAGTACAAACAGACACATACACATTCACATGCAAGATCTCTGTCTAATTTCACCTATGATGTGGTGGATTTCAACATACCTGCGCAAAATGGATTCGAAGGGTTGAAATTGAGAGGGAACTCATGGGAAACCTTTTAGAGAGAGTAGGAGAGTGTTGAGTCAGATCCCACATCATGTAAAAGCTATAATGTGGCATTCCACTTGGGGTCAAATTCCATGCAAACAACCACATTTTATACTGGTTACACAACTCTGTAGACGGTGTTAAGCCATACCTGCCATGTAGGAGGGATTTGGGCTCCAAAGCCAAATGCAGGAAACATCTTATCGCTGCAGGAATGACGAAGAACAGGGGCACATTAGAGTTGGATATTCATTCCTTTTAAATCAATGACATTTCAGCTCTAGCCCTGCAAATAACATGGGCAAACATTCATAAACTATTCTCCAAAACATAACTGAAGTGGAGCTGTCAATTCACACAAAGGACAATTGCGCATGTATATTCTGTGAATCACACATACCTGTCATAGTCCTGGATGACGTTTCCCACAGACCAGATAGCTGAGAGGTATTCGTTCACACCCTTAGGGCTAATGTAATGCAGAGACTGGGGAGACCTGGGATCCCCATTGGAGCCCGTGAAGTCGACGGCCACCTACAAAACCACAGACAAGCAGGTGATGGACCCTGAGAAATGACAAATCACCATGACAGTGATATAATGACACAGACTGAGTTGAGAGGGATTTAAAGAAGGGCCAACTCTTACAGTGAAGTTGATCTGACAGCCACCCATAATGTAATCCAAGAAAGTATACTCCTTCACCACCTGAGTGACAGCATAGGAGGAGCATTTACTGTGATATCCATGCTGCTGGTGACATCTGAGGATTTATCATTAGACACACGCGCACAAGAGGACATTCAACACACAGGCACAACATTACAACACCACACACCTGGCACTGCTTCACACACACCACCCCGGAGTTCTTGTAGCCTTTCTTCTTCTGTTTCTTTTTGCTGTTGATGCACTCAAACTCTGCCTAAGGACAAAACACAGGAGCAGGGATATTTGTGTCAACGCCAGAGAACTAAACCTGTGAATCAACAGACTCATTCATGTTGGCAGAACGCAGACGACCCACCGGAGACATTCGGGTTGCCTCCTGGAGGCGCGTCATGGTGGTCTCAAAGATTCCAATGAGATCGTGCGAGCCGTCGCTATCGTAGTCATAGCACTCGACCTGCAAGCGGATGGAGCACAGAGCGGTGAGGCAGCCGGGAACATCATTTCCTCCCGAACACAGAGATGAACAACAACACAAGGGTCAGCTCACACACAGAAGAAGAGAAGTGACCCAGGGAATGAGTCGTTCATCCCAATGCATCATTCAAAATGGCATTGGCGTCCAATTCCAGATGCAGATCTGAACTAATCTAATCCAAAGACCCACATACACATGGCGAGCGGCGCACGTATGCGGCTGTGTGAGTTTGAGTGAGCTGACCCTTTAAGGTCATCGGAAACGAACTACAGGTGTGGAGCACAGAAGACACAAACACATGCAGAGTGAGATTCCCCAGCACAACTCATCCTAACACAAGCATAATAGAGAGACAAAAACAATGGCTGAAAGCGGAGAACGCAAAGCTTCAGGCAGATATGTTTTCATGGGAAGCGAAAGAGAAACCCCTGGTGAGGAGGTGCAATGTATCTGTAGCTACTCCATTCACACTCTTCACCCATTAAGTGGCAGAATGATGGGGACAAAAAAAAAGCACTGTAACCCACTGGGTAACTCACTTGGTTCGAAACAGCTTCCTCCCTGACATGTTCAGCTTCGGGAGTTTAAGAGAGTATAAAATCGTCAAGCTAGCACTCAAAGCACTCCAATCAGTTCATACGTTTCCAGACACTGTCTCAGATGCTCCTTTTCCACCGAAATGGTTCCAGTGCTGTGACCTAGCCGGTTCCTACCCCTGGCCCTGCAAAGAAGTGGCGCTACTCAGGGCTAGATCCAGCTCTTTGTCGGTGGGCACAGACAGAAAGGTTCCAAACTAAGCACCGGCGTGGAACCGCGTCGGTGGAAAAAAAGAGCATCAAAGACTTTTAATACCTCCAAGAAAGGCTGGATTACGACACCGCCCTGGTCGCAAGGAAATAGCATTGAACTAAGAGAAGCAGTGCAACTGCAGGTGCAAAGGCCAGCTTCAACAGAAACACTGAATATGTGCAAACAATTCATACTGCTGTGATAGTGGGACAAATAATAGGAGTACTTTTATGGGTTTGTCCATGTCTCCTCCACAGAGAGACTGCAGGGGGATACGAAACGGCTTCCATGTGGGATTCAGGTTGTTCTTCACCACCTGAGGACACAATTCACATAAGCATCAAAAAAACTGCTTCACTGAATCTGTGGGGAGAAAAGGCACCATTTATGAAGGTATGACAACTGGAAACACAAGGTTACATCATTTTACTACGTAGGAAAATGTAACTGTATTTCCGCAGCCTGTGTGTTTACCTCTGTCCTGTGAGCCAGCTGCCACCCCGTCGGCGTCTGCTTGTAGAACTCCAAGTAAGGGTCGGACTTCCCGAAGAAATCCTGAGCACAAACCGGGGAACAGACCACACTAGCCGTTCAAATATGCCCAGGCGTCCGAGTGTCGGTGACAGGACGTCAAGGGGAATCCAGCCTTACCTTGTTGTCGAGTTTCCTCGCTTCCACTTCAAAGTTGGCCACCCTGTTGTCTTTGATTTCCTCCGCGCTGATCTACAGCCCGAATGAAAAGGTGAAATTTAACAGCAGCGGAAAAATGAAAGCAGGGCCAGAGTAAGAAAGCAATAACCCTGACAGGCTCTCGCCGCCACTCACAGTGATGGTCCCTTTTCCTGCAGGGGATTTGTTCTTCAGCAAAAGTGGGCGTGTGAGTTTCTTGCTGGACACGACCTAAAAGGCGGGTCAGAAGTGCACGCCGTTAGTAGCGAACAATGGGTGGCAGGGAGACGGGCTGAATGAATGTGAGCATGACACGACAACCTCCGGGCCTGCGAGGCAGAAATCCAAAACAAACAGGCAGGACGAACATCAGGGGTCATATTACAACGAGGGCCAACACAGCAAGGGCTTATCAGATCGCATTTATCTTTATTATAGCCAAACAGTGGCATATCATAACACCCCAGCACGAGTGCTCTGCGAGTCCTCATACTGAGGGACTCTGGGAAAAAAAGATTAAAAATGACATTAGACGGAAGGTATTAACAATTTCAGGCCACACCTTTAAATCGAGTGGATTTGCGAACTGGAGGATTTGGGAGCTTTACAGGTCGACCATGTGTGGACATGTACCAGTGACAGTCCAGGAGAGGGCGGGACGGCGTCTTACCTGGCCCAGCGTGCACTCCAGCTCCCCCAGGAAGTCATCGTCGCTCAGGTCAACGGTGGTGTTGTCGATGTCGTAGATCCCAAACTTCAGCTTCTGCACTATTTCAAAGTAGTAGTCAATGACGAACTTCTTGGCAAACTTCGGATTGAGGCAATTCTGGACCTTCTCCGTGCGGTCCACCTGTTGGGAAAGGTCGGACTCGTTCAGTTTCTTGCTTCACGTCTCGGGGATCCAGACGCAGCCTCAGCAAGAAGCGCGTGTCGACACTCTTCCCAATGAAAGAGGAAATGATGTTTCCACTTTCCATGCTGGGGGGGTTGTTAACAATTAACCAAGCTTGCAACCAACACTTGCAAGAGCAACTGTGGAATATGTTGCCACACCCCAGGCTGAAATGATCATTTCCACCCCGCTACAATTCAATCTGCCCAGCCCTGAGACGATGTTTTGAAACCAGATATTCAGTTATTGGATTTCAGAGGCTCCAGACCTCGTAGAACTGGGACTCGGCGCTGCTCATCAGCAGCACACACAGAGGGTCCGACTTGGAGCCGATGTCTTTGTCCAGGAGGTGCTCACAGGAGATGGTCAGCTCCACCTTGGTCACACACTGTGCAGCCATGTCTGCCTGGGAACCACAGACACAGATCTGGTCAAAAGGGGAGAAGCGAGAGGACAGTGCACCCCAGGTTAACACAGGCTGGTGGGCGGAGGCGCCGTGGTACGGGGTGCTACAGTACGGCCGCAGGGTGGAAACCGAGGCACAGAAAAGTGGCATATTGGTGGTTTGACGTTATCTCGCCGCCCTGACAGCGCACTGGGGCTCTCTGGCGCCATAAATCGAGCGTAAAGCTCAGCTAGCTTGAGAAATACGTGGGGAAACCAAGGAAGCATTGTGAACCATGAGCTGGCTCTGATGGAAACTCTGACACAGCAGCAGCAGCAGCAGCTCTAACGAAGCCGGAGAAACAGAAACTACACAAAGTACCGGCGCTAGCTCTACAGCTAACAGTATAAATGTTTATATCGTGATGCCTGCTCAGTTTGTTAGCAGCGCGGTCGTAAAGCACGATAACTTCGCTGTTATGGAACTAAAACTAGAAAAATCACACTCACCGTAGGGAGAAACAGTGTCGAGGCTGCCGGAGTTGGTCCGTCACTGGGTGGTGACGTATTATTTTCAGTTTAAAAGCGTCCCACTTAATCATCCTAGGCGTAATCCCTAAAGCCCGATGCCACTGATTATATTTTACGACCACATCCAACGACACATCGTGACACGTTACCGACACCGCTTGGTCAAAGTAATCACGTTTACAAACGGAAAATAAGTGTATATGCGTTCATACGTTTTATTTTGAAAGGCGACCAGACCGGAAAACTGACATCAGACCCAATCGGGTGACGTCAGAGGGTTGTTTTCGTCGAACTGTAATCCTATTTAATACATTAAATAATGGCTGTGATAACAATGATAACAGCAACAAGTATTGTTATTATGATTATTGTTTATTATACATTTCAGATAGATAGTAAGAAAGATGAAAGAAACTATTGATTCTATTGAAGCACATGATCATTGTGGGAGTGCAAATACAAAAAAGAGGAGCAATGCGTTGGTGCAAAAAAGTTCCAGTGGAATGTAGACAAAGTTTGAAAGCTTCAGTGTTGTCATTGTACATCATTATTATTATTATATATTATTGTATATATCATTCAGTAGATCTCAGTGTTTTCTCTGTGGTCACTGATAAACTCTGTGGCCAAGATCAACTTTTTTTTTGTCACACTTGTTTGTTTTTGTCGCACTGGTTTTGTCAACATTCTCATCTGTAGTCCAGGATGTGGCAACCACTATCAGAGGACTATGTATGCCACTCCATTCATGTGGTAAACGCATGTGGTGTTCAAGACAAAACGAAACGATGTGAAACGAATGTGAAACAATAAAACATGATATTGTTAACGATAGTCCTTTGGAGTTAGGTAGGTAATGCTTGGGGCTGCTACCTGTTTGACTGACAAATGAAGTTCAAATGAGATTTGCCATGTCATGTTCGTCATGCCCTCTATTCTAAATACAACATAGTGAAAATGACACGATCAATTTGCAGTTCTTAATTATTCTCATATCATTGCTGTAGCTACAACAAACTTTTACTAGACATGTTTGCGCGTGTGGTGGAGAATGATAAAGAATATCAATGTAGACAGTAAAAGAAGAAAAGTCAATCAGGAGACAAATGGTCATCGCAACAGCTAAAAAAAACACATCGCACAATGAAACCAAAGCATGTTGCGTAATCCACTAGGGAAGATTTGCCACACCGAACACGAGGTCTGGGAAGCCCTCGTATATCCTGGGAAAGTTGTCCATTTGCATGACCTTGATAGAGGTTTGAGCATTTGTTAATACAATAAGTTCCCTGAGATGGATGAGATTTGTATCCTGGCTGACTTCTGGTCTTTCTACAATACTCGCACCAGACACTAGCCGATAACGTTAATACAAGTGAAATGGAGAAATCCCCTCACGTAACTGATTACCATATATTTTAATAGAAGTGGGATACGGTTTTCTATTCTATATACATATCAGTTGATTGTATTTAAATACACCCCAACACTGGCTGAGATGGAAACATTAAAAAAGACAATTTTCAGTACACAGATATGCGGTTAAATGCTACAGCTGAGGCATTGAATAAAGCATAATAATACATTTTCAGATACCAACTGTAAACTCTGCCAAATGTGAAACAATAACACAAATGTCCTAAGTGTAAAAAACAAAAAACAATATTCAATTTACATTTCTACAAGTCGATATTTTTATGACATACCAAACTGTTGCTATTAAAATCCAAACAATAAGCAGTGCGCAAAAAATACATTTTTGAAAGCATTGATACTTTGACACATATTTGAGCATGAGATGGTTGATCTATTCCTTGGTGTGCAAATAACATGTACATAAAATTGTGTTAAGGCTATGCCACAGTGATTGGCATACAACTAAAAATAAAACATCCATCACATATATATTTATATATACTTTGTCACATACACATTAGGCCACATTCATTAAAGTTACTGAAGAGACAGATTTAATTACCTCTCAGTTCACCGAGTGAACTTTGAATGTAAATCTGTGTTGATATTTCAATTTTCCCCAAAAAATCTACAAAAATTTGAGATTTAAACAAAGTCATGACTTGTAAGTACTGTGACTCCCACCCACAACGCAGATACATTATGTAAACAAGGCTGCATTGTACTGTCGTAGAGTTAAGTGGGGAGGACACATGGAAGTGTGGAAACCCAACAAGTGGTCACTGTGGTGTGAAGATACTGGAGGAAATCCGATCAGTTACTCCAGGCCTGCGAATTAGACATTCTGTCAGGCTAATGAGATGATATTAGCTGCCTTGGCTCAGACTTTTGGTGCAGATCGGAGACCTAGGTTGAAGGCAATTTCAGTGACAAATTACATGGATTCTTAACAGTCCTGGCTATATAATAGTTAATATCTAGGTTAAGAACAAGCTTATAGATCATGAGAAATGTACACGACATGCTACACAGAATTAAGCGCTGCAGCATGCTCATATGGCCGTGTAAGAGTCTGTGGAAAGAGTAAGACACTTTAGAGTTCAAGAGCACTCCAGTAATGCAGATACATGCTCGGTTTTGCTCCGTTTGGTGTTTGCGGTTCCAGTTGGCGTAGTGAGCAGAGGGATTGGTCCTCATGATATATGACTGGGGGGTGCTGATGCAGAGAGGTCTGTGAGGTGTGGACTGCCTTGGCCGGGAGGCCTCAACCCCATCACGTTGAAGAAGCCAGAAACTTGCCCTGGGACTTCTGCCAGGACGCTCTGAGCAAGCATTTCCTGAGGACACTGGGGAGAGAGAGAGAGAGAGACGGCAGCCGCAGTGTGAGAGACACACACCAAGAGTCGAGGTCCAGGATTTAAAATGAGAGGGCGGGGGAGCAAACTGTAACAGTCAAAGGGAGGGAGAAGGGAGTTAGATAAATTAGGGGTGTTTATCATTAAGCTGATGAGTATCAAAGCAGGATGTCTACATGAAGGCTTTCCTCTGTCTTTCTGATGCTGACAGTGGCTAGTCACTACAGATGGTTAATGGCTGAAAATAAACAGTTTGACAGAGATATCTAAAGGTTAAAATGAAGTCCACAAAAGATGCTGCTGTGGACCAGAAAACAGGGATGAAGCAGGGGAGCTCGTACGTTTCTAGGAAGAACTGGGCTCGTTGGGGGGTCTCAGGCCAAATAAATTGAAGAAGGAGGCCACTTGGTCAGGCAACTCAGCCAGAACGCTCTGGGCGAGGGCTGCTGTGCCTGCCTGGAATAAGAGTTGTGTATTTTATTGTTCTGCGCACTGACATGGTGCAATGAAAAAGAGAACACGGTAATAAGCCTGGACTCTCCACACGGAATTAGTCGAAAGGCTAACGTGGCGACATGCGTGACGGCGTTCCCTCTGCGAGCCTGCTTACGTTTTGGAACTGCCTGAAGGGCACGAACTGCACGATGTCCCGCATGGCGCTCTCGCCGGTGACGGAGCGCAGGTTGCCGTCGTCCCCGTCCAGGAACTCCATGGCGGTGAAGTCGGCCGCCCCCACCCCCACGATGATGATGGACATGGGCAGGCGGGAGGCGTTGACGATGGCGCTGCGCGTCTCGTCCATGTCGGTGATCACTCCGTCCGTGATGATGAGCAGGACGAAGTATTGCTGCGGCGGTGACGGGACAGGAGAGCGAGGACCCGGCAGTGAAGCACCTGCGTCACATGTTTGTCCTGTGTGTGTGTGTGCGTGTGTGCGTGACACTCACGGAGGCGGTCTGCTGCTGGATGGCCTGTCTGCCAAACTGGGCCACGTGGTTGATGATTGGGGAGAAGTTGGTGGGGCCGTACAGCTTCACCACGGGCAAACACTGCTGGTAAGCCTGGACCACGCCCTCGATGCCTAGCCGCCCCGAAAAGCCATTTTAGTGGACCGTGCTTCACACATTACGTCGTCGAAGCATGAGTAGCGCTCAACATTTTGCGTGTTGAAGAATGTTGCTGTCGTTATTGGTAAGCCCACGTGTGTTACCAGGGAGACCGGGCTGTGGCTTGTGGGCAACCGTGTACACGGTAGATATAAAGGACCCTGGTAAAAGTGTGACAATGGACGCATTATCTCTTCATCGAGCTCTCTTCGTTTTTCAATCTCAACTGGTTTGTTCATTAGTCGTCCCGCTATACTTTGATCATCCGATATCTCCTCATATGGGAGGACTAATGTAGCGCGGTAGATGGCATAGCGGCTCATCTGGCTTCATTCCATCGTTACCTGCACAGAACGGATTGGATGGGTTGAAGTTGATGGGGAACTCGTGGGAGACCTGTAGGCACAGGCGGTTCATTAATCTGGAGTCAATAGCAATTTATCAGAGACCATGAAGCAGCACAGCTGCACAGTTTCAACCAGCGCAAACCCCTAATCACCTGCATCGATGGAGGGACCTGGGCTCCAAATCCAAAAGCAGGGAACATCTTGTCACTAGAGGAAAAATAAAGGGGAAATCTTGATGTCCAGGTCACCATTTGAGTAAATGAAGGGCTTCTCAGCTTTATTTTAATGTGACATTCAAAGAGAGAACAGCCACACACGCATTTCAGACCGAACCCATTGTGAGGGAAAAGTCCGACAACAGTTTTACAGAGTCCAACAATGCAGAGTGGAAAATGTATTCATTCCATTGGAATGAATGCTGGGAAAGCTTGTGTGCGTAACAGATAATGACAGACGTTATGCACTTTTGTTGTAAAGGGCTCCTCTCTCTCACTCTTACTCTCTCTGCATGTTTGGTCTTGTGCTACTGCTGACTCTGATCACTACAGACCGAGCCTTGTTGAGAGCGGTGCGTGGACGTTACAGTCTAGTTCCTATTTACCTGTCGTAGTCCTGGATAACGTTACCCACAGCCCAGATAGCTGCCAGGTACTCATTGAAGCCATTGGGGCTGATGTAATGGAGGGACTGAGGGGACCTGGGATCTCCATTGGAGCCGGTGAAATCAATGGCAATCTGAGTTCAGGGGGAGGGCAGATAATAGCCATAACATCAAATCAGATGACAATTTGATCGTGTTTAACTCTACTTACAACCATACAAGGGTTTTGTGATTAATCATTTGCTGTACTCACAGTGAAGTTAATCTGACAGCCGCCCATTATGAAATCCAGAAATGTGTACTCCTTCACTATCTGATAAGATAAATAATGCCGTACATTACCACAAAGCAGGCCGCACACTCAAACATGTTTTAGAGATACAGTCAGTCATGTAAACATCTCAAAAGCAACTACATGCGGAACTAAAGAGACAAAAAGCCCGGGAAGGAGGAACGTGTCGGTGCGGTACCTTGCACTTTTTCACAATGATAACGCCAGAATTTTTATATCCCCTCTTCTTCTGCTTCTTCTTGCTGTTGATGCAGTCAAACTCGGCCTGAGAGAAGCAGGGCGTACCGCGTCAAGCACAGCGTACTGTGAACTGGGTTTAACCCAGAGCATGCCTGGGGGGGGACGAGGGGGCGAGGGGGCGAGGAGGCGCTTACCGCATAGGTCTGGGCCGCCTGCTGCACTTGGGCGACCGTGGTCTGGAAGGACCCGATTATCTCGTGCGATCCGCTGTTGTTGTAGTCGTAACAGTCGACCTGGGGGGCACAGACGGGGCTCACAGTGAGTGCCGAGGGAACCGCAGCGGGTGTGCGAAAACCAGGGCGGACCAGACACGAGCATGCTGCCATGGGTGAGGACCTGACACTGGGGGGTCTAAGTGAAACACACGCAGGATGGGAGAGGAACGGACTAGCTACCTGCTCAGGGTCTACTCACTACCGCATCCTCCGATCGGTTTAGAGGAACGAGGCGCAGGAGGATGCAGACGGCGCTACAGGTAAAATGTCTACATCTAAGATGAAATACTATGGAAGCTCATGGTGGGATCCATCTTAATGGAGGCGATTTACATACATAGAAACTGGCCCAATGGTCAACTTGCCTGTTGATCAATAAGTAAGGCTGTGTTGTGATGCAATCAATTCGTTTGGAATTCGGTGATCAGCCTGGGACGCAGCTTCCCTTTCCCAGGCAAGTTGAGCAATGTGCCAAACTCCTAGTTTGTTTTGTTTTCCAACATATTCCTTTAAGACAGACAGATGCATCGAGGACCCGGGCCCGTCCCGACACTGCATCCTGAATGAGCAGAGCACTCAGGGTGGTGAAAGTGAACTCACATGCTCTGCCGAGTGGAAGGCATCTCTTCCTGACAAGTGAGCTTCCACGGGGGCGAAAACAAAAGACAACAAACATAAACTAATACTAGCACACAGTTCCTCATTGACACTAGTTGCACGAGCATTGGTTCCTGATGCACAGCGTGGCATGGATATAGTTTTTCCAGTGGTTGACGTGACATAAGGGTTGGAGTTCAGGATTACTGAATCGGACTTCACAGACATATAACACAAGCCATGCGAAACCTTGAAGAAAGGAGTGTGAGTCACTGAATGAAGTTAATAAACGTATAACATTTAGAAACGTAACAGAAAGTTAGGAGAACAACAACAATGGAGACATGTATTAAGAGCATTTACAGAACAAGAAGGCTACAACTATACCAGCAATGCCTTACAGTCAGTGTGTGTGTGTGTGTGTGTAGGCGTGAACATGTGCGTACCTTTATAGACTTCTCCACATC
Organism: Karalla daura; assembly: GCA_029224185.1. Lineage (NCBI taxonomy): Eukaryota > Metazoa > Chordata > Actinopteri > Chaetodontiformes > Leiognathidae > Karalla > Karalla daura. Next base: position 12,507,288 of record CM055208.1, read on the forward strand.
CCCTCCGCAGAGGGCCTGCAGTGGGATTCGAAACGGTCTCCACACTGGGTTCAGGTTGTTTTTAACCACCTGCGTGACAAGGCACACTCAGAAATCAGCCGGGAGGCGTCAAAGACGCGTGAGCCCCAAGCTGACCGGCCCCCAACCTCACCTCTGTCCTGTGGGCAAGCTGCCACCCGGTCTCGGTCTGCCGGAAGAACTCCAGGAAAGGATCCGACTTGCCGAAGAAATCCTGGAGATGAGTGAGAAGACAGTCCAAATAAAGCCTGTCAGTATTTCACCCAAAGTGATGCGGTCAGTCAGCTGACACACTCATCTAGCTGAGCGCGCTGGTGAAAAGCAGAAACCCTCTCACTTAGAAGAACCGCGGCAGTAGTTAATACCTTTTTATCCAGCTTTCTTGCTGAAACTTCGAATTCTACCACCCTGCTGTCTGTTCTCTCCTCTGCACATATCTGCGAAACACAAGACAGCGCCGTGTTAGAACGTCACATCGGTGCGAAGCCACAATGTGTGATCAGCCAGCTGGCCAAAGGCCAGAGGGGGCGAACTCACAGTGATGGTTCCTTTCCCAGCGGGTCTCTTGTCCTTCATCACAAGGGGTCTGGTCAGTTTCCTCGTGGAGACGATCTAACAATAGGGAAAACACGTCTGAGGAGCTAGAGTTTGAGACGTTGGGAGACTTTGGGTTAAAGGAGGAGGGGGGGTCTGACCTGTCCCAGGGTGCACTCCAGCTCCCCCAGGAAGTCGGCGTCCTGCAGGCTGCCGCAATCGCTGTCTATGTCGTACAGCTCGAACCGGAGCTTCTGCACCATCTCAAAGTAGTAGTCGACGACGAACGTCTTGGAGAACGAGGGGTTGAGGCTGTTCATGATTTTCTCCGTCCGGCCGATCTGAAGCGCACACGCATGTCAGTCAAACCAGGTCGTGGCCACGTGAAGCGGATGAGACATTGGAAACGTGAAATAAATGTCGGTCAGTGACATAATACACCCGCATGGCTTTCATTCCCAAGGCAACTGCTTTTGCTTCGCATAATGACGGCGCATACCTTCGCCTTTGCGTGCGAGCATGTCACGGTAGTGTGTGCACTTTTTACGAGACGACAAATAGCTGCCAGGTCACAAAACAATAGCATCTCTCATTGACCTTATTGACAGAAGAGCCCGCTTGTCGACAATAAAGGCATAGAGCAGCACGCACTTCACCTGTAAAGTCTTCAAATATCAAAGTATTAAGCTCAGAAATAGAACCTAGACATGACAAAAACCAGTTGGTATTTGCATAAAGTCAAACCAGTGCTCATTTCTCTAAACACCGAGCACAAATTTAATAGTGATATGTTGGTGTTGATACTGTGCTTGTGCCACATTTTTAGAGCAAAATCACTGCAACTGACTGGATGTAATCTCTACCGATGTTCATACGACATATTTGTATTAACAGTACGAACTGTCTGAGATCAGATGCTGATCTTCCCAAACGCTCTGGACCAGGTTATGGTTTACAGGCCTGAAACCCTAATCGTCTCCTGGTGTTCCCTGCTATTGCTTGAAGAACACGGCGAACCCGGACGTGATCACGGCAAACTTAAAGTTTAACCCGAGGGGTCAGCCCGACGACCAAATACGGACCTCGCACCAGCTGGGCCCCGAGGTGTTCATGAGGAGCACACACAGGGGGTCCGACTTGGAGAAGGTGTCCATGTCCAGCAGGTTGCTGCAGGAGACGCTCAGGGCCACCTTGGTCACACAGGCTGCGGCCCCGGCCCCCGGGGCTCCCACTGCTGCCATCAGGCCTGGAGGACACACACACGCTCACACACAGTCACACTCTCACACACACACACAAGAACTGACAGAGAGAGAGAGAGAGAGAGGGGGAGGAGGGAGGGGGCAGGAAAAGAGACTCAGTGGCTGAAGTGAGCAGTGCCACGCCCCTTCTCAGCGGACTTAACGCCGTGTTAAATTGGCGAAACGTAAATAGAGTGAAGTAGAAGTTGGTGATGACTCATGAGCCCTGAGCACATTTACTTTCGGTAAAATTCCGGAGGCTTTTCCCCTGGTTGCTTCCGTCGTCGACACTTTGGGGAATATGACTGAGCAACAGTGGGTGGGGACCGTCCCCACGCCGTTATCTGAAACTGTTCAGCTCGCTTAACGAAACGTTGCTATTTAAAAAAACAGTGTGCATCATGTTGGAAGCCCGATAACGTATGTGAGCGTGACGTCATCGACGTAACGTTAACGAAACACAAGCGGGACCGAGCTGTAACGTTACTAACGTAAATGTACCGACGTTCAGAGCCTTGTTAAAGTACTGAACGGACTGCGGAAAACCACTTCTACCCGCTTAATGAACGTTGACCGGAGCGAGTTAATGCAGTTAATGTTGACTAGAGTCACATGACTTCATATGAGGGATATTGTTTTTGCCACATGCGGCAAGGACAGCCGCGGCGCTCGTAGCTGTTAAGAGTTAGTTTTAACCGCGAATCTAAGTGAGAAGTGTTGGCGTTTGTCAGCTTTTACCTGGTTAGCTGGCTGCTCGCTGGGGCCGCAGTGTGTCGGTGCCAGGGTAGGGAGTAAACCGAGCGAACCCTGCGGTGGGCGGTGCTTAGCGGGCTGCCCCGCAGAGGAGCGGTGTGGTCGAGTAAAAGCCTAGAAACACAGATTAATGTCCGGAGAAATACAGTGGAATATAGTTTGCTCCACAAACAGCCTCAGAGTGAACTACACAAAAGTGGGCCTTTACACATGGACTCAACCAAAACGACAGGTTTTGATCAATGAAGTGCTGTTACGAAAGAACATGACAAACACTGAGATGTCACTCAGTAAATCATGGTTTATTGGATATTTAATCATTCACTCGATGCCTTACACAGAGTTACTATTTACCTGATACAACTGCTGTTATCTTGTTACATATGCAGCGGTTTAGTACTTTCTCACCAGTCTCACAGTCACAGCATGGGGTAACACACACACACATACTCCTGACAGCAGACAGTTGCCTAGGAAACTGGCCCACCTGCGAAGTTTGCAAGGTTAGATTGCAACTCAGATCGTAATAAAAAGCAGTAATGGTAAAAGCAGCAATAGAAAAGTGATAAAGTTAATATTGTCAGGCAAATGATTAATTAAATGGAATCACAAACCCATTAACTTAATTAAACCCATTAATTTATGTTGTATTCTGGAACCTGAATCCCCTCTTCATATGGGTTAGTATCTATCTATCTATCTATCTATCTATCTATCTATCTATCTATCTATTGCAAGACAACAATCACATGCTCATTCATTGGTAGTGCAAGTTAGTTTTTATTGTCAGTGTTGAAAATGTAGATACTGACCGACTGGTTTTTGTAATGTATGTCTGTTCAGTGATGTCACAGGCACAGGATAAGCGTTGCAATGATTTCACACATCACAAAGCACAGATGCAAGTGAAAAACAAAATAAAAACATGTTTCCATGGTAGGTTGCAGTATTTGCATATTTTTACAATGTACATGTATCGCTACAATGTAAATGTATCATGACAATGTGTTAAAATAGCTGGAAGTGGAATAACATTTATGCTGCTGAAATACATTCCTTTAAATTCTGTAACTATGTCCCACAACTCACAGTAAGGTTGAAGAGCTAAAATCTAACACTCAGTTAAAGGTCATGCACAATCACATCATTTTACAAAGAAATCATACCTTGCGCTCAGGTACAATACTAACAGGGGCTCATGTTAACAAGGACTGAAAGAGCACTTTTTAGTTAGTGTTGTGTAGTCAGATATATGGATGTGTGGTGGAGCTGTTTATATACTTATGGCACTTTACAAGAGTGGCACTTTTCATTTCGTGTGGTTTAAACAATACAATAATGATCAAGGCACTTTGGACTGACTTCATATCAGTGTGACGGTGGGGCGGTGGAGTGGCACAATGTGTCCCAACACCCGGACACAACCTACAACACTAAATGAGCACAGTGCCATCACATATGATGCAAATATCAAGACACTCAGAGAAATATGCATACATTTCATCCTGGTAAATAGCAGCAAAGACAAAGGGTAATACAGGAAAAAGAGACATAATATTTATGCAAGTAAGAAATATACAATGAATACCGGCATTCAAACCAAGCCACAACAACATGTCAGAAGCGTCACAGCCGTCTTGGATTAAGTGTTTTTGATTGTTTTGCACATAACAGGCAGATGGTGTCTGTTGGTCACAGCAACATGTCTGTCACAAGTTTAAAGAAACCAAAATAAATGAACAAAAGCACTGACAATTGCACCCATGAATTGTATATCTTGGTTTTGTTTATGTTGAGTCCGCATTCCTGGCACTTCATTCCAAGAGTCATTCCAAACAGTAAACACAGAGACACAGTGCAGATACAAGCAGTACATATGTATGTATGTATGTATGGGTTGCTTTAGCCCACCTTTCATTAGGAGGGGGAAGAAACACTGGTCATATTCGGGGGTTTCAGTTTGTAGCTATTAAAGTAGGACGACACTTGATCTGGCAGCTCAGCGAGGACGCTCTGGGCGAGGGCCGTGCTGCTGCCCTGCAATCACAAAATTCCAAAAGGTGAGTTAGGTTTTGTCATCTTAAGGAGCTCGTTTTTTGGACACGCTCCTGGTTTTATTTCATCAGTCCTTATATGCGTCTGCTACGAGACCGTATAGCCGAAGTTACCACTTATTTCGTGAAAAGTTGCCAAGCTCTGTTGTTCAGCGAGGAAGATAAAGTCACATGATCATCATGTGACATGTAGCAGCAAGCAATCAGTGAACCAACCTGTGTGGTTGCCAAATCAGTGTGAAAAGGCATCAGATATGTGCAGAAACGGACAGCACTGTTCTCAAACCTATAAACAGCACTGTAAAATCTGGTGAAAAGATAAATGCTCCTTTCAGCCATTTTACCTACTGACCTGGAATTCTCTGAACGGCACGAACTGGACGATGTCTCTGGCGGCGACGCCGCCTCGGGGCGAGCGCAGCAGCTTGTCGTCGCTGTCCAGGAACTCCATGGCGCTGAAGTCGGCCCCGCCCACGCCCACGATGATGATGGACATGGGCAGGCGGGAGGCCTCCACGATGGCCGTGCGGGTCTGGTCCATGTCGGTGATCACGCCGTCCGTGATGATGAGCAGGACGTAGTACTGCTGCGGTGGGGGAGGAAGAGGGAGAAGGCAGTCTTGACATCTTCGGGTATTAAATGTCTATCTCAGCTAACGATCTCGAGAGATCTAATTGAATTTGACGGGAAAAGATTCGGCCACTTACCGAGGCCCTGTTCTGGTGGAGGGCTTGTCTGGCGAAGCAGGCCACGTGGTTGATGACGGGGGAGAAGTTGGTGGGACCCCAGAGCTTCAGCTGAGGGAGACACTGCTGATAGGCATGCACCACACCCTCTATGCCTGCAACACGGACACGCACGCACACACACACACAGACAGACAGACAGAGGTATGACCCGGCATCCACGCAGAATTATTTAAGGGCGTTGGACAGGCCAGACATGGTTCCGTGACATGGTTTGACGTACCGACACAGAAAGGATTCGACGGATTAAAGTTGATCGGGAACTCGTGGGAAACCTGGGAGCAGGTTACACACAGAGAAAAAACAGTCAGTTTTTCACCCTCCTCTCACACTCACACCAAAGGGGAGTGTAGAGCCTCCAGTCCACCTAAACACGCATGTTTCTGGAACGTGGGAGTAAACAGGAGTGCCCAGTGAAGACCCATGCACATGGCGAGAACATGCACATTTGACATGTACAAAGTGAAATGGCAAACATAAATTTGCCCATGTGAGACACACTGTATGTGTGAAGTCATTACCATGCTACCCACATCCTTATTTCTGCTCACGTCTGTGCAGTTACACACAGTTACAGGCAGATGTCATCCATCCTCCGCTGTGCAGAGGTCGACTGTTGAACCAGAGCGATCAGCCGTTTGATCATTTGCCGTGTTGGTGGCAGAACCGTGTGCCCGTCTGAGGTTCGTTCTAAAGGCGTTCATCTACACCGTTTACATACCTGCCAGTTGGGAGGCACCTGGGCTCCGAAGCCAAACACCGGGAACATCTTGTTGCTGCGCAGACAAAACGAACGGGGACATTGGTGGAACATTGACAGCACGCATTCAACGATCAGTGCAAGCCAGCAAGCTCGCACTCGAAATGGGTCAGCGGAAACGGGTGAACAATTTTAACTGATAAAAAGTGGAAAAAGATGGAAAGAGGTGACAAAATGGAAAAGGATGACCGATCCCCTTTTGGTTTTGAGAACAGACTTTCCAGTGAGCTTCATTTTCTGAGTGAGCGAGTGAGTTTGCGGTAGTTTACTTGTCGTAGTCCTGGATGACATTACCCACTGCCCAGATGGCAGAGAGGTACTCATTGAAGCCTTCCGGGTTGATGTAGTGCAGGGACTGGGGGGTGCGTGGATCCCCATTAGAGCCTGTGAAGTCGATGGCAATCTGGCCCCGGTGGGAGAGATCAGAATTAGGGGAAGACGGTCAAGCGCTGAGAGGACAACACCTCACGTTTGACACTTGTACACTCACGGTGAAGTTGATCTGACAACCGCCCATGATATAATCCAGGAATGTATACTCCTTCACCACCTGAAAAGGTAAACGTTACATCTTAAACCGACGTGTGTGTGTGTGAGATTGAGAAAACATCCTGAAATAAATGCTGTGTCTTGAGGCATTACCTGGCAGTTCCTGATGCAAATGATTCCAGAGTTCTTATAGTTCTTCTTCTTTAACTTTTTGGGGTTTATGCACTCAAACTCCGCCTGTAGTGACAGATTAGAGTGGAACGGTCACAGGACGTTCATAGGCAGTGCTGGGATGAAACGCAAGAAGCTAGAGTCTCACTGGGGATATGTGCGTTCCATTCTGCATCTCCACCAGTGTGGTTTTAAAGCTCCCGATGAGACTGTGGGAGCCACTGACGTGGTAGTCGTAGCAGTCCACCTGGAGGGGAAACAAAGACCTTTCTGTGGCAAGTGACAAGGCCGTGACGAGCGAATAGAAAGTTGATGAGGACAGTTAGTCTGGCACACATGCGCATCCTAATCTGAGAGTGCTATTAATGTGTCAGTGCTGAGGCATGCTCGTCTTATGGCTAGAAATGAGTTTGTGACATGATGTGGTCGTTATACCATTAGTTGTACGGTGGTCTAAATCTGAAATGAAGTCACACCTCGCATGCACAGGTACGTCAGCCAAGTAAGCCAAATGAATGAGAGGAGGAGAGAAGCAGAGTAGCACACCTTGAGGAAGCGACGTCACAAACCGTGCACACAACACACAGTGCTTATCCAGCAGAGTGGCAAAGACCCCTTTGCATTAAGTTTGGGAGCATTGTGAAATAAAAAGAAATTGCAGTTACGTGAATGTAACGGTCATTAGTACGTTAGAGTTCTTCGCGGCTGGTTCGGAAAACTTGGAGAGGGTTAAAAAAAACATTACTCGGGGGAGGGGGACAGGCTGCATCAACTCGATTAAGCAAGGAAAATGCTTTAAGGGGATACCTTTATGGCCTTCTCTACGTCTCCTCCACAGAGAGCTCTGAGGGAGACCCGGAAGGGTCTCCATATAGGATTCAGGTTGTTCCTCACCACCTGCACAGACAGAGAGAGATGAGCCACGACCCGGAGCACGCAGGGGAACGAACAGCCGACCGACGCCTTCACCTCTGTCCTGTGGGCCAGCTGCCACCCGGTCTCTGACTGCTTGTAGAACTCCAGGAACGGGTCGGACCACCACAGATACTGAATGGCAAGTGAATGCAGTCAATACTGGGAAACAGCTCCAGCAAATAAAGCACCCAAATGTGGCATGTACTGGAGCAGCTTGAAATGACCAACTGCTACCTTTTTGTCGAGCCTGAGGCCTGACACTTCAAGGTTTGCCACTCTGGTGTCCGTTATTTCTTCAGCAACGATCTATAGAAATATATATATACACAATTGTGATTTTGTGACATTTTCAGAAGTTTTTACATTGCCCCAGTATTTCTGTGGCATGATCGCCCCTGTGTATCTACTCACTGTGATGGTCCCGTGACCTGCAGGCCTCTTGTTCTTCAGCAACAAAGATCGGGTCATCTGCTTGTTAGACACAATCTGGAAGCAAACCATAGCCGAGTCAATTAAAAATAAATAAAAATCAGCCACAAAAGAATAGTTTACGAGGCCATACTCACCTGGCCCAGGGTGCATTCGAGCTCCCCGAGGAAATCGTCGTCGCCCAGGTCATAGGTGTTGTTGTCAATGTCATACACGCAGAACTTCAGCTTCTGCACCATCTCGAAATAGTAGTCGAGCACAAACTTCTTGTTGAACTTTGGATTCAGGCAGTTCAGGATCATCTCGGTGCGGCCAAACTGAAAGACGACGGGAAGTCATTGAACAGGCTCAAAACACCACCAAAGCCCGTCCCTTTCAAAGTCCACTCCGATACAGACCTCATACCACTGCGAGCCGGAGGAGTTGACGTACAGCGCACACAGCGGGTCTGACTTGGAGAAGACGTCCATGTCCATCAGCTTCTCACAGGAGATGGTTAACTCCACCTTTGTGGCCATGTGAGTGGCCCCCGGAGCCCCCGGAGCCCCTGGCATCATGGGTGCCCCAGGCATCATGGGTGCCCCTGGCATCATGGGTGCCCCAGGCATCATGGGTGCCCCAGGCATCATGGGTGCCCCAGGCATCATAGGTGCCCCAGGCATTGCTGGTGCTGTGCCCCAGGAGGCCATGGCAGGTTAGGGCACTACCAGGACCAAACACAGACACCACGGATAATCCACAAATGTTGGCGAGTATAATTCTCGACCTTATCTTAGCAAACACACCTCTTATTTTACAAAACACAATTTCAGTTTACGCGCACAGGGTGACCAATTCAACTGCAAACGTATGCCAGAGTTTGAAATGCGCTCTCTCTCTCTACTTCATTTTCTCTCTTTCCTGTTGGATCATTTCCATACGATTAGCCGTTACTCTCCACTGTGCGATGGATTGAGTTTCATCTTATCTCCTGCCACTTTACTCGTCTGCTCCTCTGCCCTCAAATGTGCGCCTTCTATTTGTCAACATCGTTGATTGTGCCCGTTTATCTTCCTGTCGTCAAATATACAGTCACAGGGTTCACAGGGTAGACTCTGAATACACCAGAGCCGCATGGGACAGTCCTGTTATACTGGGGAAGTAGACAACACGTGTTTTATAATAACAAAATAATGTGTGAAGGCTGTCCTGCCTCGGATCAGCCCCTCAGTGGTACTCTTCAGCTATTGTCATGTAGGCAAACGGTGCTGGTGAAACGGGTGTGGCAATATCTGGAGTCGACAAACCTTATATAAACAACATATGCAGTCTCTAGAATAGCATGCGCAAAACTTAGTTGGGCTTGTTCACCTGTTTAGTTGTCAGAATGAATAAATAATCCAGCAGCTTCTTGGTGGCACCGCAAACATTTACCTGACAACAACAGCTGGGCAGTCCGGGGGAGGAGTCGTCACTATGCACCGTTAGCGACACTGGCTGTCACTGGCAAATGACTCCCGTTCTTCTTTTCTCTTTAAAAACACACAGGAAAAAAACTATTTGTGTCTGTCTGATACCCTGTTACATTAAATGGACATTCGTCGGGCCCGGTACTCGAGGTGTCCGAGGTCCAACGTTGGTGAAGTTACAAATGACACAGCGGAACCCTCTCGTGTTAACTGTTTCCGAGCGACTCTTTTATAAGAGCACACCCTTCTGTGGCGCATTCAAGAACACTCTGTAGCGGTGGTTCGACGCTGAAGATGATATAGTTGCTAATTTGGAAACAAGACGTTAGTGTAATGTACGACGCTGTGTGTGCATTATCAATAATAAATCAATACATAAATATATTTTAGCTGATTTGAAAAAGGTTGGTGTTCGTCATTTAGCAGCTACTATTTGTTACATGTCACGTAGAATGCGTGAAATAAAGTGCTCTCGAGGTATTTATATAAAAGTATATAATTAATGTCATTTCAGTATGTGAAGGTGTGATTAAAGGTGCCACAAGCGTGTTTAAGAGACACAATCAGCCCCAATGGTGTTTTTAACAGCAAACAGCATTTGCGCTCTTGAACGTACCTCTGTTGTAACCCGGACGCCCCCAGTCGTTCATAAATTCCTGATCAGCTGTATGAGTTGACCCAGTGTGTCCCAGTCTGTCCCACTGGCACCATGGCTGGTGCGGCTCTGGCTCGGTGCGTGGCCAGGACTCTGTCGTCAGCCTCTGGTCCGAAAACCGGCGTGATCAGAGGGACAGCCCAGCTGTACGGGACAGCTGTGAGGAGGACAGCCGGAGCTCTGACTGTGAGTAACAGTGCCTGTCAGACTGAATCACCCAGTCGTGTGGTCAGTGTGTAAGTGCAACCTGTGTGTAAGTGCTGGAAATATGCACCTTTAGGTGGATAGATTTCTAGTTTTGTGTTGTGGGAGAGCAGCTTACAGTGCTGTAAGGAGGTGAAAGGTCATCAGGGCTTTAGCTGCTCAGCTCTGCTGCAGGCATGAGTCTGGATGCAACATTAGAACTCGGGCTTACTGGTGTGAAGTGTAGCAGGTTTGTTATGTCGTTATGATGGTGGAAATTATAGGTTATTACAGTGTAACTTAAGTTTAATAGCTGGGTCTGAACTCACTCTAAGCCTGTGTGTGCATGTGTGATGAGTTCACGTCCTCTCAGGTTAGTTTAGTCTGAACTCTTGTGTACTAGGACTTCCAGTTCCATGCCTTCATAAGCAGAGCAGCTTGTTTTATGTGTTTGCTTGTGTGTTTACACTTACCTGTGTCTTGTGTGCAGAGTGGAGGGACTGCGTTGCTCCTGGGGCTCCCTGCGCTCTCCTGTCTGGCGTACGAGGCTTACCACCGAGTGCAGGCTTCAGCCGTCGTCCACGCCTTGGAGAAAGGTGAGAAGAGGCGAGATGTGCTGGACATCAACACACAGAGAAGGGCCTGATCGATACGTCACTGGTCGACCAATCCTTGCCTCTGAACTTGTTGGGTCTTTTTGTCCTGTGCAGAGGAGGTGCTGGAGCAGGCTGACTACCTCTACAGCTGTGCAGAGACTGAGAAGCTGTACCAGCTGCTGCTGCAGTACAAGGACAGGTAAAAAGGGAGGACAAAACAATGGGTTTGTGACGTGTGTTACAACTGTGTAATAATCTATCAAATTGTTGCCTTGTGTTCCTTGTTTGATCGATGTTCAACACAAAATTGCCTCCATCTATGCTCAAAAAATCAAGAACAAGTGACATGTTTTCTGCAGCTAAGTGTATGGGCATGTCCCTTCCCTCTCCATGTCTGTGCATGAGTGTGACCTCAAAGCTGGGTTTTTCCCTGCTAAATGATACCGCGTTATGATACCGACATCAAACTGAATCGCAAAAAATTGGCAAATAGTTCCACAGCGACAGAGGAATTTGCTTGTAGAAAAACAGGCCTATTGGGTGACCGTACAAATAAAGGTTAGTAGTACACTAAATATACAAACGCTGTATTTGTTATACAAATGAAAGCCACAGTTGTCTTCCAAATGTCAAGTACTCAGTGGTCCACTTCGGGCTGGTTTTGTATTGAAGGTTGAGTGCGTTGTCCTCCGCTGCGGTTCTATATCTCAGCGCTAGGGGGCAGCAGAATTGTATTTTACACCCATTGTGACTCGCAACTGAGATCTTGAGCCCATGACAGGATATGGTAGACCAAACGATTGACTTGATTTGACTTGCTTTCCCCCCTGCGCTGCATGTGCACAGCGATGAGGCGGAGTTCCTGTGGAGACTGGCGCGGGCCTCTCGCGACCTCTCCCTGCTGCCCACCGTGGAGGCCCAGCGCAAGAAGCAGCTGGTGTTCGAGGCCTTCGAATATGCAAAGAAGGCCCTGGAGAAGGACGAGAAGTGCTTCGCAGCGCACAAGGTACGAAGTTAGTCTCACTAGGTTTATAAGACAAAATCTGGTCTTTTTTTCTGCCAACATTGCATCGCTCCTCCAGACCTCTTTGTCTTTCATCATAAGCACTGATGTCAATTGTGTTCCCAAGTGCTGAAAAGCGTCCCAGAGGAATAAACCAGCCTTTCCCCTCTCCTAACAGTGGTACGCCGTGTGTCTCAGCGACGTGGGGGATTATGAGGGAGTCAAGGTGAAAATTGGAAATTCCTACATCATCAGGGACCATTTGGAGGTGAGAGAACCTGTGGATTGTCCTCTCATCGCTGCATACATAATCCTGATCATCCTTAAGTTGTTGTATATCTATCGTCAGCCTGACACGAAACCTTTTTGTCCTAGAAAGCCATCAAGCTCAATCCCAGAGATGCCACGTCCTTACACATCCTGGGTTACTGGTGAGTCCGTTTCCTCGGCGACAATACATTTGCTGTGGAACGATCTGAGAGTTCGGCCCGAGCGCAGGCCCCGACACGGGGCCCTCTCGTGGCGAGGGACCACTCCGCTCCCCACCGGAGAGCGAGAGCGAGAGCGAAAGCCTCATTTAACGGCGCAAAAACCCTGCAACCTGCAGTAAATTTCCACCCCTTCCTCTGCCCGCACCAAGACAATATAACGCGTGTGAAAGGGTTCTGGCTCCACACAGAACAACTGGAAAGGTGAGGTGGAAGGGGTCTGGTGGTGTTTATGTGTAGTTTTCACCCTCCGTTAAACTTTTCCTGTAGTTTAAGACCCTTTTTTTACGACACAATTGCGCAGCCTTTCCCTCAATAAAGAACGCGTTGGATGAGGAGAAGTGTCAAAACTTCTGAGTCTTTTTTTTTAATTATCATTATTATTATTCTTCATGGAAACCTGGACGCGTCTGCCAGGTGCTTTGCCTTTGCCGAGCTGCCGTGGTATCAGCGCAAGGTGGCGGCCGTCATATTTTCATCCCCGCCGACGTCCACGTACGAGGAGGTGAGGCCTCCAACGCAGCTGACAGTCACACACTTCTGTACAGACTGTGGACCGCACCGCTGAGGTTGTGCTCTTCTTGCCGCAGGCTCTGGAGTTCTTCCTGAAAGCTGAAGAAGGTAAAACAACGGCACCGACGGAGTCCCCGAGGCAGCTGGGGAAGGGGGGGGCGGGCCTGTTGTGCTTTTAAAAAAAAAACCTCTCCCACTGCGACTTTCCCTCTCCCTTTCTCCCCAGTCGACCCGAACTTCTACAGCAAAAACCTGCTGATGCTCGGGAAGACGTACATGGCCCTGAAGGACAGAGACAAGGCTCTGCTCTGGCTGACCAAAGCCAAGGAGTATCCGGCGCACACGCTGGAGGACGGTGACGTACGAGCACTCACAGACCGGCCGCTCTCCGCTCGGCCTCGGTGAGGTCTGCCACGGCCCTAACGGACGCCTTTAACGCGCCTCTGTTTCCCCGCAGGTCCACAAAGAGGCCGTGGAGCTGTTGAAGAAGCTGGGGTGAGGCAGCAGCGGGTGGAACAGCGATGCCTCTTCGGCCTAATCCACTAATTGAGACGTTTGGTTTATTTTTTTTTTAACGATTCATTTGTACGATCGCTTTTGCTCTTGATGCAATGAAACACAGTGGCCTTGCACGCAGGATTCGCCCAAGCCTGGACGAGAAATAAACGGGATCCACAGTCCCCATTATTGTCCGGCTCTCTTCATTCAGATGGAGAAACGTTGCATGTTTATTACCAAACGGCAAACTAACAGTTCAAGGGAGTTTCACACATTGAGCGTTTTAGGTGAAAATAAAGTGAGAATTGCTCGTTCTTCCTAATTTGTAACGAATGTGGAGCGGTTAACCAGCCTTGAGGGGCTGTTTCGTGATCCCACAGATGTTGCCGATTACACGTGATTGGTCTCGCTTTTGCAGGAATCTCAAAGTGGTTCGGTCTCGGTTTTCCACTCTGCAGTGCGCAATGAAAACGATTGGAAGGTGTTAAACCTCTGCTGGGCTTTTATAGTCGGTGGAGCTTTGAGGTGCTGACTCCTGCCCGCTGGACTCGCTGTCTGTCCCGCCCGTCCACAGCATCCACAGCGGTCCAAGCATGAGCCCAACCCAGCCATCCATAGTCCCAGCTGCAACGCTGATGGTCAAATCTGTACAAGTAGGTACTTTAAAACAACCACGATGTAGTTGAACTGAAGCTGAACCTAAATGTAAAAAGCAAAGCTGGCAGGTAAACGTCATCATTAGTCTGGTTTAATCCTTAAATCCAGTTTAGTCAGGTAGCTGAGGTAAACAATGGATCCAATTTAAACTCAACTGTAGACAGTGAATGACACAGCACAATTGTAACTTGCTATCTGAAGAGACACGTTCTCCACTTCAGTGACAGCTGAAGGAATGAATATGGACAAGTCCATCCACCCATCATCTTAACTTTTTTTTTAACCTTAATGGTGTCTGCTGGAACGTATCCCAGTACTCCCAGGGCTAGGAGTGGACATACACCATTCACTCACATGAAGGGGGGGTGGGTTGGGGGGTAAATGTAGACTCCAGTCCACCTAAACATGCATGTTACTGGACTGTGAGAGGAAACTGGAATATGTAGAGAAAACCCACACGGACAGGCCCTCAGTCCAACTGGGATTCCCAGGAAGCGGCTGACCTTAGCCGCTGCCAGGCTCCAGCGCTGTCCACAAATCCACCCGGACCCGAAATCAAAGTGGAAACGTAGAAGAGTGAACTGAACTACATTGTTTTTTTTTTAAATCAAGTCCACTCCTGTTATGGGGAGCGTGGCATTGAGCTCCAGTCATTGTGACACCGTGACTTCGGGATCCCTCTGGATGCGAACCAGATGGGTTGCCTGTACTCGCTGTGCTCAGAAACGGAGTCATACAATCCCATACATGTAATTACTCGCACATGTAAAAAGGTACGGCACTCACGCATTAGCCAACCCCAGGCCAGGCAGCACTTGAGCCGCGCGGTCACATTTCACATGAAGCTCCCGTCCCGGTACGAAAACACAAAAACAAACCCAGGCCGGTTGTAAAGATGGTCAGATACATTTATTAAATATGGTTCTTTCCACAGGCAAGATCCAATCAAAACAAAGAATAAACCAAGAGCACATGATTTTTATTTTTCTTTAAGAACAGAATAGAAACTGCCAACAGTTCTGTTGTGAATCCTGAGCAGAAAGGCCTCTCGTCCCCCGATAATCACACAACAAAAATAAGGAAGGAGACAAAAAAGAAAAGAAAACAAAACAAAACAAAAAAACAGAAAGCAGAATCGTGGAGAGGGGGGAGTTTACTCACTCATTTATTATTGGTATCTCGTGAATCCATCTCTCTCGGTCGAAATGGGCCAAAGCAGATTAACAATGAAAATCTCTTCTATACACGTCGTCTCCGGTAAAGGGGGCACTCTGTACAGTGTCGTTGGTGTTTACAGTGTGTATCTACACGCGATATGTTACAGTCTGGATGCGTTCCAGGAGGCCTCGGCCCCGGCCCCACACACACACACACACACACACACACACACACACACACACACACACACGCACACACACACACAGGCGTCCAGGTGGAGCCGCTGAGGCCTCCTGAAGCGTCCCCGTCTAATTTCTGATAAGAACAAAAAGGCATCACAGATCTCCATCAGCGGCGCGGCGGCTCCGTCATTCATTAGAATAATTTTAAGTACTTTTTTTTCTTATTTACTTACTTACTTACTTTCATTAGCTTTGTACAATGAATATTCACATACACGGTTGATTTGCTTTTTTTTTTTCTCCTTTGATTACGAGTTGCTGTTGAGAGGGAAGCGCGACGGAGCTGGGCGGGGTCCTTCTCTTCACCCCGCTCCCTTCGCCACAGTGGACGTGGTGGGGTTTTTTTTTCTCTTTTCGTTTTTTTCTTCTTCTCCTTCATCATCGTCCCGTCGCCACGTCGCGCACGCGACTGCTAGATCGAGAGCAATCGCGAGCTCCTCCTAGAGAGACTAAAGCAGCTTGCTGCCGTTTGCAGTGGTCTGGGGAAACCAGGGGGCAGAGACGGGGGGGGGGGGGAGAAGAGGAGGAGGAGGAGGAGGAGGATGGCCTGCCACTGCCTGGGGTGTGTCCTGCCTGGGGGTGAAAGAAGAAGCACCATGGCCGTCGGGTGGGAAAACAACGGCGGCGAGACGCATTTCGGGACAAGAAAAGGACGGGGGGGGGGGGGGGCCTGGTTGTTCATGGGTCTGTGGCACATTTGGGGACTCTGATTCTCGTTGGGGGTGGGGGGTGGGGGGGGGTAGGGGGGGGGAGAGCGATCTTTGCCAACCCGCGCACTCACGCCTGTGTCGGACCGCAAAAACTCGAGGCTGGAGAAACCATGTCGGGGGAGAGGACGACGACTCGGCTCTATGGCTTTGAACGTGCGTGGCTGCAGCCTGCAGCCTGCAGCCTCTCTCTCTCTCTCTCTCTCTCTCTCCCTCTCGCTCTACTTTAACACTGTACAGGTAGAGCAGGTCCAAGCCCCTCAGCCTGCCATGTTTCTCTACGTGGCTTTAAAGTGACTGCAGGTCTCTTTGAGACTCTGGGAGCGGACTGTAAAGTTTGAGGGGGGGGGGGGGGGGGGGCGGTGGCAGATTCTTGCAGGGCGAAGGCGGCGGGCCTGATTTCACTGCCGCCTCCGGTCGCCTTTAGCGGCTGGGCAAAGGAAAAGTGGCGGCGTAGGAGTCGCTACAATCACAGTGGGACGCGTCGCAGCTCCGGGAGGCCAAAGAGACGTCGTCTTTGAATGCAGAGCTGGGAGCACGTGGTCGCCACGCCCTCGCTCCGTTTGATATAGCAGCCTCTCGCGCCTCCCTCAAAGTGTTTTTCTTTTTTTGTATCTCTTCCCATCTTGTGCATTTACCCCCCCCCTCCCCCGACAGGGGGGCTCTGATGGTGCTCGGACCCGAGTCCCTGGGAAAAAAAACAAAAAATGAGGGGCTCTCCGTCTGCTCCGGTTCGGTCCGTCCTGAACGCTCCTCCTCGTTGTGGATGATAGCGGAGACAGAGCGTCCATGCTGGGCGTGTGTGTGTGTGTGTGTGTGTGTGTGTAGGTGTGGTGGGGGAGGAAGGGAGTTGGGGGGGGGGGGGGGGGGGGGGGGTTATCTTCTCTTCTTCGAAGGCAGCCATGCAAGCGCGCAAAAATTGCAACATTTTACTAGAGGGGTTCGACATTGGGAGGGAGGGAGGGGGGGGGCAAAAAGAAAGAGGAGAATTATCAGGCACCAGACCCCGACACTACTCTTGCTCGTTAGAAGCTCTATAGAACTAGAGCTTTAAAAGAAGATCGCGCTTCGACTACAAAATCCTCTCGAGAAACACTTTTAGTCTCTTTTTAAAAAGCCGGTCAGCAGTGGGGCGGGGCGGGGGGGGGGGGGATTAAAAAAAAATAGATCTATGACTTCTGTTTTTAAACAGACGAGCACAAATGATAAAATGCTTGCATATATTTAATGATGGGGCATCATATATTATATATAAGGGCCGGGGGACGAGGGGTAGCAGGGTTCGGGGGATGGGCGGGGCGGGGGTTCGGGGAGGGGGGGGGCTTGCGGCAAAAAACGATGCTGCAAATTAAGATTTTGGTTTAAAATGACAAAATAGCTTATATACATTGGTGGTTATCTTGTGCAATTTCTCTTCTCTTAGTTTATTTTACTTGGCTGCGGGAGCAGCGCCGGGAGGAGGAGGAGGTGGGGGAGGAGGAGGAGGGGCGGGACGCGGCCCTCTCTACTCCTGGCCGAATCCTTCGGTTTCCTCGATGGCGAAGAGCAGCTTCTCCTTCAGCTGCTCGAAGCTCTTGTAGGGAGGCAAGTCCAGCCGGTTGAAACTGTGAGGGGGGGGGGGCACGGAGGGGGGACAGCATGTCATCTGACGTCCTCAAATCATTGCCTCTCAGACTTCCTTACCACTACTACGACTACTACTACTACTACTACTCCTCCTACTACTACTGCTACTGTTTCTGCTACTACGACTACTACTACTGTTTCTGCTACTCATACTGCTACTACTACTACTGCTACTGCTACTGTTTCTGCTACTCATACTGCTACTACTACTACTGCTACTGCTACTGTTTCTGCTACTCATACTGCTACTACTACTACTGCTACTACTACTGTTTCTGCTACTCCTACTGCTACTACTACCGTTTCTGCTACTACTACTGTTTCTACTACTACTCCACCCACCATGTGTGGCTCCGGGGAAGCCATGTGTCCTTCCCCACCTTCTCGATGCAGAACTTCTGTGGCCCGTTGCTTCCTGCAGCGCCAGAAAAAAGCAAAGGTGATGATTGTGTTGGCCTCTGACCAGGAGGCAAGTGTGTGTGTGTGTGTGTGTGTGTGTGTGTGTGTGTGTGTGTGTGTGTGTGTGTGTGTGTGTGTGTGCGTGCGTGCGTTACTGACCCATGAGCTCGGCGAAGCCGCCCAGAGGAAGTCGACACGTTCCGGTGACAAACTGCATCAGCCGCAGTCTCACCTCGTTGTCCACTTCTTTCACCAGCTGCAGGCGAGGGATCCACACACACACACACACACGCACACACACACACCACACACACAGTGTCAGTGACTCAGTGACTACAGCCCGGTGAGACGCTGTTGAACTACACATACTGGATGTGATCAAAATTTTTAACATTTTGTCATTTACAGACGTTGATATAAAAGTTGTTGTGGAAATGTACCCGACTGTGTGTGTGTGTGTGTTCGTCCGTACCTGCCAAAACCAGATGATCTGTTTGCTGTTCCTCGTATAGTGGCGATAGACTGTGTTCCTCTGCCAGTCCTGCAGGTCCACCTCCTGCATGCCGCACAGCATTACCTGGACCACACACATACACACACATACACGTCTTGGGGAACGGCAATAATAAGCGAGCATTAAGAGAAAATGATTTCACAGGTCTGTTTAAGCACTGCCCAGGCTTTATTGGGTTTGTTCCCATCACTCCTGACAAATGCGTCTCCCCACCTCGAGTCTAAAAGCCTGTTTATTTCACTGAAGCAATGATCTGTGGAGGGTGCTGCTGTTATTGTGATGTCATTGGGACTGCCGCAGTCATTAGCAGCACCTGCCAGCACCGAGCAGGCTGCTCACCTCCAGCTCCTTCTCGTCAAAGTACTGGAGCCACTGGAGTGGGACCACCTCGTTGAAGCCGTCCAGGAAGGCTTTGGTCTGGCCCTCCACCCCGCGGGAGAACCTCCACTCCGCCATCAGGCTGCAGGGCCGGCGGCAAAAAGCGTTAGAGGCATAAAAACAGAGAGACATACAAACGCAATAGGTTGGCCACTGTCACGGCGCGGTCACCGAACCTGATATACTCCTCCTTGTTCTCCTCCGTCACCAGGACGTTGGTGCCGTCGGGTTTGAGGTCGTGCGAGGTGATTTTCCCCAGAATCTCCATGTCCACTGAGAAGTACATCTCCAGACCACACTCTTCGATGTTGTTGTCCCTGAGGAGAGAGAAAATAGATTTCTCTTGGTGCAAAGAGAACTTGTATTTTCAGGTGACTGCTTCATCCCCTCTGAGCTTTATGTCTGCTCTCCTCCTTCATGAATCGATTTCCTGAAATGACTGCCACCGCCTAACCACTCTGAAACAACAAAGGTCCCCCGCAGGGTTTTGAGAATGATCAAGGTTGCCATGGTGACAGCAGAAGTGTCCACCAGCTGTATGGAACGTTTAATCAAGGTTGCCATGGTGATGGCTGCAGTGTCCACCAACTGTATGGAACCTCTAATCAAGGTTGCCATGGTGATGGCTGCAGTGTCCACCAGCTGTTTGGAACCTCTAATCAAGGCTGCCATGGTGATGGCTGCAGTGTCCACCAGCTGTATGGAACCTCTAATCAAGGTTGCCATGGTGATGGCTGCAGTGTCCACCAGCTGTTTGGAACCTCTAATCAAGGCTGCCATGGTGACGGCGGCAGTGTCCACCAGCTGTATGGAACCTCTAATTAAAGTTGCCATGGTGATGGCTGCAGTGTCCACCAGCTGTATGGAACCTCTAATCAAGGTTGCCATGGTGACGGCTGCAGTGTCCACCAGCTGTATGGAACCCCTAATCAAGGTTGCCATGGTGATGGCTGCAGTGTCCACCAGCTGTATGGAACCTCTAATCAAGGTTGCCATGGTGATGGCTGCAGTGTCCACCAGCTGCATGGAACCTCTAATCAAGGTTGCCATGATGATGGCTGCAGTGTCCACCAGCTGCATGGAACCTCTAATCAAGGTTGCCACGGTGAAGCAGCAGAGTGCGGATGTGAACCACTAATTAAGGTTTGGACAATCAGTTCAAAAAAGGAAGTATAAGTAGAAAAAACATGAGCAATTTTAACTAAAATTTTGACTGATTACTGATCTCAAGCAGTAGAAGTCAGAAACTAAACTTAGCCCTGCAACTGAACTGCACTGACCAGCAAGGTTCACGTTGTACCTGGGTCTGCCCAGACTTGTGTAATACATGTCGTGAAAACTTAAGAGGGAATTTAATTGAGGCTAATGCGTGTGTGTGATTGACAAAGTAGATTTTATCACTCTCCCGAGGTCTGGTTCCAGCGAACAGCTCCCAGCGAGAAACTATTTTTACTGAGGAGCAGAGAGGACTGACAGAGAGCTGTGCCATGTAGAAACAGAATAACATCCCGGAGGTGAATTACCTGATCCATATGAGCGAGTTGTAGAACTCTGGGTCGATGGACTCCAGGTCTTTGAGAATGAGCTTCTTGTTCAGCATGCGCTTGTAGAAAGGCAGAGAGAAGCCTGTATCGATGAACTTGCCGTGGAAAAGTGCCTGCAGCGAGAGAGCAAAATTAACAAGCACTCTGACAGTGCCAGTCTGGAAATATTGGATCAATCCAAAAAGAAAACCAAAGGAGACCAGACACAGCCTGCTTCCTGATCATGATATAATCTTGTAGAGGCGAGTTTTGTGCACAAGTCATAACGCTCATAAATTATATTCTTATGATTTTCTGAAACTCACGTCCCGCCAGATTCCACTTGGGGAAAGATGGACGTTCAAAACGTTTAGCACTTCCATGCTTTTATCGATATTTTTCTGGTTTTGAATTAGTTCAGTATTTCTCCATATTGGGCCATCTTATCAGAAGTGAACCTCCATCGTGTCCAATGATGCGTAAATGTGACTGTAAAAGTGCTTCCATTACACTTCATCAAATCACCATATTTTTTTCCTTTTTAGTTTTCTATTGCGATATTTAGGTTTTACATATTTCTAAATGCTCGCTGTGACTGGAAATGTACTCAAACTAACCATTGTTGGAGTGGTTTCCCTTAGGGAGCTCATTTCCTGTTATCATTAGGGACTTTCAGTGTTGTTACTCATCATTCAGTACTTAAGTTGCAATACACAGATGTAATTTGGAGACCCATTTCCCCCGAATTATTCAGTCCTGTTACTCCTCTCATCCCCTGGACCCTTGGGGGACATAACGGCCCCGATCCTCCTCCTCCTCCTCATGCGTTGGTTCAGATGTGGACGGACTTGCCATTGCGATGAAGCGGCCTATGAAGCAGAAGTAGGACAGGTGGTCTGGGTTGATGGCCGAGGCCGGGTTGATCTGCAGGCAGTAGTTGCTCTTGCCGGCGTACTCGAACAGACAGTACATGGGGTTCAGCACTTCGTGGGACAGCAAGAAGAACCACTCTCTGCAAACACGGGCGGGGAGGGTCGACGCGGTCAGTCACAGTCGACACTCGACGTCTCAGCCACAAGCTGCACATTTCTCATATTACCGGGCTAAGCCGCCGTAGTCCAGCCCCTCCTCGCCTCTGAAGATGACGTAGAGTCTCCTCCTCAGGTCGTAAGGCTTCAGGGCCATGATCTGACAGACAGAGGAAACACACAGGCCGGTGTCACGCACCTTTCTTCACAGAGGAGCGTGACACGGGTTTCGTTCGACCGGCGCTTACTTGCTGGAAAGAGTCCTCAAACAGAGTCTGTCTGGAGACCGTGATCTTCACATGGCTCGGGAGAGCGTTCGACTGGGGAGAACGAGGGGGACAAAATGTTCACTGACGCGCCGAGCGAGGGAGGGGATCTAGGGGGGAGGGGGGACGAGGTGGCGGAGAAAACACCAACCTGGCACAGGTAGCGGAAATGGGCGAGTTTCCATCGGAAGCTGCGCTCGTAAGCAATCTGCGGGCCTTTGGTGCTGCGAGGAGCACAGAGGAGGGGATCATTTCATCATTCACCACACAATAAAAACATTATCCCCGTTCCGCCTGGCCGGGGGAAAATCTCTGCGATTCCCAGGAACTTCCTCGGAGCGAAACCCCAGCAAGGCCATTCTTTACTGGAACAACATACATCGCATTTTTCTCAACGGATCCTGGACCTAAACAAAATCAACAGAGCTCTCCACATCTGGTTCCAGTACCTCTCCTAAACTACATGCAAGCTGTCGTTCAGGCCGCTGATTGGGCCCCTGGCGACGGCTCCCGCTAACCTGCGACGTAATGAAGCGCACATGGAGGAGCAGAATTAGGTTTAAACGTGCTCTTACACGGAAGACTTTCCAGTCCGGGGATCGCTGAAAGTGGTGGTTCGGGTGTTGTGGTCCACGAAGTAGCGAACGCCTTCCCTCGTGTAGCGGATTTCCCA
Organism: Karalla daura; assembly: GCA_029224185.1. Taxonomy (NCBI): domain Eukaryota; kingdom Metazoa; phylum Chordata; class Actinopteri; order Chaetodontiformes; family Leiognathidae; genus Karalla; species Karalla daura. The sequence goes on from CM055208.1 coordinate 12,529,953, forward strand.
GCCTTCGGGCAGAGGATCCTCATTCTGGAGCCTGCGCAGACACACACGTCAAGTCACATAGGAGGGCGGAGGAAGGACGTGAGAAAGGAAGGCCAAGGAGGACGCGGTATTCCAATCACTGAAACATCTGATTGCGAAAACCTCTGGGAGGAAATCTAACTCCGTATGGACCACTGGGAGGCCGTGGATTACGCCCTATACTTGGTTGTAGACTTGAGTGTATCAAACTCCTGCAAACTATTGATGGAGACAGATCACAGGGACGGTCTTGGTTTAGAATGTTACATGCTTGATAAAATGAGTCCAAGCAGTTGCAGTTGCAGGTCTCTGAGACCGGACATTTCATGTCTCAGCCAAGAGGTCACTCGTATAACAATATCCTGGATGTTATTTTGGATTACGCCGTTGGTGACGGGCCAACTTCTATAGTCTTACTTGCCATTGTTTAACAATCAATCAAGGCCGAGTCTTCTCATGTAGCTACAGATGGTTCTGCTCAAAGTTTCAGATGTTTTCAGGAGCTGTGGTCACAGCCTGCTTAGAGGCGGGTTTTGTTTTGCTCCGTTCGTTTACGTTAGGTGTCTCGACATTACTGAGTTGGCACTTTGCGTGAAGCTGAACTGGAGTAAAAACAACAGCCCGTAACACGCTGCGATTCCAGTCATTCTGGCTGAGAGATGATGGGATAATGGCGCGTTCCGTACTGGGAGATGAAAACCCGCCGACCGTAGTGCCGGGGAGACAATGCGAGCGTTTGTTTCCGGAGCGTCATCTCTGACGGCCGGCCCGGGGTCAGCGAGATTCATGCCTTCATCGATTCGGAAACCCCTCGCGCCACCGATTCACCTCTCAGCAAAACGCAAAAAGGAACACAGAGCGCTGCGGTGCGGGAGGATCCGTTTTATCTGGGCCCTCAGACAAAGCGGAGCCCGCGGCAGCGGCAATCTATACCATATCTTGGCCTTCTGACGGAAAGTCACAATGTTTCAGACGCTCCCTCCGGACGCACCGCGACTCGGCAAGGTCGCCTCAGCAGCAAACCCCACGTTCCCTCCGCCTCTCACAGTCTCTCCCTTATCACCGGTGCGGGCGTCTGCGTCTCTGCAACTTTGCGACGGATCGCTGGTCTCTGCTGAGTAATTATGACCGCGCCGTACTCCCCCGCCTTCGAGGAATTTCCACGCGTCCGTGTGCATGTCTGCGCAGAGTTCCAGCTTCAAAGGGGAGATGAGCATCCAGACGCCCCCCTCATCCTCTCTCGCCACGTGTTCTGCCGCTCTCAGCTCCCGAAACGCAGGCTGATTCAAAAATCAATGAATCAGTAGGTGGCAGAGCTCTCTCTCTCTCTCTCTAGTCTCCCTCTCCTCTTTGGAGCCGTCTATGCTTCGGAGGCGAGCTTAGACAACTCATTCAGGAGTTAACACGGAACCGGTCGTCAATATCAACCCATCTGCTGAAAGCTGCCACCACCTTGTTGAGCAGATAACAAACAACCGTATTTGTGTATAAACATATATAGTGGTTTTCTAAAGTTGCGAATGAGTCGTGATATCCTTGTATATCGAAGCTACCACCATGTTGGTGAGCAGATAACAAACAACCATGTTTGTGTATAAACATTCGCAACTTTAGAAAACCGCTATATATGAGTCGTGATATGCTTGTATATCGAAACTACCACCACGTTGTTGAGCAGATGACAAACAACCATATTTGTGTATAAACATATATAGCGGTTTTCTAAAGTTGCGAATGAGTCGTGATATGCTTGTATATCGAAGCTACCACCACGTTGTTGAGCAGATGACAAACAACCAAACTTGTGTATAAACATGCGCAGCTGCTTTCTAAAGTTGCGAATGAGTCGTGATTTTCTCATATATCAAAGTATGTTGATAGTGCTTTCATGTTCCTGCAGCTCTTAGAAGTTTCTCAACACTCAGCCATGTTAAAACTGCCTACAGTGGCTCACAAAGTGCTATAAATGATGCCTCTTGGAAAGAAGGTCCTGAATTGTCTAATCTCTTCTGTTTTTAATTCAGTTGTGGAGCGCGCTCATAAGTGGTCGGAAGACTGGGAGTTTCGCCCTATGGCGGGTCTCCCGGCCTTGAGCTCACCCTTGGGTCCGGGGGTCTTCCCACTGCGTCGTCTTGGTGTTGTGGTTGACAAAGTACACTCTGTCGTTGGAGTCCACGCGCCTCTCTGAGGGTGACAGAAGCACAGACTTACTTGACCGCCTGTCCGCTGGAGATGCGTCCACCAAACGATCCAGAATAACCTCAACACAACTTCGACTGTTTCCCCGAGCGATTAAAAGCCACTTTGGCACAATTGCTTTTTTTTTTTTATGACATTTTCGACATTTCTGCGCCTCCGAACGGCCTCCATTCATGAGCGCGCTGTGACACAATGTGAAAATGTGAACAGCGACGGTACTCACCCCAACCAGGAGGAAGCGGGCCAAGGGGATCGTTCTCAGCAGACATCATGGATGCCTGAAAGCGAGGGACGCACACGTAAACATCCATGGCGGGGGACAAAAACCAAAAAGAAAACGCACGCCGGGTCAAAAGTATTGGAAATACGGCCCATGTGACAAAAACCGGAGGTGAGGCGAGCAGGAGGGAGGCGACGGGGAGGTATTCCACATGAAAAGGGCCGTGCTGCGGCTGCGGCAGTGGCAGTGGAGGGGAGCCCGCTGTGGCCCCTGCTCCCCACGGTGCCGGCTTCTGATGGGTGTGGTAAGCCAATCATCGTCAGTGGAAATGACATCACGGCTGAGATCACAGGCTCCGGACAGGAGCCTCTCAAAGATAACCTGGCCCCGGGCCAGAGGTCAGGGCGCCATATTTTAGAACGCCATAACTCTGTAATGCAAGATGGACCCGCGCACTGAGAATTGAGAGGCTGAGCCTTGGGTCCCAAAATCATTCCGTAACATCTCCTCGAAACTAACCGACCCCCCCCCCCCCCGAAACTAACCAACCCCTCCCCTCCCCCCACGAAGTTAGCACTGAAACTTAATCGATGTGCATTTTGGTGAGGACCCTGCTAATGGCTTGTTGCGCCCGGCAGATGAAGATGGAGGTGAGAAAATGTCTGGCTATGATGACTATGACCCACTCCACCCTAGCAGTACAGACTTTGCTATTCACCATCCAGCTTTCATAGTCATAAAATGACCTTGTTTGTGAACCGCATTAGGACTCGAGATAACCGGCGACTATATTCAAATAAATGTGACGCGGGTCCGCGAGTGTCGGGTCTTTTAGAAGTCTGGGGGAAAAACATACTGGGGCCTTTCAGAGCGACAGATAACGGCCCATTGTGCCCCCACAATACGTCTATCTTGTGAGCCCTCACGGAGCGAAAAGAAACAGCAAAGTGATCAGCGGTATCACAGAGCAATCATGCGAGGAAACGGACTCTTTAAGAGAGCGGCTTTCCTCAGAGTCACAGATGCGTCCTTTGTTTCCCGTTGCACCAGTCGAGTACTGAGTAATGAGCCCTCCATCTCTTTGGTCGTCCTTATATGGACTTGTATACGTTAGTGCCAGTGTGTACTGTGTGAGTGGGGTGTGGGGCCCGGGCTTACAGAGTAGAGGTATCTCTGGTTGAACTGGTGCATAGCTCCCTGCAGCTGGCTGCGCTGGCTCTGCCACTGCTCAAAGTTGCGGACCGACTCCATGGTGGGACGCTGCCAGGTGGTGGTGCGGGTGTTGTGGTCCACGTAGTAGATCCTGCCCCGGTCGTCCACTCGGCGCTCCCACCTGGAGGAGGACGGGGGGGCAGAGAGAGAGAGAGAGGGCGGTGAGGTTTTCATCATCTACCCGGCGCAGGGCGGCAGAGTCTGAGCGGGAGGGCCCACCCCGGGGGCAGCGGCTGCGGTCTCTCCCAGGTGGTCGTCCTGGTGTTGTGGTCTACGTAGTACGTTCTCCCGTGGGGGTCTTTTCTCTGTTCCCAGCTGAAACACACGGGAGAAAGGCCAAGCATTTCAGGAGAAGTGTGGTAAAAGCACCAAATCTGCAAAAGGTCAGATTAATGCAAGAAAGACTGAGAATGTCAGCGTTACTACTAACTGATAAATCCATTACTAAGATCAACAATCAATCAACAGTCATTTCCATAACTGATTAGTCGATTTGGGCATTTAGAAAAAATCTGAGCTTGATTTTAACAAGATAAGTGGAAATTCTCTGATCTGCTTTTCTTAAATGTCAATAAGAAGATTTTCCTTTGGGGCAAACTTAAAAGCACAGGATGCAAAGACTTTTTTTTTTTTTACAATTTTCAAAGTTTTTGCGCCACCTTTGGGACGGGACAACGGATGATTAACCAAGAAAGTAATCGACATTAATCAACGACAAAAATAATTCATTTTTTGCGGCCCTTGAGAGTAAATATCAAAAGAAAAACGGTTCTATCGGAATGAAAAATGTGAGTTCCTCTGGGGCATTTCACGCCTGAGCACCGGGTTATGCACCGACGGTTGTATAACAGATTAGGATGATGGAAGAACATTTTCAGATGAAACATCCCCCCCCCCATCATGATGCTGTAGCGGTTTTGACAAATATGGACATTAAAGAGCCGGGGGAGGGGATGGGGGGGTGTGATTCCTACCCTGGTGGCAGAGGGTCTGAGGCCGTGCCGCCGGGCGCCGGCTGCCTGGGCTTGGCCCCGTCCGTGGCGGCCGCTCCGCCAGCGCCGCCAGCGCCGCCTCCCGAAGCATTGGCTTCTCCTAGCGCTGGAGACGAGGAGGAGGAGGAGGTGGTGGTGGTGGTGGTGGTGGAGGAGGAGGAGGAGGTGGAGGCTGAGGAAGCAGCAGCAGCGGTGCTGGTGGTGGCGGTGGTGGTGGTGGTGGTGCCGTCAGGCGGCTTAGCAGCAGCAGCGGAGGAGGAGGTGAAGGAGGAGGAGGAGGAGGTGGGGGGCGGAGCCTGTGAGGACGCCGACAGGGCTTCAGACGTGCTGTCGGGCGCTGCGTCCGGGTCGGGCGCGGGGGCTTCCGGAGCGGGGTCGTCCGCAGGGGGCGGGGCGTCACCGGCCGTGGCTGGGACGCCGTCGCAGGGCTCCCCGTTCACTGCGGGCCACACACACACACACACACACACACACACACACACACACACACACACACACACACACACACACACACACACACACACACACACACACACACACACACACACACACACACACACACGTTGGTACACAGCCACGCCTCCTCCACCCTCTGGGTTCTGTTAGCGCCACCCACGCGACCGACTGTACCCTTCTTCTCCCACCTTTCGTTGGCCTGTCATTGCTATGGCCTGTCATAGTGATGACAGGCTATGACAGGTCATAGCGATGACAGGCTATGACAGGTCATAGCGATGACAGGCTATGACAGGTCATAACGATGACATAGCAACGACAGGTCATCGAAAGGTGGGGGAAGAAGGTGGTCAACGACCTGTCGTCATAGCAATGCAGCAAAAGGTGGTGGAAGAAGAGGGGTTGTCATTTACAAAATGGGTGAAAAACAAATAAGAAATGAAGTGGAGACGGTTGTTTTTTTTTGTATTTCTTTTTAAATGGCGGCGGGCCGCGCATTGACGACACATGGCGTTGTGACCCATCTAACATCATTAGCGTCACTAGCGTCATTGCTTCATCTGGTGCCTATTCAGCCCGGCTCAAGCAGGTACAAGTTAGTTAGGTTGGGTCGAGTGTAGTCAAGCTGGTGTCACAGTGAAGACAGGGCATTGGAGCGTTAAAACAAACATCTCCCTGGCGAATGAGTGAGTGAATGAATGAGCGATGCGGCGTGCTCGGCCTCACCTGGCCGACTCTCGGCGTCGCTGTCCGAGGCCTGGTGCACCGGCGTGGAGCTGGCCGTGGAGGCGTCGCCGTTGACGACGCGGCTGAGGGCGGGGCTGCAGGAGCTGGACGCCGCCTGGCCGTCCAGCCCGTTGGAGGCCGAGCAGGAACCCGACCCCTGGCCCAGGTCGGTACCATTCACCGAGCTTCGGGGAGGGAAGCACAGTGGCGGTTTATTCACATCTGGATCACAGTAAAACAAGGAACTCCTGTGACTAAAAATAAAGAAAAAAAAAGAATTTGTCATCTCCCCTGGCCTTTAACAAGCTTATTATGAACTGAATTTGCTCGGTTTAGCCAGGGCGAGCTACATGCGCGCTACTTCCACTCTGCATGCCGGTGTCAGATAAAAGACTTGTGACATTGAGACTATTGTCTGGTGGGGGGGGGGGGGGGGTAAGGACGGGACATAATAGGATGACGTGCTGATGTAACGGCCACGGCTGAAGAGGCCCTTTTGTTGCGCCGGCGGAGTTCAGTCGGTGCCACAGACGTGCCCACGCTACACAAAATCCACCATCCCCCAGCGGGCACAGGCTGTGAGCGAGCCAGATCGGGCTGTGAGCGTGTGTGTATGTGAAACTCCTATGGACCCGCTCGAGCCGGATCTGCAGATCTACGCTTAACACGCAGCGGCTGATGGAGAGCACGGCAAACTAAGGGGCGCCAGTAAACGTCCCATTACATCTGGCCTAGTTTCTGTTCCCTAACATGTGCGCGGAGCACAGTGGCGGGGTGGCTACACCTCGAACAAAGCTCGGAAAAGCCTCGAACAATACTCCGTTTCTCGTCGTGAGGCTGAATATTTGGAGCCGAGCGACTGCTACTGCACTTGGCGGTTTTCGTTTAGAAATGGGAAGCGGAGAGGGAGACATTATGGCAGGAATCGCCGAAGAGAACAAAGGCCGAGCTACACACAAATCTGCACCCTTGTCGCCTGAATCAGCTGGTGGGAAACTGCGGGATCGAGTGCCTCTGGGTCTATCTGCTTGACCTCGCCGATAAACGTCATAGAGAATAGAAGCAGTGCGGCGAGGCAAAGCGGAGTCGGAGAATAAACAAAACTGAAATGGAAAGGTGAGCAAGGCTGAGGGATTAAGGAGATTCCAAGAGAACGAGTGGAGAGGCGGCCGATTGAACAAATGAACTCGAGCATAACCGTGTTGGAAAAACAAAAAGAGAGAGAGATAGGAGGAATGACTTAAGACACGCAGCTGGGCAGCTCTAAGCCAAACAGCACAATTTTCACTTTGTTTTCCCCACTTTTTCAGATGATACAAGTAAGGTCACATTTTGGGCAAGCGGCAAGGAGGCTTGAACGAGGCTCGCGTGGATACAAACACTGCAATTGTTTGTACGTATGTGGAGCAACCGTAGCTCGGAGGGGGGGTG